>OX335663.1:8391587-9013986 GCA_946894095.1 Incurvaria masculella | reverse complement strand
AATGGTTGGATATGGCGATTTCGTTTCAGCTGTTGCCACTTTTAGCCATGTTTTAGGGAAAGACGTGACCCGAACCAAGAATCACCGCAAGCAAGTTACCTCACTTACCTAATTTTTAGCATTCCGTTCCTCAAAAGAAAAAATAAGGAGTATTATAGGATCACTTTGTTGTCCGTCTGTCCATCTGCTATATTTTTTTATAACTAAATATGCACACAAATCATTCATGGAGTCGTTGTCTGGAAACCTTAACTAAGTTATGAAAATATCATAACGATATTGTGTGGTATTAGCTAGCAGATTTAGTATGTTGTGGTCTTACTGAAAGACATTTTATAACACGATAGTATTTCATCGAATTTATTAAAACTTTAGGTATAGTTCTTGCAATCAACGAAGTCTAGCGGGCTTTACTTTACAGGCGGATCGTTTGTAATGTGAGCGTGAAATCTGATTCGGGGCGCTTGTATACGCTTTAAGCAGTGTAATCGTTTACAGTTCAAAACGGAACACGCAGCTAAACTAGGTTACTGATAGATCCGCGTATTTATGTATCTATTCCTGAAGTATCTGAAGCCTATCTCGAGATATCCCACGCATTGCAGGGCTGTCTGAACCCGGTGCGCGTGATCATCCCGCCGGGCTCGATCCTGGACCCGTCGGAGGGCGCGGCGGTGGTCGGCGGCAACGTGCTCACCTCGCAGCGCATCGTCGACGTCGTGCTCAAGGCCTTCCAGGTGGGGTGGCCGCTTCGGTGGCTAGTGGGGTAGTATCTGAAGACAACCCGTGGAGCTGTGTGATTAAGGGGGAATTGTCATTAAGCAGTGTTTGTGAGCGATGGCTTAACTGTCCGATGTAGGCGTCCAAAGATGGCCCCGATGCGTCGATAGGAGCCCTGCTTGAATCTAAAGGGATAGGGCATCTTACGAATCTAGACGCTCTTGGTACCAGGGCGATTGGCGACACTTCACTTTGCACACAAAGCGACGATTGCCAAAAGGCTCACTAAGTACACACCAGCCTAGTCCTCGAAATTAAGACAGCTCGTGGTGGAGGCAACTTGCGATTGCAAGCTGTTCCGTGGTTCGGAACCTATGTAAAACTGTGGGGACCCCTACTAGGGAGGGAATGTGGTGTATTGGGCTAATATCATGATGTTAGTTGTGTGGTATTAACCATCCATGATAGGATCTGTCACACACTGACTCATCAAAACGTCAAGACATCTCAAAATTTTCTGACAATATGTTTTGTCAGGGAGTACGCAAAGGACCTTTTCTAACAAACTAAACATGTAGTGATATCCGCTCCCTGATCGTGTTCTGTGATTTCGCCATCCCTTTTATATACAAAAATATTACTTGTTAACATCTACTTTATTATTGGGATAAAGGATAGCAATAGCTTAAATCCTGCAGGTGTGTGCGGCCTCCCAGGGTTGCATGAACAACCTGACCGTCGGTGAGGAGACGTGGGGATACTACGAGACCGTGGCTGGAGGTAGCGGCGCCGTGAGTATAATCTTTTTTGCTTCTAGTCTCCGAAACTCACAAAATGCAGGGCACTGCAAATGCTTCTAGTGAACAGCAGTTTGGATTTTTAATATTACGAGTAATGGTCTGAAAAAATCAGTTTTTCAGGTCACTTAATATTTGATAGTTCTTCAACTAGAAGGGTGCCATTTTATCAATAGTTGGGAATACAGGAATTGATCTGATACCATATATCGGTGCTCGGGAGCCAGAAATGGAACCCCTGATTTGTTTACCTTTTTATTTTGTATCTTGAATGCTGAGATTCATAGACGTTACTCGTACTTGGCTGAGCAAATGTATGGCTTCCGACTGTCAGTTTTGACATTCGGTCCAAATATTTTATGCCAAAACTGACCGTCGAAAGAAATACATACTTTGGCTCAGCCAAGTACGAGTATGTCTGTGAATCTCGTATATGATTAGAAAGAAATTGGGCCAAGTTGAGAACCTTGAGATACTCCCGAAGCTACTTAGAAAATATCGGAGCGCAAGCTATTAACAATCACAAGTTGGCAATTGCGGATCAAGTTTGATAACACCATAACACGAAGGTAGCAATCATTGATGAAGAGTTCCAACGTTTTGAGAATAATTATTTGGCCTACTGTATGAAAAGTGTTATCAAAGTTTGTTTATTTAGTGAGCACTCCTAGGTTCCATATAATTTTTTTTGATAATTAGGTACATAATTGCATAAGGCCCGCTTCAATAAGACAGTGAAATGGATATGCAGGGTCCGGGCTGGAATGGTGCGGGCGGCGTTCACACCCACATGACGAACACACGCATCACCGACGTGGAAATTGTGGAGCGCCGCTACCCGCTGCTGGTGGCGCGCTTCTCGCTACGGCCAGAATCCGGCGGCAAAGGTAAGGGCTAGATTGGACCCCTCTAAGGGTCTCAAGGCGATTCTACGTTTGCCTCACAGTTTGCCAGAAGATTCAGCAATGACTATATGAATTGCATGTGATGCTGGCATAAAAAAATGGTGTACATTTTTAGGGTTCCGTACCCGAAGGGTGCCAATGGAACCATATTAATAAGCCTCTGCTGTCTGTCCGTTCGTCCATCTTTCACAGGGCTGTATCTCATTAACCGTAATAGGTAGGCATCTGAAATTTTCACAGAGTGTGTATTTATTTTGCTGCTATAACAATAAATAGGTAAAATTAAACAATTTATTGAAATTAAAGGGGGGCCCCATACAAGAAACATGATTTTTTTGTCTTGTACGATGGTACGGAACCCTTCGTGTGCGAGTCCGACTCACACATGGCCGGTTTTCTTACATGCTTAGTGGATTTCTTATATAAGATCAAATTGTATGTGATAAAAAATGTTCAACAAAAAGTGGAATAGTTTTGCTTACTTTTACCTCCAGAATCTGTTTCAGTTTCTTTATTTCCTCCATTACATATATATTACACACTTGGATACGTCATGTTTTTTTCTTTTTCCTGTCGGTTCGATTACTTCTGACGAAGAAGAGCCAACAAGAAACTTCGCCAGGTTGGTCATTGTATTATTTTTTTCCATTGATACTGCTTCTGTCCTTGATCTCCTTCTGCAATGAATGTAGTCAATACACTCTCAGATATATTTGAGCCCTTAGCCTAGTGGTAACCACGTGGTCTTGTCCCCTAGGCCATGGGTTCGATATAAGACAGAAGTTTTTAGTATTTTTGGTCTAATTTGTGCTTTTGAGCGTTCTGTTTACAAACACATTTATTGTATGGTGTGTGTAATGCAGGGCGGTGGTGCGGTGGAGATGGCGTGGTGCGTGAGCTGGTCTTTCGCCGCGCGCTGCAGCTGTCCGTGCTCACCGAGCGGAGAGCCTTCCAGCCATATGGCATGAATGGTCCGTCGCTTTTCACACAACTGCTGAGTCATGAGCATTGCAACTATAACGAATGTAGCTAGTATATATTTCGTAAATATGAAAGGAAGAAAATCTATAAACCAGTGAATTTTCTTTGTGGGTTTATCTTTACAACTATTATAATAATAATTATTATTATTATGTTATTTATATCACTAGCAGCTTAAAGCGAATTATCTTTCGGAAATTATTGCATGCAGGTGGCGAGGCGGGCAAGCGAGGGCTAAACCTGCTGCAGCGGACTGATGGACGCCTCATCAACCTGGGGGGCCGCTCCTCCGTCACCGCTCACCCGGGGGTCTGTATCCACACACCCTTACCAGCTTTATTTAATTTAATTTTCTTCTCCTATATTGCCAATATCTTATTATGACTAAATAGGTGTATTTATTGCACAAACACATTTCTTTGGTCCAGGGACCAGGCCTAGGATTTTAGTATAGGAAGCGACGGTTTTTTTATGCAACATGACATGGATGGCTAATACCACACAACTACCGTTATGATATTAGCCCAATGCACCACATTCGCGAAAGAATTAGTTGCAACGTTAGAACCTTCCCTCTATGAGCAAAAAATCTTAGTTATCAAACCTATGTTGTTCCATGAAAATCAATTTAGTTCTTGGTTGAACTTTGACTAAAGCGTCCGTGATTTACTTTTAGCTACAAGTCATTTTGTAATATATATTTTTTAATCTGACCAAATCAAACACTATACGCATTGATTGCTTTGTGGACGTGTTGCATCCTCCTCATCACGAAGAATATCCTTTTATTTAAAATAGACAGTGCCAGAGCGCAACAGAACGATTTTGTGCTGTGCCCGCAAATGAGTTAGTCCTGTCTAACCTCGAAAATCATTATCATCGGTTTAGGGTTTTTTTCTTAGCATCACTTACAGTCCCACCTTGACACATTGATTGCTACAGGACAGATACATAATGCGGTCGCCGGGCGGCGGCGGGTACGGTGCGGCGGGCGGCGCGGGGGTGGCGGAGGCGGGGGGGCGCGCGCCGGCGCGGTACGGCGAGTTCCTCGAGCGGGGCAGCGTCTACGAGTACAGAGCCGCGCAGGAGTCTGTGTAGTCAGTTACTAGATAGAGCTTGTCCTGAACCTCTAGTCCCATTTGGCACCTAAATTGGCATTTACACCAAACCAATCGACTAGTGTTTTCAAATGCATGGAGAAATTGAAGAGCGCGCATTCACCGAACTAACATTTGCGAGCCCAAGTTTGATTTGACAGCTTACTTGCTCACCGTCGCCGTAAATACGTTGACGTTGGCGTTTACGCCGAATCCGCTTCTTCATACAAATAGGAAGTCCGAGTTTGATTTTGACAGCTTGAAGAAGTAAAACCACAGAATAAGTAGCAAAAACTTTTATGGGGTTTGATGTTTTAACGAAACTTCGAAGTTTCGTAAATGCCAATTTAGGTGAGAACTGACCACTCTGATATCACAAGCCGCTGTACCGCCATGGGTATTCCTTTTCAACAATTCTTTGAAAACATCAGTATGATTTAATTTACATAGGGGCATACCTCCACAAATGTGTCTCATTTTTAGGGTTCCGTAACCAAGGGTGAAAACGGAACCCTATTACTAAGCCTCCGCTGTCCGTCCGTCCGTCCGTCCGTCCGTCTGTCACAGGGCTGTATCTCATAAACCGTAATAGGTAGGCAGCTGTAATTTTCACAGAGGGTGTATTTATTTTGCCGCCATAACAACAAATAGGCAAAATGAAAAAATAATAAAAATTAAAGGGGGGCCCCATACAAGAAACGTGTTTTTTTTTTTAATTCTTGTACGATGGTACGGAACCCTTCGTGTGCGAGTCTGACTCGCACTTGGCCGGTTTTTTCATCATGACAACTGAGTTGCCCGGGCTCCGAACCGCGTGGTGGCCAGGCCGCGCGGTGTCTATGAAATTGCCTTCATAGAGATAGACACATTTATGGAGGTTGACTAAACGTGGGTAGGTTTCATCAAAGGATGAGAGTCGTAATATATTCTCAGGTTGTGGTGTTGTGTTTTTAGCATAACTATAAATATTAATGATCAAATTTCTGTTCCAACTTGTAAACGAATGTAAAAAGAACCTTGAAACGAAAAGATACTGCGTTTAGGGCGGAAGAAATTCCATGCAAGCGGCAAACATTTTTTTTTGCAGCTAAGAGGCCTTTCTGCAATCAGGTCTTTTTCAGGTGATAGCAAAACATCTGTAGCGACAGGGAAATCAATGTTGTTAATAACAATATTTAAGAAATTTTGCTTAATGCTTTTAAAAAATTTACAATACTGTTTTAGATATATTAGAAAACATACAAAAATGTTTAATGCTCTATGTGTAATTAATGTGCCATACAATTTTTGAAATACTTGCTTTGCAAGTTTCCTTAAGTAATGCATTTCTACTGCATTTACTTGTGTTTCTTCTTCCTTACCCATGTGGCTTTTACATAGCTTAGTGTTGGCAACACAACATTGTTATTAACGGATAAAAAATAAATTATACAGTGAATCATCAGAGCATTGTATATAATAATGTTGCATAATTCATAGAATAGCTACACAACTATTCCACCGTCTGAAAAATGGTTATTGTTAAAATAAATGATTTATGTGCCTTTAGGTGCAACTATTTTTATACATTAAAGAATCACAATTTAGTGATAATTTTGTTACAAATAAACAATATTTTGTCATGTTACTACATCTATTATTTTCATTTCTTTCACACTGGACACATACCCTATGCTTTCAACTGTTTTTATGAATGTGGCTCGATAAAGTTAAAAATCACCTGGATAGGTATAACTTTATAATCAACACGGTCCGATTCGCGCTGACGGCTCCTAAAATGGTGTATAGTGACGTCATCGTTATGTCAATCAATGCCATGCAGTGTTCATGCTCTGAAGGTAGGGCACTGTGTGTACAACTGCCAGTGTCAAATTTTGCCGTTCCTACAGCGTTCCTTGTCCGCCGTTGGTCGAATGTGTCGTTTCACCAACTATTAAATGTGCCTTAGGTGAAAACTCAAGTTCAGCTTAGAAGAATTCATTGAAAGATTGACAGATGGCAGCTGACACTGACAGTAGAAATGTGATAGGTGACACTGACAGTTGACATGTCACACTGACAAACATAAATAAATAAGTGTTGGCATTCACCAGACAAACATAGTAAAAAGTTGACAGTGGTAGGTATAATTTGAGAGATAAAATAATACATGTAACTTTTTTTTATTTTTATAAGGAGGTGTAAAACTCAGCATTCAATGCCATTGGTAGTAGAGCGGGTTTCAATCGAAGTCGGTACTTTTAACATTAATTTTAAATATTTAACAATTTTGATTATTGTTCATTGCCATATCTAACTAGTTTCATTGCATGTCATTGAAGCTTGGCGTTCTTACATTATTTGTGGAAACAAGACAAGACCTTGCGACTCACCTACGCAACCACAGGATGGTATGTGCTATACACAGTCACTCAGAAGTATATATTTCAGGTCCAACAAAACGTCACCTCCGTACGTAGGGGTCGCCGGGTGCTACATCAACAATGACGTAATCGTGGACGATTATTGATGATTTCATTGTGAATCTTGCCCTTCGAATTTTTTTGCGCATTGATGTTTTATCTTATATCCACAGCTGACCAACCTTGCTTCATTCCTTGCCCTAAGGACGTCTCCTGCCCCGAAGGCTGCTAGTGCGTTCCAGTCGCCTGAACTGGCATAATATGGCGATAGCAGTGTGTCTATCCAATGCCTCGGCTGACCTGGGATACTCCTAGGCCGTACCTGCATTCACAACGTGCAGAAGAACCCAATGACGGCCAAAAATTGTCTAGCCGCAACAAACAAACCCGAGGACCACAGTTACCACTGTCCAAGCACAAGGCACCGCCGTGCACCGTTGCCCTTCAGATCCGTCTCCAAAGCCAAACTTTGCGCCTTCACTCAAATAGCTTAGCTAATGTCAGGCTCACACACCAAAGTTATCATCTGAGTGGGTAATCTCCAAAAGACGAGCAGCATCATGCAGTACTTGCCAAGTTTTTTCCGGAAACTCGGCTCAGCTCCGATTCCAAGAGGAGTCCCACGATACGTCCCGACTGTGCTGGCTATGGTGTGGGAAGTAGGCGGCGGCCACCAGTGCCTGAACTGTGTCTTACGCCCAGAATCTGGAGCTGCAGGGCGCAGTATTGGGAGTAAGGTCGCGAAGCGTGATCCTTTAGATCTCATCCTTGACATCCTCAAATTTGACGGGCTCAGCATCATGCATCTTTGATCTCGAGTCCGAGAGGAAGGCCCCGGTACGTGCGGAGCGCGCTACCCGTGGCGGTGGTGCGGCGAGTCGGCGGCGGCCGCCAGCGCCTCGCGGTTCTCGTACGCCCAGAAGCCCTGCAGCTCGAGCAGGATGGAGAGCGCGGTGTGGCCGTGGCCGCAGCGCACGAGGTCGCGCAGCGTGATGCGGCTCGGGTGCTCCGGGCGGACCATGTCGAATATCTCATCCTTAACGTCCTCAAAGTTGACGGGGTCCGCTCCGTGCGCCGCCATTTGCTCCTGGATCGCCTGCAATAGAAAAGGTGGCGGTTCATTCAGGAATACATGCAGCCGCTATAGGCTACAAACTAAGATCGTGCTAAGTATAAAACAATTTTTTACGACATAGCTGTTTGGAGAGGTGCTTGTTGACAATGTGACAAAGACTATCAAACGTCAGTAGATTTTTTTTAGTCTGTTTGGACCCCTGCAGGCTCTTCGACAGCTAGTCTGTGCATTCTTCGCTCAGCAGTCAGCAATGTTGGGTGGGTTCTTTTAGTGAGCGCTATTTCGAAATCATCGACATAAGTTGTGCCACGTAGCTTCTCACCTCGGCAATGCCAGCCGTGCAGGTGTGATTGTTTCGCGTGGGGTGTCGGCTATCCAGCGTGAACCAGAGAGTGCATACATCCAGTACCCAACGACCATCGGAAAATGGTGATTCGTGTGAAACCCACCTGGTACCAGGTTAGGCAGGTTTGGTCATTACGACCAAGGTCATCATGGCAGTAAGTTGTTCTGATCCACACATGACTTAGAAACGTTTGCGACAAAAACAATGAACTTGGATGGCATGGAGCAAACTATTGACCTACATATTTTGAAAATAGGTTACATTTACTCTTAGAAACGTTTGCGACAAAACAAATGAACATGGATGGCATGGAGCAAATTATTGACCTATTTTGAATAGGTTACATTTCTATGTTGACCGATTCAACCCCATAGTCCGTGGCTGTATGGTAGCAGTGCTCCAGCAACGGTTCGATATCCATCTTGCCGCTGTACGTCATGCCTTGCTTGAGCACGCGCTGAAGCAAGAGCCTCGAGCAGGGGAGCGTGGTCACCGATTCCGCCGTACCTTGAAGAAGTAGTTGAGCGTGAACGCGTCAAGGTAGCCCTGCCCGTTGATGTCGAGCGCGCGGAACAGGTAGGCGAGCGCTGCCGGCTCGCGGCGGTGCTCCAGCGCCAGCACGAAGTCCAGGTACGTCTTGTAGTCCATCTCGCCGTCGTACGTCAGGCACTGCTGGAATACGCGCTGCAGGAAGACCCGCGTCAGCGTGCCGGAACCGTAGCTAGACACCACAGGGATAATCAGAATATTGTTTGCTACAGTGTAAACTGTAAACGTGCGGGGACTCATACCTTGCTTCCCATGCAAAGTGGTGGGTTCAATACCCGCCCCTTTCATGTACCACTTTACGCCTTTTTCGGAGTTGGATAAGTGCATTTCGTCAAGAATGCGTCCTATTCCATGTTTTAGAATCCATGTAAAATTGTGACTCTGGTTTAATTCCGCCCAGTTTGGTACCATAGTATTGGATGAAGAGGGTCGAAGCAGAAATGTAAAATTCTCCATGTTTTCTATCGAGTTCTATGTAGCTATACTCATAAAGAAGAGGTCCGGCATGTCATTTAATTCCTTCGGGAATGCGGTGTTAGGCTAATATCATGACAGTAGTTATGGTATTAGCATTTATGCCTTAGATTGCACAAGATTTAACATAATCACATTTCTTCCATTTTATATTTAAATGTTTACTAGGTATTTGTGGTTATTGTGGGAATAGAAATACACACGCTGTGAAAATTTCAGCTGTCTATCTATTACGATTCATTGGATACAGCCCGCTGACAGACGGACGGATATACAGACAAACGAACAGCGAAGATAAGTTAGGTTGGCCCCCTTTGCGTAAGCAACCATAGAAAAAAGTCCGGGAGAAGAGAAATTATTGTTTTTCTCATTCTTCTTTTTGTTTTGCCGATTTCCACCATGTTTTCCCCAATGTGAGTGGCACCCACCCGGCGAGTTCGTCTATGCTGAGCATGCCGTTGTGGTCGCGGTCCAGGTTGAGGTACTGCCCGTAGACGCGCAGGGCCGACGGCGCCGAGAACCAGTTCTGCTCCTGCAGCTCCATCGGGAGGTCATCCTCGCGCAACTGGACATAACGAGGCAACTTTAATAAGGATTTGATCGAACAAAGATCTGACGTCCCCATCGCATTTGCATCATCATTACACCAAATCCGCGCGTTCAAACTGCCTATGTTGCGAGAAAAAAAAATTAAAAAAAATAAAAAATACTTTGAAAGGATTCACAGCCCATGAAGTGGATGAAGGAGGGTGAGGCCCAGTGCAGCGGAAGCCTTATTGCGAGAAAAAAAAATAAAAAAAATAAAGTAAAAAAACATTAAAGGAATCCACAATCCATGAAGTGGATGAAGGAGGGTCAGGCCCAGCGCAGCGATGAGCTAACATAAATGGAGGGGCATGATCGTAGCCTTGGAGGCAAAACAACAAAACATTATTTTGAAAAAAAATAAATTTATTTTGGCATAGTGTGAACACGCCTTAATACCTAGATGACCTAGGTGCCTAGATCCTAAAAAGCGCTCAGCGCACGGGCACCCACGCGGCCACGGCGCGCGCGCCGTCGCTTCAACCGAAACCTAGCCGCCTACACTAGTACAATCACAAAACAAGAAAAAAAAACGGAACTAAAAGTGGGCATAATGCGCCGAGTAAAATTACTCAACTGAAATATTTTACAATACGAGAACCGGTGAAAAGTTTCGTTCGTGAATGAATTAAACTGAAATGAACTGTTGCAGTTCCGCTGTGACGCGAACGGAACGAGACGAATCGATTTCGGTGGCGTTCGCCAGCGTGCGCGCCGCCGTGATCGCGTCGCGTGTCCGAACGGCCGAGTAATATCAATACTTATTACGCGCCGACTTGCTCGGATTCGCATTCAATATATTTTAAATCTACCATAGGATAGAAAACGAGTTAGAAGCGCGCCGCGAATGTTTGCCGAGTGTCCGATTAGGTCCGCGAGCAGAGGGCAAGGGCGGGAGCCAATAAAGGTGTGGGGCCCGTCAAAAACAAATGCGGCCGGGGACATTCCCAAGTGGAACGTATTAGTCCCGGCGGCAGGAAGAGAAACTGAAGAAAAAAAATGAAACATCCGCGGGGCCTTCTAAACTCAAGGCCAGAATACAAACTACGTTTTGACTTGTGGTGAAGGAAAACATTACATAAGATAAGGGTTTAAAAAAAACTGGTGTCCCCTCCGCTTAAGGTTCGCGGGGCAAAAGGGCGTTTGGCACTCGCCAAAACGGTCAACCATATAATAAAATGAGAACACTTTATTCCAAAAAAATAAATTGAAATGCAGAGCGCGTTGGGAGATCGGGTCGGAAATACGTTCTTAACTTCGCATAGATGCACGCATAATAAACTATAGAAAAAAAATAAAAAAATTAAAAAAAAGTGATCCCCAACGAATGAAGGTCGAGTGATCGGGCTGTGAAAGTCTTGAAACGCACGAGGTGCATGCGCAAGGTAAGTGAGAGGAAACAGTATGGACATCAAAAGTTCAAGGAAAAAAATGGTCCCCAACGAATGAAGGTTGGGTGATCAGGGCCGTGAAACTACGCGCCCGCGCGACCGCTCCGCGTCGCGACAATTAGATGGAGCGAGGGAAAGAAAAAAAAACGTGGGTAGTTTCGCGAGCAAAGAAAAAACAACTCGTAAAAATTCCTACGGCACACGCGCCGTCTGAACTAAATTAAAACAAAACGGAATCATACTGGGTAACAGGCGGGATCTACCGAGCGCTAACCAAAACAGAACGAAAAAAAAACGTGAGACCGTATCTAGTTCAGTAGGAGGGAGCGTGTTAGGCAAGTTGAAGTGAACGCGAAATACCAACGGGGAATCGAAAGTTTTGGATTATCGATGCGAAATTATGAATCTGTCGTCTCAAAGTGAGCGCAGTAAAGACATCGCTCGCGCTGTGTCGCGCGGCCATGTTGTGTAGTGAAATCTAAGTTCAATGTGAAGTTATCAAGGGCAGCTAAACATGGAATGAATTTATGTTTTTCAGCTGAAGGCGAAACGTAAGTACTGTGTGAAGTGAGTGGGGCGTAAACAGGATCAACTCGTTCGGTGGTCGAATCAACTTCGAAACATGGTTTCAAGGTTAGGTCGATCGCCGAATCGAACGCGTTATCGTCTCAACCAATGCGATAGCTCACTAGCACACAACAATCACACGTAAAAATGTTACAGCAAACAATTAATGAGAAGAAAAAATGGAGGGCTCAACAGAAACCTGGCTTTTTACAAATTAAATATTCTTTTTCCCTCCCAGGCAGTACATAGCTCGGTTCGGAGTGGGGCGCAAAATAGAAACAGGATTCCTAGTCCTGCTCGTCCCCGAACCAGTGGATGCCAGTGTGACGTTCGACCGGAACCCTCGCTTTTGCGGCGGCTCCGTCCGCGTCATCACGCGCCACCACTCCAAATTAAACGTAGAATAGGCGTACCCTTAGGGGGTAGCCGAGCCAAGTACTACCAGGGACGGGGAAAAAGAATACGACCAATTTTAGTGAGAATAAAGGTGGACGTTTATTACAAAGAAAACTAAACAACAAAATGCTCAAGCGGTACGTAAATGGTTTGCAGTTAGAAAGTCTGTCGTTGAGGCCTCCGTTAAGGGTAGAAAAACTTGGTGGTTGGTTCACTCAGTGGTGGACCACGTCGGTGCGCAGCATGGTGGGTGCACGCGCGTGCGGTGCGGCGCGCGGGGCGTCGGCTCAGAGCAGCGGCGCCGGCGTGTCGGCCGCGTCGTCAACGCCGGCCGACGGCGTGGCGGCGTGGCTCAGCGCTGCTCGGCGCGGGGCGCATCGGCGCGGCTGCGCGGATGGCCGGTCAGCGTGCTCGGCTACCTCGCCACGTCGCTGCCGGCGACGGCGACCCCTCGCGAGCCGTGCCTCGCGCGGTCAGTCGTTACATTTAGGGGCTCGCAAGAAGAGCCCCGCAGGAACCGCTGAAGTCAATTTCGAAACACTTAGACGGGCGCTCACAATAAATGAGGCGTGGGCGCCGTAAAATGGTTACAGGGTGCTTGAGGAGCTAAAATAAAGCCAGGTCAATAGCGACCAAGGAGGAAATGAGTTTAATTAAATGAACAGGGCTGTGAGCAATCGCTAAAAGGTATTAAATTGAAGTTGGGTTACCGGTAGGTGGACCGCGGTTTGTAGAGGTGCGCTCTTTGCGAAGGCTGCTGGTAAAGTGGGCGACCCAAAATGGTCGCCGCACTACGAAATTATCATTTTCGTTTCTCTTTTTTTCTGAGGGTAAGGAAGATTTTAATTAGGTAAAACCACGGAGGGAGCAAGGCGATTGGATTAGCCTTGGCCAAGGAGCTATGAACACTGTAGTGGCTTACCAAAAATCCACTACGTGACACTAGATATCCAGTGATATAAAAAGGAAAGATATGGCATTGTCAAATATTGGTTAGCAGCTCTCTAGCTCCTGCAGCGCGTGGCAGAGACTTACACACCTCTAGCAGGTCGTCGAGGAAGGAGCAGGAGAGCAGGTCGCGGATCCTCACGCGGCCGACGCGCAGCGGGTCGAGGAAGAAGAGGCACTTGCAAGCGGCCGTGCACACATAGAAGGAGCTGAACGAAGAGTCCAGCCCGTCCAGAGCCGCCAGCGACGGGACCAGCTCGCTGATGTAGCTCTCTAGCTCCTGCAGCGCATGGCAGAGACTTACACACCTCTAGCAGGTCGTCGAGGAAGGAGCAGGAGAGCACGTCGCGGATCCTCACGCGGCCGACGCGCAGCGGGTCGAGGAAGAAGAGGAACTTGCGAGCGGCCGTGCACACGTAGAAGGAGCTGAACGAAGAGTCCAGCCCGTCCAGAGCCGCCAGCGACGGGACCAGCTCGCTGATGTAGCTCTCTAGCTCCTGCAGCGCATGGCAGAGACTTACACACCTCTAGCAGGTCGTCGAGGAAGGAGCAGGAGAGCACGTCGCGGATCCTCACGCGGCCGACGCGCAGCGGGTCGAGGAAGAAGAGGAACTTGCGAGCGGCCGTGCACACGTAGAAGGAGCTGAACGAAGAGTCCAGCCCGTCCAGCGCCGCCAGCGACGGGACCAGCTCGCTGATGTAGCTCTCTAGCTCCTGTGGCACATGGAGAAGACTTAGTGTCGAGGGTTATTAGGGGGAATCAATAAATAAAAACTAGGTGGGATGCCAGGACCTTTATTTAATTAGAGCATGTTTGTAGTCTACATTGAACTTGATAGAAAACATGGAACATGTTTCGTTTCCATTTCCACCATCTTTCATTCACTGGTATGTCAATAACTCTGGCGTGTTTAAGAACGGCCCGTAAGCTATTCTCCCCATACAAACGTAGTTTACTAATCATTTGGAAACAGCTATTCCAATTAAATTGATATTTAATATCTAATATCAGGCAACAAATATCTGTGTCTGCATGCTTTTGTTTTTTTGAGAAATACAAACCGAATGAAATGAAAGCAAAAAGAAAATCTTCATATGAATTTTGTTTTCTCTGTTGTTTGACCCAGAATACATTTACTGAAAAAACAAGGACATGCAGACACAGATATTTGTAGCCTAATAATAGATACCAAATATCAAGTAAGTTTAAGAGTGGTTTTCAAATTATTCGTAAACTACGTTTGTATGGGAGGCGAAATTTTCTGATGCTTACGGGCCGACCTTAAGTAGGAAATGGACTTAGCATTTATTATGGATTCGTAACAAAAAGATTGATCAAGAATTTTAATAGTTGCACCTATCTAGCTAGGTTTCATCCCTGATTTCTGCTAACATGAAGCAACACACGAATCTCACTGGTGAAAAAAAGCGAAATGCATGAATTAGCATGAATTTCAAAATACTCACATGCTCCCTGAGGTACCCCTGCCCGGTGACGTCGTACAGCGACAGGCCGATGCGTGTCTGCTGCAGCCACACGCGTCGCATGATGTAGTTGAAGAGCGAGACGGCGCGCACTGTGCCCATGCCGCCCTCGGCCGTCTGCAGCCGCGCGAACACGTCCGCCGTGAAGTACGGCCTGGACCGACCGTTACGTTAGGATATGCGAACAGAACTAGAATTCGGAATGTAAACGCTCCTATGTTAGAGGCCTGGAACTTACTAACCGTATTCCCAAAGGAATTAGGTGCTGTCCCATGACTTGAGGTTTGCGAAGACATGACAATGTCTCATTCCATCCAGTTCAGTGTAGCCGTGCTCATTAAGGGAAGGTATAAGGCACCTAATTCCTCCAGGAATTTGATGTATTAGGCTAATATCATGATGATACTTGCCATGTCAAGTTCCATAAAAAAAAAGCAGCTTAATATTTTCGCAGAATGTTTTGAATCCTCTGGGCGTCGTCGGACAGTTCTCGGGTGAGCGCCTGGCGTACGCAATTTACTGCACTATGCAAAATAAAAACACTGACCAGTACTTGGGTCCGGCCTCCTCGCGTATCTTCTTGAAGAGTGGGAAGGTGATGGTGAGCTCGTTGCCGGCGTGCTGACTCCGCTCCAGCAGGCTCCACAGGTGTTTCAGTTCAGCGTTGTCCAGCAACTCCTTGCTCTTCTTCTGAAGGAACTGCATAGAGTACACCGACTGTCTTACTAATAAACATTTCTGATTCCACTGATTGTCCTCGGAACAGCGATGCCAGAGATAAAGATGATATTGGGTTCATTACTAATCTCGGAATATAGAAGTGTATTGTTTTTGGGGTCCATGCTACAGATTTTTACCATTATAGGTTGCAAAATACGTATGTTGCAACCTATAACGGTAAAAATGGCTTGCAGAGTGGGAATATGATATGGACTGAGCAGAGCATAAAAATAATCTAGAAACAATATTTGCTATAGACCAAATACTGAAAATGTTTACTGAACAGTTTCATGACAATTATTATTATATGGTTTATAACACTAGCAGCTATAAGCTGATGCTGCACTTGTTTTTTTAAGGTTTTTTGGTATGTTTTTTTGTTTTTTTTCATCTTGCCTGTAGGTTCCCCGTAGGTTCCGCAAATTTTTATAAAAAATATATAATGATTTCATAAAATATACTAGAAGAACTAGATCCTCCCCTGCCCGCCCACCGCTGGTGCATCATTATTTTTCACAAGCGACAAACCTGAGCACGGGTCTCTTCGCGCAGTTTGAGCGCCAGCGTCTCGTCGGGACGCGGCAGCTTGAAGTAGAAGCGCGGGATGGTCTCGTACGACTCGGGTGGGGCGTTCAGCGGCGGCTGGTACAGCTGCTGGAACGTCTGCTCCTCGATGCGCGCGCTCTCCTCAGGTGTCACTGCTTTTTTGGTCTCTGAGGACACGGTGATGAGACTCAGTGGACAGTTTAACACACATACAACAAACAATTTTCATTGCCGCGCTTCATGAAGAATTAGATTGTTAGGCCCCGGCCACAACTATCAAATCTGAAATTGTTGAATCACGACAAGAAGGCTTTAACAAAATCACCTTCGAGTTTCCTTATGTACTTTCTGAGGCGCTGTTTCAACTCGTCTGTGTGTGACGTTGACGGGTCCGGGGGCTTGCTCCCATCATTTTCACCGTCGACAGCACTGGTTGAGCTCATATCCACAGTTTTAGAAAACAGAACGTGAACAGGAATGTATTTTCATAAATTTATCAGCTTGTTTACAAACAACCGAAGTATATATGTATAATCTGTGCACACAACTCAAGTCCCACTATTCTGTGCAAGTCCTGTCATAGAACTTTTGACAGACAGGGCTAGTGTGACCACATTCAATTCAAGTTCGGAATCGTGCTAATAATTAAATAAATCGTGCTAAAAATGGTTCAATTTTAAATTACCATTAAAATGCATGCCCAGTAGGTAATGGGCTCGCCAGTGTTGGACGAGTGAGTTCATGACTGAAACAAAATCATACTAGACTGTACCTAATTAGTCCCCGAGACGATCAAGGTGCACTTGACAAGTCTACGTGCTTGAAGTGAATATTGATGGTTTACAGCGTTGACTTGACAAGTCCCGTCAAGTATCGTCAAGTACCGGACCGAGACGTGGCTTTGGGGGCAAGCGCCGACCTAATTACCGAGCGTGTGTGACACGCCAGTGACCAAGTACCTTAGAATTATAGAGAGCCTGTGGTTGGCAGGAAAAGCTTGTCGCATATTGGTATCTTGCTTTTCAATATTGGGTCGAATCAACTCCAACAATGTTTCAAAAGAATCGTTGTCTATTCGTAGAATTTTTTTATAATCGTCGGGATCAGTTGCTTGAAGAGTTCTTTGCAAATGTTCATGCGTGAATCGATATCTCATTTTATACCATTCCTACACCATCGCCGACCACTTTCCTGGGCACAGGGCGGTAAACGACTGCGGCACGTGGACTTGACGGCACCTTCAAGTCGCGTCAAGTCCCTCGTCAAGTGAAATGGTCAAGCATGTAGACTTGCCAAGTGCACTTGATCGTCTCGGAGACCCATTACCAAACATTTGCTGTTGTTATCTTCGATAAACCGATCAAACTCCCGCAGTGATTAAACATCTTATTGAGGCTGTACTCGCGCAGACTGCCCCGTGCCGTACAGTGCAAGAAGGAGCAAGAAATAGAGTTTTGGCTAACAGAATGACAGTTTCATGTACGTTAGTTCGAATGGAATTTGGTATCGATCGATAAGAAAATCGGTGAGATTTAAACTAATTTATTCACGTAGAAATGGTTTGGTTTTGCGCGTTTGCCTTATGACTTAGACCTTATGAGAGCAGAAAGATTTTGGTTTGTGTCAAAGTGACGTTCATCTCTGCACTTTTTTCGTTTCTGCGTTCGGGCAGGAGGGTTGCTCTGAGCCGTTCCGCTAGATTCCATTCCGTACCCAAAGGGTGCTAACGGAACTCTATTACTAATCCTCCGCTGTCCATCCGTCCGTCCGTCCATCTGTCACAGGGCTGTATATCTTGAACCGTAATAGGTGGGCAGCTGAAATTCTATTGTATTTCTCTTGAGGCTTTAACGAAAATAGTAAAACAAAAACAAATAAAAATTAAACGCGATTTATTTGGGTTAAATCAATTCGTTGCCGTACAGAATCAATGTAAGATTCGTATGAATGAATTCGTTAACTGCACTCGCTGGTCGACCTTCACGTGCATCGTCATGGAGATGATTACGTCCACGTGTAAACTAACTGAAACACTCATGCACAAAGCTACGAGATGTGGCTTCATCACCAAGTGTCAATTAAGTCTCTAGCCACAGCGAAAATCGTAAAATATCATAGAGCGAAATAGGTCTCGAGATAATGAAATGCCGACACAATTTTTTCAGAATGACGCCACCAAATGACCCTCTTAATTGCGCAGTCGGGTACAAAGACAAATGACAATCTCGTAAATTAGAGAGGAACATGTACTCAGAGAGCCCTATTTTCAAATATCCTAAGTCGTAAGTAAATGTACTTTTTCGTACTTAGCAGGTACGTCGCTTATTCCAAGGAATGTGTTTTGTATGTATGTATAAGACCGTGAAGCAAGGATACATGAATTGAAGAAAGAGCCCAGTAAAAAGAACTACTTTACGAATATACTGGAAGGCTCGACCCGAACCTAAAATAAACTGACCTAAAATAAAAAAATAACCTAAGTAATTTTTTATTTCTTTCATTTTATGTAGCCCGTCTCAGAAACGTTCGGTATGCTTTCATATTTAAGGTGGCCCAACCCGGCGGGACTACGGGCACGGTACAAAACCGTGCTGTTGCGCTCTGGGACCTTCTCTGTTTCAAAGAAAAAGACATGTCCACAAAAAAGACAACGTGCTTATTGTATGATTTGGTAAGATTTACGAAAAATTTAATTACATAACGACTTATAGCTAAAAGTAAACCACGAACGCTGTAGTAAAAAATCTAACAAAAACCAAATCGATTATAAATCTTGATTAAATAAGCTATGTCTGCTAACTAATCCTTTTAAGATGTTCTTACTTTATCATCGCGTAATACACCTCCAAAGTTATTATATAAAACGCGCGAAAATTTCGAACTTTCGGACCTTATAACTTAGAAACCAAACACAATTTTACAATGCCAACGGTCATCAGACATCTAGTTAGATCAAATAAAGCTATTTTAAGCAAAATTTGGGATCTCTGACAAGAAATATGGGCGTGATCTTCTTTCCCCGTTTGTATGGGGAGTTGAGCGGGATGGCCCACCTTAATGAAAGCATTCAGTAACTCTCAATCAAGGCATTCGACCTTATCGGAAAGTTAAGAAGAATCGCTGCGTAGAATATTTTCACTCCACCACCTCATCATATAAATGAAGAGCGATATCACTTTTCTTGAAACATGGAAAGGTGATGATCACTCCGCGCCGTTGCGGTGACATCGAACACAGCCAACGTTTTACAAAAGAAATCTACGTTTTCCAACATTTCAACTATTGCTAAAAGTGCTTTATAGCACCTGATGAACTTTAAGAGAGGTATTAGAGGAAGAGTCTTGCTTTTTAGGGTTCCGTACCCGAAGGGTGAAAACGGAACCCTATTACTAAGCCTCCGTTGTCCGTCCGTCCGTCCGCCCGCCCGTCCGTCCGTCCGTCTGTCACAGGGCTGTATCTCAGTAAGCGTAATAGATAGAAAGCTGAAATTTTCACAGAGTGTGTATTTATTTTGCCGCTGTAACAAAAAATAGGTAAAATTAAAAATAATAAAAAATCAAGGGGCTCGTGTGCTTGTGGGGCCTCCACACAAAAAACGTGTTTTTTTCGTGTTGATGGTACGGAACCCTTCGTGTGCGAGTCCGACTCGCACTTGACCGGTTTTTCTTAATGTCAAACGCTACATATGGCGTACCCCAGGCCCTGTACTATTCATGTTATAGTCTATTTATAGTCCGGGCGGTGAAGAGCCCAGAGGAAAAGCGGTATAGGGGGCAATGCCTGATTCGTGTTTTGCTAATATTTTAAAGTACTTAAATTTTTTAAAGTCACGTTAAATTATATATTCTTTACAATAAAATTGGGCATAAATGAGAACGAAATAATCGATGTAATGTAGTATGTAGGTTTTTATTTTAATTGAAAGTACTTTTAAAATATAAAAAAAAATCAGCCGTCACCCCTGAACCGCTTGGTGGCCCCCATACTTTTCTAAGTTATAAGGTCCGAAAGTTCGCATTTTTCGCGCGTTTTATAAAATAATTTTGGAGGTGGATTACTGAACAATAAAATAAAAAAAATGTCATCGGATTTTTTTTTCGGATTAGTTGCTTCATGAAGATTTATAATCAATTTGGTTTTTGTTAGATTTTTGACTACAGCGGTCGTAGTCAGAAATCTAACCTATAAGTAGTTTTGTAACTAAAATTTTCGTAAATCTTACCAAATCATACACTATGCACGTTGTCTTTTTTGTGGACATGTTGCATCTTCATCATCACGGAGCCTGTCTTTTTCTTTGAAACGGACGCAACAGCACGGTTTTGTACCGTGCCCGCGAATGAGTTAGGCCCGCCGGGTTGGGCCACCTTAAATATGAAAGCATACCGAACGTTTCTGAAACTGGCTACATAAAATGAAAGAAATTAAAAATGACTAGGGATTTTTTTTTAATTTTAAGTTAGTTTATTTTAGGTTCGGGTCCAGCCTAGCAGTATATTCGTAAAGTAGTTCTTTTTCATCGAAACAGAGAAGGTCCCAGAGCGAAATAGCACGGTTTTATACCGAGCCCGCGAATGAGTCACTCCCATCGGGAAGGGCCACCTTAACATAGATCATTAGATGATAACACCAAATTTTTAACCGAACTTGCTTATTCTCCGTACCTTCTTACACGTTCTATGCATTGTGTATGCTATTGCACTGAAAATAATTCCTAATTGGCTTTAGTTTTAAATACAATTTAGGTCTATACGTTATTAAAGTAAAATTATAGTCAGAAATTAAATAAATCATTACAATACAGACAAAACTTAAATTATCTTATAAACTAAAATCAATAATACATTTCTTCCAGTTCGGCGGAATCCCCCGCTGTACCCAAAACGCTGGCTGCGTTGCCTCTCTGAATTGCCAAGGCAATGCGCTGCACAAAATAAGCCCTAGCGTGGCGGTCACCGGTCTTTTCTATCAAAAGATTTCCGATTTCATGACAGAATAGTTTGGCATCCGATGACCTAGGGTCCCTACGGCGAATGCCAGGAATTCAAAGCGGTCGAGTAGGCTAGAATAAATTCCTTTCTTTAGGTTTTGGCTTTTATTCCTGGCGCGAAATTTATATGATATTTTGACGAAATTAATGCCCAGTTTGTCTTCCCGGTGCAACGACGGGAAAAACGTGATTGTACTTACATTCCTTTCATATTAAAAACGGATACATCATTATTAAATGAACATGAGACTATATTTACAGAAGGACCGGTATCCAATAGCAATAAATAATATTTTCAAAGCAGCGGCCGGCGACGACACAGCTTCGCGCAGCGTTGAAGTCTTTTGTGTGGCGCGCTATTTTCGCTAGGAATGTGGCGCCGCGTACGGTTCGCAACAAATATTTGTGCGGCTCCAAGTTCATACACCAGGAGGCCAATTCTGGAAATTTCGATGTGATGAATCAGCAGTGTTCTCAGGAGAGGAATTCACTTTGATATTACCTTGGTATTCTGAACAGTCAGTCCGAGTTATCACCTAAATTGACATTTAGGAACTTCGAAGTTACGTAAAAACGTCAAACCCATACGTATAAACGTCATAAGTAAAAAGTTTATTGCTTATTCTGTGGTTTTACTTCTTTAAGCTGCAAAAATCACACTCGGATTACCGAATTGTATGAAAACGCGAAGTCGGCGTAAACGGCAACGTCAACGTATTTACGGCGAGCGTGAGTAAGCTGTCAAATCAAACTCGTACTCATACATTTTAATTCGCTTAACGCCCACCGTGCGCTTTCTTAAATTTCTCCATACATTTGTAAGCTCTAGTCTATCGGTTTGGCGTAAACGCCAATTTGGGTGACAATTCGGACTAGGCGCTCTGGTAATTGACCGCGAAATTAAACATTCGAATGTCTTAAGTAAATAAAGTTTTTCGTGGTTCGCAAGTACGTCGCTTTTTCCGAGGAATGTGATATGTATGTATATGTTCGACCGTGAAGAAAACTGGCCAAGTGTGAGTCGGACTCGTACATGAAGGGTTCCGTACCGTTGTAAAATATTCACAAAATCACGTTTTTTGTATGTTTTAATTTTTTTTTTAATTTTTAATCTTTAATTTGTTGTTACAGCGGCACAATAAATAAACACTCTGTAAAAATTTCAGCTGCCCACCTATTACAGTTCATTAGCTACAGCCCTGTGACAGACGGACGGACGGACAGACGGCGGAGGCTTAGTAATAGGGTTCCGTTTTCACCCTTTGGGTACGGAACCCTAAAAAGAGATATACTTCAAGCCTGATTCCGCTAATAAATTACTCCACTTTCGAGCATAAGCATAATAAAATAACACAACATTTGGTACAATTTTGCGCGATTCTGGGGCTATCTCGTAACACTAACGCTCGAAAATGAAGTTATCTACTAGCGGACTTAGTCTCCAGGCATACCTTTCGTGGGCAGTGCTACTTCTAAATCTGCTATTTTTAGGGCCGAGTGCACGAAAGGACAAAAATCAAAATCAACGTCAACGTACGGTCAAACACGTCACTTTGTGTGGACAGTATGGAAGGAACTCTTTGCGGATCACTAAAAGTGACGTGTTTGAACATTGATTAACTCGGCCGTCTCTTCGTGCAACCGGGGCTTAATCTTACCGTTTGTTGATATCTCAAAGATTCTTCTAAGTACCATATTCACACAATCAACACCGGAGGGCGACCATAAAAAGCACTTTATAACAATCTCGAAAGTCCATTCACGTCATCCCGCAGCGCATTCGCGTTGCGTAATTTTTGTAACTCTGATGCGATTTACGAGTATTCGTATGATAAGACAATAAAATTCTAAAGTAAAGCTATCGCACTCGAGCGCAGCCTACGCTGGTTTGGCGCGTTAAGAATAGCGGAGATTCACTCGTGCAAGTAAAGTTTAAGACCTAGGTAAAGTTTAATACAGGAATGATGTACAGTGGTTTTTGCAACTTTAATGCCAGTCCACACTTAAAATGCACCTAGTAGATGTTGTTCAATGATGAGATGTTGTTCGAAAAAATATATATAAACTTATAGACCAGTGAAGTTTCTTTGCGGGTTCTGAGTTGATCGAATCCGCGGATCAATCAAATGTTGTTTTAATAAATAAATACAATGAAATGAAAATGAAATGTTACTCGTAGATGCGCACTGTGCGAGTTTGCATTATCGATATTGATTCTGGAATATGATGAATCTCTACAGACTAAAATAAACAAACTTTTCATCTTCAATAGTTACGAAAGAAATGCGGGATAAGCACTTTCTTCTATAGTCCTCTACCATGTGTGTCGATGAAAATTCACTATGTTCCTGTGTGATTGCAAGTACCGTTAGGTGACTGAAGTTTTGTTGGAAAGTAGGTTACCTCAATGGCCCAGTGGCGCGACACTTCGGCGATCGCTCTCCGAAGTTAAGCAACGCTGGGTCCGGTCTGGTCTTGGATGGGTGACCATTCGTCCGTTGAGAGAGGCTGGCCGTGGTTCGGATTCCACGTTAAACTGTAGGTCCCCTTCCTTGTTGCTTGGTTGGTACCATCGCATTGGATGAACGATGGTCGAAGCGGCAATGAAAATTGTCCCTGTTTTCCATCCCGTTCAATGTAGCCGTGCGATATAAGGAAGGTCCTGGCATGGCACCTAGTTCCCATGTGGTGTGTTGGGCTAATACCATGACAGAAGGTGTGGTATTAGCCATCCATGTTCAGTCACATAAAAAAAAAAACGCTGGCATTGCCTGATAGGATAGGTGTTTAAAATCTTTGCAAAGTTGGAAAACCTAATGCAAGCTTTTTAAGAAACTAGCCCAAGTTATGTTGGTATTTAGAGCAAGTAAGATTTAAGCTTGCACGTTTCACAACTGTTTGATCCGTCCAATTCGGGCTTCATGTAAAAATTTCCCTACCTGTGCAGGTAGGGGAATTTACCCTACCTACCTACCCCTACCTACACACTATCACGCGTTTTCTAACCCAAGGATAGATACAAATGAAGGAGATATGGCATCTAGCGCGTTTACTATAAGACCAGCTGTCACCAAATTCCTAAAACTACCAACCCTACTTAAACGTACATGCCACATGCAAACATAGTCGCAGACGGATTGAAGGGGTTTGTGTGGGTTAAAACTGACTTGACGTACGCACTTTTAGAGCACATTCGCGCGCGCTGGCTATGTTTCGACTGTGCGGCATACGACGCAACACCGGATTCCCATACAACTATATGGTCACTTCGTCCATACGGCGGAGACGAGATATAGACCGCATGCCACTTTTCCTGTCTTTATCTTCACTGATTCCAAGCTAACTTCTACAGTAAACTTTGCTCCGAATATCTTCAAACAGAAGAAAAGGAATGGTGTGACAGGACGAGTAGTCCAAGCCATGCCAGTGAAAACCAGCGATGTATATTCCATCCACGACACAAAATGCAACCGCTGCGCCCGCGCAGCGCGCGCTCGACTCCCCGCCAGCCAGTTCCTCGCGCGCCGCCGCCGAGCGAGGTCGCCGCCTTCGCGCACGCTCCGCCGCCAGCCGTGCTCAGTAAAAAAAAATCAGTGGGTTTTCTCAAACAGAGAATTCGGCGTGTGTTGCTCCGCTTTGTTTTCAAAAGGTTACCGATACAGTTTTGAGGATACTGACCGCGGTGTCGGATGGGCGGCGATCAGTCGGCGGTCCTATAAGGTGAGGTTGTATAAGAGTGGAAGGAGCGAAGGCTCGGATATTCGCGCGTGATGCAAGCACGCCGGAGCGGTTGTTATTTGTCAACCGGTGGCGTTGGGAAATAGTTTTGATACATATTTTATTCGAATAGGCGAGCTGTTGGCAGTGAGTTGCAATTGTTCTCGCTCTGTTTCTAATTGGATTCAAGTTGGAATTTGTTGGTGAGTTCAACGATCCGCTTGCTTAAAACTCTACAATTCTAAAATAATGGCAGGCCACCAGGCCACTTGGCAGACTGGCGTAGCATTTCAGTATGTTTATTCGCTGACCAGATTTAAGTTTCTAGGCAAAGGTTTGCAAGGTGCACCAATACATTAACGATATACATGCTTGCGATTAACAAAGGATTGATTCCAATTAATACATACAAGTTGTATACGTATAATTAGGTATATAATTGTTTTAATCTACCATAGTTAATGTTTTATATTAATATTCTATATTTTTTCTTTCTAACACTATAATAAGTCATTTTTTTTTCTTAGGGCTGATTTTTAATGGTCTGATAAACAACCAGATAACTATTCGACAGATTTATTTACGCTTCTGCTTATCCATCCGTTATAGTAAGTCCATATGTTTATTAGTAAAATTATAGTCAGATTATTGTGATAGAAGGTATATTATACTGGAATATTATATTGATCGTTGGGAACTGGAATGATTAGAACATACTTAGAAACTCTACGAGAACTTATGAAAACTCCAATGCTTTAAACGAAAGACAGCCAGGTTAAGAAATTCATGATTATAAATAACTATCTATACCTATTGTCTATATGTTCCTGTTCGAGCTCAGAATGTCAAAACCGATACAGTCGTGCCGACAGGTCACCCATACAGGTCGTTAGACTTTCAAGTGACTTGAACCTAGGTTATCCATCACATCAACTACAATCTGTGTGTATAGGTCCCTAATCGGTCATGTATTAATTGATTTATCCGCACATATATTTGACTGACACCCATGTTACCTACAGAAATCAATATTGTCCGCCTCCGAATTTATTGTAAATTCCAAATTTTGCAATTGGCAATTCTGATTCGAATTCTAAGAATTCTGCGTCAAATTTATTTTATCACAAAACATATAACCAGATCAATTACCTACTAGCCCCGAAAATAAAAAAAACAGCCACAAACTTAGATCAGCCTTTGGGCGCCCCATATGGGGCGCCCAAAAACCAAAGGTCACCTAACTTCAAGTCACCCGCACCCACAGGTCGCCTATACCTTCAGGTCACACACACCAACATTCCGCCTATATCTGCAAGTTGCCTATGCCTGGAGGCTCGTCGCCTATTCGACGTCCTGGGGTTTTTCTCCCGCGCGCCAAACCGGTTCGCGCCGGCTCGGCCCCGGGGATATATTCTGGGTATTCCGTGCTCAGGAATCAGTACACTTTCCAACGACTTTTGCAGCTTTGACAGCGGTTGTCAAAGGAGGTAGTTGAGCCTAAATAGTAAAACAAATTTGAATAATCATGCATCAAATTGCTTTACACAGTTGAAACGAATCAATGTGTTTTAGATTCTGAAAACATTTTGGTACGTCAAGGAACGTGACATGTATGTTTGTATAATCGACCGTGAAGCAAGGACACATTAATTAAAGAAAGATCCCTGTAAAAAGAACTACTTTACGAATGTACTGCAAGGCTGGACCCGAACCAGCAAAACATTTTGGCACGTTCTCAAATGCTGCATTTTACTCCCTGTTCTCGCCTCCCTGCGTCGCCACCATATATTGTTGGCCGATTCTTTATATTATTATCAGCAATCACTTAAAACATGTGTTCATTATTGGTGGGGATGTTCAGATACATAACCATGTTACAAGGAATGTGATTTGTATGTATGTATCAATGAATGTGTCCTCGTTTCACGCAAGGACACTGTGAATGTTCAATATTTGCAGTCAATGTCGACAACGCAGATGAAGCGTTAAATAAATGTATGTAGGTACAATCTTAAGCACTCTGTTAGTAGGAGGCATTGATTACGGTAAGAGGGACTGTAGGAGCATTCCAAATTATGGGTATACAGCCGGTGGCGAAATTGGTAGACGCAATACTCGCGATGGTATGTTCTGCTGGTTCGGGTCCAGCCTTGCAGTATATTCCTAAAGTAGTTCTTTTTACTGAGCTCTTTCTTCAATTAATGTTTCCTTGATTCACTGTCGATTATACATACAAACAAATCACATTCCTTCGAATAAGCAACGTACCTGCTTAGTACGAAAAAGTATATTTACATAACCATGTTCTTTCGATTCTATTTTTTTTACCGAAGTTAATTTTAACCTTAACATACCTAAGGTAAGCTGGTAGATAATGCCAAGTGTTCCTTTTTGCCATTCCTTTGCTTAAAGCGAACATTTTCTTTCGTTTTTACCTAATTGAAAATTCCACATGCATAAAATATTAAACATCATTCTGTTTTAAAGAACATCAAAAGATTAAAAATCAGCTTATGGTTGCTGTTTATTATAGAATGCCCCCTTTCTCAACGGACAATTCCTCAACTCCTGATTCCTGAGCAAGGATTTCCAAGAATAGACCCCTGCTCATAGAAAGACACATCACGCGCAGCTGCGGGCCGAGGGGACGGAGGGGTGGGCAGTCGCGGCGAACGGACTATTGTTTAAGGTTGTTTGAGATTTGTCTGTGTTCGTGATTGAAATTTATCAAATAACTTGCTTTGGCCGAGGATCTGCACGCTTTAATTAATAATAAAAAAAATCTGTTACCTTTTGTTTTGCTTCGACCATATGTGAAATCATTTCGCCATTCTGTATTTCGGGCATTGCATAAAAAACTAGTAGACCGGGATAGATACGGTTTGAGAAGCACATGAAATCCGAAATGATTTTTTTTTCTCAGAAATATATAATTTCATGTTCATATGCTTACATTAAGTTTGCAACATTTAGCGCGGCCGGAAGATAGAAAAAAAATTAAAATGTATTAAAAATATATATAGCTGAATTTGCAACAATTTTGTAATTACGGAAATGTATTTAAAAAAATGTTTTTACTAAAAAAAACTATGCCGCGAACCTAACTTGCTATTGCTATATTTCTTTCTAGAATATGTAAAAGAAAATTTAATTCTTTATAACTATACCACGAACGATTTTATACTATTTCGAATTTTTTGTTTAGCTTTTGTGTGAATATAAAAATTATAAATGAAAAAAAATGTGCTTCTAATATTTGCAACATTTTACAAATTTCACAGAATACGGAAATTGGAAACTGACACAGTTTGCGGTCAGTTTCCAATTTCAGAAAATAAAATAGAATTTTCATTATTTGCTTTGCAGATATTATGAAAATAGTACAAAAAAAATATATTTACACAGTTCCGTAAATAAGAAATTGTTGCAAATTCACAGTAATATTACACCTAAAATTAGCTAACATATAACATTTTTAAATAACATTTCTAAATATTTGTTTAGGAGATATAATTTTTTAAACATATTTGATATTTTATTTCTATCTTCCGGACCCCCCCAAAATGTTGCAAACTTAATGTACACACGTCCATATGAAATACTACGTTTATGAGAAAAAAATTGCATTTCGGATTTAATGTTTTTCTAAGTGCTGATTTAAGGCTAAAGTTCCTGGAGTATAGTGGCTCTCTGAGATGTAGACCTCCCAAATCTGTCTAGATTAACACTGAACATGTTCACCTTAAAGAAACCTTAATATTTTTCTTGTATTTACCTCACTTACCTAACGCTTTAGGTCTTGTCGAAAAACTATTTTCTGTGACATTTTTCATTCTCAAAAACTGGCATGACATAAAAATCCATATAATTATCGAAACTGTTCACAAAATTTCACGAGAATAGGTCGAGATGCCTAGGGTTACCATGGTAATTAACTTTCCGTGAATAGCAAGTGAAGAGGCAAAATAGTGATTAAGCAGAGATTGCACGAAGAGACGGCGGAGTTAATCAATATTGAAACACGTCACTTTTAGTGAACCGCAGGGAGTTCCTTCCATACTGTCCTTACAAAGTGACGTGTTTAATCATACGTTGAGGTTGATTTTGATGTTTTGTGCTTTCGTGCACTAGGCCCTAAATCTGACTTTTAGTTGCATTTCGTACCATGCCAACTGGTACATTTCAGTTCACTTGGCCGAACAACACGTTGTTTGACAGTTAGCAAGTAGACTAGGAGGTCGCGACACAAATGATAACTATATCGTAAATGGCTGAAACTGGGTTCACAGGATAAAGACCAATCCTCTGAAGTTGAAATGTTTCGGTCTGCCTGCGCCAAGTGCGTTAGCTAGAATGGCTATACAAAATAGAAACTGGTTGGTATGTACCTGCTGATGAATATACTGATTGTCTGGACACATTGATGCTTATTCATTATGCAACAATTACCAGTCGGTTTTATACTAAGGAGATATCCACTCTTTTGCGCAAAGATTTACCTTTTAGGGTTCCGTACCCAAATGTTCTGCTGTCTGTCCATCCATCCATCCGTCCGTCTGTCAGAGGGCTGAACCGTAATAGGGGTAGTTGAAATTTTACGCAGAGTGTGATTTATTTTGCCGCTATAACAACAAATAGGTAAAATAAAAAAAAACTTTAAATTAAAGTGCCTCCCTACAAAAACCTGATGTTTTTGTGTTAATTCTTGTACGATGGTACAAAACACTTCGTGTGCGAGTCCGACTCGAACTTGGCAGGTTTTTTTATTCCAAAAATTTCTAACCATGTTTCAAAATATATAATCTATTTTATAAAAATTGGCTCGGACTATTTATCATTTTATGATAATTTTGTAGCACCATAGCAATGGAAAAAAAAAATTGTACTGAGGACTGCATTCAACTCGACTTTTCGAAGAATTACTTAATGACTGCAATCTCAGATGCAAAGTGGGTGCGACACACGGTATAGGAATGTTAACATATGGATAAACCACGAATATATTAATCTCAACGAAATCATAGGAAATACTGACTCACAAAAAACGCAATTCTTGCAAGAATTGCTATCATCTGGTAGAATTTAGAGTAATGTGACGTAACTTTAGTGACCTTGACTCCAGCTCAACCATTTTCAATGAATTATCAACTGACGTAAAAGTAATTTCCATTCCGTTCAAATGATAATGAGTTTTTTCCTAATTAGTTTATTTAGTGGTCGTTTTAATGACCCCAGGATGAATTACTGGCTCGTAAATGGTTAATTGTATACTGGCCGTTGCTAGGTTCATGTGCCTAGACGTCAGCATCGGTAGCTCAATGTGCGACGCCTTGCGATTCGATAAGCTGGGGAAGTATCCCTTCTGGATGGGTGGCCATTTTCAACTGTTAAGGTTGGCCGTTTGGATTCCACGTAAAACTTTAGGTCCCCTTCCTTACTTGCGAGGTCGCTACTTACTTCGCATTGAATGAACGATGGCTGAACCGGCAATGAAAATTTTACGAGTTTTCCATCCAGTCAATGTAGCCGAGCAATATAAGGAAGGTCCTGGCATGGCACCTAGTTCCCATGTGGTGTGTTACCACCACGGGTGTAGCCACCACGGGTGGGTGTAGCCACCCATGTTCAGTTACTTAAAATATATAACCACTTTGCTTTTGGTATGTTTAACATTATACCATACATACCGGTGCTGCAAAACACTGTCCCTCCGTCCCCTTTCTATCATCGTTCAACGCGAAACAGGCAGATAATGCACTCTTCAGAGGGGAAATTCTAAAAACAAGAACCAACCGATCCTCTAGATCCCTTTTCTATAGGTTTCCATCGGTTTATCCATCATTTAAACTCACAACAGTCGGGTAGCCAGCCCTAGAAGACCATACCATTTCTGCTTTGAGGCACTTTAATCAAACTCTCACAAGCATTAGTCACTCGCGGCACCATACAAACTGGTTGTCTCTTAATCCCAATTGCATAAGGCTTATGGCGAGAATTCCGCTCGGCCGCGTCCACACAGTGACCGAGACACATTTTGCGAAAATATTTACGAAATGCTCGACATTTTTTACACACAATACGTCTTTGGAAAAACATTTATAAATGCAATGTCACCATCATTTGTTTAAGTAAAACGAAAGAATCCATAAAGATTTCACATTACACGTGCGTGGCTCATATGTACGGATAACGATTCAAAAAGTTGTCTCATCGGGTACGTATGTTCCATCTCTCTTTAATTAGCGGTAGCGGTACTTGAGTTGACGTCTCACTCACACACTGTGCTCGCTTTGTAAGCACAGCGCGCTATGCTAGGTATGGTCGCAATGATGTTTTTCTCGCTCATGTCTGGACGCGGGAGAGCGCCCAACTTTCCTTGCGCATTATTATAAATATTATAAGCATTATATTATTAATATAAACAAGTCGACGTTCTTAATGTCATCGTTACTTACCGGGGCTGTCGCGTCCGCTTGCGCTAGCGAGTTTATTTTTAAACTCTGTCCGTATAAACTGGGCTCTTTATCGTCGTTCGGAGATTATATGGCTATAGGACATGTTTTAATGGGAGAATCGGTGAATCATTGCATAAACCTAATTAGATGTCAACGCGGAGTACTGAAATTATGCCGTGTTTGCGTTGGAATGTATGATGGCACCCACACAGTCTTACGATAGTATTGGTTTAGTTGCTAAATGGTGATTTTTATAGAGGGAAATAAAATAAATGTAATAAGAAACTTTTTAATCAAAATTGAAGCCCAAAGTGCAACGATTTATTTGATGTTAAGTAACAATGCGATGTTACGATTGTTTTATGCAACCTGACATGGACAGCTAATGCCACACAATTACCGTTACGATATTAGGCCAATACACCACATTCCCGAAGGAATTAGGGGCCATGCCAGGACCTTCCCTTTATGTGCACGGCTACACTGAACAGAATGGAGAACACGGAGCATTTTTTCATTGCCGCTTCGACTATCTTTTCATCGAATGCGATGGCATTAACCCGAGTGGGCTTAGATCCTACCACCTAGTAGGGAAGGGGACTTACAGTTTTACATGGATTCCAAGCCATGGAGAAGCTTGAATTCGTGACGAAATGCACTTATCCAACTCAGAAAGAGCAAGAAAGTGGTGCACGATCGGGGCGAGGACTTTCACGACAATGCATTTTATGAATTTGAAATTGAAATAATCCATGCACTTTTCTATTATAACTAAAATCGCTAGCTCGCCTCCGCTTTTTATGGACTGTCCTTTCGATATCTAAGAATTACAATTCCTTGTCCAATGTGACGCGCACTGAGAAAAAATATTTTACTATATTAGTAGCAAATATTTCACAATGTTTTGTTGAGTGCATCGCTTTAAGGCGGGCCATCCCGCTCAACTCCCCATACAAACGGGGAAAGAAGATCACGCCCATATTTCTTATCAGAGATCCCAAATTTTGCTCAAAATAGCTTTATTTGATCGAACTAAATGTCTGATGACCGTTGGAATTGTTCAATTGTGTTTGGTTTCTGAATGATAAGGTCCGCAAGATCGCATTTTTCGCGCGTTTCATGCATCAACTTTGAAGGGGGATTACGCAATGATAAAGTAAGAATATCTTCAAAATATTAGTCAGTAGACATAGCGTATTTAATCAAGATTTGTAATTACAATTTTCGTAAATCTTAACAAATCATACACTATGCACATTGTCTTTTTTGTGGACATGTTGCATCTTCCTCATCACGGAGCCTGTCTTCTCTGTTGAAACAGAGAAGGTTCCAGAGCGCAACAGCACGGTTTTGTACAGTGCCCGCGAGTGAGTTAGTCCGCCGGGTTGGGCCACCTTAAGGCCATTGCTTACGGTGACGCTTGGTTCGGGTTATCTCTTTCCCTAAAATATGGTCGAGAGAGGTAATGTCTGCGCCCGGCGTGATGCTCGTAGACGGGTGCTGTTTGTGGGGACTGGCCCGCTCCAATTGGCAACATGTTAGTTGGTGGGGATAGTCTGCAAATAAACTGATATTTGTGTGTGTGATATTTGTTGCGTACGGCACAAATAGTTGACTCTCGTAAATTAATTTAGGGTTTTACCTGTGTTTTTGTTAAAAAAATTGACAGTCGCTTTTGTAAATTTAGACTAAGTGGACGTTGAAAAAAAAACAGCGGAGTTTCTTCCCAGTTCTTCTTCGCTGTGTTTTCATTTGCTTTACTGGCTAATATTAAAATAAGACAAATCCGGGTCCAGTGTACCGCCTACGGATGATGAATAAACAATACAATATAGTTAATGACAAATCCGAGTGCAGTGTACTCGGTGGATGATGAATAAACAATACGATATGAACATGGATATTGACTGGGAATACCAGTGTAATTAACGTTTAAGTAGTCATTGTTAAATTTTAGCGTAAAAAATACAATCGCACAGCACCGTGGAATACAATTTAAAACATTGTCTAATCCAGCAGATAACAGAAGTGGGTTAATGTGAGTTTCGCAAACCGAGCGTTGAATACTCGCTCAGGCTTATCTTGGCCACTATCCAACTCTCTTATGATGGTTTTAGCAAAGAGAAAATTATTGAAATTTTTGAAGGAGATACTCCTAATTCCGCTAAATATATACACACCATCACGCTATTTCCTCGGAGGGGTAGGCAGAGTGGCGGTAAAGCGTAATATCTGAGTAAGATTTTTATCATCTTTAATTTTTTATTGGAGCACGATTCACGATATGCTTTCTTAGACACTTGCCTTCGTGCCATCTCTATTATTGGGAATATGTCCAACACATGGATCTAGCGAAGAAGCACTATACAGAAGCATTGTCTCGATTCGAATATAATCGAGAATTTCGTTGGCTGACGTAATTTTCCGGATAACTCAGTTGGTTAGAGCAGCGTGCGTGTAATCCAAGTCACGATAAAAAATCTTTTTCAGATTATTTTCAGAATCTGATTACAATGCTCCAAAAATACTAGATGTCGCTGAAACACAAATTAATTAGATGACGGTAATGTCGTATCCATTATATACATCAAACTATCATTATTTATGTTAATTGAGATTTTTTATGAGTTTCAAAACATATACTATAAGTGTGTGCAAATCACTACATATTTTCAAACTATCAAAAACATTTCTCTTCAAAGACGGAACACATTTCAAGCACAAAATGTATGACTACTTGTTCCTTATCATCTGCAGCAGATGTTTTGACCCCACTATATTAGCGGAGGATTTGGCCACGCCTTAGCGATCCATTGAAAAGCCCGCACGCGCTCGACATCTGGCGATGTACACACATCTGCTCGGGGTGCGGGTGGAAGAAATCCCTATTCGATTGTCAACGTTAGACTAGGGAGTCGAGTTGATATGATTACGTCATTAGCAACCACACATTTTTGGACGTCATTCGTGCGTCAGGTGTGATTGAATCCCACCAAAAAAGAAATGTGGTAAAATGTTTAAGTTAGGCACAAATAACACTGGGAGGCTTCGCCGACAAACTGAAAATAAAAATAAATTAAATTCATGTTATTTTTTTAAAATTTATTTTATTTCATGTTATTGAATTTTGGGTTTTATTTATTTTTAATTATTTCAAAAGTTTATTTCTTAAACGTGTTATTTTAATGTTACATGTTGTTATAATATGTTTACATGATGTAAATTATTGTTTTTTCATGGTAAATGTTTATGTTTATTATCATAAAATACTTTTGAATTTGAACATTGGTGTTCATTGTAAATGTCAGAATTACATAGTGCAATGACATAAATATTCGAGAGCTCGCTCCTGGCCCGAAGTGGTATATGAAAGCAAAGTCAATACGATTTGTGAGGACGGATGAATGGTTTTTATGAACGTTTGATATCAATCGATAATGGAAAAAACGTTTTTTCAATAAACAAGACGTAAAGTTTTTCTATACGCACTCCTAAGTCAACTTTGATATCGAAAGTATCAATCAATGAGAAACTACAAACTATGTGATCGACCATTAGAACAGTTATACTAGCCGCATAATACTCCATTATTGATGGCCAAATGAAAAAAAAAGCACGTTTTAATAGTTTTTGAATAAAACTAATTGACAAGTCCATTTGGATTGTCGTGACATGCGCCTGAGGATTTTTTTACTTTTGTTTTATGGAACTTTTTTTTTTTTTTTTCAAGTTTTTTTTTTTTTTTATTACATTATTCGACACAATTAAAATAAGATATACATAAAACTGAAAAATAGAGAAGAAAAAAAAAATATAACTGACTTACCTAAACGTAAAAATAATCATCCATCATGGGTCCCGTTGTCATTGTCCCCATGACGGATGCCGCGTTCCCCCGCTGAATGACGAGAGACACCCGCTGGCGGAAAAAAGAAGGAGCCCGCCGGTCGTCAGTGGACTTTTGGATTTGATTTCATTGCCGCTTTGGGCATAGGTTCATTCAATGCGATGGTACCAACCCGGGCAGGGCTAACCGGACCACTTATAAGTAAGAAAAGGGACCTACATTTTCTTGGATTCCGGACCACAAACGACGTATCCCTTAGTCGCCTTTTACGACATGCACGGCAAGAAATGAAGTGGGCCCAATTGTATTCGATGTTGCTCACGTCGAAGTCCATCATGCTTACCAAATGGCAAACATTTTTTCGTTGCCACGCAACGGCGAACGTGCCGGCTGGGCTTACGATTTTCTGTAACAAAGTCATAGGTTAACAGTGAATCATAAAAAAAGTTATAGTAATAGTAGGGCCGAACGGCCGCGACCGGAGCTTAGAGAATTTCTTGCCGATTGCGAGCAAGAATTCGAAACTGGAGTGTGGCAACACCGAGCGCTACGTGACTTCGGCTGTCACTTGTCGGTCGCATTCGAATGATTGATCATTTCGTTGACCAGGCTTTGTTGGCAAACGCGAATATGTAATAATTCGGTATGTCACTCAAGGTGCGCTTTGCCCTCAGACAAAAAATAAAGGAGATGTGCCATCCATCGCGCATACTGTTAGACCCGCTGTCATCTATTTTTTAAACTGCTACACTACTTATGATCAAGGCTTGAAATGGTTTCCAAATTATGGCAGCTAAGATGGTGGCCTAATTGCGTATCCTAGGATTCTCGAGGACCGTCATGTCATTCGATGTCACGTTTTTCGGTATTTTAGAATTAATTCGGCACTATTAAAGCCTAGTGACTAGGTACGTTAACAAAACTATTTTAAATTTAGCTATTTTCGACAAAGCCATGGAATAATGTACAACCATAGATTAATTATGGTACAACCGTTGCTCTACAAATAAAAAACGGCCAAGTGTGAGTCGGACTCGCACACCAAGGGTTCCGTACCATCGTACAAGATTTAACACAAAACAATTACGTTTTTTGTATTGCCCCCCCCCCCCCTTTAATTTTTAATATTTTTAAAATTTTACCTATTTGTTGTAATAAATTGTAAAATGAAAATTTCAGCTGCCTACCTATTACGGTTCATGAGATACAGCCCTGTGACGGACGGACGGACGGACGGACGGACGGACAGTGGAGGCTTAGTAATAGGGTTCCGTTTTCACCCTTTGGGTACGGAACCCTAAATAATAAACTAATTTTGCAGGTAATAACGTTTATTCGAAAGTACCGTATACTGTTAAATGCGACAAAGGGCATAGCCATACAATCATGCAGAAGTCGCGTGTCGTCGCACAGACCTGGCAACACTGTCTAGCTAGTTGATGGTGCTGCATCAGGAAGCTTTCAAAGCCGACCTAACCTCTTCACATCAGCCACGAGCCGAGCGCATAAATCACTCCACGCCTTGATACAAGTCTCTATGGTGTATGTGACATGAAGTGAACATACGAATCTCTGGAAATAATGTGCACATTTTCTACGTTTTACTGTTTTATTTACGAAGCGGTCCTTATTCAGACTCCAGGAGAGACATTCACGAACTTTTCGCAAACTTCCGAACGCGACGCAACCTTGCGTCATTCACGCTTGCAGCGTATTTTACGCTACCAAATGGTTTTCTACAAACTAACCAATCCGGATGCGACGCTGCTGAGGCAAAGTAGCGTAATCATCGGCAGGCGCTTGCTAGAGCTGTCATCTGTCACTCGTGAATACCACATTGCGAATTTCACGCTAACTTGCGCCAGCGTTTGCATGTCAGTGAATGCCTCTTCAGGCCAACGGTGTGTTGTGGGTCACCAACGAGACGGACCGCTCGGAGCTGCGTTGAGTCCAAGAACGCCAGCACGTACTGGAGACAACCTTACCCTGGACTACCAGTATTCTATCACCTAATCTGTGATTTGTCAAAAAGAAGTATTTACACCGGTGAAGAGAATATTTTGCACCGGTATAGGATGCCCAGTTTCTGGGATACAATGTTGCCCTTGGATACAATACGCTACTAAGTTATGCTATCGACGCTGGAGTGATATCTCTAGACCGCTCTCTACTGCCGCGGTTAGGATACCGTAAGCGAGTGCCGGGTTCGTGCTACATATCTCGTTTGCTTGCTGGCTTCGACCTTGCGACTTCGCCTTTTTTGACAGATATACACGTTTTCGTGAGCCGCATTCATAGACAACGTAACGACTGGGGTCAGTTCTCGATTCTGTTTTAATAGAAAATGTATTCCTAGGTTTGGATGGAGATATTAAATAATATAACATATAAGCCTTTGAGACGAAGTTATGCTTTAGAATTGGTCGATTATATTTCCGTTATAACTTGGAATTATGCTTCGGTTAAGTTGGTTCTCAGTTTAACTAAAGACATAAATAAACAAGCGTGAACGTGTTCACGTGCCGCTGACTTCAGAAATATAGCTTTTTCTACTACTTTTGAGCAAAGTTAATTAGTTGGTGCAAAACTAAATAAGTGTGCCTCTATTAATATATTTTTTTAGAATTTTCGGACACCAAAGCCAGACCATAATGGCCCTTTCTTTCGCATTTTGCGATGGTTCCCTAAAAAGAAACCTTTCCATGCTTACCGACAGACCCATATTTTTGTTTGATGTTTAGCAGAAGTAATTTTTGGACATAATATTGTTTTGTTAATTTAACCTTAAGACATACGTCAACGTTACTGCATTAAAATAAATAATATACGTACAGGTGGTCCTCTTGGTGTCATGGTTATAGCTGGACATAAAAGTATTAAGTTGGTCAACAGTATGAATATCGTCTTGCACCGCTGAATTCTTGATTCAACGTGTCGGCTGTAGGAATCCGTGGTGTAAACCAACTGTTATTTTCACTCGAACGGAGGTCGTTGCCTCCGCACACACAACTAAACATACACCCTCACGATAGCTTGCACACACGATAGCCTAACCAACTAGATAGATAAACCTCTTCCGCAAACTAATGTGGTTTGACTTCCTCCCCCAGTACTCAATCGATCGTTCAAATTGGATACATTTATCTATGGTGCCTTGGTGTCGATTTGTGGATCCAAAATGTCTGTTTCTTCGATTTATGTGATGCTATGTCTATTGGGTTCTTCCAATATAACTTCTTTGAAGACGCGCCTGTCCTCTGGAGGCAACGGTACATCACGCTGGACGTCTTCCTTTCAACCGATACACTCTCGTATAATATATGGTCGTATTCACGTGTTCATTTCTTGTTATAATTTATTTCTAAGAGTATTCATACAGTATAAGTTCACTCGTTTTGCGCAATGGCGAGTTATTTTCTGTGTGGCGTCACATCGAAAGATGTTTAAAATATGCGATTTTAGGTGGGCCTTTCCGCTCAACTCCCTATACTAACGTGGAAAGAAGATCATGTAGATATTCTTGTTAGAGATCCAAAATGTTGCTCAAAATAGCTTTATTTGAACGAACTAGATGTTTGATGACTGTTGGCATTGCAAAATTGTGTTTGGTTTCTTTGTTATAAGTTCCGAAGTTCGATTTTTTCGCGCGATTTATACAATAACTTTGGAGGTGGATTACTCAACGATGGAATAAAAACATATTAAAATGATTAGTCATCAGACATAGCTTATTTCATGGAGATTTGTAATCAATTTGGTTTTTGTTAGATTTTTGACTACAGCGGTCGTGGTTTACTTTTAGCTATAAGTCGGGTTGTAATTAAATTTTTCGTAAATCTTACGAAATCAAACACTTGTGCATTGTCTGCTTTGTGGACATGTTACATCCTCCTTATCACGGAGCCTGTCTTTTTCTTTGAAACAGAGAAGGTTCTAGAACGCAATAGCACGGTTTTGTACCGTGCCCGCGAATGAGTTAGTCCCGCTATTAATATTAAGGTGGCCCAACCCGGCGGGACGTGTAACATATCCACAAAAAAGACAAGTGTATGATTTGGTAAAATTTACGAAAATTTTAATTACAAAACGACTTATAGCTAAAAGTAAACCACGATCGCTGTAGTCAAAAATCTAACAAAAACCAAATAGATTATAAATCTTGATTGAATAAGCTATGTCTGATGACTAATCTTTTTAAGATATTCTTACTTTATCATTGCGTAATCCACCTCCAAAGTTATTGTATAAAGCGCGCGAAAAAATCGAACTTTCGGACCTTATAACTTAGAAACCTAACACAATTTTGCAATGCCAACGGTCATCAGACATCTAGTTCGATCAAACAAAGCTATTTTGAGCAATATTTGGGATCTCTGACAATAAATAGCGGCGTGATCTTTTTTTCCCGTTTGTATGGGGAGTTGAGTGGGATGGCCCACCTCAAGTAAGAGCCAGAGTCGCGTGGCAAACGCCGTTTTATGCACGGATATAACTGTTTTTATTACTTTCCGCGCTGTAGAAACATGAATTAAAATAACAAAAAAATACGATTATAAAGAATATTAAGGTCTATACTTTTACATGCGTTTGATATCAAAACCATGAGCGGTTCTGCAGACAATTTCAATTTTAAGTAAATTACGCTTGATATTTGGTTTTTTATACGTATGTACGAGTATGACATATTTTTTTATCCATTTATAGTTTTTGTAATCGAATCAAAGAAAGGTCTTTAAATCGTCTTTTTTCACGTTTTAAGTGTTATTGACTGACGATCAACTTTTCAATCAAAATGAATTGACTTTCTGTGCCGGCACGTAGAAATAATACAGTTGGGCCGATCATTGGGCCCACTGAATTTCTTCCTGTGCATGTCTTAAAACTCGACTAAGCGATTCGTCGAATTCAAGTTAACCTGTAGATCCCGTTCCTTACTTACTAGGTGGTAGTTTAAATCCCGCCCAGGTTACCATCGCATGATCGAAGCGGAAATAAAATGTGTCCGTGTTTTCTATCTAGCTCAACGCTGCTGTGCAATACAAGGCAGGTCCTGGCATGTCACCTAAATCCCATAAGATGTGTTGTTCTTCTGTCACCACAGTACATATGGTATTAGTCTTCCATGTCACATTAAAAAAACCCGGAAGCCAGCGTCGTCGGCCTGGCAACACCAGAATATTCTCCACCGACTGTATCCACGCATCCTATTTGCCTTGGCGATTCCGAGATCTGCCTACTTACCAGTTAAGCCGTCGATTGAGTGCTTCGTTAACCTTACAATCGTGCAAGCGGTCCAGCTATAAATGTTTACTGCTCGGGCCATTACGTTTTGATTTGGTCTATAGAGGAGTTTAGAGCCAACTCTAGGTGCCTTCCTGGGTGCAGGACCTTTTTATAGGGTTCTTCGACCATGGGCTAGCGTCCTTTGTTATCCTGCTGCTAGGCAACATTTGTGGGAGGTTGGGTGCAGTCTGTTCTTACCGTGTTGCATTGTCTTGCATTCTCTTCTATGTCATGTTTTACTTGTGTAGACAAAACCATTGGAATATAAAATAAATGAAATGTGTTTATAAATATATTAAGATAGTTTTGATCTAGCAATTTTAAGGGTTCCTAGACTATTTAGATTTCGTCATATCCGTCTAAATATCACAGTCTTATAATATCATTTGTTTTTTTTTGTTGCATTAATTGACTTATGACTTATGCTGAGACTTTACTCGTACTGGGCTGAGCCAAAGTATGGCTTCTAACTGGCAAATTTGACGTTCGGTCCATACATTTTATGTCAAAACTGACAGTGGAAAGACATACTTTGGCTCAGCCAAGTACGAGTAACGTCTATTTATATCAGCATTAGAATGTAAGCACAGCGCGTTCATTTCTCCAGTCCTCCCGGCCCTCGGCGGTACGAAACCACTGCTTTCCGCCGAGGCACTTGACTCCGTTATCCTGTCCACGGCCGCCAATGTGGGACACGGCCAGCCCACTAAGGACACGTGTTATTATCATCAGATGCGATAGAGCAGGTTAGACAGTTCTATGGTGCTTATTCCTGGATCCAATTATCTCCGACCTGTCAGTTTGACAGACGGCTCATTAAGGCGCGTTTACACCCATCCGTTTATTGCTCAATTAATTATGAACCTCGGCTCCGTGCCCTGGGCCATATACCTTACCCACGAGTGTTTACATGGCATTAGCTGCCATGTCAGATGTACAAATATCTTATAAGGATGGTTTTAATTCAATAAATTGGACCTTGCCTTACCCTTTCTAAGGCCTTGCCTAATAAAAGACCTACTAATATAATATTTACAACTCTTTTTATTATTTTTTATATTTACTTATCAATCAATTTGTTTTCATAACAAATACTTTTTTTAAGAAGTTAACTTGCACCCCCTACGGCCATATTCCCGAAGGAATTAGATGCCATATCATATCCCTTTATGGTTATAGCTACATTTACTGGATTTAAAATACAGACATGTTTTTCATCGCCGCTTCGAGCATTATTCTATTCAATGCAATGGTATCAGCCCGGGCGAGCTTAACCCTATCACATAATAGGAGAATGATACCTACAGTTTAACATGGATTCTGAACCACGGAAGAGTTCGCATTCGTGACGACATAGACTTATCCAACTCAGAAAGAGAAAGAAAAGAGTGATGAAGGGATCGGGTATTGAACCCATGACCTCTGGCATGAAAAGCACGCCGCTGAGCTACGAGCCGCTCTCAAGCACGTGCCATTTTCTTATAAAAAAATATACGAGTCATACTGAATGTGCTTCTTGATGATAAAAACAATCTATGAACTTGATTCCCAAAACTTAGTTTATGTCAGGTTTTCATAACTAGTGTTTGATTTTAAGGCTGTCGTGAAGTCGCATGAAATCTAAGATGTGAACATTTTAAGAAACGCATTCTTTCTCCATTGGCCAAGGCAAAATTTTGCGCGGAGACTGCCATTAAAATTGCGAAAACGTCTTCCAGGCCCTAACTTTTCCCTACCCTGAAACGTTTTCACATTTTGATATTTCTTTGTATCATCTGAGAAAGCTTAATTCTATGTCTTTAAATGTTTTTTTTTTTGTAAATATCTGTATTTTTCAGTAAACAAAATTCGAAAATGAATGTAAAAAAAAAACAACTTTTTCAGTGTTTATCAGCCAATATTTTTCAATCTAAAAGGTAGATTAAAAACAATGAATACACACGGTTTTAGATTTCTATAATGTTTTAGAATCAAACCTAGTATATCATTAAGAGCATGGAAATAGTTATCGTACGTAGTATGGGGAATTGATATTGTAACGACTCGGTTAACTTGAACTGCATAAGCACACGATAGGATGTATAGCAATATTCTTTGCCATAGGTCACTGCTCTTCCTATCGTTAGTATAATTTCTGCGTGCCTAGTTACTGTTGAGGGTCAGACACTTTATAGCGAATATGCTTTGCCATAGGTCACTGCTCTTCCTATCGTTAGTATAATTTCTGCGTGCCTAGTTACTGTTGAGGGTCAGACACTTTATAGCGAATATGCTTTGCCATAGGTCACTGCTCTTCCTATCGTTAGTATAATTTCCGCGTGCCTAGTTACTGTTGAGGGTCGGATACTTTATAGCGAATATTCTTTGCCATAGGTCACTGTTCTTCCTATCGTTAGTATAATTTCTGCGTGCCTAGTTACTGTTGAGGGTCGGATACTTTATAGCGTATATTCTTTGCCATAGGTCACTGCTCTTCCTATCGTTAGTATAATTTCTGCGTGCTTAGTTACTGTTGAGGGTTGGATACTTTATAGCGAATATTCTTTGCCATAGGTCACTGATCTTCCTATCGTTAGTATAATTACTGCGTGCCTAGTTACTGTTGAGGGTCGGATACTTTATAGCGAATATTCTTTGCCATAGGTCACTGCTCTTCGTATCGTTAGTATAATTTCTGCGTGCTTAGTTACTGTTGAGGGTCGGAAACTTTATAGCGAATATTCTTTGCCATAGGTCACTGCTCTTCCTATCGTTAGTATAATTTCTGCGTGCCTAGTTACTGTTGAGGGTCGGATACTTTATAGCGAATATTCTTTGCCATAGGTCACTGCTCTTCCTATCGTTAGTATAATTTCTGCGTACCTAGTTACTGTTGAGGGTCGGATACTTTATAGCCAATATTCTTTGCCATAGGTCACTGCTCTTCCTATCGTTAGTATAATTTCTGCGTGCCTAGTTACTGTTGAGGGTCGGATACTTTATAGCGAATATTCTTTGCCATAGGTCACTGCTCTTCCTATCGTTAGTATAATTTCTGCGTGCCTAGTTACTGTTGCGGGTCGAATATTTTATAGAGAATATTCTTTGCCATAGGTTACTGCTCTTCCTATCCTAAGTATATTTTTTGCGTGCCTAGTTACTGTTTAGAGTCGAATACTTTATAGCGAATAATAATGTATATTCTCGCCTATAAAATACTAACTAACGTAACCTTAACTACTAGAACAAAACAAGGAAAGATGTTATGTGCATAGTTAATTGGGGTATACTTTTAATAGCGTTGAGGCACGCATATTCCGTATTAGCCAATTACAACACGCATAGAAAGAAAATCGGAAGCGGAAAATTAAATTGTTTATATTTTCGTAGTAAAACAATTTGATTTAGAGCCGATTCTTCAATCCTCAGATAGTACTTATCGGACTGATTGGTCAAAAGACGGATATTCATTGCCGGAGAATTATATCTTCTATCACAATTATCTGACTATAGTTTTGCTAATAAACATATGGACTTACTGTATCGGATGGATAAGCAGAAGCGTAAATAAATCCGTCGAATAGTTATTTGGCTGTCTATCTGACTATTGAAAAATCAGCCCTTAGCATTTTTAGGGCCCTGTCTCGCCGTAAAAAGATTTCAATTGGACCACTGCATTTCTTCCCGTGCATGTCGTCCGACTAGAGGATTTGTCGTTACCTACTTGAGTGGTAAGGCTAATCCCGGGGGGGCCCATCGCATTGAAAGAACGATGGTCGAAGCGGTAAAACATTTGTCCGTGTTTTACCGGTCCGTTTTTCATGTAGCCGTGCAATACATGTATTATTGTTTTAATAAATTTCAAAAAAATATATAGTAAAAATAAACCTCCATATATATTACGCTTAAAGTCCAAAATATTTTTGTCTTAAAGGTAACTAAGCGTTTCAAGATATGCCCGTGTCGAGTGCACTAATTTCAAATTTAAGGTAAGAAAAAAATCTTAATTATTTTTTTTTTCATACAAAAAAAAAACATTTTAAAAGTTAATCCTTTTCTGGACATTAACTCTCAATTAGTGCACTTTTTTTTTATGTGACTGGACATGGATGGCTAATACCACAAGTTCTGTTATGGTATTAGCGCAACACACCACATGGGAACTAGGTGCCATGCCAGGACCTTCCTTATATTGCACGGCTACATTGAACTGGATGGAAAACACGGACAATTTTCATTGCCGCTTCGACCATCGTTCATCCAATGCGATGGTACCAACCCGGGCGGGATAAACCGTACCACCCAGTAAGTAAGGAAGGGGATCTACAGCTTAACGTGGAATCCGAACCACGGCCAGCCTCTCTCAACGGTCGAATGGTCACCCATCCAAGACCAGACCGGACCCAGCGTTGCTTAACTTCGGAGAGCGATGGCCGAAGTGTCGCGCCACTGGGCCACTGAGGCTGACAAGGCACTTAACATGGGTACAAGTGCAGAAATACAATAAACTTCAAAGAAAAAATAATTTAAGACTCTAAACAACGTCGGCCTTTGGGCAACATGGGCAAGCACGGTTACCATGACAGATTATAATAATAACAGATAATATTAATACCATGACAGAGTTTGATACATAAAAACATGTTTTTTACTGTTTTTGTTTATTGAAAGATGTACTACAATGGAGTTCAGGAAAATGTCTAGAGTATTATTGAATTATTTTGTCTTACTTTATAATTTATTGTATAAACACGAAATAAAATTACAATGAACTAAAGCTATCTTAATGTCTAGATAAATAAACACAAATTGTCTCAAGTGTGGACTCATAAAAAAATTACGAGAACATTATTATCACAGGAAATATATTCCTAACAGTGGTTTTTGAGAAAACAATAAATTCATAAACTGAAATAGATGGTTCAACTTATTCGTTAGTTAAAAGGAAATGCCAATTCCGTTTACCCATTGTTTTCCATTCAATAAATCTCCAAGTCATGCCACATTTCAGTATCGGAATCGCAGTGGTAAAATAGATTGCGATGTTCTCGGTTGAGACCTCGGCTAGCTACCGCCACAGTAGAGAAGATTTAACAGTAAGTATTATTAGATATCTCAAATCTTACACAAAAAAATAAGACTGTTATGGAACAATGAACAAATATCCCTTTTTGGGATGGATAGAGACACTGGAAACAGGTTCTATGTGTGGTCGAAAGGTGAATTTAACGTCAGCAAGACACAGACGTGTGTATTTATTGCGAAACGGACACCGTTTGTTGCAGCTCCGACATTCCAGGGTATAACTCTGCGTGTCGACCTGACGCATGACCTGATCTTTGGACACCATGCCGAGGATAAAGCCAATCTCGCCTCAAAATTACTGGATATACCCAATATACCTGGTTGTGCCAGTATTTCACAACGAACCAAAAACTGCGGCACTACAAGGCGCGGATAAGTTTTTGCATGGAGTATTGTTCGCATCCTGTGGAACAAACCAGCTAAGCCCTTGATTGGCTTATTAGACACGAAACAGCGCCGTGCCGTGCATCCCATCGATGAACCCGTGGTCATTTGGAGACTTTTTAATTCAGTAGAGATGTAGGGCCTTGTCTCTTTCTGTGTTTTATTGCCTCTGACACGGATTATGCTCTTGTGAATTTTTCTGACGCTCTTCTGAGCTTGGCTTTTCTACCATTTTGATGAGGATCAGGTACCTCTTGCCCATTCATTGCTCATTAACTGTTGACAAGACCCCTTAAATAAAAAGTAACCAAATCTCTAGATTATTTATAGATACATTCTGTAATTCACCCTGCCTGCATTTCCTCCAAAGTTAAAAGATCGTATGTAGAAGCATGTAGACGGCCGGCATGATTTCCCAAGGGCGCCGTCGGACCCCTTTTAGATTAGGGCCTGGCGAACGCCACGCTTCAAATAAAAAAGAAAAATGAACTAATCGACGGTTGGTTTTCAAATAAACCATCCAAGTAAATGTGGGCTACTTAGATTTTAGTTTTGCTCTCTGGCAACATTTTCCCACTGTTCTCTTTCATTCTGTGGACGCTGACGCAAGGTCATCGCACAACAGCCGCGTGGAGGCATAAAAACATCAAAAGCCGTGTCCGCTGCCGACGGTGCCGCGCCGCCAATTATTTTGAATATTGGAAAATTATTACATAGCTATAACGCAGATTATTTAGACTGGATACTTAGCCCCGATTGTACGAAGAGACGGCCGAGTTAATCAATGTTCAAACACGTCACTTTTAGTGAACCGCATGGAGTTCCTTCTATTCAGAGTGGTCAGTCTGAGTTCTCACGTAAATTCGCGTTTACGCCAAACCGATCGACTGGCGTTTGGAGAAATTGAAGAGCGCGCCCAGTGGGCGTTAATCGAACTATGTACCATTTGCGAGTCCGAGTTTGATTTGACAGCTTACTCAACGTTGCCGTAAATACGTCGACGTTGCCGTTTACGTCGACTCCACGTTTTCATACAAATCTGATATCCGAGTTTGACTTTGACAGCTTGAAGAAGTAAAACCACAGAATATCTAGTAAAAACTTGTATGGAGTTTGACGTTTTTACGGAACTTCGAAGTTACGTAAACGCCAATTTACTGAGACTACCGGCTTTGACCATGCAAAGTGACGTGTTTATCATACGTTGACGTTGATTTTAAAATGATGTCCTTTCGTGCACTCGGCCCTAAGACAAAATCTGGTCATTTTTACGAACATTTTAATTACAAAACGACTTATGACTAAAAGTAAATCACGACCGCTGTAGTCAAAAATCTAACAAAAACCAAATTTATTCTAAATCTTCATGAAACAAGCTATGTATGATGACTACTCTTTTATAGATGTTTTTATTTTATCGTTGAGTAATCCACCTCCAAAGTTATTGCATAAAACGCGCGAAAAATTCGAACTTTCGGATCTTATAACTTAGAAACCAAACACAATTTTACAATGCGAACAGTTATCTGACATCTAGTTCGATCAAATAAACCTATTTTGAGCAAAATATTGCATCTGTGACAATTAATATGGGCATGATTTTCTTTCTACCTTTGTATGTGAAGTTGAACGGGAAGGCCCACCTTAAGTGGGTAGACGCGCAGCGAGTCAACTGAAGGAGCTTCAAATTATTCGCCTATATTCCACACTTAAGTGGGTCGACGCACAGCGGGTCAACCGAAAGCGTCGTGCCGCTATAAGCCACAATAGTGCGAGGCTCGCATCGTGACGCAACGCTTACGCAATGGTGCGCTTCACTTTTACTAGAAAAGCCCCACAAAAAGCACCAGTCGTCGCCGAGTTCGTGCCGGATCCCACGCCACACTTGCGGCTCTATTGTGGTGTCGCGTGCCACATGAATGGCGAGGGTTCCGTTCGATATGTGCGGCTTGTTAGGTAACGCGTCGAATGCTCGCAGTGCGGTGTGGCCAAAACGACTGTTGAAGAACCGCGAGGGGTCGGTCACTCGAGCAAAAAGTGTACACCAAGATTACCAGTAGTTAATAATACCTGCTTCGGATTTTTTTTTATTATTTGAGGACAACAAAACACATATAGATAAAGAAACAAAACATATCAACGGCGATTGTTGAACAACTGCGAGCGGTAAGTCACTCGAGCAAAAAGTGTACACCAAGATTACCAGTAGTCAAAAATACCTGGAGTACCTTTTGAGGACAACAAAACACATACAAATGAAGAAATAAAACATATCAAAATAATAAAAGTACAACTATCTACATGAAACAACAGTTGCCACAGAGTAAAAAAGTAGAGTTTATGCCTAAAATCTGTAAGCACCTTAAAACTAAAATTATACATGAGAATTATTATGACATTGTTATATGCACACTTAAATAATACAAGTTTTAACATCTCAGAAACGTACAAATACGTAAATCAAACATGAAAATAATTTTAAATTTCAAACAACAATGAACAATTCAAGATTCCTTAGGATTCCCAAGGACTACCAAAGATTTCTGGAGATTTGCAAAGATTCCTGGAGATTTCCAAAGATTCCTGGATATTTCCATGATTCTTAAACGACTACCAAAGATTCCCAAGGAATTACTGAAGATCCCTAGGAATACTAAAGATTCTGGGATTTCCTTAGATTAGCAATGATAACCAAAAAGTTTTCAATAGGCATTTCGAATTAGCAAAACAAAAAAAAGGTCGTGCGGCCGATGGTCTCGTAAACAGAAAGTTTCTTTCAATTTCCTCGAACTCCCGCGCTTCTCAAACACTCAAAATCCCAATTAATGTCTTAGATTGCCATTGATTTTCTTAAGATTCCCAGATTCCCAAAAAATACCCCAGATTTCCGGAGATTCCCCGGACGCCCCCTGAGATTTCTGAGAATACTAAACAACTGTACAGATTCCCTGAGTGACTGACCCCTCGAAGAACACTGAGAAGGTTCCAGAGCGAAGGGTTTTTTAAAGTGTAGATAAACGGTTTCCAGGGGCAGTGTGCAATTGCCTCCCGGCCCCCGAGTCACGTTTGTAACACTTTATATTGATCAATTTCCCAGCAAGCAATGAAACTTCTTTTGACAGGGTAGATAAAATGTTTCGTTATGCGTTATGCGGTAAACGTAAGTTTCATTGATGTATGAGTAAGTACATAGGACGCAGTATATGTTTTTGTGGAACCTGAAATGGATGCATAATAACACACAACTACTGTTATGATATGATAGCACGGCTACATTGAACTGGGTGGAAAACACGGACAATTTTCATTGCCGCTCCAGCCATAGTTTCATCCAATTTGGTGGTACGATCTCGGACGGGCCTAACCCTACCACCTCGTAGGGTAAGGGGACAACCATTCGTAACGAAATTCACTTATCGAACTCAGAAAGAGAAAGAAAATAGTGCATGTCCGGTGCGAAGATTTGAACCCAGACTCCTCGCATGAGAGGCAAGTGCTCTAGCCCTACATTATGAGCCGTACAGTGCTACTTAACGTAAACATCATTTAAAAACGAGTTACAATATTTGAAAATGGAACTCATTGACTGTAGAGTACGTAGATGCTGCCATTTGTTTCATTCAACTGACACTGGTTCCACATCACCACGGGTTTAACTTCTTAACATTTTCGTAGCATGATTTTTTACGATTCGAAGTATATTTTCACGGCTCTGCAGATCAAGAAGCACCATGCAAAATTCATGCAACCTCCTCCGTGCTGACAACCAAAACATCGATCCTGCGCCGTATGAACAAAATGCTAGGTATGTGACTTACCATGAGATTCGGGCATACTTATCACGAGTCAGATAAAATCAACCAAATATCATGCTTACCAGATTTAACGAAGTGCTTCAAATGTGGTCCGGGACACTGGACCAACTTGTGTGGAAAATCACAAAACAAAGCACCACGTTTGGAGGACCCCACGTTGTAATTATGGAGAATTACTTCGGCAGTGGACCATAATTTAACGACCCGCTATTGGTTCTTATTTTGGGACAATCAATGGGTGAATTCCCTGCCGGTTCCTCGTTTAGCGATGGTAAAAAGGCGACGGAGGGACCGCGTTTATATACAGCTCCGACGAATTTTTTGAATGCTAGAGATGGTCTGTAATGGCAAACAAATTTAACTTTTCCCCGATTAACAAGTATGAACAGAAATGATTGCACTGTATAATTAAGGTGCTATCGCCAAGTTAAGGCCGATGCGCGGATAACACATTTTCCACGCGCGCTCACGCGGTTACGTCACGCCACACAATGGGAGCAGCCCGAACAAAGCGTTAGCTAACTACGTGGAAAACTGTTCGCAGGCTTGCGAGTTTCTTGCTAGCAGTAAGGAAGATTGGTGTAGAAAACGACCTCGATTCCGATACATTTTGTAGATTAATTTGATTTCTAATTTATCTCGTAAAAAGTGTATGAATAGGCTAAAGTATTCTAGCGTGGTCTTTAACCAATCATTATAATAATTAGCGGGTTTTAACCCTATAGCTTCCGTTCGATCGATATCCGCCAAGTTTTTGACGCCTTAATCAGCCTTCTGCATAGCAAAATATATTCTCCATATTATGTTGTCTTTAAATATAATTAACTAAAACACAAATAATCACGGGCCTAAAACGCATCCTTGCGGGATACCACACTTCAGAACCTTTCACTTTAAATGAATATTTTTTATATTATTTTATTAGTAACCTATAATTATACGTACATATTCAGTTCTTTGAAATATGATCGAAAAAAGTTAACTTGGCTCAGAGGAAACTGTCAAATTCCAGATTTGACGTGAGCGAAACTGCAAGCAACATTTGATTGAATAGAAACGCCATATTTTCCGCGGCTGAATGTACATTTTTTAATAAATATTTTTTCCAGGACTATTAAGAAATATATTGATAAATGATTGGGACAAGTGAACCCCATTTGATTACAAAGACGCATTGGGAGTATTGTATGTCACACGGTCACGTTATGTTTGGTACAAGAAAATGGTGAACAGCGCCGGTATGTTAAGTAGGAAACTACAATGCTTTTAAACATTAAAACACAGACCCAAGTGTAATTAACATTAATCTTGATCATGTGCAACAACCTTGTTTATTTTAAAAACAATTTAATCCGATTCCCACACACGGTGATACAACATGTTTAATCAAAGAAGCGCCTTGAGCGAGCAATTAGGCTCGACCTTGCACACGGGTAGCAGAAGTTTGTGAAGTCGCCCACCACCTGTATGTAATGTAATCACTTCCTGTAAAATATAGACAAAGCGAAATCTACTATGGACTAATGATAGCCTGGTATTATCAGGGGGATGTTGACGATCTGCCAAGATTCTAGGGCCTGCGTCAGAGATTACATTGTAATCCGTGCCCGCGTTCCTTCACGTCGTCGATTCGTTCCCATTGCAGCGTAACAAACAATAAAAAACTTTCGCATTTATCATATTAGTAAGAAGAATTGGAAGTAAGATTCAAACGAGTATGTATGATCATAATTTATTAGGTCGGAACTTTATCTATAACTAGCTGCGGTACCCGGCTCCGCTCGGGTTAGCGTCGGCTAAATTATTTCATGGATAAAAAGTATCCGACATGGCTGATCCAAAATAGGGTCAAACTGGTCCAGGACAATGTATCCATCTACCAAATTTATTCAAGATCGTTCGAGATGAAATAGCATGAATAAATCGGGTTAGTGGTTCGCAAGTTATAAGAATTTAACACTCACTACTCACCCTTCAGGTAATGAAGCGTTATATTATGTAGCCTATAAGTTTTGAGTAGAATCAGGCTAGACGTACATACAATCCGCATCTAAATCGAGTAATTGGTTCTCAAGGATTTTGCCAAGTTGTCCTAAAGTTGCGGGAAATACCAAGCCGTATTATAGATATAAAAATGAATCGCAATATTATAGATATAAAAATGAATCGCAAAATGTGTTGGTAAGCGCATAACTCAACAACGCCTGGACCAATTTGGCCTAATCTTTTTTTTAAATGTTCGTTGAAGTTCAAGGATGGTTTTTACGGCGAGAAAAATTAGAATTATTGCTGGAAAAACCCTAAAAATAGCCCTTTTCTTTTTCCCATACAAATTATTTGTAACTAAAACGTAGTCAATTTGAGCTTTATTGCTATGGTATAAAGTTCATATTAAATTACAAGCACTCACAGTTGTCTAAGTAATGTAGGTGTGTTCCTAACGTCAAAGATCATATCTATCAAAACAATGTGCGTGTGTGCGTTGGAGCACAGAATACATAGTTGGAGGAGTTTAATGTCGCGTTCCAAAACTCGCGTTTCTTTTGTATTAGTTTCGGCACGCGAGATAAACTGCATCAGTTTCCACGTCATTACATCAGTCAAACAAAAATCGCGTTACCAACAGTGTTTTATTATTTTTAATATCCAAATTTTAAATAAATAAAACAATTCGTACGGCTTAAAAGGATTTGACTTCAAGTCATATCAAATAAAAAATAAAAAAAGTTGTCTGTTACCTAATCTACTGAGTTTGCTTTTGTCAACTGATACACGAAACAAATTCGTATATCGTGTTTTGTGCAGAGTGTTTAGTTAGTTAGTGTTTGTTTAGTTCGTGATTAGGCGGGCGGTCCGACGGGGGCAGGTGCGGGGAGGGGGGGGGGCGGGTACGGCTTGGTATTTCCCGCAACTTTAGGACAACTTGGCAAAATCCTTGAGAACCAATTACTCGATTTAGATGCGGATTGTATCTACGTCTAGCCTGATTCTACTCAAAACTTATAGGCTACATAATATAACGCTTCATTACCTGAAGGGTGAGTAGTGAGTGTTCAATTCTTATAACTTGCGAACCACTAACCCGATTTATGTGCGTATTTTATCAATGTATAGGATCTCTGGGAGCTGTCAGGTTCGAGATGGGTTACTGTTTTCGATGTTGAGGCTGGCTGTGGGTTGGAGTCCACGCAAAACTTACCTACATTACACGTTACTTACTTACTAGGTAAACAATGTTGCAGTGCAAGTGCAGAAAGGTTCTGGCGGCAAATACTTTTTTTTTAAATAGCCACCAAATGTCAACGAAGCTCTAAATGGGAATTATTGGATGTTTCTCATTAAATCATGCTATTTCATCTCGAACGATCTTGATTAAATTTGGTAGATGGATACATTGTCCTGGACCAGTTTGACCCTATTTTGAATCAGCCATGTGGGCTACTCTTTATCCATGAAATAATTTAGCCGACACTAACCCGAGCGGAGCCGGGTACCGCAGCTAGTAATCTAATAATCTAATAAATATTATAAAGGGGAAAGTTTGTAATAATGGATGGATGGATGGATGGATGGATGGATGGATGGATGGATGGATGGATGGATGGATGGATGGATGGATGGATGGATGTTTGTTACTCTTTCACGTAAAAACTACTGCATGGATTCTAATGAAACTTTACTATAATATAGCTTATACATCAGAATAACACATAGGCTACAATTTATGTGCCCATGGGCTTTAGAACTTTCACGGGGCTGCGAAAACGATGCCGGTAGCGATACTTCACACTAGGGGGAGAGGAGCCGGGGGCGGTGGCGGGGAGCGGCGGCGGGGGGAGGGCAGACGTCGTGACTGTTTGGTGTCCGTTTGGCGAATTTTCAAGGCACTAGCGATTTGTAAAACTTAGTACATGTACATTTAACTACCCGGGAATTAGGATTGGCTAAATAGAATTCAGTTCCGCTTACGCTAAGATGGGGCTGTCATACAAACTGCAATGCTATGCACGGCTCGGCTTTGCGGCGGCAGCGCTTACTTTTACTGAAGTACGGCTTGGTATTTCCTGCAACTTTAGGACTACTTGGCATCACGCTGAATCGCCGGAGGAGCGACCAACAGAATAAAATCCTTGAGAACCAATTACTCGATTTAGATGTGCATTGTATCTACGTCTAGCCTGATTCTACTAAAAACTTATAGATTACATAATATAACGCTTCATTACCAGAAGGGTAAGTAGTGAGTCTTAAAGTCTTAAAACATGCGAACCACTTACCTGACTTATATGCGTATTTTATCAATGTATAGCATCTCTGGGAGCAGTCAGGTTCGAGATGGGTTACTGTTTTCGATGTTGAGGCTGGCTGTGGGTTGGAGTCCACGCAAAACTTACCTACGTTACACGTTACTTACTTACTAGGTAAACAATGTTGCAGTGCAAGTGCAGAAAGGTTCTGGCGGCAAATGCTTTTTTTTTAAATAGCCACCAAATGTCAAAGAAGCTCTAAATGGGAATTATTGGATGTTTCTCATTAAATCATGCTATTTCATCTCGAACGATCTTGATTAAATTTGGTAGATGGATACATTGTCCTGGACCAGTTTGACCCTATTTTGGATCAGCCATGTCGGATACTTTTTATCCATGAAATAATTTAGCCGACGTTAACCCGAGCGGAGCCGGGTACCGCAGCTAGTTGTAAATATAAATGTAATATAATTTATGCAATTATTTATTGTTTAGTCTAAGGCTGTTTGTATCGGTAATCAAATAAATTGTACAACATCTCTGAGACAGGTGAAGGGTTCACATTAGGGATGAGACAAAGAATAATTAGTAACCGTTACATGGAATACCTGATATTAACGTGTTTGTTTATCTTTCAGGTTGAAGTATTCATTTAAGTATATTAATATCAGTTAGTAATACTAGATGAATACCTTTGACCATCATGAGTTTTTGATTTATTTTATCGGGTACTAGCTGGAGCCTCTCTTTATAAGAGTAGAACATATTAAGACACCTAATTCATCGTTTATCACCTTCCTATGAAAGTATTGACATCATAGTTTTTTAACGAAATCTTCCACTCTTTGTTATTCCGAGCATTTACGAGTAGCTACGCGTCAATAACACGTAACTTCAACCTTTTTGACATCACTGTTACGGTCATAGAGACCATCCTGTAGTGCTCTCCATAAAGCTGTGCTAGTTTTAATATGCCAACAAAAATACACCACAGAAATGCATATAAGCTAGTCTGCGGACGCCAAAAAAACCGGCCAAGTGCGGGTCGGACTCTCACACGAAGGGTTCCGTATCATCGTAAATAATTTAACACCAAAAAATCTCATTTTGTGTATGGGGGCCCCCTTTAATTTGCATTATATTTTAATTTTACTTATTTGGTGTTATAGCGGAAAAATAAATACACACTTTGCGGAGGAGTAATAGGGTTCCGTTTTTACCTTTTGGGTACGGAACCTTAAAAACGAGAACTCTGCATAGCCCAATCGCAATATTCAAGACGATTAGGAAAAGTATACAACATCAAAAATCCACCTTACCAACCTTGCAGTCCAATTTGATCATAAGCACTTATGAAAACATTATTCTTCCATTCTCAAAATGTACAGATTTATTTTATGCAAATATTTATTCCGTATCCATGACAAAATATGCTGTAACAACCTTTGCCAATCGAACGACATGCAACTGGAATGCACTTCATGCAACACGAACTTGTAGAATCCACTTACTGTCAATAAACACCGGTAACCCACTCCAAACGAGTCGCATACGAGGCAATCAAATCCCACGTGTACGCGTTGTTATATTAGCTCCATTGGGTCCGATTGTGAGTTTTTTGGCCTCTCGGCGTTGTGCCCTCGGAAGTTCCGCCTCAAGGCCGCCGCGCGAGTGCCCACGTCGCGTCGAAAGCTTTTTGTTGCGAGTGGTACGGTCGGCATCGAAGGAGGTAGATGTTTTTTCAAGGCCTTTAGGTTTATAGGGATCCGTACCTAAAGGGTGCCAAACGGAACCCTATTACTAAGCCTCCGCTATCCGTCCGTCCGTTCGTCACAGGGCTGTATCTCATGAACCGTAATAGGTAGACAGCTGACATTTTCACAGAGTGTGTATTGCTGTAGCCGCTATAATGACAAGTAGTAAAAATAAAAACCAAACAAAATTCAAGGGGGCCTTCAATTTGAACATGTGATTGAAACAGGATTTATTTAGGTCAAATCTTGTTTAATCGTACGGAACCCTTTGTGTGCGAGTCCGATTCCTACTTAGCCGGTTTTTTATTCAATCAAAAGGAAGAAAAAACTTTAACCTTATCACCTAGTACGTAACCTGTAATTTCACATGGGTTCCACAACATAAAGTGAACGGCACCATCAAATAAAATATAAAAAATAATCTAATAAGGTACTTATAATGGTAAAAGGTTTTTTTTTATGTGACTGGACATGGATGGCTAATACCACACCTTCTGTCATGGTATTAGCCCAACACACCACATGGGAACTAGGTGCCATGCCAGGACCTTCCTTATATATTGCACGGCTACATTGAACTGGATGGATGGAAAACACGGAAAATTTTCATTGCCGCTTCGACCATCGTTCATCCAATGCGATGGTACCAACCCGGGCGGGATAAACCCTACCACCTAGTAAGTAAGGAAGGGGACCTACAGTTTAACGTGGAATCCGAACCACGGCCAGCCTCTCTCAACGGTCGAATGGTCACCCATCCAAGACCGGACCGGACCCAGCGTTGCTTAACTTCGGAAAGCGATCACCGAAGTGTCGCGCCACTGGGCCACTGAGGCTGTAATAATACTGTGTGTTAAAAAGACATAAAGCCCTTAAGGAATATATTTATTTTCTTTACAAGGAAAGAACGCATATTCTGAAGAATTTTCAGTATTATTGTTAATCTATTGTAAATCTTATTGTTAAAAAAAAATAGTATTCCTCTATGAGTGTTTAGGGTCAATAACCAAACTGTTTTCCACAGATTTAAACACACATTAAATATTAATAACTAGTTACTACTTGCCAACAATGCCTTACTGTACCAATGAAACATGGTTTAAGAGCTATGAAAACGGGGAGCTAGAATTAATATGATCTTGGATATATCATCCATGGTCATGTTCAGCCAAAGGTGATTCTTAGTTTAGAAGCAGGGTGAAATAAATTAATATATTCTGTACCCATAAGTATACGCTCTATAGAACATTCAAATAAATAGTCCCCCCTCGCTTTTGATCTATATGAAAGTTTGACATTTGTATACTTCATGTTTTGCTGACCGTATCGTTGAACTGCCTCAGGCAAAGTTTGGTGGTGCCTCTTGACGAAAAACTGGTCAAGCACAAATAAATAGTTACCGCGCGCTTTTGATCTATATGAAAGTTTTACATTTGTATACTTCATGTTTTGCTGACCTTATCGATGAACTGCCTCAGGCGAAGTTTGGCGGTGCCTCTTGACGAAAAACTGGCCAAGCACAAACCTCACCCTATTCTGACATAGCTTCCTATACATATGTAAATAATAGGTTCTTATAAATACAATTACAATTTGTATCAGGTTCTCAGACATCCCGAGTTGTTTAGTCGTCCTACCGCTATTCTCGTACGATGCGACGGCGACTTGTTTCCACCACCTCCAGCTATAAAAATCCCAAAGTTATCTTTCGGTTACACCATGTAAATACGCCATGTAACCGAGAGTTTCTTATCGGATTTCAGGTAACTGGTGGTGGTAAAAATAGAGGTAAGGGACCTGTCGTCCCGTTTCTTACTTACGTTGGTACCGTCGCATCTTATGCGACAATGCGATGGTACCAATCCGGGCGGGATGAACCCTGCCACCTAGTAAGAAAGGAAGGGGACCTAAAGTTTTACGAGGAATCCGAACCACGGCCAGCCTCAACGGTTGAAAATGGTCACCCATCCAGAACCCAACCGCGCTCAGAGGTGCTTCCCCAGCTAATTGAATCTCAAGGCGTCGCACACTGAGCTACCGAGGCTCCTTTGGCATGGGCATTACCCTTTAGGTTCAACTATGAACATAAGAAAAAAAGCTAATTGAAATCGATTGCAAACTAAATTGCCTTACCTCGTTATTTAGCGATTAAAATAATAATACATTTCATCCATCTCAACTTTAATGATGATTCCGAAGATTAAAGGACATTGACTCCACTATCAATAAAGTTCAAGATCGCATTTTTTTTAATAATCTCGCGTCTGGATTCCAATAGCCGATTCAATGTCGGCGGTGATTCATGGTACAAAGTAAAACCGCCATTATAGGCGAGTACAGAACGCCAACAAAAAACGTTATAACCGCACAAAGGAGTAAATAGATAAAAAGCGTCAATTGAGACCAGCGTGCTGTCCGCCTCTATTCGTCTACTTACGGTTTTTTCTTACTACTTATTAGGGTTCCGTAATGTTAGTTATAATAGATGAGGATTGGGGTTTTTTTTTGCAACCTGACATAGATGACTAATACGACACAACTACCGTTATGATATCAGTCTAATACACCACATTCCCGAGGGAATTAGGTGCCATGCCAGGAACTTCCCTTTATGCGCAGGTCTACATTTAACTGGATGGAAAAAACGGACAATTTTTCATTGCCGCTTCAACCACAGTTTCATCCACTGCGGTGGTACCAACCCGGGCGGGCTTAACTACCACCTAGTAGGGGAAGGGGACCTACAGTTTTACATGGGTTCCGAACCATGGAACAGCTCGCATTCGTAACGAAATGCACTTATCCTACTCAGAGAGAGAAAGAAAGTGGTTGCATGACCGGGCGAGGATTTGAACGCAGACCTCTCGGACGAAAGGCAAGTCCTCTAGCCCCTAGACCACGAGCTGTTCAAAACTTAACTTTTTAACTAGAACTTTAACTTACTTATAACGGTAACTTTTTTTTATGTAACTACAGTTAGGCTAATACCATGACATTAGGTATATAAGCCTAACTGACATGGGAACTAAGTGCTATGCCAGGACATCGCAGCAGTGCATCGCTTAAGGGCCTGGTACTAGCCAAATCGCAAAGTTAGACGAGGCACCCCAAGTAAACTAACTAAGTCTGACGATTATAAGTGTCATCCTTACAATATATGATTCCTTGTCTAGGAATCGAATGATTTTCGTTAATGTATCTTTCCTTTTTCTATACAAAATACATTGCGGAAACGGTGTCCATTTCCGAACTTTTTTGACTAAATGTAGAAATCTAAAAGCAAATGGAATTTTTTGTTTATGCACATATGCTGTTTTTGCTTATATCTAGAAATTGAATGACTTTCAGATTTCTAATGAGAAAAATCAACTTTTTTTATTTTTATTATTATTTAAATAAATGATGGAATAAAAAAATATTAACAATCCATTATCAGTCTGGAGTTCTATTTGGATTTGCTGAAGCGTTTCACTACATATTATTACATTTGTTAAAAAGTGCATTTGTATGGCGCGAGTAGTTGGCTAGTCCTAGCGTCACCGTAAGCAAGGACCTTCCTTGCTTACGGTGACGCTTGGCTCAGGTTATCTCTTTCCCTAAAATATGGTTGAAAGAGGTAATGGCTGTGCCCGGCGTGATGCTCGTGAACGGGTGCTGTTTGTGGGGACTGGCCTGCTCCAATTGGCAACATATTAGTTGGAGGGGATTGTCTTTGCAAATAAAATGATATTTGTCATGAACTGTTGCATACGGCATGGATTGTAAATTTTTGTGTATTCATGTGAATTTAGTGTTTTACCTATGTTTTTGTTAAAATAATTGACAAACACTTTTGTAAACTTAGACTAAGTGGACGTTGAAAAAAAAACAGCGGAGTTTCCTTCACAGTTCTTATTCGCTGTGTTTTGTTTTGCTGAACTGGCCAATGCTAAAATATGACAAATCCGAGTGCAGTGTACTGTCTATGGATGATGAATAAACAATACAATACAATACCTTCCTTATATTGCTTGGCTACATTGAACAGAGGGGTAATCGGGCTAAGATGTGAGAAAATATGTATGTTAATTTGATTATTTCTGCACCAATCAGAGGTGTTTACATATGTCACAGCGTCTGCGCTCTTACTGGGTAGAATATATTATATTATCGCTCTTTACTGGGTAGAATATATTATATTATCGCTCTTTACTGGGTAGAATATATTATATTATCGCTCTTTACTGGGTAGAATATTACGAATTACGCCGGTTCAGCCCCTGCATGGCGTGTTTTCATTTCATCAAGTAATTGAATACGATGGTACCAACCCGGGTGGGATTAACCCTACCGCCTAGTAAAGCAAGGAAGGAGATCTACAGTTTCAAGTGGAACCCGAACCACGGCCAGCCTTTGCGGTTCGAAAACTGTCTAGGACCCAACGGCACCCAGAGTTGCTTCACCAAGCCTATAGAATCGCAAGGCGTCGCGCCACTGGGCTGCCGAGGCTGACAAAATATTGAAGACCACATAGGGTTTCTCGGTGTCGATCGGACGCATGACCTTAACTTCGGGTACCGTATCGAGGATAAAGCAAAGCAGGACTTAAAAAAACTGGGTTCGTCGGAATTTCACGCCGGACCAAAAACTGCATCTCAACAAGGTCTTGCGTGGAGTATTGGTCGCATCTGTCAGCTAAGTACCTGCTTGGCTCCCTGGAATCGTTACAGCGCCGTGCCGTGCGTCCCGTCGACGACCCTGATGTATCTCTGAATTTAGAGACCCTACGACTCCGAAGTAATGTAGAGTCCCTCTCTGTGTTCTATATCGTCTCTACAATGAAGAATGCTCTTCGGAGCTGCATAAGGCCATCTATTCTCTCCACCGAATGGGATCGGTGAACTACAGAATTGGTGTATACCTCGGCAGGTAGTGCCCAGATATACCTACCCCAAAGTCCAAACTGGGGTCCTTCAAATGTGGTGTGAAGAAGCACCTGGCCGGCTGGCGTGGTTTTCCCAGTGTAAGTCTGAAAGTCCATGTGCATAGTTGGGCACCTCTTAAATTAGAGCTTGGTGAATGCTACTCGTACATGCCACACTTAACATGAAATATAAGAATTCCAAAAAAGAAACTACTCAAATCCTGCGATACAATCTATTACAGACACGGACTTCCCGCAAGGCGAGATATTCACACTTGACTATTTTGTTTGTCGTATAGAATTACCTAAATAATGCTTTGCATGTATTATTATTATTTCTTCACGTGCACGTGTGACGCTGGCGCGGTCTTTTTATAGTACCCGTATTCATAGTTTAGTATTGTGATGCAATAAAATTCCTTTTACAATTTAACGAATATCATGTGAGTAAGTTAATATGTATTCGGCTTTTAGAGGATCATAGATTCTTCATTCACTAGGGGTTGTGAACTTGTGGTAATATTTAGAGCCTTTATTACTCTTTGATAAAAAAATGTGCTTTTATTGTGCATGTGGCCCGAAATGGATGGTTAGTATAAATGGCACGTAGCCTAGTGGAGCGGCTATGGAGCCACTTGTCAAGCATACCAGGGGTCTGGGTTCAAATCCTCGTTCCGTTAATGGACCACCTTCTTTCTCTTTATGAGTTGGATAAGTGCATTTCGTCAGTAATGTGAGTTGCTCCATGGTTCGGAATCCGTGTAATAGTGTAGTTACCCGTCCCCTACTAGGTGGTAGGGTTTAAGCCCGCTCGGGTAGGTACCATCGCATTGGATGTAAAGATGATGACCACACATGATGAACAATTGTCCTTGTTATCCGTACAGTTCAATGTAGCCGTGCTCGTAAAGGGAAGGTCCTGGTATGGCACCTAATTCCTTCGGGAATGTGGTGTATTGGGCTTTTATCACAACGGTACTTGTGTGGTATTAGCCATCCATGTCAGATTGCATTCATCACGACTCACTTCGACTTCATCAGACTACATTGAGCTGGATGGAAAACACGGACAATTTTTTCATTGCCGCTTCGACCATCTTTTCATCCAATGCGATGGTACCAACCCGGGCGGGCTTTAACCCTACCACCTAGTAGGGGAAGGGGACCTACAGTTTTACATGGATTCCGAACCATGGAGCAGCTCGCATTCGTGACGAAATGCACTTATCGAACTCTGAAAGAGAAAGACAGTGGTTCAAGTTGATATTGAACCCGGGCCTCTGGTACGCTAGGCCAGTCCCCACGCCACTAGGCTACGAGCCTATCTTCTCCTTCTGAACGTCAATGTTTCGATTTGTGAAAATCTTCAGTGTGACCGGTCCGTCGAAATCCGGTTGACAGTCCGTTGACATATCAAGATTATGCTAAATTGTCGGATCTTTTCTTAGCTCATAAACGGGTTACATAAATACACAAATAATAGAGAGTTCACTGGCATGGATTTGCATACTTTTTAGCGAGGACATATTGAAAACGGCCGAACTGCATACTCCTATTCGCATTTGGGCGTTTGGTTGTGTTGGAAAAGGAGAATGCCGAAATCCAGGCCCCTTAGAAATCTGGTGTTTTATTGACACAATTGCGACAGTTCATATTTATTACTTAAACATATTTTAAACTATATGAATCCCTATTTTTCATGACAGTTCACTGGTTATATGGTTAAAAGGAATCATTCACTACTACTGCTTTTCCTTCTGACAATATGAATAAGACAAGGACATAATATCACATTAGTACTTCAGTTGTCTTAAGACAGAAAGAGAAAGGATCTAGAGGATCGGTGGGTTCGCATTTTTGGAACGTCATTAGTGCATCTTGTCCCTGTTCCGCGATGAGCGAACGTAGAAAGGGGACGGAGGGACAGCGCTATGCAGCTCCGACGAGCGTTCTCCATCTGTAGGAAGCTAATTCGTAACTCACTGTGCGGTGCTACCGCCATCGTATGTAAAGTGGCTACAACCCCCCCCCCCCCCCCCCCCCCCCCCCAAATGAGTTCCGTGTGCTCCCTTCCTTCCATGGCTATGTGAAGGTCACGTAACACCCGTAATCAAAGAGCAGACCATGTCTGTAGAAGAAGCGAGGAAGGTTTTCATAGGACTGTAATTAGCTCCCATTCTCTGCCTACCCCGCGACGGTATGTATGCTGCACCTCATGCCAATACTCTCATGTAATCCATTGTTTGTCGATGGGGGTGATATGTTTTTGCTATCGCTACGCGGATCACGTGGTACATTCTCATGTAAATCTCGCTCGCATTGTCTCGCCGTGGGAAAAGCCGTTGCACAAGGCTGGTGGAAAACCTTCGTTACCGTGTTTGTACGCTTTGGGGCCAATTTTTCGTTGTTCTTAATGTAAAGTGTCAAGTCACAGACGGACAACGAAGTGATCCTATTAGGGTCACTTTGTCCTACCTCACCTCAACCTGACCTAACCTAACCTAACTTAACCTCACAAATCTAGTGCCAGCACGATCTAGGTCGAGAGATTTCGGAGATTATGAAAACTTGTACATTACAGAATGATATGACGAAATTCAATTGGTGTAATACTAGAAGTAAGATCTCCATGAGATCTTTCATTTGAGAAAAAAACACGATGAGTCTAGGATAAACTTACCAGAGATATGACGCAGAGCCAACTATTGTAACTTGCACGGTAAAAGACGCAGGTTGATTGTTTCATACATACATATCACCTATCACCACCATAACATATCTACAAAGAACTCAAACTATTTGAAAGAATAAATATTTTGCATCAAGAAAAAGTTCAAAATGGCGGCCACTTATTTCAAAGTTGGAACGTTTTAACTCCGCGTTTGCAAATCGGCTGAGTTTGTTACTATCCGAAGTAACTTTCTCTTCACTTCAGAGCTCCTGGTCCCAGTTTTGACCTAAATTGGTGTTTACGGAACTTCGAAGTTACGTACAAACGTCAAACTCCATGCAAGTTTTTACTAGATATTCTTCAAACTGTCAAAGTCAAACTCGCACTTCCGATTTGTATGAAAACGCAGAGTCGGCGTAAACGGCAACATCGACCTATTTACAGCAACTGTGCGTAAGCTGTCAAATCAAACTCGGACTAGCAAATGTTAGTTCGCTTAACGCTCACTGCTCGCGCTCTTCAATTTCTTCATACGTTTGAAAACGTCAGTCGATCGGTTTGCCGTAAACTCCAATTTAGGTGACAGTTGGGACTATGGTCTCAAAAGCCGAGATGAAATGCCGAGCACGAAATAATGTATGTCTCGTTGGTTGTTGCAGTGCGGTTCCGGCGGCCCGGCGATGCCGTGAGCATGTTCCCGCGCACGCCCTCCTCCGGCGAGGGCTCGGCGGAGCGGCCGCCCCCCTACCCGCACCCGCACGCGCGCTACCTGCCCGCGCGCCCGCACCCGCACCCGCGTCCGCCGCCGCACTACTGCTTCGACGCGGCGCGCTTCGCCGGCGACGCGTCGCAGCCGCGCTACCTCGACGTCGAGCGCGAGCGGCTCGTCGCGCGCTGGCTCGCCGAGGCGAGCGAGGCGATGGTGCGCAAGGAGCGGCCGCGGGCCGCGCGCGCCGCGCACCCGCCGCGGCGCGACGACGGCGAGGAGATGGCGCTGCGCGAGTTCGTCGAGCGGTACTCGCTGCCGCGCGTCGTGCGGCTGGCGGGCGCGGAGCCGGTGCTGCTGTACCGCGTGCTGGAGGCGCACCGCCGGGTCGAGGCGGTGCAGCTCTCCGGCAAGAAGGGCAAGCTGGTCGGCAAGCCGCTCTACATTCCGGACTCGTATGACGGTGAGTTGGCTTCACATTTTCACTGGTCGGCAAGCCGCTCTACATTCCGGACTCGTATGACGGTGAGTTGGCTTCACATTTTCACTGGTCGGCAAGCCGCTCTACATTCCGGACTCGTATGACGGTGAGTTGGCTTCACATTTTCACTGGTCGGCAGCCGCTCTACATTCCGGACTCGTCTGGCGGTGAGTTGGCTTCACATTTTCACTGGTCGGCAAGCCGCTCTACATTCCAGACTCGTATGACGGTGAGTTGGCTTCACATTTTCACTGGTCGGCAAGCCGCTCTACATTCCGGACTCGTATGACGGTGAGATGGCTTCACATTTTCACTGGTCGGCAAGCCGCTCTACATTCCGGACTCGTATGACGGTGAGTTGGCTTCACATTTTCACTGGTCGGCAAGCCGCTCTACATTCCGGACTCGTATGACGGTGAGTTGGCTTCACATTTTCACTGGTCGGCAAGCCGCTCTACATTCCGGACTCGTATGACGGTGAGTTGGCTTCACATTTTCACTGGTCGGCAAGCCGCTCTACATTCCGGACTCGTATGACGGTGAGTTGGCTTCACATTTTCACTGGTCGGCAAGCCGCTCTACATTCCGGACTCGTATGACGGTGAGTTGGCTTCACATTTTCACTGGTCGGCAAGCCGCTCTACATTCCGGACTCGTATGACGGTGAGTTGGCTTCACATTTTCACTGGTCGGCAGCCGCTCTACATTCCGGACTCGTATGACGGTGAATTGGCTTCACATTTTCACAAGCTAATAGCTGGGGTTCGAATTTCGTTTTGCACATCCACCCGAGCGGAGCCGGACAAAGTGCGCACTAGACGCCCGACCACCCAGGATTTGAATTGTCCCTCGGGGACAAGACGGGCAGCTTATAATTGCCGCTTCGACCTATCTGAGAACGGCGCTCATAGCTTTAGGGAGAGGGGTGCCCCCTTCCCGACGGGACCAATTTCTTGGCGGGCATGGCATTGCGCATGGAGACCGTCTCTTGTTCACAGAAAAATACAGTCTCCGTGACGAGGAGGATGCAACATGACCACAAAGCAGGCGATACACATTTGATATGGTTAGATTTACAGACATTTTAATTACAAAACGAGATAATTATTCAAAATTTCGGACCTTATAACTTACATAGAACCAAAAAACTATTTTACAATGCCAATGATCATCAAGCATCTAGGTCGATTAAATAAATCTTTTTTGAGCATAATTTTGGAGATATTATATGAAATATGATAAAAGGAATTGGAATATGATCTTTTTTTCACATTTGTAAAGGTGTTGAGCGAGAACGACGTGCAATAATTGTTTAACATATTTTAATTACAAGAATTTCCCAAGAAAAGAAGTTGGTCGCTTTTATGAATGCGCTGTTTGCTGTCATGCTGTGCAAAATTTTCCGACGCCGCGTTTACCTCGACAATAATGGGCGGATGTATCGAAACAGAGTCGAAATCTCAATGCGTCCAACAATCAATTATCTATCGAACGGTGTCGTTGCGTCACGGCCTCACTGACCGGAATACGGCGCCGTGAAGCCACGAACCGAGCTGGAGGAGTCAATGGAATAGGAAGGGATAGCGGTCAGAGCCTGTAGTCCCAGTTTTTTTTTTTTTTTTTTTATGTGACTGGACATGATGGCTAATACCACACCTTCTGTCATGGTATTAGCCCAACACACCACATGGGAACTAGGTGCCATGCCAGGACCTTCCTTATATTGCTCACCTAAATTGCCGTTTACGGCAAACCGATCGACTGGCGTTTTCAAATGTATGGAGAAATTGAAGAGCGCGCGCAGTGGGCGTTCATCGAACTAACATTTGCGAGTCCGAGTTTGGTTTGACAGCTTACTCAACGTTGCCGTAAATACGTCGACGTTGCCGTTTACGCCGACTTCGCGTTTTCATATAAATCGGAAGTCCGGGTTTGACTTTGACAGCTTGAAGAAGTAAAACCACAGAATATCTAGTAAAAACTTGTATGGAGTTTGACGCTTTTACGGAAAACGCCATCGACTCGGTTCGACTCAGTCCGACTTCTCACCTAAATTGGCGTTTACAGAACTTAGAAGTTACGTGAAAACGTCAAACCCAAACAAGTTTTTACTACTTATTCTGTGGTTGTACTGCCTCGACCCGTCAAAGTCGTAGGTACTCGGGCTACCAATTTGTATGAAAACGCGGAGTTGGCAAATACTGCAACATCAATGTATTTACGATGATGATACGTAAGCTGTCAAATCCAACTAAGGACCGAGTGCACTAAAGGACAAACATCTAAATCAACGTCAACCTTTAATTCAACACGTCACTTTGTATGAACAGTATGGAAGGAATTCCTTTTGGTTCACAAAAATTTACGTGTTTAAACATTGATTAACTTAGCCATCACTTCGTGCAATCAGGGCTCAGCCTCGCAAATGCTCTTCAATATCTCCATACTAGTCGATCGCTTTGGCGTAAACGCCAACTTAGGTGACAAGTCGGTCTAGGGGCTCTGCTTTTTTCGTATTGCTGGACATAGATGGCTAACACCACACCCACTGGCGTGATAAAAGCCCACGAAGCGGTGTGCTTTCCCGTATGTGCGATTTATGTGCCATTGAACTGGATTAAAAACACTGACATTGTTTTATTGTCGCTTACAAAATAATATTCTTCGCTTCACGTTACAGCTCCGACGAGTTCGAACGATGGGTGCATTGATGCGTATAAACGTCAAGTAGGTACTGCCTCGATTGTGTTCATGCGATGGCCGACAGAAACAATGCAGTCACAGAAGATTCTTGACCCTATTGTGTCGTGCTCAAGGAGACTTCTTTGGGTTATGCATACATACTTAACTCGCTTAAGATTCATAATTTGATACGGCTGTTATTAATAATAATAATAGTAGTATACGCTATAAGTCCTGTGGAAGCGAACAGACTGACAATCGACTTTGGTACCCTGCTCTGCTCAGGACAATGTCTCTATGGAGTATGTCAGCGTGACCTTTTTTAGGGTTCCGTACACAAAGGGTGCCAACGAAACCCTGTTACTGAGCCTCCGCTGTCCGTTCGTCCGTCCGTCCGTCCGTCCGTTCGTCCATCTCTCATAGGGTTGCATCTCATGAACCGGAATAGGTAGGCAGCTGAAATGTTCACAGACTGTGTATTAATTTTGTCGATACAACAAATAGGTAAAATATATTATTTTTTTTAAACTTTTTTTGCGTTAAATCTTGTATGATGGTACGGAACCCTTCGTGTGCGAGTTCGACTCACACTTGGCCGGTCTTTGTGTCAACGAAAGGAGATTTCGTTGTTGTCCAGAGTCGTAGATAGCGTGTAGTTGCCAATTGGCATCTATTAAAATAACTGTTTTTAATGATGTGTTACATTCGTGTTGAAATTTGTCAATATAAAACATATTTTATTCGTTAACCTCAATAATACATTTGCTTTTAGATTATTGGACTAGGATTAGGACATGGATGGCTAATACCACACCGACTGTCATGTTATCTTAGACCAACACACCGCATATAGATACCATGCCAGGACTTTACTTATATTGCACAGTTAAAATTAACTGGATTTGAAACGTAGACTTTACTTTCATGACTTGATTTCACTTTCATGATTACATTGAACTGTATAGAAAACAAGAACTTTACTTTCATAACTTAATAAGTTATGTTTTATGAACCAATAAAGATTTTGAGTTTTGAGTTTGAGTTTGAACTTGTATTACCTGCTATGGTACCAACCCGGGCGGTATTTACCCTACCACCTAGTAAGTAAGAAAAGTGTATTAACTCAAAAGTCGAACGGTCACCCATCCAGAATCGACCTTGCCCAGTGCTCATCACGATGATCGAACTTCAAGCCATAAAAAATAGGTTACATTTATGAGAACGGCTATCACTACAGCCCCGATCTTTTTTTTATTTATATATTTTTTATTTTGTCGACAGTGACTCATTTCCAATACAGGAATACACATATTCATAATAAAAATAAATTGAAACTATCACCAATGAATAGATAAACACAACATGATATGTTTTAGGTCTAACGGTAGTGCACTAACATAGTTCCAATAAGAATAACAAGAAATCATAGACTATAAACACAAATAGTACAGTTCTTGGTGAAGGGGCTAGAGGAACTAGCCTTTCATGCGAGAGGTACGGGTTCAAATCCCTGCCCCAGTCATGCACTGCTTTCTTTCTCTTTGTGAGTTGTATAAGTAAGTGCATTTCGTTACGAATGCGAGTTTTTCCATGGTTCGGAACCCATGTTAAACTGTAGATCCCCTTCCAATACTAGGTGGTAGGATTATGCCCGCCCGGGTTGGTACCGCCGCATTGAATGAAACTATGGTTGAAGCGGCAATGAAAAATTAAACGTGTTTTCCATCCAATCCAATGATCATAAAAATAAAATAAAAACCCGGCATGACACCTAATTCCTTCGGGAATATGGTACATTGGGCTAATATCATAACGGTAGTTGTGTGGTATTAAGCCATCCATGTCAGGTTGTATAAAAAAACGATAGATCCAAATATAAAAATACCATCGTAAAGTTTTGGTGTGAATGCAATTTTCTGCCTACATCTGATCAAAATGTAGCATATATTTCACGTAATTCTTAGCAAGTTTCGTTTTAGATACCAAAAAGTCTGGTCTTCTGATCAGCTAAGATAGGCTGATCTTAGCTGATGAAAAGGCGTTCGCTTGTGCAGGTACAGTCGACTCGTCTTTACTTCGCCTCTTCTCTGACTATTGAGCGCGTTTGTGCTGAGAACTTGCTGGTAGATTCACAGCGGCAAAGTCGCGTGCCACGGTAATGTCATTCGTGTATGTCACACTGTGGACCAATCAGAGCGTGTCGGTCATGACCAAGTCACGTACCAAGTTTCGGCCAGTTCGGAACCGTAATTTTAGTCATTTCTCGTAGAAATGCTAACTAACCAAAGCTAACAAATTTGTTTCAAGCTCTATTCTTTTTCTTGGTGTAGACTGCTTAACAAATCAATGAAAACTTGCCAAGTGCGAGTCAGACTCGCACACGAAGGGTTCCGTACCATCGTACAAGATTTAACACAAAAAATCAGCTTTAATTTCATTTTTTTTTATTTTACCTATTTGTTGTTGAAGCGGCAAAATAAATACACACTCTGTGAATATTTCAACGGCCTACTTATTGCGGTTCATGAGACAAAGCCCTGTGACAGACGGACGGACGGACAGCGGAGGCTTAGTAATAGGGTTCCGATGGCACCCTTTGGGTACGGAACCCCAATACTTTTACTACCCAAAGAATAGCCCTAAACATTCCGTATGTTTGGTTTCCAGGATTCATGTACAGGTTTTTAACAACCTGATGAAACTCCAGGAAATCGGAAACCATGGATTCCTGTTCTTGTTGTTGTTTAATGTTTTAGGCATAGACCTAGCATAGCGCGCTGTGCTTACAAGACGAAAAAAGCGTGGGAGTGAGACGTCAACTCAACGTACCACTACCGCGAGTTAGAGGGAGATGGAACTCATTTGCCCGATGAGACCACTTCTTTGTGAAATCTTTATGATTTCTCTAGTTTTCCTTAAAGAAAGCATGGTGACCTGTGCATTTACAGATTGTTTAGTGAACGGGAGTAAAAAATCCGGATATAAATCCTTTTTTCCCACTGATTCTTTATCGATCAAATAAATTTCTTAACTTTTCGTCAATATTTCAACGTAAAACTTAAAGCATAGCTTCAGATCATTATTTTGAAGCTCCACAGCGATTTGGAATAGTTTTTTTGAGTAAAAAAAGATTTTTCAGTACATTTTGTATGAAACGATTTTGGTTTCATCCGTCAGTTGACTCTGTGTGTCTTTACATTCTAAGCCAATTTTAGGACTCCAAAATAGGCCGAATCACAACCACAACGCTATAGCAAATGTCAGATATTTAACTATTTGTTTTCCATTTTTTCTCTACGCTACATCAGCAGGTCTATTCCTGGCATTCCGTAATCAGGAATCAGGAATCCTGAGTCTAGAAAACCGTTTTTTTTGCGGTTTTGAAAGCGATTTTCTTGCCGAAAATATTCCGGAGCATAGTATTTTTTAATTAATCAAGGTTTTCCGTCGAAAAACTCGCTATAAAAGCGGTTTTATAGACTCAGGATTCCTGATTCCTGATTACTGAATGCCAGGAATAGACCTGCAGGTTACAACGAAACTTTCTCCGCTTACGCGATGCCCCATCAAAGGACGGGTAACTCAACGCGAAGCCATTAAATGACATAACACTGACACTATAGTTTCAATTTACCTATCTTTTGTCTTCACTTACCGATTATTTACTTAAGAAAACAATTAAAGTTTCACTTTCGTTCTGTTACAGACCGACTGGCGTCGGCGATAGTACTTAAATTGTCGTTAGTTTAACCGTCTAACAATAATATACAAGTTCGATTTTTTATATTCTCTGTTCACAATCAATCAATCACTGTAAACTAGTTTGTAAGTATCACTGGAAAAAATAATAATACAATGACCAACCTGACGAAGTTTCTTGTCGGCTCTTCTTCGCCAGAAGTAATCGAACCGACAGGAAAAAAAAATTACGAATCCGAGTGTGTAATATACATCTAATGGAGGAAATAAAGAAACTGAAACTGAAACACAATTTTTCACATGCGAGTTTTCTCGAGCTATATGAAGTTCTGTTTCTTATTATTTTTTTTGATGTTCTGAAGATTTTTTAAAATCTAGTGTGACATTTTTTCGGGACATTTATAATAGGGAAATAAACACAAAGCTTATTGAAGGTGCCGCATGAGCGACCTAACCTTAGAAATGTCAAAACTGTTATTCCTGTCAACATTTACGAGTTTTTAGATGCAAGATGTTGCAGTTAGAATAAGTTTGGAGGAAAAGAAGAGCTTTCGCTTGTCTTCAAACTAATTTAAATGTAATAGACCAGCACAAAGTTTGAAATGAAATGTCATAAGTTATGTTATTGTGGTATTTTCCTTCCTGCGACTTCGTTTAGCTAACATCATTTGGAACAAATCATTTTCAGAATAATAACGAGCAACAAAAATCGTAACTACAAAAATGGTAATTATTTTTTTTACTTTTTAGTGCTTTTTCTTTGAAGTCGTTGTTTTATTTGTTTATTTTTAGTGAATCTGAAGTACAATTACTAATTTGTACACGTCATTTCCAATAAAAAAAGAATCACCAAAATCGGTTGGCTTTATATTGAGTTATTCGTCCATTTGTCGCGCACATCTTAACACAAATTTAAGACTTATATGATTTTCTCATGGATATCATTCTCAGAACTTAACCAAAGCGACTACGTGGGAAGCACTAGCTTTCATTTAAAAAAATAATCATCCAAATCGGTTCACCCAGGCAAAAGTTATGAGGTAACAAACAAAAAAAAACATACAGACGAATTGATAACCTCCTCCTTTTTTGAAGTCGGTTAAAAATTGAGTGATTGAGTGAGGGCTGTTTCTTTCCTTCTTATTCTTTGCCTTAAACTGTTTTACCAAACATTGATTAGCAGTAGCATAAAGATCTAAGCATGTATTTAATTACTGTTGACGTAAAACTCGTAGTTTCTTTGCGGATTCTTCTATACTGTTGATCGAATCCGCGGATCATTGAGTTTTCGACGTGATTTAGTGTAGTTTGACTATTCAAAAAGTTTAAATAAATGAAATTAAAGTAAATGAAATTTTTAAATCTATTCTGTTTAATTTTGTATGCTACCAGCTTTGACAGATTTTTTAGGTGAGCTCGCTTAGGCGCCACCTATCGTGATAAATAAGCAGTTTTCTTCCCCATTCACATGGCAGCGTTTTCGGCATAATCCTGGTGATCTATTAATAGATCCGCGGAAAGAAAGATCGAAATCATAGTTTTGCCTCCACAACTACTATTCTGGTAGGTCATGACATTTTTGGTCACGATAAGGTAAATGGCTGAATTTGGGTTCACATGTTAGAGACCAACCCTCTGATGCTAAATATGTCGGTCTGCCTGTGCCAAGTGGTTGCGTTTTCTAGATTGGCTATATAAAATATATATTGGTGTGTACCTGCTGATGAATATACTGATTGTCTAGAAACATTGATACCTATTAATTTTACAACAATAACCATTCGGTTTTTAAATTAAATACTTAAATATACTACGAAATTCAACCAAAGCTTTGTTCAGTTTTGGTATAGATAAGCAAGTATGTACTCATACTTTCATGCTTCGTTATTTTCAGCCATTTACCTTATAATATATATTTTTTGTAACCATAACTACTTTTTCAGGCGCCTTATCTAGGTAACGCAACCACTTGGAACAGGCAGACTGACACATTTAGCTTCAGAGGGTTGGTCTTTATCCTGTGAAGCCAGTTTCAGCCATTTACGTTATCGTTACCATTTTTGTCGTCACCTTCTAGTCTATACCTGAGATACCTAGGATACCTACCTATAACCTACTGCATGTTTTTATATTTACTCCTATAAATGGTATACGCAAGCATGCCACGAATGTACATACAAACACACGTTCAACCGGTTTAAGGTGACGTTTGATTAAAATTATACTTATTAGAAGTCGCCGTGTGGGAGTACGTATGCAATCACTTGAGGCCTATACCATACTTAGTAGTAAACGAATTCCTGCTCGTAGGTGACCTCGACTCTGCCATATACAGTGCAAGATGTGCTTGTTAACCTCAAAAGGAGTCCCTGAAATTAATTAAAATACATGATTATGGAACTGATCATGGATGGCTACTACCAGACCTACTGTTATGGTATTAGCCCAATACACCACATAAAAACTAGGTGTCACGCCACCTTACTTATTGCGCACGGCTACCTCATAAAAGGGAAGGTCCTGGCATGGCACCTAATTCCTTCGGGAATGTGGTGTATTGGGCTAATATCATAACGGTAGTTGTGTGGTATTAGCCATCCATGTCAGTTTGCATAAAAAAAATGGTTTTCCCAGCCCCCGTCAAAAGCCCATGGGCGTCCTCGGGCGCCTCTTATGTCATATGTTTAACATAAAACAGAACCGCCAAAATAGTCCTTCCGCACTCAATAACACTGCATTCTCGCAAACGTAACACATTAATAGCTTACGCGCAACCGTAACGTTACGTCAGCAAGTATAATAGCATTAATTAATATGTTGAATTACTGACAAGATGGATGCAACATACACTGGATAGCTGACAGCGAGGACGGAAGAATAGGAGTGGAGAGAGAAACTCATCGGAGCTGCATAACGCTGTCCCTCCGTCCCCTTTCTACCATCGCACAACGCGGAGCAGGCAGGAAATGCACCCATTAACTGGCGACATTCCAAAAATCAGAACCAACCGATCCTCTAGGTCCTTTATAGGGGTCGGTAAACTGTGGAATGTACTCCCCGCCGAGTTATTTCCCCCAAAGTACTCTGGGATCCTTCAAACGTGGTGTGAAGAAGCACCTGGCCGGCCGGCATGGTTTTCGCAGCCCCCTTAAAAATTCGAAAGCTCATGGGCGTCGTCGGGCACCAAAAGAGGTCCTGGCGTACGCCATATGCCGCGGTTTACCTAAAAAAAAAGCATACCCGAGTTCTGACTTTAAATCCCCGCCCCGTTCATGCGCCACTTTCTTACTCTTTCCGAATTGGATAAGTGCATTTTGCCAAGAATTCGAGCTGCTCCCCTACTAGGTGGTAGGGTTTAAGCCCAGTCGGGTTGGTACCATCGCATTGGATGAAAAGATGGTCAAAGCGGCAATGAAAAATTGTCCGTGTTTTCCATCCAGTTCAATGCAGCCGTGCTCACGAAGGGAAGATCCAGACATGTCACCTAATTCCTTCGGGAATGTGGTGTATTGGGCTAATATCATAACGGTAGTTGTGTGGTGTTAGCTATCGATTTTAGGTTGCCTAAAAAAATCGAACTGATTAGCATCAGCGCATTATCGCTAATACGTGGCTACCAGAGATGGTGGCTACCAAACGAATGGCTTTCGTTGGCTACTGCCGTCCTTCCATGCTCGCTGATAGCTGAAGATAAGGCCGGTCGCCCACCAGCGCGCGACCTCTGTAAGGCTGGACGCCCACGCGCGAGGTCGCACATCGCCCGCGTCTTCGCCAACGATGCGTCTGTTACATTCGTCTTGTGACGTTTACTGTTGCACAACCGCTGTTTCATTTTAAGGGTTCCGTACCCAAAAGGTGCCAACTAAGCCGCCACTGTCCGTCTGTCCATCTGTCACAGGGCTGTATCTCATTAGCCGTAATAGGTAGGCAGCTGAAATTTTCACAGAGTGTGTATTTATTTTGCCGCTATAAAAACAAATAGGTAAAATGAAAAAAATACCAAAATTCTCTTTTTTTATAATCTTGTACGATGTTACGGAACCTTCGTGTGCGCGTCCGACTCGCTCTTGGCCGGTTTCCTTTCGTTAGAGAAAATCTTCATATTTTTTTAAATAAAAACCCGCTATGGCTAGCTATGCTATGAGACCAAAGGTGCTCAGAAAACTCGATTCAACTTCACCTCTCGAAACAACGCTCAGCGAGGCACCATGCCAGCGGATTTGCGAACTATCGCTGAGCTTGTTCAAAGTACATTTGACGACTCCCAGGTTATAGCTTAGCGATTTCAGCGGTGTCAAAAGAAAAGCATATCAGGATACATATTTTGGAAAGATCTATTTCTATAATAAAACCAATATCTTATTATGTTTGAGTGGCTAGTTCATTTACGCGTGACCCTCGTATTCCAATTTGAAATAACTCGGGATTATTTATAAGTATTTTGGATTTCAACTCAAATATTTAACTATAAATAGCGAATGATGCTCCAGTTATTTTAAATTTTAAATGTCGTTATTATAAACGCATTTCTGCTAAAATTAACGAGATTCATTAATATTCTAAAAATGATTAACGTGTTTAACATGAGGCTACAATGACCGCTTGATAGCTTTTCGTCAATGGCGACTTGCTCGATCCGCCCACAAGACATTTTATTGGCGAGCGAAGCGAAGAATATTACCTCGATACGAAAATCGTACTCTGGGATTTCTCGAAAACAAATGACACTTAAGTTGCTAAAATTATAGATTTTTTTGCAACCTGACATTAGCCGACGTTTTGGACCGTCGCGTGGTATGCGGATGGACCAGTGTGTATTTGCCAGTCGCCCTTTTTATCCCCTATTTATTTAAGTAGCAAGGTTCCGTCTAATCGAACAGAAATTACGGAGCTTTCAAAAACGGACCTAACCAAAAATCCAAAATAATTATCGAACCTCGAACTGCGACCTGAGCTCCTAGTCCCAGTTGTCACCTAAATTAGCGTTTACGGCACTTCGAAGTTACGTAAAAACGTCAAACTCCATATGAGTTTTTAATAGATATTCTGTGGTCTTACTTTTTCAAGCTGTCAAAGTCAAACTCGGACTTCCTATTAGTATGAAAGCACGGGTTCGGCGTAAACGGCAACGTCTTAACGGCGACGGTGAGTAAGCTGTAAAATCAAACTCGGACTAGCAAATGGTTTCGCTTAACGCCCACTGCGCGCTCTTAAATTTTTCTATACATTTGAAAACGCCAGTCGATCGGTTTGCCGTAAACGCGAATTTAGGTGACAGTTGGGACTACGAGCTCTGTAGAGAGAACAGCCGTACAAGTGTACGCGCTCGCGCTTCGCTCATTCAATTATTCCAATTTCGAACTCGACGAATTCGCCTACCAATGGACGGCGAAGGTGAGACTGCTGAATTGACCTTTGCGCATTCCCAGTTCGAAACTTGTCCGTCCGGTTGCCGACTCGCCGCTCTGTCACGCGGCAACGGATGTGCTGACATTTTGACATTGCTTCCTTTTATTAATGGTGGCCAGCAACGGACTAGCGGTGCCAGAGGCTCCAGCCGCAAGGTGAATCGCCGGAGTGAAGTGCATTACATAGCCGGTAATAACGACGAGCATGGTAGGACGGGAGTAAGAGATAACGGATTCTAAACATTCTAGGGGTCAATCCTTTTTTAAATTCTGAAATATAAAAGGCATATTATTTCGTGTTTATACAATAAAGTCAGGTACCAGATGTGATACTCTATTAAAGGCTTTTTGATATTCTGTCCCCCAATCAAATGAGTTTATTGAAGGACAGAATACAACCAGAATATCATAATAACTTTGGTGACATCAACTAAAGGAGTCGTTCAGCATTTTCACTGACCGAGCGAAGAGCTTAGCTCGAGCGTGACATTTCCGTTTCAGATTGGGCAAAAATGCTTTCGTATGTCCAGCTGTTCTCCTCTACAGGTCGTATTTCTCAACCGATTCTCATAAAATGGTGTGCAGGTTCGATAATTTTAAAGAATAGTTTAGTTTTACCAGTTTTTGATTTTTTTTTTATATTTGATAAGTGTTCAAAGATGTCAAATGTTCAAGAAGTCAAACGCGCGAGGTCTACACAGAGAACTACTGGTGTGACGGATATTGATGGCTAATATACCACACCCATCGGCACCAGATGCCATGCCAGGATCTCCCTCATATTCCCCGGCTACATTGAACTAGGTGAGAAACACGGACAAGTGTAATTTGCGTATTCATAGGTCAAACCGTACGATGTGTTCGACGGACACCTGACCTGCTTCTATTGTGTCTCGCCCACCGTGAGAAAACCTGAGTTCCAAGCTAACAATTGTTTACGTCCTTGGACTGACTCCGTCCTCATTTGAAGCTATTTTTCGTTAAGGTGTCCCTTCCCGGCGGGACTAACTCATTCGCGGGCACGGTACAAAATCGTGCTATTGCGCTCTGGGACCTTCTATGTTTCAAAGAAAAAGACAGGCACCGTGATGAGGCGGATGCAACATGTCCACAAAGCAGACAATGCGCATAGTGTTTGATTTGCTAAGATTTACGAAAATTTTAATTACAAAACGACTTCTAGCTAAAAGTAAACCACGACCGCTGCACACAAAAATCTAACAAAAACTAAATTGATTATAAGTTTTCATGAAACAAGCTATGTCTGATGAATAATCTTTTTAAGATGTGTAAGTGTCGTTAAGTAATCCACCTCCAAAGTTATTGTGCAAAAAACGCGAAAAATTTGAACTTTCAGACCTTATAACTTAGAAACCAAACACAATTGTACAATGCCAACGGTCATCAGACATCTAGTTCGATAAAATAAAGCTATTTTAAGCAAAATTTTGGATCTCTGACAAGAAATATGGGCGTGATCTTCTTTCCCCGTTTGTATGAGTAGTTATTTCTGAAACTATAAGAAATACATAAAGAAAAACACTCAAATGAGTCATGGGTCCGATTTGGATAAGAATAAAAACTGCGTTATTAGATTTTTGGAAAAATATTTTTCTATTTGGGAAAATAACTTGTTGACTTCGAAAAATATCGCATCAGTCCTGCTATTGCACCAACAAATACGGTCGCCTGTCAAACGTGTAGGAAAGGGCAAATTTTTACACAACATTTAATGTATTCCAAGGAATGTGACATGTATGTGTGTATAGTCTACCGTGAAGCAAGGACACACTAATTAAAGAAAGATCCCTGTAAAAATAAGTACTCTACGAACATACTGCAAGGCTGGACCCGAACCAGCAAAACATACCATTTAGGCGCGCCCGCATTGGTACCACCGCATTGGATGAAACGATGGTTGAAGCGGCAATGAAAAATTGTCCGTGTTTTCCATCCAGTTCAATCTAGCCGTGCTCATAAAGGAAAGGTCCTGGCATGGCACCTAATCCCGAAGGAATTAGAAGACGTATTAGGCTAATATCATAACGGTAGTTGTGTGGTATTAGCCATCCATGTCAGGTTGCATAAAAAAATCCGAATAGAGGATAAGTACTTATTTTTATCGATTCCTGGTCAAAATCATTGTTTTTTTGTCAAATGTTATAGGTCATCGAGATATTGTTCTACTTTTCTCAGCGTCAGCACACACCGGAGCGTCGAAATGAACGAATGAAATATTGTCCGCCGTTGCGCAGTCTTCTGGCTTCCCACAGCCGCGTCGCCACGCAACCCGATCATACAAGAAGACAATACGGCTCACATTGTACGCCTAAATTACTTATTTAGTGGACTCGATCCTTATCTGTTTGATTAAGCGAAGCGAAGACCCGTTTTGTACACAGGCCCGTGGATTGAACAACTTTGTAGGTACTAACAAAACAAATTGTCACAGGTACAAAAGGTGTCGATATTAGCCAATGGTTAAGGAACCCTAAAACCGAGTAATTTGTTCTCGGGGGCCAGAAACCGCAAAGGTGATTATTATATTACAGAAACATACAAGTGGTCACACTGCGCAAATTCCCGTGCAAGTCGTATGAGACGACTACGGGATTCGATTGTGGTTCAGATTACACGTAAAAGTATATGTCCGCTGCCTTACTTTCTAGCTAGATGGTAGGGTTGATGGGATGGTCGAAGCGGCAATAATAATAGTCCGTATTTTCGATCCAGTTCAATGTAACAGTGCAATATAAGGGAGGCTCTGGCATGGCACCTAGTTCCCATGTGGTGTGTTGGGCTAATACCATGACAGAAGGTGTGGTATTAGCCATCCATGTGCAGTCACATAAAAAAAAAATACTCACGCAAGAATCAACTTGTGTGCGAATTGGGAGCAACGCGATTTACAACAAGACATGTACAATGAACCCCCGTAGGACCGTAGAAGCGTACAAACACGATATCGCAGAACGAGATCAGCGTGAGATACAGAAATAAAGGCACGTACGCACCCGAGCGGTCTCCCCAGGGGCACGTGCCTTCGATGCGCGCGCCGATATCCGGTGACGTGCGTTCGGACGAGCGCAGTTGTACCTCGCGCGGCGCCTTTGTACTACTTATATCAGGGTCAATCGAGGATTGACCACGTGAGGACCCAGACAGACGGGTTACCATGGTCAGTTAAGGTGGCCCTTCCCAGCGGGACGAACTGATGAACAGCCAAGAGAGAAAGAGTGATTCAATCTGACATTTAGTCACATTTCGTATCATGCTTACTGTCAAACGACGTGTTATTCGGCAAAGTGAACTGAGATTAACCAGTTAGCATGGTACAAAATGCAACTAAACGTCAGATTTAATCGGTCACTTGCCTGTTCACCCGGCGAATCAATTTACCAACGGTAGCTCTGCTCTAATATCAGTTGATTTCAGCTATTACCGATCTTAGTTGGTGGAGTAGCATTTTCAGAGAAAGTTTATACTAATTGGGTGGTAGGATGATTCGTCATGGTGGTTTTCTAAGCGTTGGAATCACAACAATCTATCTAACAAACTTTCCAAATATATATAGAAAAAAATTGTGAGTCTCTTGCAATACTATTAAACAATTATTATTTTAATTATGTTTGCAGTTATGAGGTCGAAATCTCCAGCTTTATGTGGATCCATTAGAGGGAAGGCAGCAGTTTCTTGGGAGTGGCCACTGTTATCAGTGGGCTCATTTGCAAATTGGTTTGGAGGTATTCATCTAGTTTATTTTCAATTTTGGAGTCATCAATTTGGTTTGGTTTGAATACCCGGAGGAAGTGACCAAACGAATTGGCTTTTTTTGTTTCGCTTCTGGCCACAGTTTCTCGCCCATTAGTAACCAGCTTGCCGTAAGAGGGCATCTGTAGCTTGTGGTTGTTTGAGGTACTTAGTTGCTTTCCAAAGATAGTAATTGTCTTTTGCTGTAGCAGTAAGAGCTTCTATGCATTGCTGTGTTATCTCATTTTTAACGTGGCTTACGATAACTTTCAATTTCTGTGCAGCCTCGTTCAGGTTGGTCTTGTCTGATGAGTGTCAATTTCTGACGCGTCTTTCAAGCGTAACGTTGCTCTCTGTGTATTCTTATTTGAGGTTTCATTTAACACCTAATTTTGTGGGCACAGGATTCGCATCAATCCGCAACTCGGCTGTTTTCTGATCAGGCGACGCCTTCGAAGTCAATTAGTTCCTGATGATGCCCCAAATTCTATTTACAAAACGTTGGGAATATTTGACTTTTTCGCCATAAGTATGCTGACCATTCTTTAGTAAATCAAACACGAACTGTAACGTACGTTTAAATACGTAAGATGTATAACTCCAACTGCATTCCACTCAAGTCGTTGTAATAAATCTTAACTACCCTACTTACCTTGTTTATGCGCGTGCGCAGAAAGCGTGGCTAGCGTCGCGCTCGCATTTTCGTCAGTTCCGCACTGCCGCCCATCAGATGCGGACGTCTTTTAATTATTAAATAAGTTTATTTATATGCTCGCTAAACAAAAGTATGTCCCGTTAAGGTAAACGAGAAATGGTGATTTTACTTGCGACAGAAATACGTATGGAAACAACATGCATGCATACAGCAAACAATTTATATATGTAGTTGCTGTGGAACGGTAACATTTTCTATGTTACATAAACATTTAAAAGGTATGACGCCTTTGATTTCATTTTTATTCATAAGGAAATGTTTTATTGATGACACGTGCCAAAGCTAGTTTAATGTGGATACATTCCTGAGAATAAATAATGTTTTAACCTATGAGTTGTTTTTGCTATTTAGAGATGTTAATCCTTCGCCATAATTGCCTAATTGCGGTAGCCAGAGAAATCCTAGATACTACTTCATATAAAGTTTGATCATATGCGGCATGGTGAACTTTCTTTCAGTTCTAACTTGGGAACACCGACCTGAATTCGATGCCGTTAGTTTCTACATATAGCTTGATTCTTTCCTTCAAATAAACGCTCCTCGAATATTAGAGAATTAGGGAACATCAGCTGTCTTTGTAAAGTGTGTTACGATCATTTCATGGATTATGGTGTAGGTACCATGCCAAGCTCATACGATTCTGAGATCAATTTACAGTATACTGACTAAGGACGCCGTGAATGTAACGCCAAAATACATCTGTGTATCCCGTGTAAAAATGTCTAATGCATAACACTTCATTCGTTTAGCCCATAGTGCAATTTGGCCTTAGCCTGTTCGTAACTAACAATCGACACATACAGGCTGTTAAAAACTCAATTAAAGCCACAAACTAAAGATTTGAAGGAAAAAAAGAAAATACGTTTAATTTTTCCCAACACAATTTAGAAAAATTACAAAATCGACATACACATCTGTGGAGAAAAACAAGGAGCCAGCTCAGCATTTTGTGTTGCAGGTCCCTCTTAATTAGTGAACTAAAGCCCTGAGTCCGGACACACTTACGATTAATATAAAATGAGAGCTTATTTGTGGCACCAAGACAAAAGAAACAATTTCCTAGACCCAGTATTTATCGAGTAAAAAATTATTAAGTGGTAAAAAGCCTCGGCTGCACACTTTCCTTTCCTTTCAATATTTTGATAGAAATGTATGAAACAAAAAAAGACTATTAAAACTAATAAAAATAACGCGCTCTAGGTAAACTCAGCATGGTTACCATGGTAAATTAACGCGCAGGGTAAACATAAATATAAGTGATTAAATGTGACATAGATGCATTCATAACCAGTGATATGTAGAAGGTAAGGATATGCCCTTTCATACAATTCTGTCGCCGGTTACGGTATTCCGATAACCCGTCTTTCTTTGGGTTTTTTATGTATTTATTGGACGGTTTTACCACAACATTGGGCATTTTAGGAGCGCATTATAACCAGAGGCGACGCACGGCCGTATGACGACAGCGAGCGGCTGTCTGGCGACAAAGTCCCCGCGACGCATAGAACACCACTTTTGTTGCTCCATTTTGGTTGTATGGAAGGGCCTGTCCTTACGTAGTAATATTTATGTCAATGTTCATAACTGTCAAGCAACGTGTTATTTAGCCAAGGGTACTTAAATTTACCAATTAGCATGGTAATAAATGCAACTATACGTCAGATGTAATCACTCATGCTTGCTCTCGGAAAGCTAACTCACCATGGTAGATTCTTGGGAGGTTCCAAGAATCTATGAATTCCGGGTGGTTCATCGAACTGTTAACACCCTGTATGCTGTACCTATGTGCAGCAAACGCATTATATATCAGACGTCCGGCAGACATTTAAGTACAGTAATGCGCTCACAAGCTCACTCGCCTAATTACCAGCTTTCCATTTCAACAAACTGCTTGCGGTTGCTGACTTCGGCGCGGCGGTGACGCGAGTCACAGTCGCAAGCACAGACTAAAATATATGCTAGGGACGAATCTCACGCATGTAAGGTGGTGTGTGCGTTCATGTAGATGGCGCCACAGTCTTTCGTCGCTATTTCTACTATAACTCCTGAAAAAAAAAGTGTGTGTCGCCAGCCGATGGCGCAGGGGGGGCAAGTTGACTTTACCTACTACAATTCATACTTTTCTCATTCTCATGGGTGAATTCATTCGAGTTTCGACGTACGGGAATGATTGTTCAAGGCTTGAACTTCAAGCAAATCAACTCAAAGACTTAGGACTTTGATTGCATTATATTTGGCAACTTTTTTAGAATCTCTAGGGAGCTGCCCCTCCCTGCCCCCCCTTGGCGACGCCCTTGATTGTCCATAACTATATTGGCGAGAACACTACGTAGTCATGCATTTAATCCGATACATCACTGTGACATCACTGTTTAAAAAAAGCTATAATATGTGAGATTATTATGAGCTATAGTGCAATTGTTGCTAATTATAAATGGCAACTTTCTGCACACATCCTCAGAGATATAAGCAATTCCAGCTTATATTATTAATTGTTTAATAAGATTAAATACATAACCGATTAACGTGCTCGCCACTACAGTTAAAGTTTGTAACTTACTATTTTTGAGGAGTTATAGCAGAAATAGCGACTAACGACTGTGGCGCCATCTACTTTTACGCACACACCCCTTAAGGCTTTTGCACGCAGACGCCCCCAAAATGCCGAAGGAAATCTTAGTGATAATAATCCGAAAAGACAAACCATGCGATTAGCTGGAATCTGCGAAACTATCATGGCGGCGGTACCGCAGCGTCCGTGTGTAGGTAACCAGTTGAAACTAATATCGCGATTATCAGAGATGTCATCCAGACAGATACAATCAAAGGAAATCAAAGACCGATAGAGTATGTTACATACGCGAAATGTTTTTATTTGTATAGGACAGATTTACCGCAATTATGCTACCGCGTCGCAGTCTCTCGGCGTCGGAGTGCAAAAGGCGGGCGAGGTTGAAGCGAGCAGTTTCGTCTCTTTCAAATTTCACTCTACATTTCAATGGCTCGGCATTTCTATCTTCGCGCATCACCGCTTTCTATATTTCCGTCTTTGATATTTAGATCACCTGCGAGATTAATGAATAAAATCGCCCGTGTGATTTCCAATCAGAAAGAATATAGTAAGTATACACTTTTATTTGATTTTGACAGCCGTAGAAATTTCCATTATATTGAGTGAATTAATTAGTATTATGTAATTAACCATTAATGTAAAGTATTTTCCCTTCAATGCGGCAATAATAAAAAAAACTTTAAAGAACAAATCTGATTCCCCGTTCATAGCATGGAAATAAATAGTTAGTCTGATCAGTGCTTGGTTTACATAATAAAACAAAAACTTACACTTTACAACTTTCGATTTCATTTCGTCACGGCGAGTTGAGTACACATGTGTTTTCTCGGGACAAAATGCGGCGTGTGAGCTTCACGTATGACACTGACTAACACAGTCCACAGTCCAATAGAATGCGTGGAGGGGACCTACGCTGGTGCTACGTGGGAACCCATTGTCTTATGCGTTGATCTTTATGGTTTCCCGTGAGGCCTCTGTGAATTCCTGTCGTATGGACTCTCGACGAAATGCTATTGTGCTAATATGGAGATACTTTGTATGCTACAGCATACATAAAAATGTGTCCTTAGCAGTGAGAGTACAACAAAGTAAAATAAAAAATACGGACAAATAACGGGGCCAATGATTTAACGGGGCGGTACGTGAAACCCTTTGACGAAACCATGAGCGATTTAGAAGTGGAAGCAGACAAATATAGGACATGTATATAGAACATGTAGTATAAAAGAGGGTATCTTTCAAAGACGGCATGTTCTTCCGATTGTGTGAGTTCTTTAACCAGAACTTCCCTAACATTAGTCTTATCAGGCAACTTAATTTAGAGGCGTTTTTACATTGAATTATTCAGACTTAAATTTTAGCATGATTACTTCGAAACCCCTTGTTTTACGCTTGCTCAAATGTTGCCATCTGAAATCCTGTTTGTTATCCGGGCTAAAAATTATACCTACAACGGCTGACAGCTATGACCGTAATGATAGGCTTTAGGAATTTCAAAAAGTATTTCCTCTTCACACGAATTGATTGGTTTGGTCGCTTTGCTTACACACGTTATCCACAGTGCGATTACGAAGCGTGAAGAGAGATGTAAGTGCTGTACGTGCCCCCAACTGACAGTTTTTGCATACAAACGCTGTCAGTTTTCTGTCACATTGGGGTAGGTGAAGAACCTACACCTCACTTTACGCTACTTAATCACGCTGCCGGACTAAGTACATGAGGTCTAATAGGAGCTCATAATGTTCAGTGCGCGCAGAAACACTATTACCTATTCTGTGGACTGCCACGAGACTACTGAGTCTCGTGTATCACGTCACTCGCCGCTGCCGCTGCTGTTCCGCAGACTCAGTATGTCTGTCTGCAAGTATGTCCGCTCCCACGCTAGCGCCGCCATTCTATGCTAATAAGTGCGCAGTGAGCTGTCCGCGCTCATGGTCTATTGGTCCTCGGGCCGACGTTGCTGCGGGATAGACCCTTCTATAGTCTTATAATCTGTCCAACCATTTATTTTACATTTGACAGCTCGATCACTAATCGATTAGTGATGTCCTAATGCATTACCGATTAGATTTCTTATAACAATCATCTTTATTTACGAAGAAGCTTTAATCGATTAAGCACATGGAAAAGTTATTTTTGCTCAATAAATCTTAAAAAACCGGCCAAGTGCGAGTCGGACTCGCACACAAAGGGTTCGGTACCATCGTAGAATATTTAATACAAAAAAAAGTTTGTTGTATGGGCCTTTAATTTGCATTTATTTGTATATTTTTGTTGTTATAGCGGCAACTCTTCGAAAATTTCAGTTGCCTACCTATTACGGTTTATGAGATACAGTGCTGTGAAAGACGTACGGGTGGACGGCCGGACGAACGGAGGCTTAGTAATAGGGTTCCGTTGGCACCCTTTGGGTACGGATCCCTAAAAAAAAAACATACGAAAAGAAGTAATTTGTGACGTCATTTCGCATTACTTTGAGATTTCGTTCATATAAAATGTGTCAAAGTGACGTCACAAATTACTACTTTCCGTTAATCCTAGTTTCTGATGCGACTATTTATCTCAACCTCAGTTACGTCAAAAAGATCTTAGATGAACCACATACAAAGAGAAAGCGAAACCTTACTATCCAGGCACAGGCAAGAAATAATACGCCATACTTAAAGTGGTTTTCAAGGAAAATTCATTGCACCAGCGAGGCGGAGCGATGTAATTACTAAGTAAGAGGACATCGAGCGATGCAACTTCTTGTCTGTACCCCTAGTCCCAGCTGTCACCTAAATTGGCGTTTACGGCAAACCGATCGATTGGCGTTTTCAAATGTATGGAGGAATTGAGGACATGCGCGCGCAGTGGGCATCAAGCGAACTAACATTTGCGAGTCCGAGCTTGATTTGACAGCTGACTCAACGTTGCCGTAAATACGTCGACGTTGCCGTTTACGCCGACTCCGCGTTTTCATACAAATCGGAAGTCCGAATTTGACTTTGACAGCTTGAAGAAGTGAAACCTCCGAATATCTAGTAAAAACTTGTATGGACTTTGACGTTTTTACGTAACTTCGAAGTTCCGTAAACGCCAATTACAAAACCAAAACTGGGACTAGGAGCTCTGATTAGTCATTGTGCCGCGACAAACCTGTCAATTAATTCCATAATCGACTTAGTAGTTCACTATTTATTGGCAGGGATTGGCAACTTCAACGTAACTCTTGTAGGAGTGGGTATATAACAAAAAAATAACAACATTTTGTCCATGTTACTAACCCATTGGGTTTACATATTGATGTTTAAAGTTACCGGACATGAATGACTAATATCACATAGGAACTTCATGATATTAGTCTCGGGATTAGGCATTAGCCAAACAACTGGTATTAGCAAATGACGAGAATTCGAGGGCGCCTTCCCTCTGTGCATCTGAATCGACGTCGGCACTATATTGTTTAATGTTACCGGAAATTGATGACTAATATCACATCGATACTTCCATGATATTAGTTAATTCATCACTAGGAATTAACCAAACAACTGGTATTGGCAAATGACTTGAATAGGAGGGCGCCTTCCCTCTGTGCATCCCAATCGACGTCTGCACTATATCGTTAAATGTTACCGGACATAGATGACTAATAACACATAGTTCCTTGATATTAGTTAGCTCATCACTAGGCATTAGCTGTACAACTGTCATTGGAAAATAAAGCGAATAGGTGCATCTCAATCGATGTCGAGTGTGAAGTGAGTTTACTAACCACGCTTTTTAAAGACACCCAGTTTACACGTGGGCCTGAGAGCTGGAGAATTTTCGGGTTCTCAACACACGTTCGTCCACAATTAATGGGTGTTAGGCCAACGGCATGAGCGTTCGTCCGATTCGGATAGAATTATGGGCAATTGGCGGAGTCAGGGAGGCAATATCCGCAGAGCAGAAAATTCCCACTCAAAATCAACTCAATAGTTCCTGCCAAAAGTTGGGTGACCAAAGCTTTGGTCTAACAGTATATTTCACTGCTGCACACTTCACGTTCAATTGCAGATCAGAAAACCAAGCAGATGTTCCACCTAGCGTGCCTACTATGAGACGCACTGAATATATTTGTATAATTACAAACCATGCCACAAGCAAGCATAGTCGTTGACGTAATGAAGGGTTTGTGTGGGTGACAGGAAACTGATTTGGCAAACGCATTTGCCGAACATAACTACCATTAGTGCTTTATCATTTACGAGGCTATGATTATTTGGACAATGTGTCCACGTTTTGGAGTGTTGTCCTTAAAGTGCCCTTTGCCTTCGTTGGATTGGTTATGCGCCAAACCAGTGTTTTTTTAGTCCTGGAACGCAGAGAGGGACACATTTCGAGTCGGTGCACTCGAAGTAGGGCGCTGATTCAGTCACACACAGTTTTAGTATAGGGGTTGGAGGGGTGGGTTAAGAATACGTCAAGTATACGAAAGACATTAATATTCATGCGAAGATAATATGAAAAAAAAAATTAACATTTCGAGGGGGTTTGCCCCCCTCCCCCTCCCCCTGGCTACGCCAGTCACCTTAATGCCTCCGTTAACATCCTGTATATTAGTTTTTGTTTTAATGAAATAGCACAACACACAAGCTTCTTGTAATAACTGTTTCCGGGCCTTTGCAAATCGACCCATCTTCGGATGATGGTCGCATGACGAGATCGCGTTTCGAGAGAGCGGGTGCTACAGCCGCAACGCTGCTGCGCTCGGAACGGAGAAGGCGGGCACCGCCAACCGGCCACGTCTACTTCCTTTCCTCTTCTGTGCGTCCGACTATACAATATTTGTGCGGGCGACGGCGAGCCGGTTCCGTTAGTCGGAAGTGTGGCGGTGTGCGCGCCCGGGGACAAAATGCACCGCGAACTGGGTCAGCCGCTGCGCCCGCGCCGCCGCCGCCCGGCGCCCGTTCGCCGTGAAGTTTAAGTTTAGAGCCAGTTTGACGGGTCGCGCTCGCTATTGGTGAGGTAACGCACCGCATTGTCTCGGTTGATTTGGAGAGAACGGGGTTCAGTGGTTTAAGTCGTTATTTTTTATTTTGTTTTATTCAGGAAAACAAACAGTAGTTTAAAGACTGTACTAATAATAAAAAAATGAATATAGCTTAAACCAGCAAAGTTTCCATTAGCATAGTAATACCAAATACATAGGAAAATAGGGAGAAAAATTAAAATGCTTGAATAGCATATATTTAACAAATGACCAACAAAAAAAAAAGAAGCCGTTTCTCTACAAAATAATTTATAAACTTCAAAAGTTAAAATACTAACAAAATACAAATGAGATATTGAATCAAAGGAAAAACTAAATAATGTTACCTAAACATTGTTAAGAAATAATTAAAAAGAAAAGATGCAACACTACGAAAATTTTATGTAACCTTGTGTCATACGCATATTAGGGTTTCGTACCCAAAGGGTGCCGAGTAGTGCCGACTGAACCCTATTACTATTAAAACTTGTTCTTAAAACTTGCCTTGATCGCTGCGATAGCTGTCAAAGTGACACGATTAGGGCTGGGACGATGTTGAAAATATATTATTCCATAAAGTACAACGTTTGCACAGGTCATGAATACCGTTAGAAAATTTAGAACTTCATGGTAGGGATTTCGATGACAGCTGTCACAGCGATCAAGCTAAGTTTTAAGAACTATAAGCCTCCCCTGTCCTTCCGCCCATTCGTCCGTCCGTCCGTCAGTCCGTCCGTCTGTCGGCGGGCTGTATCTCATGAACCGTAATAGGTAGACAATTGAAATGTTCACAGATTTATATTGCCGCTATAACTATAAATATTAAAACATAAATACCTCCCTTGCAAGAAGCTATTTTTGCCATGGTACGAAACCCTTCGTGTGCGAGTCCGACTCGGCCGTTTTTTTTATGTCAGGCACGGCATATGGCGCGCTCCGGGACCTCACACAACTTCTTGCCCAACGATGCCCATGGGCGTTATAACTTTCACGGTGGCTGCGAAAATCATGCTGACCGGACAGGTGCTTTAAAGGACCTCAGGCTATACTTTGGGGGAAATACCTCGCCAGTATACCATAGTTTTCCGACTCTATAGATAAAGGCTTTAGAGGATCGGTTGTTTCTTATTTTTGGAATGTGGCAAGTGAATGGGTGCGTTCTCTGCCTGTTCCGCCTTAAGGTCGGCCCGTAAGCATCAGAAAATTTCGCCTCCCATACAAACGTAGTTTACTAATAATTCGAAAACCAATGTTCCAACTTACTTGATATTTGGTATCTAATATTAGGCTACAAATATCTGTGTCTGCATGTCTTTGTTTTTTTCGGTAAATGTATTCTGGGTCAAGCCACAGAGAAAACAAAATACGTATGAAGATTTTATTTTTTCTTTCACTTCATTCGGTTGGGATTTAAAAAAAAAAAAAGCGTGCAGACACAGATATTGGTTACCTATTATATCAATTTAATTGGAATAGCGGTTTCCGAATGTAAACTACGTTTGTATGGGGACATAGCTTACGGGCCGTTCTTAAGTGTACATTTTGTGGGTAGGTACTTACAAAAATGTGTGGGGAGGGCGAAAATTGTTTAAGTCGCACAACAAAAACTTTATTTGCTTCAAATTGCCCTAGGAATACCAGAAAAAAGAAAAAAATTGGTACAATTCTCATAACGCTAACTCCCGAAAGTGGTGTTCCCTGCAGCCTAAATCAGCCTTCAACGATTGTACTGACATGGGAACTAGTTAGAAATTTGAATTGAATTCAATGAAAACCGAGAGAAATTCGTTGAAGTTCATTAATTTAAATAATATAGTGAATCAATGCCATTAGCGCATCAGAAATTACGTCGAATACGCACACGTCAGCGTCAAATTATGTGCTACGCCGGCTTTCTGCACTTTCTTCATTTAATTTAAACTCCCGTTAATGTTCAAAGAACTGTTTTGCGTGTTCATTTCATCCATAGACTGTACAGATATATGTTGCAATGATGCAAACTATTACGACGAATATATTAAATTGATTCAATTAAATAACATGCAGTCAAGCCTTAATCAATGTTTCAAAGGTTTGGGAAGAGAGTTTAATTAAAATTGTAACGAGTTGATTTTAGTCATACAATTAGTGATTTTAAATGAAAGATCAAAAAGAGAATCAATTTTCTGGCACGATTGCACCTACCTCGTATGTTTTTGTTGTCTCGGGGACTGCAACACCGTGAGATTCAAATTTGGAACACTTTTCGAAGGCATTTATTTTGTTGTCATTATTTTTAATTAAAGATTAAACATGGCCGCTTCACCGGTCAATTCAGATTCTTGATTGCATATTTTTTTATTGAATAGATAAGTAATAATAAGTATTAGTATAGATAGATAAGTGCCACTTACGAAAATTCGGGAGGTGTGAATGTAAAATACTTTCGCCCTAACGCTTTGGGCTGCGGTTCGATACCCGTTAGCTACACCAGTTTTTTTCTCATTTGAACTTTGATAAGTGCCGTTATATATGTAACACAAATACATTACGGTGAAGGAAAACAACGCGAGGAACATAGCTAGATGACCCAGCAATGGGCTCGCTAATGTGCGCCAAAAAAAAACGTTTTTTTTTATTTTGACAGATGATTTGTACTTGTGAGCATGTAATAATTGGACCAATCTATGTTCGCAAACATATATATGTACAAAAACTATTTTCTCAGCGTTCAAAATAGCTGAATAAAAACTTGAAATACAAAAAGACAGGATTAGCAACGCTATTATGATAAATATCTGTCATTACTGTCAAACGGTGTGTCATTATTTTGACAGGTGTCGTGTAATTGAAGTGATCGCAGACCATCGCTATAAATTCTTTATGCTCTACTTTGATATTTGCATAAATTTTGCTCAATAATAATGACGCCGCGTGTATAAGTTAAAAAAACTAGTTACACTTGTTCATGCTGTAATGAATGTAGGCAATCTCAAATTGAGACAGGTGTGATTTGTTATAATTAAATATCGACGATGAGATAGAGTTATACTAAATTTAAACATATATTTGCGTTAGCTCTAACAAACACTGAACAAAAATCAAAGTTACACTTATAAGGATAATGCGTGAAATATAAATATCCTTTAACTTTTCAAGGCTGTAATTAAGGTAATAGTCGTTTAATTATCACTTTCCACTTTTTCTTACGAAATACCTTCCAACCCAAAACCTTCCGCCCACTCTGCACACTTACCTTCTATAAATAGATAGAAGATAGATTTTGTGCATGAAATAAAAAAAAGGTTACACGTACGTATAATGTATTGAAAATACTTGTTTGAAATAAAAAAAATACCAAAAAAGCTACGATTACATTAGTTTCAGAGCAAAACGATGAGCGGTTCTCAAGAAAATTGTATTTTTAAGTTAAGGTGGCCCAACCCGCTCATCTCCCCATACAAAAGGGGACAGAAGATCACGCCCATATTTCTTGTCAGATATCCCAAATTTTGCTCAAAATTGCTTTATTCGATCGAACTAGATGTCTGATGACCATTGGCATTGTAAAATTGAGTTTGGTTTCCAAGTTATAAGGTCCGAAAGTTCGAATGTTTTGCGCGTTTTATACAATAACTTTGGAGGTGGATTACGCAATGATAAAGTAAGAACATCGTACAAAAATTAGTCATCAGACATAGCTTATTTAATCAAGATTTATGATCTATTTGGTTTTTGTTAGATTTTTGACTACAGCGGTCGTGGTTTACTTTTAGCTATAAGTCGTTTTAAAATTAAAATTTTCGTAAATCTTACCAAATCATACACTATGCACATTGTCTTTTTTTTGGACATGTTGCATCTTCCTCATCACGGAGCCTGTCTTATTCTTTGAAACAGAGAAGGTCCCAGAGCGCAACAGCACGGTTTTGTACCGTGCCCGCGAACGAGTTAGGCCCGCCGGGTTGGGCCGCCTTAATGACGCTTTGTTTGAATTTTGGAATAGAATCCCGCGCGGTATTCTCAATTGCCGCGCGGGACGCGCAGGTGCCGCGCGGGATTCGCAGGTTCCGCGCTGGATTCGCAGGTCCCGCGCGGGATTCGCAGGTGCCGCGCGGGACTCGCAGGTGCCGCGCGGGACACGCAGGTGCCGCGCGGGACTCGCAGGTGCCGCGCGGGACTCGCAGGTGCCGCGCGGGACTCGCAGGTGCCGCGCGGGATTCGCAGGTGCCGCGCGGGACTAGCAGGTGCCGCGCGGGACACGCAGGTGCCGCGCGGGACTCGCAGGTGCCGCGCGGGACTCGCAGGTGCCGCGCGGGACTCGCAGGTGCCGCGCGGGATTCGCAGGTGCCGCGCGGGACTCGCAGGTGCCGCGCGGGACACGCAGGTGCCGCGCGGGACTCGCAGGTGCCGCGCGGGACTCGCAGGTGCCGCGCGGGATTCGCGGGTAATCTAGTTCAACTATTACAAAAAGTGAAAATCCAATATTGTTTATTGGGCATAGCTGATTGCGAATATTTACAAAACTTGTCGGTGCTAAAAATGGCACATTTGGTGTTATTAACTTTAAACATGTTTGTTTTCGCAATTGAAGTGAAATGTGAATGTATGTAAGGCAAATAAGTGGAAATGTTTATAAATATAAATGTGAATAAAGAATAATTTGTATCGTAAGTTTCTATATTTCATTCCTTTTTTTTATGTGACTGAACATGGATGGCTAATACTAAACTTTCTGTCATGGTATTAGCCCAACACACCACATGGGAACTAGGAGCTATGCCAGGACCTTCCTTATATTGCACGGCTACATTGAAATGGACGGAAAACACGGACAATTTTCATTGCCGCTTCGACCATCGTTCATCCAATGCGATGGTACCAACCCGGGCGGGATTTACCCTACCACCTAGTAAGTAAGGAAGGGGACCTACAGTTTAACGTGGAATCCGAACCACGGCCAGCCTCTCATAACGGTCGAAGGGTCACCCATCCAAGACCAGACCGGACCCAGCGTTGCTTAACTTCGGAGAGCGATCGCCGAAGTGTCGCGCCACTGGGCCATTGAGGCTGACAACGCCTCCTACCATCGCTAAGAAATTAAAAACCCTACATATTCAGTCACTATAGTATGTCTCTTTCATACTTTCAGACTTGTTTTCATCCATCCATGACGGCACATCTTCCTTTTTTAACCGACTTAAAAAAAGGAGGATGTTTTCAATTCTTCCGTATATTGTTACCTCAGAACTTTCGCCTGGGTGAACCAATTTTGATGATTATTTTTGATCTGAGTTTTATTATAGCGTATTTATCCATTACTTGTGGGTTATCACATTTTATCGCTAATAATGTTATTGATTGTTTCAGGTATGTATCCTGTTCTACGAATATGACTATGTAAGTTACAAATAATATTCCGGGAGGTCACGACATTTTTGGTCATGATAAGGTAAATGGCTGAATCTGGGTTCACATGTTAGAGACCAACCTTCTGATGCTAAATATGTCGGTCTGCCTGCGCCAAGTGGTTGCGTTATCTAGATTGGCTATATAAAATAGACGCTGGTATGTACCTGCTGATGAATATACTGATTGTCTGGAAACATTAATACCTATTAATTATACAACAATAACCAGTCGGTTTTTTAATTAAATACTTAAATATACCTAAAGTTATATCTGTAACCTAAATCGCCTATAACTAAGAAATGCAATTAAAGATTTGTTCAGTTTTTGTATTGCTAAGCAAGTATGTACTGATACTTTCATGCTTCGTCATTTACATCTATTTACCTTATCATATATATTGGCTGTCACCGTAACGACTTTTTCAATCGCCTTATCTAGGTAACGCAACCACTTGGAACAGGCAGACTGACACATTAGGCTTCAGAGGGTTGGTCTTTATCCCGTGAACCCAGTTTCAGCCATTTACGTTTACGTTACCATTTTTGTCGCGACCTCCTAGTCTATAATGATGCCGTGCGTTTTGCCGACGACTCCGAGGTATCCCAGAATTTAGAGACCCTCCAACTCCGAAGGGATGTATTCAATACATTTAAAATGGAAGTTAGTTCCTTTTATATCGTTCTTGGATGCAATGTAGGGTCTCTCTCTGTGTTATATCGTCTCTACCATGAAGCTCTGTGGTGAATAACTATATTCCTCCGTTCCCCGTCCAAACAGGAAAGGGTACGTACAGCAGGTCTATTCCTGGAACTCCGTAATCAGGAATCAGTAATCCTGAGTTTCGAAAACCTCTTTTATAGCGGTTTCCAAAGCGATTTTCTTGAAGAAAAAATGCCAGAGCAATGTTATTTTAATTAATCAAGGCTTTCCGTCGAAAAGAAATCGCTTTGAAAATCGCTTTAAAAGCAGTTTTCTAGACTGATGATTCCTGATTACTGAATGCCAGGAATAGGCATCCAATTCTGAACCGTTTTGCATGGGTTCTGAACCATAGAGTCGAGTGACCCGCATGCTCGAAGCGGCAATGGAAAAATTGTCCGTGTTTTCCATCTAGTGCTATGTAGTTGCGCTCATATAAAGGATGCTACTGGCACGGCAAATCGTTCCTTGGTGAATGCGGTGTGATGGGCTTATATACAGAGTAGGTGTGACATAAGCCATCCATGTTATATCGTTTGTATGATAAAACCGGTAAGGGTTGCTGTGCTGAGAGGCAGAAGGTGCTCAGAAAAGCAAAATCCACTACACTTCGCGAAATAGATTAGCAGAATGTTGAAGACCTATCGAGCTTCGGGGGCTTAAGGATGTTCTGACCCATACAATGTTTTTTTTTACACAGAACGCAAAAAGTAATGCACTTTAAGGCACGAATTCTTCAAAAATATTAAATATAGACATAGTAGTTGCAGCGAAAACATATTCACAATTTCAGGTTTAATGGTTTCGTTGTAATTGACGATTAGAAGTTTAACACCGTAAGATGGCGCTGTTAAATAAACATCGTATTTAAATACATTGTAACAAAAACAATAATCCTGAAATTGTGAAATTGTTTTCGCTGCAAGTAATATGACTATATTAAACTTATTATTTATTAATTCGTGGCTTAAAGTGCAATACTGTTTGCGTTATGTGTGCAAACAACTTTATATGATTCGGAACAGCCTTAAGGGAAGTCACCCGCCGGCAGATAGCTCCATATCCTGGCGGACAATAGTTTGAGAAATTATTCGTTCTCAAAATAATAATTTCAACCAGATTGGGGTGCTCTATAATAATAAATGCAAGTATTAAGGTGGCACTTCCCGACGGGACTAACTCATTCGCGGGCACGGTACAAAACCGTGCTATTGCGCTCTGGAACCTTCTCTGTTTCAAAGACAAGGACAGGCTCTGTTATGAAGAGGATGCAACATGTCCACAGAGCAGACAATGCGCACTATGCGTTTGATTTAGTAAGACTTACTAAAATTTTAATTACAAAACGACTCATGGCTAAAAGTAAATCACGACCGCTGTAGTCATAAATCAAACATAAACCACTTTGATTATAAATCTTCATGAAACAGGCTAGGTCTGATGACTAACCTTTTCAATATGTTTTTATTTTATCGTTGAGTAATCCACATCCAAATTATTGTATAAAATGCGCGAAAAATTCGAACTTTCGGACCTTATAACTTGGAAACCAAACATTATTTTACAATGCCAACGGTCATCAGACATCTAGTTCGATCAAATAAAGCTGTTTTGATTATAATTTCGGATCTCTGACAAGAAATATGCTCATGATCTTCTTTCCACGTTTGTATGGAGAGTTAAGCGGAAGGGCCCACCTTAAGGTGAACTAGTGAACTAGATAAGATCTATGGAAGCTAGAGAATGAGTTAGTCCCTCCGGGAAGGGCTTAACATACCTTACGTAACCTCCATGTTAGAGTTTGCAGAAGTGGTCCGTCGTTCTTCCGGAACCCCTAAATGTAACCTCACTCATCGTGCGACCTCCGAATCCGACCGTGTCCGTATCATTGAGAATCTAACCCATATACGTTTCCTCCGATAAGGCAGCGCAGTTACCGCCGTCCGCTCGCATTGTGCAAGCCGAGGTGGTTGTGTCGAAACGTACACGCTTGACCGTTTCGCTCGTATCCTGCGTATGCGTCGCGGCGGAAGCGACAATCGCGAAGGCGCTCGAGTGCGTACTTTGCCGCGGCAGTGTTCCGCGGTAATGATACTAAGGCTGAGATAAATAGTCGTAACAGAAACTATGGCTGAGATAAATAGTCGTAACAGATACTAATACTAACGAAAAGTAGTAATTTGTGACGTCATTTTGTATTACTACGAGATTTCGTCCATACAAAATGTGTCAAAGTGACGTCACAAAGTACTACTTTGCGTTAACATTAGTTTCAGTTACGACTATTTATATCAGACTTACATTTCGAGCGCTCATCCCACAAAGGGAGGTATTGGCATGACACCTATTTCCTTTAGGAATGCGGTGTGTTAGGCGCGTTTTATGCTTGTTTTTATTTAATCGGAAAAAAAAATTCCACATCTTTTTTCGATACAGTTAAATGTAAGTGTGCTATTTTTAAACCTTGGGGCCCACTTTTTTATTACAATCAAACTTACACATTATTAATGTTCTTAAGCGGGGCTTACGCGAACACATTTTGAAGAAAGATAACTTTTAAATACCTTTCTTAAACCCGACGTTTCGAAAGGAGTTGCATCCAATCGTGGTCACGGGAGAACTGAAGCAGCTCGCCTTCGCCACCGAGTAGTTCGTGCAGTTTCTCCAACTACCCTCACATTTATATTTAAGTCATTGCTAGGGATGTCCCTACACACGACACTGATCACATCGACAGGTTTTTCAGCACTCGAACCACTGTTTCTATGCGCATTAAATTGACTGATTACCGGATTCCATGCCGTAGATAATTTGTATCCATCTTCCCTATTGAAATTTTTATGTTTTTTAATCTCAATAGCTTCACGTACAATTCGTGGATAGTAATGATGCTCGGTGGAGAGGATTTTTGGATCATGGAGCTCGATCCAATGGTTTGTTTCGGTGTCAATAATGTGCTCGGCGATGGCTGATTTGTCTAACTGAAGATTTCTTACAGCTGTAATATGTTCCTTGACCCGTTCGGAAATGGTGCGTTTGGTTTGGCCAATGTACGAACTTCCACAACTGCAATCAATCTTATGCGTATATATCGTACATCGATGTGATCAGTGTTGTGTGTAAGGACATCCCTAGCAATGACTTAAATAATGTGAGGGTAGTTGGAGAAACTGCACGAACTACTCGGTGGCGAAGGCGAGCTGCTTCAGTTCTCCCGTGACCACTATTGGATGCAACTCCTTTCGAAACGTCGGGTTTAAGAAAGGTTTTAAAAATTTATCTTTCTTCAAAATTTGTTCGCGTAAGCCCCGCTTAAGAACATTAATAATGTGTGAATAACGCGAAAGCTTAAGATTTATAATCAAACTTACAGGTTTATCGTGACAAATAATTTCAGAAAAAAATAAAAATACGCATCCATCACGAATCCAATTCATTAGTCACAGGTAAATATAATTAAGGCGAATATAAAAAACATTTGAATATTTAGGCAAGACACAAAACTGGGTACAACAATAGAGTTCCAGGTTAATAACGTTTAACTTAAAATTAAATAATTCTAAGCCCCGGTTGCACGAAGAAACAGCTGAGTTATTCAATGTTCAAACAGGTCACTTTTAGTGAACCGCATTGAGTTCCTTCCATACTGTCCACACAAAGTGACGTGTATAATCTTTTTTTGACGTTGATTTTGTTCTTTCGAGCACTCGGCCCTAAATATTACTTAATTTTATCCAATACAAACCACAATTTTATGGTTAAAAAAAAAGAAATGTGCCAATCGGTACATCAGTGACTAGGATCGCATGAACGACAACGGTCGATGGCTATGGAGGAAGTCCTCCGCATCCGCGACACCAGCGCCGCGGCCGGACGCGGCGCGCGGCGCACCGTTAGCCGTCGCGTCGTCGGCTACCGTGGGTTTAATTAAAATTATTACGAGCTCGCGAGAACGGACCGAGTGGAAAAAAACATCGGGAAAAACGCGGAACGAGGAACGTAGACGGAGGTAAATAATATTCTCAAGAAAGTATGACGTAAACAAGCTGTTTCTACTTAAATCGTCAAATCTCACATTTTTAGTAAATCTTAATGAATATACTATAGTGCCAACGGAACCCTATTCCTAAGCCGCCGCTCTTCGCCCTTCCGGCCTTCCGACCATCCGTCCGTCCGTCCGTCCATCCGTCCGTCCGTCCGTCCGTCCGTCCGTCCGTCCGTGCGTTCGTCCTTCCTCCCGTCTGTCACAGGGCTGTATCTCATGAATCGTAATAGGTGAAATTAAAAAAAAAGGGGTACGCGGAAGACTTCCTCCATTGCCATCGACCGATGTCATTCATGCGATCCTAGTCACTGTCGTACCGATTGGCACGTTGTTTATCTTTTTTGTATTAAATCTTGTACGACGGTACGGAACCCTTCGTGTGCGAGTCCGACACGCACTTGACCGGTTTCGTTTCTTGACTTGACCGGACTCGTGGCTCCGCTGCCACCATACGAATGAGTTTCGATTGCTACTCCTATCCTTTCATGCTCGCTGGCTTGCACAGTCATTGAAGTATTCTGAGCCCGAAGTCCCAGTTGTCACTTAAATTGGCGTTTACGGCAAACCGATTGACTGGCGTTTTCAAATGTATGGAGAAATTGAAGAGCGCGCGCAGTGGGCGTTATGCGAACTAACATTTGCTAGTCAGAGTTTGATTTGACAGCTTACTCAACGTTGCCGTAATTACGTCGACGTTGCCGTTTACGTCGACTCCGCGTTTTCATACAAATCGGAAGTCCGAGTTTGACTTGAAGAAGTGAAACCACAGAATATCTAGTAAAAACTTGTATGGAGTTTGACGTTTTTACGTAACATCGAAGTGCCGTAAACGCCAACTTAGATGAGAACTCAGACTGACCACTCTGGTAGCAACAAGAACAGTCGTCCAGCCCCCAAGCCAAGGAGGTGCAACGACCCGCGCTCACGACTAGATACCGCTACCACGAAATTCCGGAACCACTCGACGAATTCGTACCAGATACCCATCTACAAACAGACCCAAATTACAACAATAACAAATTGAATGTAATGATCGAGCACGGAGAATCTTAGATACTCAGTTCGCTCGTTCAGCGATTACCGGCGAGGAGATTGACTCGTACCGCTTTCGTAATAAGGTCCATCTTTTTGTATCGGGTTGTTAATTTAACGGAGTACCGTTGCGTGGATTTCTGTCTCGATTTAGAGATTGGGTGGATTTGGAAGCAGATGAACAGCGCTTTTGTGCTTCGCTTACTCGGCAATTAGAAAAGGATCTTTGCCGCTGATCGCTGTTCTCTGGCGTCTGTGATTCGACTTCGAATTCTGACCTCAAAAGGAAACATGGACCTTTTAATTAAGGGTATTTCCGTCTGAGACTGAACTAAATTTGTAACATAACAGTAGAGTGCAATAGAACGATGCAAATTAGAGAGGACGCCGATGGGCTTTCTCGGAGGCTGTGAAAACCCATGCCGGCGGCCAGGTGCTTGTATACTATTTTTGAATGACTCCAGGTTGTTCTATGGAGGATTTACCACGGCACGGAGTGCATTCCACAGTTAATGGTTTCCAGGCTTAGTTTAGGTTAGGTAAGGTTAGGCTAGGCCACGTTTGGTTAGGTTAGGAAAAGTCGTGCCCGAGCAGACTAGAAAACCTCTAGCAGATTGATGAAGCACTGTGGGTCAGGCACATGGCACCCGTAATCGAGGAGCATGTATGAAAATGTGAATGTCTATAGATGTAGCGAAATAATTCTGCTGTGATCGTACCGTATGGCGCTCTATCGTCTCTGCCTACCCCCCCGGGAAAGCGGCGTTAAGTTATGTATGTTTTTTTTCGACTGGACATAGATGGCTAATACCACACCTAATGTGATGGCCACACCTAAATATTGATGACACGGAAAAATTTCATTGACTCACCGACCATTGTTAATTTAATGCGATGGTACTAACCCGGGCGGGATCGACCCTACCATCTACAGTTTAACGTGGAATCCGAACAACGAATCGCCTCTTACGAGATGCACGGGAATGCAGTCGGCCTGATTGTATTCTTTGTACGTGCCGGATCCCACACAGCACCGAGCACAGCACAGTACATCTAACTTCAAGATTGATAATATTTCTCCTTGCACTTGACTAATCTTGCGGTTGGCCGAAATGCTAATGAATTAACCTTGAACGGGCCAAATTGATGCTCACGCCGGATTAAGGCGATTCATCACCCGATTATGTCTTGTTGAGGTGCTATTTCGTAACACGCGACCGGCGTGGCGGTCGCGCTCTGCTTGCGGCGACTTTGAACGGACGCACGCATAGCGATGGGGCATTCCGTGTCGACCCCATTCCGAGAATCCGCCTCCTTTATCTTTGTTACTCCTTAAACACTCCTCAACAGCCTCACCTATTTATATTCCTATTGGAATGATGATGACAAATGAAATTGAGAGACGCAATACCCCCGAATGGTATGATTTGCTGGTTCGGGTCCGGTTTAGCAGTATATTCATAAAGAAGTTCTTGTTAAAGGGTTCATTCTTCAAATAATGTGTCCTTGCTTCACGCTTGATCCCACATCCCAAGGATAGGTAGGAAGAGAATGCATTTTGGCATTAGACCCGCCTTTTGTAAACTGTTTTTAACCGACTTCGAAAAAAAGGAGGAGGTTCTCAATTCGTCGGAATCTTTTTTTTTTTCTCTTTTTTTTATGTCTGTTCACCGATTACTCGAAGACCCCTGAACCGATTTAAAAAATTCTTTTTTTTATAATGGTGTTCAAAAAGAATTTAAATGTAACTAGACATGGATACCTAATACCAAGCTGAACGTCAGATATAAGCCTAGCACACCACGTGGGAACTAGGTGCAATGCCAGGACCTTCATACATGAAACTGGATAGAAAATACGGTCAATTTTCTTTTCCGATTCGCCCATAGTTCATTCAATGCGATGGTACCAACCCGGGCGGTATTAAAAGTAAGGGACCTACAGTTTTGCGTGGAATCCGAACCACGGCCAGCCTCAACGGTTGAAATGGTCACCCATTCAGAACCCAACCGCGCTCAGAGGTGCTTTCCCAGCTTATCGAATTGTAAGGGGTCGCACCACTGGGCTACCGAGGCTGACCGATGATGTATATAAAAAGTAGATATTTTTAATTAAATAGTATTTTTAATGCGTAAAACTTAAACATTATGTCTAACAACATTGAAACAACATCCTTATGGTCTGGCTCTGGTGTCTGTTGGTTACATACGTTTAGGGCCGATGCACGAAAGGACAAACAATCAAAATCAACGTCAACGTCTGATGACACGTCACTTTGTATGGACAGTATGTAAGAAACTCCATGCGGTTCACTGAAAGTGACGTGGTTGAACATTGATTAACTCAGCTGTCTCTTCGTTATTAACGGTTATTTGAAAATTCAGAAAACAATACCAATATCGGTAACTTATGTAGTTGTTCACCAACCAACAACTCTTGCTCAATACGTCATATAGACTAGGAGGTCGCGACAAAAATGGTAAACGTAAATGGCTGAAACTGGGTTCACCGGATAAAGACCAACCCTCTGATGCTTTTTACGTCCATGTCCAGCAGTGACGGGACCCTCGGCACGTGAACACGTTCACGCTTGACCTTTTTTTTAAATCGCCCGTTATGTTTTGAGTCCCGTTTCGCCTTAATTATGAGCAATAAAGTGCCACAGTGACGCTTTCATTCACGGTGACTTTCTGGATTATTCACTATTTTAGATGAAAACTGTTAGAATACTGACCATGAGGAAACAGTTTAGGCGGGAAAACCGTGTTTATGCGCGTATAATTAATGACGCGTGCAACGGCGGCGACGAAAACTGAAGAGTCACGTGTAATTAACGTGCGTTAAATGTTTACCGTTCGCGAGCAATTCAGGCCAGAGCCACTAGTCCGACGTGTCACGTAAATTGGCGTTTACGCCAAACCGATCGACTGGCGTTTTCAAATGTATGGAGAATGGAACAGCGCGCGCAGTCATTTGCGAGTCTGAGTTTAATTTAACAGCCTACTTATCGTCGCCGTAAATGCTTGGGCTTTGCCATTTATGCTGACTCCGCGTTTTCATACAAATTATATAGTCCGAGGTAGGAGTGCAGCGACTTCTGCGAACTCTTTAAGTCCGAGTTTGATTTTGACAGGTTGAAGAAGTAAAACCACAGAACAAGTAGTAAAACTTGTTTGTGGTTTAAGGTTTTTTAATTTCGAAGTTCCGTAAACGCCGATTCAGGTAAGAAGTTCGACTAGGATTTCAGAACCAGTGAAGAAGTAGAGGGAAGGTGATTCGATATGCTCACTTGTTCTTTAACGGTAGCTATGCAGCGAGCATGGAAGGGTGGGAGTAGCGATCGAAATTCATTTGTATGGCGGCAGGTTCTGGCAGGTCGCGGATGCGCTGTGCATGTGTTGTTTATTTTTCATAATCGCAGGGCAATTATGCTCAAAATGGCGGTTGATACTTGCGGTGTGCTTTATCTGTTTGAGCCGACATGTTTCGCTGGCTGCACAAACCGATAAGGCGCACCGTACGACCTAAGTGTTAACCGCCATTTTGTGTAGCGAGGGTGTGAATTTAAAAATATTATGCACAAGTTGCTGAAACTTCTAAGGCCTGGAAGTCAAAACAAATAAGAGAGAAATCTATATAAAATACTTCTCCCACAATTTAATTCCTAACCTCAAAAAATATGGGACATTGAAATGTTTCTTCCAGTTGTTACATTTGACCTTCAGAATTACCGCCGAGGTGGCGAAATCCTTTGTGGTATAACTACTTCGAAATATGTGGATTCCTTTCTTGGCTCGCAGATACTTCAAATTATCCTTTTTTTTTTTTTTTTCTCCGTGCGACATGAACTGAGACCTTCGCCCACGAAGCCAATATTGTGTTTGGGCCGGTCCAAACATGACGCCCACACTCTGTTACCCTGGTACAGTTAAAGGCTTGATGGTAGGTATTTGCTGCATTTATTTCATTACTAGCTGCGGTACCCGGCTCCGCTCGGGTTAGTGTTGGCTAACTTTTTTCATGGAAAAATAGTAGCCCACATGGCTGGTCCAAAATAGGGTCAAACTGGTCCAGGACAATGTATCCATCTACCAAATTTAATCAAGATCGTTTGAGCCGAATTAGCATGATAAAATGAGAAACATCCAATAATTCCCATTAAGAGCTTCGTTGACATTTGGTAGCTATTAAAAAAAAAGCATTTGTCGCCAGAACCTTTCTGCACTTGCACTGCTACATTGCTTACCTAGTAAGTAAGTAACGTGTAACGTAGGTAAATTTGGCGTGGACTCCAACCCACAGCCAGCAACATCTAAAACGGTCCCCATCCGAAACCTGACTGCTCCCAGAGATACTAATTATTATTAATAAAATACGCATATAAATCGGGTAAGTGGTTCGTAAGTTATAAGAACTTAACACTCACTACTCACCCCTCTGGTAATGAAGCGTTATATTATATAGCCTATAAGTTTTGAGTAGAATCAGGCTAGACGTAGATACAATCCGCATCTAAATCGAGTAATTGGCTCTCAAGTAATAAGTGTTTTATTCCATTGGTTGCACCTCTGGCGATTTAGCGTGATGCCAAGTAGTACCAAAGTTGCGGGAAATACCAAGCCGTACTTCGGTACAATTTTTAAAAGTAAGCGCCGCCAACACCCCCCCTCCCCTCCAGCCACCGTCCTCCTGCCGAGCCGTGCAGAAAATTGCAGTTTGTATGACAGCCACATCTTAGCGTAAGCGGAACTGAATTCTATTTAACCTATCCTGATTCCCGGGTAGTTAAATGTATGTGTACTAAGTTTCATCTAATTCGAATAATCGGTTTAAGAGTTATGGAGGAACATACATACATACATACAGAACTGATTTCTAAAAATCGTCAATTTAGTATTAGTATAATAAATAAAGTCTACAAACGAAGTATCTTAGAAAACAAAGCAACTTACTCCATGAACACCCATTACAGATTTATTATTAGTATAGATAGTTGGACACAAAATCACAAAACCTCGTGTCACGCCCGCCATTTCGCGTAAAAACTAGGACCTAAATCTCGTTCGTTTATAAACAAAGGCCGATAGACAAGCGGCCGGTCGGGTGAGATGAGGTGAGGCTTACTCACGGTGTGTCGATGGACGAGCGACGTTTCGGACCAATCCGTTTCGGACCATCTGTATGGTCAATCCGAGTTCTCACCTAAATTGGCGTTTACGGAACTTCGAAGTTGCGTGAAAACGTCAACGCCCGTACAAGTTTAGAGTACTAATTCTGTGGTTTTTTTGCACTATGGGAAATCAGAATTTAAGTGTCTTTTTCTATAGTATTATTTCAGTCAACTATTGTTACAGGTTATCCGTGAATTCCCATTGAAAAAGCCGGATACTACGGACTCGGCTCCATCCCATCTGTTACACCGTCGATGGCTTCGTGTCGATGGTTACACCATATAATTACTCAGTGCAGTGGCCTACAAGTTTTTTTTCAACTTTGCAAATATTTCGTCTGAATATAAAATATAACATGCTTTTAAACTGAAAACACTAACTAAAAGCTACTTTTGTTTTAATTAAGTTGTTTAATGTCTGAACATGAATAGCTATATTATCACGAATAGTATTACGATGTTAGGCCAACACACCGCAGTCCCTAAGTAATAGGGTGCCATGCCAAGACCTTCCCTTTACAGCACGGGTACATCAAACTGGATGGAAAACACGGTAATTGTTTTTACGTGACGACTTTAGTCATCCAATACGATGGTACCAACACGGGCGGGTTTTCTAACACCAAAAGGAGGAGGTAGGGAAAGGGGGGCCTATAGTTTAACATGGATTACGAAACATATTCATTTATCCAACAAAGAAAGAGTAAACTGCGACATATAGAGTCAGCAATCTGTACTGAACTAGATACGCCTGACTAACTTTTTTTCTAATGACACCTTCAAAGTCAATAGTCTATTCATTGAGTTATTTGTATCGAGTCCGCGTTCCATGCACGCGCAACGACCAAAACCGGTGATGCAGATGCCCCTCTGCATCACCGGTAAAAAAGACGAATCCAAGTGTATGTGCACCTAATGGAGGAAAATAAACGAATAAACGAATCGTGAAGAGCGGTGAGATTAGGTGCGAAGATTGATCCATTGGCTTCACCAATTTCTAACGTCAGGCTGGGGCCGGGCGCAACTGCTTAGTATACACATTATTCGTAGTCCATTCGTGGGCTATGTTAAATCACATATTACATACAGTTTTAGCAAAGGTAAACTCCAATCCACTGTAGCCGCACGAATAGTTGCCGATTAGCCATGCGCAGTTTTTCCGTCGATATAGAAAGTGTGTTGGCATTGTGCGCGCGGCTCACAGGATGACGCCTACCCACAGACACACGCCTAGTCTGATCTAGATAGCAAAGTCGTGCTCTCAACCAACAAACCTTACTTATTTTTTAGGGTTTCGAGTTAGAAACACTTTGTTATGTTAATCCGTCCGTCCGCCTGTCCGTCCGAATTCTCCGCCTTGTAACGGTTATGTTTTAAACTATTTTACTAACTTTATTTTAATACAATATAACTAGTATTATTATTCTAGTAACTTCAAGGAACTGTTTACTTACGGAAAGACACGAGTTTTCGCCGGAAAAGCCCTTTACGAGTAAAACTTATCTAAAATTTTAAACTTCTGGCGAGTACAAAGTATAATTACCACCGCATCGTCCTAATTTGGTGTCGAATTATGCACACACCTGTATCATACATTGGTGTATGTTCATAGGGTATCAAAATAAATGTAGTTGAAAAAAATCATAGTATCTATCTTTAGTAGCTATGCCTAGTTCAGCTTCTCCGGTTACGTTCACGAATAAACAATAAAAAAACCTAAAGTTGTCATTACTTGGTGACTAAAATTATAAATGCTGGTTTATTCATGAGATTTTTATTGAGATGAATGCTACTTCGACACTCGAACAAACAAATAGTTTTCAAAATAAATAAATTTTTGGATTTCATATTTATTTATTTTTTCTTGTTGCCTTTATACTTGAAATTTTCCTACTGAAAGTCGGGTTGTTAAAAGATCTAACATTTAGGCCTCGATCGCATGAATGGAATACATCCGGACGGACCGAATTTCTGCCTATGTTGGGAACTACGGAAACAGTGAGTACATGTGGCCGGACCCATGCAATTAAACTTCATGAAATTATGAAATTAATTCCGTCCGTCCGATTAAACTCCGATCGTGTGGTCCAGGTCTTATCTTTATACGACATACTTATTATTTACGAAGCTAAATTCTCGCAGGTTTGGCGTTCATCAGTCATCTTCGAACATTATCTATGCATGTATAACAAATCAACTAGGCTGCTCATTGCAAAATGTAAGTACATTAAATAGTCAAACGTTATTCAACCGTAACGAAACAATACAAACAGACCGTTGATGGCTATCTCCCGTTCGATAGTTGTTCATCGCGCCGCTGCCGCCGCCGCGGTGTCGCAAGTGACGCGGTTCCGGGTCGGGAAGACCTAAATAAGCTTTCTATACGGTCGCCCACGCGGCCCTCGACACAGATCGCGCTCGTTACGTCTTCACAATTATGGGATCCTGGTAGCGCTTTGGATAAGTTCATGACCTAAATGTTAAACAAAAATCATCACGGGTGCCATTTTTGGTGCCCGAACACCAAATATTCTGTCTACCTACGACCTACCCAGAGGTTGATTAATGACAACCTTGTTGCGCCCAATTGTGTTTAATTGTGTTTGGGCATACACAACACAATAACTGACGAGCTGTGTGGGTTCCGGTGCTCACTGCATTTCTTACCGTGCACGTTGTTAGAGGCGACTAGAGATTTATGGTTCGTGGTTGGGATTGAACTGTAGGTTCCCTTCTTATCTTGCTAGATGGTAGGGTCGCTTCCCGTTCGGGCCGGTACCATCGCATTGAAATAAACGACAATGCAAAATTGTGCGCGTCTTTCATCCAGTTCAAGTATTCCTGGCTTGGCAACTAGTGTCTGCAGTCAGCCTCGGTAGCTCAGTGGCGTGACGCTTTGCGATTCGATAAGCTCGGTGAAGCAACTCTGAGCGCGGTTGGTTTCTAGATGGGTAACCGTTTTCAACTGTTGACGCTGGCCGTGGTTCGAATTCCACGTAAAACTGTCTTTACATTTTTACATTTTTACGTGGAATTCTGAAATTTGAAAGGGTTCCTTACCTGCTAGGTGCGGCAGGTTTAATCCCGCCTGGGTTGTTACTATCGCATTGAATAAAAAATAGTCGAAGCGGCAATGCAAATTGTCCCTGTTTTCTATCCAGTTCAATGTAGCCGATCAATAGAAGGAAGGTCCTGGCATGGCACCTAATTCATTCGGGAATGTGGTGTATTGGGCTAATACCACAACGGTAGTTGTGGTATTAGCCATCCATGTCAGGTCGCATAAAAAAACTAAAAAGCATTGTTACATATGTTTATGTGTAAAGGCATAGCAGGAATAGACTGCTAACGTCATACAACGCACCAAACTCACTAAAAACTTCTTATTTTCGCTGTTGCTATGACATTTCTAACCAGCGTCATCTCCCGTCACTACCAGAGCCGGTAGTCTCAGTTGTCACCTAAATTGGCGTTACAGCAAACCCATCGACTGGCATTTTGAAATGTATGGAGAAATTGAAGAGCGCGTTTGCGAGTCCGAGCTTGATTTGACAGCTTACTCAACGTTGCCGTAAATACGTCGACGTTGCCGTTTACGTCCACTCCGCGCTTTCATACAAATCGGAAATCCGCGTTTGACGGACAGCTTGAAGAAGTAAAACCACAGAATATCTAGTAAGAACTTGCATGGCGTTTGACGTTTTTACGGAACTTCGAAGTTACGTAAACGCCAATTTCGATGAGAACTGATACTACCGGCTCTGAACTAGTTACACCGTAATTAAACTAAGCTTAATTCAAAATTTTGCTTAGACTGGCATCATGAAAATGTCGCATTTTAACTTTAAATTAAGTAATGTAATTGTAAATAAAAAAAATATTCTCAAAAGTGAAATGCAACGCCATCTGTTGACTTTTACTATCCCTATTCAACACTTGTATGATGTTAGCAATCGTTACTATTATAATTTATCTACTGTATAGGCGACAGGCACAAATCGTTTGGCTATCGTATGAATCCGATATTTGATGTTAAAATGTTGCATTTACTCAAGATTTCTATCGACACGCTCAGCCGACTGCCCGAAGTATAAGAAAATTGCTATAATTTTCACATTTACAGAGACTCAGTGAGGCAATCGTAATAATATTTCTAATCTTGCCATTGGAAGCACGTTGTATTTGTATTTGTATTTATGAATCCTCCTTTGGGACGCAGGGAACACTTGGAATCGTCAAAACATTTAAAATTAAATACAATAGCATGAAAGCATAAATAATATAGTAACAGTTGAAATACAATAATAAATATTAAATTCATAGCATCAATAGAATTGTCAGGATATTTGTCACATACATTACAATCACATCAAAGAGCATCAATAGAATTGTCAAGAATAAAATAGTAGTCAAAACTAAAAGATAAACTAAGTTCAATAAATTATTTGGAAAATAAAAATAAAAAATGATCATTGTTACAAAATAAAAAAATAAAAATTATGTCCTTGCAAGATTGCGATTCTGACTATGTCTTAGTCAGATATTCTTCGATAATATAGCACTCATTTTTAATCAATTTCTTCTTAACTGCTTGTTTGAAACTCTTGCCAGTTAATTCCTTAATATTTTCAGGTAAATGATTGTAGAACCTTATACTATTACATAAAAAGCTTTTAGAAATTTTAGCAAGTCTGCACTGGGGGTTTGCAATGTTGTTTCTATTTCGAGTGGGGTAATAATGAAAATTTGAGTTCAGCGGTGTCTCAAGGATGTGTTTTCGAGCGTAAAGAATGTTGTTGTAAATATAGAGGCTCGACATTGTCATGATTCCCGTCTCTGCAAAGTGGTTTCTACAGGATTCAAGAGAATGAAGAGCCAGAAGCTTGCGAAGTGCCCTCTTTTGCAAGATGAATATCCTCTCAGATGATGCAGCATTTCCCCAGAAAGTAATGCCATAGTTCATAATGCAGTGAAAATATGAGTAATAAACTAGTTTGGCTGTATTTAATCCGCATAATTGTCGTATTCTGCCTATAGCATATACGGCAGAGCTAAGTTTAGAGGAAATCGTATCTATATGATCTTCCCATTTTAATTTGCTGTCAACATTAAGACCAAGAAATTAAATATGCTTAACAAATTCTATTTCATTCCCATCAACCTCAATATTTACGGGTAAGTTTGGTTGAGGTCTTAAGGAAAACATTACAACTTTTGTCTTACTAATATTGAGTAGGAGATTATTAGCTGAAAACCATTTATTCAGAGCTAGAAGTGCATTTTTTGTTTTGTCAACGTTGCATTGTCTATATGCAACCAAGGGATTTTAACACACATTGTGTTGCGATGTATTTTTGTGTTGATTCATCTACAGAGTGTTTGGTAATTCGATACATTTATTTATTTATTTTTTAATTATTTCATTCGTTCCAGAGCATTCCGCAACGCAGATGAAGCGTTAAATAAATGTATGTAGGTATAATCTTAACACCGTGTTAGTAGGAGGCATTCATTACGGGAGGAGGGACTGTAGGAGAATTCCAAATTATGGGTATGCAGCCGGTGGCGAAATTGGTAGACGCAATACCAGCGAATGGTATGTTTTGCTGGTTCGGGTCTATCCTCCGTGGGTCCAGCATTGCAGTTTATCCGTAAAGTAGTTCTTTTTACTGGACTCTTTCTTCAATTAATGTGTCCATACATACATATGTACATTCCTTGGTACCTGCTTAGTACGAAAAAGTTTTGTTTAACCCACGATACATTTACCGAAAAAACAGATACAACACAGATATTTCCTGCCTACTATTATAAACCAAATATAAAGTAAATTGGAACAGTGGTTTTCAATTGAGCTAGATAACCGTACGTTTTTTTAATAAAATAAAAATCTATCTTTACCAGACTTCATTTTATATAATAAAATGGGTTAATGCAGGAGGAGTCCGTGACAATTTTTTTACTAAAAACTAAAGGAAAAACTTAAAAGTATAGAACCACATAATGGAGAAATCCTGCTATAATATTCCTTCCTCAATATATCTTCCCCGACCATCGATCCTGATATCGAGGCAATTTTTGGCGCAGTAGTGCATTTGAAAATACTTTTCGGAAAATGTTTTCGTCACATCTACTCGATGCACCGCGTCGTCTCGACGCACGGTCCGCGTAATGTCTGTAATCGATAGATGATCGCGTGAGGTGCGCACGCGCCGCCGCCACCGCACCGCCACCGCCGCACCGCCGCCCCCGCCGCACCGCTTGCGCAACCGACTTGCGCACTCGAGCGTAACATCACCGCATCGCCTAGCGAACGCACAGACACGGCGAAAAGACACAAGCGTAAGCGTTATGAGAGCGTGATGCAATTGTCATAATAATAATAATAACGGTTATTGCACGATAAAGTATACAAAAGGTAGAACTTAATGCCTAAAGTAATTTTCTAACAGCCTACCTTACAATATTGAGAACAGAAAAGGGTAGGCGCAAATAACAAGAGAAAAAAAAAACAGAACAACTATACAACATGTAGGAATTTTAAGTACTTAATTGAAATCAATTATAACACATATACATCTAATTATATATTTAATAACTATTTATATAATACAAAATATCAAACTTATAAAGTTATTATAAATATATACGCATAATACAATAATTTACATATTAATATATACATTTATTTATTTATTTGGAAACTTAACAGCTGAATTTAACAACATTGAAAAACTTAAACTACACAAACTATACAGCCAATAATAAAGTTTCACTCTTTAACAAACTAACATAAAAATATATCCACTTAATCTGATTCTAAATATTGCATCAAATGGATTTGTTATGATATGTAACTACGGGTGTGTGAGAAGGTGAGGATGTAACATACATACACTAAATAATATAGCATAGATAATAGGTAGTGGTTTGGTACAATTTTGTGTGATTGCCGGTTTATCTCATAATGCTAACACTAGAAAGTGGAGTTATCTATAAGCGGACTTAGGCTTCAGTCTAATCCAACCACATGCAAACCCCCACTGGTCCCTCTCTGTTGGACAATTGAGCAATGTGTGTCTCGTCTACGACCTTCAGGTATCCCGGAATTTAGAGGCTCCAACTCCGAAATGCTCTTCGGAGCTGCATAACGCTTCCTTTTCTTCCATCGCTAAACGCGGAACAGGCAGGGGATGTGCCCACCCCCTCTCGACAGTCCTAAAACAAGAACCAACCGATCCTCTCGATTCTTGATCTATAGTGTCTTTTAACGACATATCTGTATACCTGCCTAGGTATTTCCGCCAAAGTACAACCTTGGGTCCTTCAAACGTCGTGTTAAAAACGTCTGGCCGGCAGGCATGGTTTACGCAGCCCGTGTAAGTTCGAAAGCCTATGGGCGTCGTGTGGCACCTATTTCAGTGGGGTTTGGGATGCGCCATTCCCATGGCTTTTTCCATAAAATCAGCGCGTAAGGCGGAAAATGGACTTAAAATGTTAAAACCCGTCGATTTAAACAGTGTTGTTAAGTTATTCGTATAGATCAAGAAACATTAAAAATATATGGCATACTGTGATCTTATGCCTAAAATATCTTTATTTTTTTGTAACAATCCCAAAAAAATATAAAAAAAACCCAACACTAATCGTCATTTACATATAAATGTTTGTTTCTAAAAAACCGCTCATCGTGTTCATATGAAGTATAGATTGTTCTTTACAATCGTACCTTTTTTGTTTTTTCATTTCATGCGCGAAAAGTAATAAAAACAGTTGCTTTCCATGCATAAAACCGCCTTCGTCTCGCGACACATTGACTCTTACGTAATGGTAACTTCCCGAGTCGCGAATAATGAGGTAATCAAGTTCGACACAATTCGCTCGTGCCTGTTTCCTTAGTGAAATTAAGAAATATTTTTCTGAAAATGTTTACATTATATAAATGAACTGAGGGCTACGTCTGTACGTTTCGATTTTTTTAAATAATTAATATTTTATCCGTGATATAAGCCTCTAAAGATTTTTATCAACATATTAAAGGGATATGCCCTCATGAATGTAAGTTAAGTTATCGAAAAACTTACAGACGTACCTCTTAGTTTTTTTATTTAATGTGCGAATTTGCAGAATTATTTTTCCATATTTGACTAAGGGCTGATTTTGCAATAGTCTGATAAACAGCCAGATAAATATTCGACGGATTTATGTACGCTTCTACTCAACCATCCGATATAGTAAGAACATTCATTTATTCGTATAATTATATGTAGTCAGATAATTGTGAATGCAATGACTATCCATCTTTTGACAAACGTGAATTTGTACTATCTGTCCGATAAGTACTATCTGAGGGTGGATTGAAAAATCGGCCCTAAGGAAACCGGTACGAGCCATTGTATGTATCGTGATAGCCTCCTTAACCTCTTAAGATACGTTTTCTTCGTTACAGTATGACCGTTCGGCTTATTTCTTAACTCTATGGTGCGGCACTCGGATGTAGAGTGAAATCAAATGCTGCGAAGCAAATTGCCGACGTATTCAATGTCATATCAACACGCGCTACCGACTTGCTGTTTACCATTTCAGATAGATTGCATACGTACCTGGACAAAGACATAGCCTACATGCTTGCACAGTATTGATCAATGACGTTTTGACAACGTATCCGCATATATGCATATAATAAAATAATATTAATATAATTTATTAAGACCTTCCCAAAAATAGGAAGTTACAACTATGTACTGCATTGGCGAGCAGTTTCATATTTAATACCAAAAGAAGATAAATATAAAAACCGGCCAAGTGTGAGTCGGACTCGAACACGAAGGGTTAGAAGATTTAACACAAAAAACACTTTTCAACAAACAAACAATTATATTACATATAATTATAAACATGAAAGGGGTCCCCCCTTTAATTTTTTTATATTTTTACTTTTTACCTATTTGTTGCTATAGCGGTAAAATTATAATACTCTGTGAAAATTTCAGTTGCCCACCTATTACGGTTCATGGGATACAGCCCTGTGACAGACAGACGGACGGACGGACGAACGGACAGTGGAGGCCGTTGGCACCCTTTGGGTACGGAACCCTAAAAAGGAGATAATTACGAGGCAGGCAGATCATAAAAGTAGGTAAATGGCAACTTTTTAAGCATGTCTTAAGCTTATTTCTGTAAATTGTTTTGTGAGATTAAATACAAAAACTGGTGGGTGAGCTTGCCAATACATTTATAGTTGTCCATTAATCACGTGAGGTGTTTTTAAAGATCTTGGGCCCTTAGTGAAGTTCGACCCCCTCCCTCCCGTCCTAATCGCACTTGTGATTTTTCAAAATTCGTAATTTTAGTGTTAATACGTTAATCTGCGGTTGATTGCATTGGATTTATTCGAACAGATCATTCATCACATAAAGATTTTTGAGGGAAGCTTCTATATTTTGTGAGAAACATGTGTTACTTAATTTTACCCGTTATTTCATAATTTTACACTGTTTCTTGCGGGAAATAAATTACGTGATATTAGCCGAAACACCCTCTCTCCCCCACGTGAGATTAGGCGAGCTTTGGGTCGACCCCCTCCCCCCCTAAATGCCTTACGAAATTAATGGACGCCCTTTGATTTTTTAGGGTTCCGTACCCAAAGGGTGAAAACGGAACCCTATTACTAAGCCTCCGATGTCCGTCCGTCCGTCCGTCTGTCACAGGGCTGTATCTCATGAACCGTATCCGTCACAGGGCTGTATCTCATGAACCGTAATAGGTAGGCAGCTGAAATTTTCACAGAGTGTGTTATTATTTTGCCGCTATAACAACAAATAGCTAATAATAAGAAATAAGGCGGGGCACCATACAAAAACGTGATTTTTTAGTGTTAAATCTTGTACTATGGTACGGAACCCTTCGTGTGCGAGTCCGACTCGCACTTGGCCGTTTCATTAGGAGTTTTATAACAAAATAGTTACAAACGACCGTGGCGCCACCTACTTTGATGCACACCCCCATAACCCGATACACGGCGAGCAGCATGACGGATGAGTTCGGCAGAGGCGCCGAGCGCCTATCGCCGCGTGGTTGCGGCGCGCGTGCGCGGCGCAGCTCGACTAGTATTGCATAAGATCGCAACGGTACAGCGGACCGGTGCGACCACTTGTGGGCGCAGCGTAGGGTGAGGGACACACCGAGACGGCGCGTGTGCCACTTGGAATGGATTCCTCTGAATGTGCTTCGAAATATGCGACAAAAGACACCCATCTGTTTTATGCTCTTCTAGCTGCGGTACCCGGCTCCGCTCGGGTTAGTGTCGGCTAAATTATCTCATGGATAAAAAGTAGCCCACATGACTGGTCCAAAATAGGGTCAAACTGGTCCAGGACAATGTATCCATGTACCAAATTTAATCAAGATCGTTCGAGCCGAAATAGCATGATTTAATGAGAAACATCCAATAATTCCCATTTAGAGCTTCGTTGACGTTTGGTGGCTATTTAAAAAAAAACATTTGCCGCGAGAACCTTTCTGCACTATCACTGCTACATTGCTTACCTAGTAAGTAACGTGTAACGTAGGTAAGTTTTGCGTGGACTCCAACCCACAGCCAGCCTCAACATCGAAAACAGTAACCCATCTCGAACCTGACTGCTCCCAGAGATGCTATACATTGATAAAATACGCACATAAATCAGGTAAGTGGTTCGCATGTTATAAGACTTTAAGACTCACTACTTACCCTTCTGGTAATGAAGCGTTATATTATGTAATCTATAAGTTTTTAGTAGAATCAGGCTAGACGTAGATACAATGCACATCTAAATCGAGTAATTGTTTCTCAAGGATTTTATTCTGTTGGTCGCTCCTCCGGCGATTTAGCGTGATGCCAAGTAGTCCTAAAGTTGCAGGAAATACCAAGCCGTACTTCAGTAAAAGTAAGCGCTGCCGCCGCAAAGCCGAGCCGTGCATAGCATTGCAGTTTGTATGACAGCCCCATCTTAGCGTAAGCGGAACTGAATTCTATTTAGCCAATCCTAATTCCCGGGTAGTTAAATGTACATGTACTAAGTTTTACAAATCGCTAGTGTCTTGAAAATTCGCCAAACGGACACCAAACAGTCACGACGTCTGCCCTCCCCCCGCCGCCGCTCCCGCCGCCTCCCCCGGCCCCGCTCCCCCTGGTGTGAAGTAGCGCTACCGGCATCGTTTTCGCAGCCCCGTGAAAGTTCTAAAGCCCATGGGCACATAAATTGTAGCCTATGTGTTATTCTGATGTATAAGCTATATTATTGTAAAGTTTCATTAGAATCCATTCAGTAGTTTTTACGTGAAAGAGTAACAAACATCCATCCATCCATCCATCCATCCATCCATTATTACAAACTTTCCCCTTTATATTATTTATTAGATATATCTATACAATTCGATCCGTGCTCTCGCTCGGGTCCCATATGACGCACATGCCAGGGAGCACTTCAAAATGCTGAAGATACTAACAGCCCCATCGCTTTACATCCTAGAAGTGGGCTAATTTGTAAGAAAGAACCTTGTCCACTATGAGCACAATGGAGACAGACATAGCTACAACACGAGGCACAGGAACCGCCTTCGGGCTGTGGAGCATAAGCTGGCCCGCTCTGAGAGATTCCCACATGTATCTGGTCCAAGGATTTACAATGCAATCCGTATTAATGAATCTTCGCAAAAATTCACTAGGCTTCTGAAAGCGCATCTACTTAATAAGGCCTACTACCAAAGATAATACTAATAATTACCTACTACTTGTCCGTGTTTACCATCCAGTTCAATGTAGCCGTTCTCATAAAGGTAAGGTCCTGGCATGGCACCTAATTCCTTCGGGAATTCCCACATTATAGACTTCAACGCACGGCCGACGCGCTAAGCTTTTGGCTTTTGACCCAGTTAAGGCTCCAACTGACTCCAGCGTTTAACAAACTAACGATAATGGCAATCTCCGAGAGCATATTTTAGGTTTATAACTTGTAAAGTCTTCTTTCTAAAGTGAATTAATATATGTTTCACGGCTATGTTTCTGTTAAAATTAATTAATTTGTGTTCATGTTTACTCTTGTGTAGCATCAAGTGCATCTATACAATTTTATTTTCCAGAGGGAAACGTAGTGGAGGGAGATTACTTGTTATTAATAATGTTATGTTTTATGTTTTCTGTATTTCTCTCTATGTTTCTCCTAAATAAATAAATAAATAATAAATAAATAAATACATATTTTATCTTGTACCACAAAAAAAAAAATATCTCAATCATTTCTAGTTTCCAAGCGCCGGCTTGAAAACCTAGTAAAAACTTGTAAATAGGTGTTTACAAACATAGTTTTTTCAAAGAATATAAGCAACTCTTATTGAAATCGTTTTACGGTCATATACTAGACAAAGTCTAAACTTTGATATTTAGATTTTTTTTCCAGTGTTTATGCTTAACCGACGCTGAGATAAAATAAAAATAAATCGAAAATATTGGAGGTTAGCGTCATATGTCAGCCTCAGTGGCCCAGTGGCGCGACACTTCGGCGATCGCTCTCCGAAGTTAAGCAACGCTGGGTCCGGTCTGGTCTTGGATGGGTGACCATGCGACCGTTGAGAGAGGCTGGCCGTGGTTCGGATTCCACGTTAAGCTGTAGGTCCCCTTCCTTACTTACTAGGTGGTAGGGTTTATCCCGCCCGGGTTGGTACCATCGCATTGGATGAACGATGGTCGAAGCGGCAATGAAAATTGTCCGTGTTTTCTATCCAGTTCAATGTAGCCGTGCAATATAAGGAAGGTCCTGGCATAGCACCTAGTTCCCATGTGGTGTGTTGGGCTAATACCATGACAGAACTTGTGGTATGAGCCATCCATGTCCAGTCACATAAAAAAAAAAGGAGCCTTAAACGCCGTTGAACTTTAGTAAGGAAGGGGAACTCGGTAAAGAAGAATCCGCAAAACATGGCATGGAAAGCTAATTTCACGCGCCCTGAGCTACAAGCCCCTCACTTACTCTGCGTACTTACTTGTGACATCGCTTAATAGGAAAATGATGTGATCTAGTTCCATACAATGGTACGCCCCTGTTTCCTCAGTTAAATTAAATAAACATTAAATAAATCCACTGAGAGCTACGTCTGTACTTATTCGTTTTTTTTATAATTTAACTTGTATCCATGATATAAGTATTTTTATATGTGTATACAAATGTTTCGAGGCGTATATCACGGATATAAGATAATTTAAAAAAAAAACAAAAACGTACTGGCATAGCTCTTAGTTGATTTATTTAATGTGCAAAATATCAGAAACATATCTATCATATATCCATCCACCCACGTAGGCATTACATGTATGTACTTAATTCATATTCTCAACTTCGAACCTCGCTCGCACGTAAACTTCAATTATACAATCATTTCAAAGCTCAACGAATCCGATCCGTACTTAAAGATCAGAACGTATAAAATATCTGCAAGCTACTTTCTTCTCTAAAGCCATTAATTTAAGGTTTACAACTCAGTGAACGCTAATGTTCGATCAAAGTTGATCAAATACAGCTATGGGGCTACCTCAAGAGTTCACCGTTATGCAAGCGGCCGGTAGATGGCGCTGCCACTTATCGATCATTGCGCTCGATCTTTGAACCATAGATCATTCTAATCGTTGTGTGCTTTTCGATTCTTTTGTTTGACCATGTGTGTCGAAGCTTATCACCTTTTTTAAAAGTTATTGCATAACTACCCACACATACGTATATATAGGGTCTTTGGCACATCGGCTGACACATTAGTAAATATACTTTGTCGTACAAAGCATGTACGTCGTGTATTCCAAGGAATCTGACATGTATGTATTTATTTTCGACCGTGAAGCAAGGACACGTTAATATTTTAAAATTACTGTAGGAGAATTCCAATTTATGAGTATACAGCAGAGTGCAAAATCAGTTAAACGCAACACCCGCGAATGGTATGTTTTGCTGGTTCGGATCCAGCCTTGCAGTATATTGGTAAAGTAGTTCTTTTTACAAGGATATTTCTTTAATTAATGTGTCCTTGCTTCACAATCGATTATACCTACATACATGTCACATTCCTTGACTGACACACACTTTTGTAAGTAAAGTAATTTGCAAGGTTTTGACCCAGGTTACCTTTTGTTAGATGGCATAATGTTCTCGCCACTACAGTTATAGTTTGTAACGTCCTATGTTTAAGGAGATATGGCAGAAATAATTACGAACGACTGAGGTGCCATCCACTTTGACGCAGCGAAGGCAGCAGAAATCGAAGATTTTAAACTTTTAAGAAATGCATTCTTTGTCTATTTGCGAAGGCACAATTTTGCACGACATGTGTAGTCAAAATGTTTTGACTAAAATGAGTCAAACCTATCTGACGGTAATTTTATTTCATTTGCATTTCATTTCATTTTTATTTACCTATAGGTACATTACATACACTCAGATACGTTAGATGGTTGCAAGAAGTACATACAAATATGCAATACACATTTCAGATCATGTAAACATTTATATTATTATTATAAAATTTTACTTTCAACATCAGCTGTAAATAGGCCTTGTCATAAATAGAGAGTCAGATAAAAGAGAATACATTAATGATTAGATTGTCCAATAGACACAATCAACTCATATTTAGACTAGCATTTTAACAACTGTGAGCGGTAAATAGGTTTCAGCCATTATGGTAATTGGTATTAGCCATCCATGTCCAGTTACAAAAAAAAAAATATGACTGGACCTTCCTCACTGGTTCCTGGTGTTCTGTACCTGTTATCTCGGCAATCGAGGCAACATATACATCACTGGCAACACTATCTACGTGAGCGTCTCCGGTCGAAGTTGGCAACATTTCTCCGAAGCTCCGCCGCGCCTGTCGCGTCGCACCGTCTCGCAACAATACCGCGCGCACGCGATCGCGCGGCTATCTCGCCGGCCAAATCTGCGGACAACGACCTTCGTCTTCCTGCTGCCCTGGTACTTCTCGGCACGACTCGAGTCGTGGCGTGACCGTTCGTGTGACGCCGTCACGACCGACGCCCTCGACCGAATAGCGATCACAGCCTACCCCTATTTATGTATCATTTTATGTGTCATATATCACATCCTCAAAGTATTGGCCCTCTGAGCTGCGCAACGCGATTCAAATAAGAATAGGACGGGGCTCGTGACTAACTTCACTCGAATTCGCGAGGGAAAGTACGCGGCAACACCGCGGCAAAAAACTGAAATTTGTGAAGTGAAGTGAGGGTTTTAGCAGTTTGACATTCAAAATGGCGGTGATCCTATCCTATTCTTATTTCAATCGCATTGTACATCCTAAAAGTAGTGGCGCTCTGAGCTGTAAACCTCGAAAGTCTGTTTGAAACTGAAACTGAATAAATTTTCACTGCGCACCTTAACATAGAATCATATTATTTTTCACACTGTATTAAGTACCTAACGCTTTAGGTCTTGTCACAAAAGAAAAGTTTTATGACATTTTTTAATATTTTTCGAAGTGCCTTTGAAATATATCCAAAAGCAGAATCGAAAAAAAATCCATATAATTATTGAACCTGGTCACGAAATTTCTCGAGTCGCATTTCGCAGGGAAGGAGTGAGTTCGAATTCGTCACTAAATATCAACTCACTTTTTTTAATAGTAATGTTTCCACACTTCTTGAACATCATTACAGTTAGATAAAAATCAGGTCCGTCCCGTAAATACGTCGGAAGTATAAATAAGGGTTCCGTTATTTAAATAATAATATATTTCCCAGCTATTTTTAGGTTAACTCACTTCCGAACTCGAACTCACTCTTTTCTGAATGAAGGGGGTCCCCCTGTAGAGGATAACCGCCAGATAGCAGCATAGACAAACAAAATATTTTTTGCATAAGCTGAAACGGAGACAAGATTTTAACTTAATAATATATTTACGTCAAATTAGCCTGTAAACATGAAATAAAATAAAATAAAAACATGCTGTTGCTTATTAGACACTCACTTTTGTGGCTTCTACTCCACGTCGACGCATGTCATTGTCAGAATAGCTCAGCGAACACAGCAGATGACATGAAATCCAAAGGTCGCACGTTAGAATCCTACTTTCGACGAATGTTACGACAAAACATTTTCAGATTTTATTTTCAATATCTGATAACAATGCTTCAATGTAGATGTTCAATGAGGATAACCTCTAATCAATGGTCTATTTTACTTTACTTATTTATGAGTATGATATAAGCACATATTTTACGTAAGTGCTTACTTAAATTTGCCCACATACTGACCATTAATATAGAATGGTGTTCGTTTTATTTCGTTTCGCCACGCTCAAGTGATAAAGCATTTTACGAGTCGCCCCAATAAAATTCGATTCCTCGAAAATCTATGCGTTTTGCAAAATATCCGCACGAAAAATGGTAACATGAAACGGTCACTATTACTCACGGTGGCTGACTTTAATATCTACCGGCTTTTTATTAGCTGGTCCATTTATAGGCCTTTGGGCAATTTACTGTTTGACAAAACATGGTAGTTAGAGCAAGAAGTTCTTACGTCATGCTGCCTACTGTGCACATATTTTACTTATTCTGATTGACCACATATTGAACATAAACTGAACTGACCCGAGTGTCGAATGCGTTGAGAATGCGGACCTATTCCATAGTTCGGAACCCGTGAATTCCATATGAATTCCCGTCCCGACTTACTAGATATGCATCGCAATGAGTGAAAGATGGTCGAAGCGATTGTCCCTATGTGCCACCTAGTTCATGTGTCAGGCCGAAGATCCAAATATATCCTCGATCTGCCAAGAGCTTAGTGGCTAACATGTCTTTAACTTGCCTTGCATTCCAGAGGTCTGGGTTCAGCAAGTCAATTCCTGGCATTCAGTAATCAGGAATGAGGCATCCTGAGTCAAGAAAACCGCTTTTATAGCGATTTTTAAAGCGAGTTTTTCGACGGAAAGCCTTGATTAATTAAGAAAACTATGCTCCGGAATATTTTCGTCAAGAAAATCGCTTTGATAACCGCGTTTTTATAGACTCAGGATTCCTGATTCCTGATTACGGAATGCCAGGAATAGACCTGCAGATCCCCGCCCATTCATGCACCACTTTATTTCTGTGATGATTAAGTGCATATCGTCACGGATGCGAGCTGTTCCATGGTTCGGAATTTATGTAAAACTGTAGGTCCCCTTCCCCTGCTAAGTGGTAGGGTTAAGCTAGTCCGGGTTGGTACAATGAGAAGATTGTCGAAACGGCAATGCAAAATTGTCCGTGTTTTCCATCCAGTTCACTGTAGTCGCGCTCATAAAGGGAAGGTCCTGGCAAGGATCATTATTCAAATCGGTTTGTTGGGCTAATATGGGATAATATCATGACTTTGGAATTTAGCCATCCATGTCCAGTTACGTAAAAAAACCGGCCAAGTGCGAGTCGGACTCGCACACGAAGGGTTCCGTACCATCGTACAAGATTTCACACAAAACCTTATGTATGTATGGGACCCCCCTTTAATTTTTATATTTTTTTATTGTTGTGATAGCGGCAAAATAAATACGCACTCTGTGAAAATTCCAGCTGCCTACCTATTAGGGGGTTCATGAGATACAGCCCTGTGAGAGACGGACGGACGGATGGACGGATGGACAGCGGAGGCTTAGTAATAGGGTTCCGTTGGTACCCTTTGGATACGGAACCCTAAGATGTTTAGGATGGAGTACCCAATCTCGTGTATTATATATCTCTTTTCTTTCTTCTTTAGGCGACAAATAAGGGCGGATGTGTTATTATTTTAAAATTTTCACTATTGTGATTGCGCACTCCACGAATCATAATTCCGAAAAGTGAATGTCGCTAAAAGGCGCCATCTTTTATTTTCACTTTCGACAAACCACACGGACGTCTAGTGCGCTGATTACCAGGCTTAGATGCGGAACTAACTCCTTAAATGTCAATAGATACTCAGGCTCTGTTAGGATTCCGATCAGAGTGCGAGTTGGACTCACGCACGAAGGGTTCCGTGCCATCGTACAAAGAAACTATGTCTTTGCTTAGATCAACAATGCAAGGTTTCCGAGAGTCTATTGAGTTATTAACATCCTGTAAATAAACATGTTTAAACGTGACATCACTTTGTAGGGTTCCGTACCCAAAGGGTGAAAACGGAACCCTATTACTAAGCCTCCGCTGTCCGTCCGTCCGTCTGTCACAGGGCTGTATCTCAGTAACCGTAACAGTTAGACAGCTGAAATTTTCACCGAGTGTGTATTTATTTTGCCGCTATAACAACAAATAGGTAAGATTAAAAAATAATTAAAATTAAAGGGGGCCCCCATACAAAAACCTGATTTTTTTTTGTACGATGGTACGGAACCCTTCGTGTGCGAGTCCGACTTGCACTTGGCCGGTTTTTAACATATTTCTCGTTTTCTTAATTATGCTCTAATAACTACCAAAAACTATTTATTTCTTATATATTTTTTATATTATATGTGCCTTTGGTGAGGCATTATTTATTCTGTGGTGAAGCACATCCTTCCTTAGATGCTCGATGGGCACAATCACGAATAGGAAATAGTTAGAAAAAGCTTTAAGTATTTATATTATCATCCGTGTATATTTTAAATGTTCCCAGTACTAAATTTCGTTTCGTTTCATCACTACAAAATCGTGACACAAAATCCGATATCGCTCACAAAGTGACAGATAGTATCAGATAAAAGCGCGGTGAATGGAAAGTAAATGGAATTTCGCGGTTAAATGTCCGCCATCTTGGAAAGATACGCCTTGGAAAGTTCGAGAGAAGTTTTTGTTCTAATTTGTTGACGATTTAATCTGATTGCTTTGGAAATGCTTTTAAACTGTCCTACCACACTTACCTATTGTTTTCCAAGTTAAAAATGCGCTTAAGGCTACCGTGAAGTCACAGCAAATCAAAGATTTTACAAATTCTAAGAGAGATGCTGGAGTCGGGCAAAAATGCTTTCGCATGTCTGTCCGGCGTCCGCCTGTCCGGCTGTTCACGGCTACACTATTTCTAAACCAACTGTCGTGAAATTTTGTGAGTAGGTTCAATAAATATATGGTTTTTTTTCGAGCCGGTTTTTTTTAATATTAAAAAAATGATAAAATAACGTTTTGTGACAAGACTATCAGTCGATTATACATACATACGTATCAAATTCCTAGTATATTTACTAAAGACATTAAAGTGATTAGTCATAAGTTAGCTAAAACATCTAAGAGTTTTATATGTAACAGTGTTAGATTTTATAACAAATTACCCGAAGAGGTCAGGGAGTTAAGTGAAAAAATGTTTAAGGCTAAGATTAAGAAATTCTTAACACAAAAGGCTTATTATAGTGTTAAAGAGGCCCTAGTTGATAAATTTGAATTTCCTGAGATTTTGACCACATGCTGACTGGGTACCAAACGTATCCTACTATAACATTGACTTTTCTTTTTTTTTTTACTAATTTTGACACTCGATACATTATGTATCCATATTATTTTTATGATAAATACTACGTGTAGTATGAAATTACTAACAAAATAATATTGATTTGATACAATTTCGTATCAATAATGACGAGGGCTCTGTACACCTGAACTGTATTGAAGCATTATTTAACTGTAGGTGTTGGTCAGAATCTCTTTCAGGAATCTTATTCGTATATGGTTGCTCTCAAACCATTGTACTCTTAATTTTCTGTAGGTGGTAGCATTTAAAGTGTAATATTATATAGTTTTTTTTTTTTAGCTGTAAGAATAATAATGTATTTTGTATTTTGACTCTTTGTTTACAGGTCACTGTAGTAGTTCATGACAGAAATAATCGTATTAAAACTAAACCGTACAGAGCTTTCACAACTTTTTCATGTTGCCACTGGAGTAGTGCATCGCTTTAAGGTCCCTACTTGCGGCGACGCTGGGTTCGGGTCTCCTCTTTCCCTAAAATATGGTTGATAGAGGCGATGGCTGTGCCTGGCGTGATGCTCGTGAACGGGTGCTGTTTGTGGGGACTGGCTTGCTCCAATTGGCAACATGCTAGATGGCGGGCATGGTCTTTACTAATAAACTGATATTTGTCATGAACTGTTGCATATGACATGAATTGCTGATTCTCGTCAATTCATATTAATTTAGCGTGTTTATCTGTGAGTCTAAATACTTTTGTAAATTTAGACTAAGTGGACGTTGAAAAAAAAAACCAGCGGAGTTTCTTTCCAGTTCTTCTTCGCTGGGATTTCCCCGAACTGGCTAATGATAAAATATGACAAATCCGAGTGCAGTGTACTGTCTATGGATAATGAATAAACAATAAACAATAAGCGTTTAGGTAAAAATAATAGGATTTTGTTTTAAGGTGCGCTGTGAATATTTATTCAGCTTTAAGCTAGACGGATTCCCAAGCTCTACAGCTCATATGCTGAGGCTGAAATAAATAATCGTAACCGAAACTAATGCCAACGCAAAGTAGTACTTTGTGACGTCACTTTGACACATTTTGTATAGACGAAATCGCAAAGTAATGCAAATTGACGTCACAAAGTACTACTTTGCGTTAGCATTAGTTTCGGTTGCGACTGTTTATCTCAGCCTGAGATTCGTAGACCTTACTCGTGCTTGGCTTAGCCAAAGAATAGCTTTTGACCGTCAAATTTGACATATGTTTCATACATTTCATATCAAAACTGACAGTCGGAAGGCATACTTTGGCTTAGCCAAGTACAAGTAATTTTACGAATCTCAGCAATATAGCCACTAACCTAACTTACTCGTAATACACGCGTGTACATACATAGACAATATACAGTTCGTACTTTTATTAATGTGGAGGTATAATCACTAAGGCTGAGATAAATAGTCATAACAGAAACTAAGACTAACGAAAAGTAGCACTTTGTGATGTCACTTTGACACATTTTGTATGGACGAAATCTCAAAGTAATGCAAAGTGACGTCACAAAGTACTACGTTACGTTAGTCTTAGTTTCTGTTACGACTATTTATCTCAGTTTAAGACAATATACTGTATCTATGTATTCACAATTTAGAAGCATAATAAAAACAACAATGATTATGCATTCAAATTGATTATGGAGGATCGATCACCATTATTTCTTTTTTCAATATAATCATTGCGCTGCACTCTCCCACAGTATTCTGGTAAATCGACTTATAACGGAAATGCTCAGATTGAGACAGCACGTCGTCGTAAGATTTTAAAATACTGGTTTTATGCTGTAATTAGCTGAGATATAAAAAACTGGTTGGTCACAGTCGCAAAACAACCATACAGACGCGACTAAGGGATTCTTCACTCGTGGTTTGGAATTCACGTATAAATACGTATTAATAAGTTCCTTACTTACTAGGTGGTAGGGTTAATTAAGTTAATTAAGTATGCGACGCGCGGCCGCCTTCCCTTTCAATTATATGCACACTTTGTCCATACCATAGACCTAGCATAGAGCGATGTGCTTACAAGACGAACAAAGTGTGGGAGTGAGACGTCAACTCAACGTACCACTATCGCGAGTTAGAGGGAGATGAAACACATTTCCCATTGGAGTCGCGCTCATGGAACGTGAATTTTTTTTGTGAGATCTTTATGATTTCTCTAGTTTTACTTGAAGAAATCATGAGGGCCTGTGTATTTATAGATTGTTTAGTGAACGGGAGTAAAAACCCGGACAAACACCCTTTTTTAGGGTTCCGTACCCAAAGGGTGAAAACAGAACCCTATTACTAAGCCTCCGCTGTCCGTCCGTTCGTCCATCCGTCCGTCCGTCCGTCCGTCCGTCTGTCTGTCTGTCACAGGGCTGTATCTCACGAACCGTAATAGGTACACAGCTGAAATTTTCACAGAGTGTTTATTTATTTTGCCGTTATAACAACAAATAGGTAAAATTTTAAAATGATATAAATACAAAGAACGTGTTTTTTGGGTTAAATTTTGTATGCTGGTACGGAACCCTTCGTGTGCGAGTCCGACTCTCACTTGGCCGGTTTTTTGTAAATAAGGGTGTATCAGTCTTTGTCGATCTTAACTTTTCCTCAATATTACCAAATAGAACTTAAAACATCACTTCAGATCATTATTTTGAAGCTACACAGCGATTTAGAAATCGTTTTGAGTAATAAAATTAATTTCAGTACATTTTGTATGAAACGATTTTGGTCTCATCCGTCAGTTGACTCTGTATGTCTTTACAAATAGTCCATACGGTGGAGACTTCTTACTTTCTCTACAGTGGTATTTATCTAGTTATAAGTGGACAGACAGACAGAGAGACGCCACACATTGAATGTTATAATTGACGATGAAGGAGAAGCTCGCGTATTTTTATTGCATCATGGTATGCAACAGTGCGCGCCCGCGCAGCTACCACGTGGATAGATCGAGACGCGATCTCGGCATCTCGGAGAATTCAATTTAATTTTTATGCTAATGTGCTCGCGTCCCCGCAGGACCGACGCTTTCGTGCTCTTTTTTTTTTGGTTCAAGTAAATTTTAACGACATTTCCAGTTGCGAGATTGTCTTTCAACATTATGTTTGAAAGTTTATTTCTAAGCGCGTTTGAATGCCTCTGGGACCTCGAGATTACTGTGTACCCTTTATTTAGCACACTTCTTTTGCGGATCCCGTCGCGAAAAGCGAAAAAATCGGCCAAGTGCGAGTCGGTCTCGTACACGAAGGGTTCCGTTCCATCGTACATGATGTAACACAAAAAATCACGTTATTTGTATGGGGCCCACCTTTCATTTTTATATTATATTATTTTACCTATTTCTTGTTATAGCGGCAAAATAAATACATACTCTGTGAACATTTCAGCTGCCTACCTATTACGGTTCATGAGATACAGCCCTGCGACAGACGGACGGACGTACGGACGGACGGACAGCGGAGGCTTAGTAATAGGGTTCCGTTTCCACCCTTCGGGTACGGAACCCTAAAAAACGAGCACACGCACACAGAATATGTTTATATAGGATTATAATAAACATTAAAGCCTTAAGGTGGCCCTTCTCGGCGGGACTAACTAATTCGCGGCCACGGTACAAAACCGTGTTATTAAGCTCTGGGACCTTCTCTGCTTCAAAGAAAAAGACAGGCTCCGTGACGAGGAGGATGCCACATGCCCACAAAACAGACAATGCGCATAGTGTTTAATTTGGTAAGATTTACGAAAATTTTAATTACAAAACGACTTATAGCTAAAAGAAAACCACGAACGCTGTAGTAAAAAACCGAATAAAAAATCGAACAAAAACCAAATTTATTATCAATGTTCATGAAACAATGTCTGATAACTATTATATTCAGATGTTTTTATTTTATCGTTAAGTAATGCACCTCCAAAGTTATTGTATAAAACTCGCGAAAAATTCGAACTTTCGTAACTTATGACTTAGAAAACAAACACAATTTTACGATGCCAACGGTCATCAGACATCTAGTTCGATCAAATAAAGCTATTATGAGCAAAATTTGGGATCTCTGACAAGAAATATGGGCATGATCTTCTTTCCACGTTTGTATGGGGAATTGAGCGGGATGGCCCTAACTAAACTAAACTGTGAGCTACGTCTGTACGTTTAGATTTTTTGATAACTTATCTTATATCCATGATATAAGCCCTTAAACATTATGATACCCATTTTTAGAGGCGTATATCTTATAATATATATATAAGATATATAATTTCTTTGAAATCTATAATCGGAGTATAATTTCTTTGAAATCGATCGTATGTTAATAAAATAATGATACTTGTTATATATGCACTATTACAAATATCATTATTTAATTAACATACGATCTAATTCAAATAAATTTTAAATATTTTTTACTTTCGCTTAAAAAAAGTAAAAAATATTGAAAGCGAATGGGGACGCTTGGCGTCGCGTCGCTTGCTCGCCGGTCGTCGTCCTTCGAAAAGCCCTTGCCCCGGCCACGCAGCCATTACTTTTACGACCTCCCCAAGGCCGCCGACGCGCACCTCATAAAAAAACCAGTTCGACTTCACCCCCTCCCCTCCCGCGCGTCCCCTCCTCGCTCCCGCTTCCACAATTTTTTCGACCATAAAATTTACTAGGCATAAACGCCATCCACGCGGAGAGCATAGGGTAGCAAAATGTTTTAGAGGTAGCGCCGTCGCGACCACAGAATGGGAAATTAGCTAGGAATGAGTATCCCTCCGCTTTGAGACCACCGTCTTCTATTATAACTCCATGCAAATTGAGTTGCTTCAGGCGCAATCTTAATCTAAAAGAATCGCAATCTAAAAGAATGAAATTCAAATTTTCGGTTCTGCCTTATCTCGCTCTCATACTTTCCCCATCTTTACCCGCACTAACTGGTACGGCTAGCTGTACAGAAGTATATATCTATTAGATAAGGTTCGGTAGGTATATATTTTAGGCTCAATCTGGTTTAGCTATTTTGCAAACGAAAATATAATTTTTTATTCTCAAAGTTTTATATTTATTATGATTATTAACATACATGGTTTGTATTTGTTGTTATTCGTGTTTTATTAGGTTTTTTTATGGATTGTCGACTTTTCGCGCAATACGTAACTGTGGTATACTGAATCCGACAGTAATCAGGACGTTTCATGTACAAATGGCATCACCGTTACCGCCACACATTGAACTTTATTACAAATGTATTCTTACAAATGATAATGCCTAATGTGATGTTTACTGTGATGCGATTCGTACCTGCTAGCATATGCTACGTTCATATATATATGAAATGAATCGTAAACTTTTTTTCTATTATTTATTCAATGGTTCTGACTTATCAAATTTCACTTAACTCATTATGTCAATTAACTTTCTTTCTCACGCTGTAAAGTTTAACTTGACACTCATTATACAAAGATGATCACTAGAACTTCCTAAAATTACCATAATGTAATGTAGTGAAACTAAAATAAAAACAAATAATTTTATGTGCCTTTTTTGCTTAAATTAAAGTAGCTACCGTAATTATAAGTAGCAATCGCTATTACTACTTTTTAATGACACTGGTTATAGTAATAATAGAAATATTTTGTACTTAAACAAACAGCAACACCCTAGACGCCACACAGTGGACTTTGACAAACACATGTTTTACTTCCAAATGCCAATGCCTACTGTGGCGCCGGGGATGATGCGCTCTGTACATGATTTTCAAAAACACCGGCGTTTTAAAGTTAGTCCGCCCACTCTGAATAAGTCTGTAGGGATTTATCTGAATTACGGCTAGTTCTGCTCCACTGCATTTCATACATTCGCCAAAAAGTAACGCCTCGCTTCTGCTGCCTCTGAGATGTTCCAATACCCTGCAGAGTGAGAGTGAAGAGCCGATCTCAGATATTAACGTGTACTTGTGGTTTTTTAACCCTTCGTCATTTATTTTGCTGCATAGACACGTTCAATATCGACAGAGACGTTGTAGGCTGCATTTTGTGCTCGAATAAAAAACGACCGTGCCTCCTGTTACCCGTAATATAATTCAAGCGTTCTCTTGGTTTTCTACTAAAATACAACAACTTGGATATGATTATTAAGATTTTCCACGTTTAGGACCTGAAATAAAGGAGAATGTCCATTCTTGTATGGGCGAATAAAGCAGTGTCAACTTGAATGTTCCTCTATGAAACAAGCGTAATTCGCTTGAACATATTTAATCATATTATTATTGATATATTTTAAGTTTTCCTGAAGACGGGAAACTATAGATATTTTTAGGGTTCCGTACCCAAAGGGTGCCAACGGAACTTTCGCTGTACGTCCGTCCGTCAGTCCATCCATCCGTTCGTCCGTCCGTCCGTCCGTCCGTCCGTCCGTCCGTCCGTCCGTCCGTCCGTCTGTCACATGGCTGTATCACATGAACCGTAATAGGTAGGCAGCTGAAATTTTCACAGAGTGTGTATTTATTTTGCCCCTATAACAACAAGTAGACGAAGCTCTGTGCCAGAAGGACGCACGGATGGACGGACGGACGGCCGGACAGTCAGTGGAGGCTTAGCAATAGGGTTCCGTTTTCACCCTTTGGGTACGGAACCCTAAAAACGAAATGTTTACCTATCAAATATTTTTTTTAACACAATTGTTACAAAATAATAACGTCACCATTACGCAGATTGCATAATATTTAATTGCCCTGTACTTTGCAGCTTTGGTTTTTATTTGAGGTAATACTTTGGACACCTATTTCCAAGTTATTGTAATGTGTGGGAAATGTTAATGGGAAATGGGTTATGATAATTGATGTCTAAGTAGTTCTCAGCGAGAATGGAAGATTACCAGTAGTTAGCAACAGAAACTAGTTTGTATTGGGGCGCCGTAATTATTAGTATTATCTTTGCGCAGACTCCGCGTTTTCATACAAATTGGTAGTTCGAGTTTGGTTTTGACAGGTTAATTTTGACCACAGAATAAATGTGACATGTATGTATTTACAATCCACCGTGAAGCAAGGACACATTAATCAAAAAAGATCCCAGTAAAAAGAACTACTTACTATGTTTGAATGTTCAATCTTTGCTGTCAAGGTCCGTAACGCAGGTATAGCGTTAAATAAATGTATGCAGGTATAATCTTAAATGCTGTGTTAGTAGGAAGATTGGTAACGAGAAGACGGACTGTAGGAAAATTCCAAATTATGGATATACAGCAGGTGGCGAAATTGGTTAGACGCATCGACATTAGATTATATCGATGGTTAGACGAAATTCCCGCGAATGGTATGTTTTGCTGGTTCGGGCCCAGCCTTGCAGTATATTCGTAAAGTAGTTATTTTTGCACGGATCTTTCTTAAATTAATGTGTCCTTGCTTCACGGTCGATTATACACACATACATTACACACTCCTTGGAATAAGTGACGTACATGCTCAGTATGAAAAAGTATATTTACACAGAATAAATAGTAAAACTGGTATGGGGTTCGACGTTTGAAGTTCCGTTAACGCCAATTTAGATGGCAAGTCGGACTAGGGACTCGGGTTCTATTTATTAGGGTTACGTACCAAAAGGGTGAAAACGGAAACCTATTACATACCTCCGCTGTCCGTCCGTCCGCCCGTCTGTCACAGGGCTGTATCTCATGAACCGTAATAGGTAGGCAGCTGTTTTCACAGAGTGTGTATTTATTTTGCCGCGATAACGACAAACAGGTAGAATAAAAAAAAAAATTAAAGGCCCCCCCCCCATACAAAAAACGTGATTTCCTTGTGTAGAACACAAGAACAGTGTGCAGGTGAACATTGTTGAACACAACTAGCCTAACAGTAAAATACAGCCTTTGGGACAGTGTAAGTGGTAGCGAATATTATTTGTTTGTTTTTATTTGTATGAATAAATGAATAAATAAATAAATCTTTACGATGGTACGGAACTCTTCGTGTGCGAATCCGACTCGCACTTGGCCGGTTTTAAGGGGTTCCGTACCCAAAGGGTGAAAACGGAACCCTATTACTAAGCCTCCGCTCTCCGTCCGTCCATCCGTCCGTCCGTCAGTCCGTCCATCCGTCCGTCCGTCCGTTCGTTTGTCACAGGGTTGTATCTAATGAACCGCAAGAGGTAGGCAGCTGAAATGTTCAAAGAGTGTGTATTTATTTTGCCGCTAAAACAAATAATAGGTAAAATAAAAAAATAATAAACTTCAAAGGCCCCCCCCCCCCCCTCATACAAAAAACGTAATTTTTTGGGTTAAATCTTGTACGATGGTACGGAACCCTTCGTGTGCGAGTCCGACTCGCACTTGGCCGGTTTTTTTAGTAACTGACGTCGTCGTATGGTGTCCGCAGGCTGGTTCTCGGCGTGCGGCTGCCGCGGAGGCGCGCTGGCGGCGGCGCGCGGCTCGCTCGCCGCGCTGGTGCGCGCGCGCGCCTTCGCGCTCGTCTCGCCGCGCGCGCTGCCGGCGTACAGGGCGAGGCCGGCCACCGGTGAGTCCCCACTTCCCTGCCAGCGTCGCTGCACGGGCCCCTATTCTTGGAATTCCGTGCTCAGGAATCAAATTTGCTCGGCTACATTCAAATGGATAGAAAACACGGATATTTTTTTATCGCAGCTTAGGCCATAGTTTCATCTAATGCGGTGGAACTAAACCGAGCGAGCTTAACCCTACCATCAATAGGTGAAGGGGACCTACAGGTTCACATTGGTTCCGAAGCATGGGACAGCTCGCATTAGTAACGAAATGCACTTATCCATCTCCGAAAGAGAAAGAAAGTTGTGTATGGCCGGGGCAAGAGTTCGAACCCATAACCTCTAGCCCCTACACCACGAACTGTACAGTAGTCATGCCTATTCATGAACTCGGAATTGCTAGAATTGGCCTCCGAAAGCGCTCATTGCCGCACATGTGTGTAAAGTCGCGTGTGCGCCTGTGCCGCACTTCCCGCCATGTGTGTAATATGGCGTGTGTACCTGTACCGCACTTCCCGTCATGTGTGTATAGTCATGTATGTACGGTCGCATTCAGAAGTCCAGTAGCATATTCCAACGCGATTGCTATTTATTTATTTTTATTTATTTATTTATTTATTAAGGCGAGCTCACAGTGCATTTACATAACAATAGAAAAATAATATAAATGAAAATAACACCAATTACGAGCTCACACAGCTGGAAGAAACATTAAAATAAAAACGTGAGAATTACAGTAGCACGATCTAGTATAAACGAAAGAAAATACATTAGTTATCTCATACAGTTGGAAGAAATAAATAATAAAAAGTGAGAATACCAGCTGCACGATCAAACATGAAGCACAAAATTAACATATTAGGCTAGGCTGAAGACCGGTCGACGGGGGAAGGGGCACGCCACATGCACAAAGCAAACCCGACCGTAGGCTGCTACTGGACTTATGTCGTCGATGGTAACTGTGCCGCACTTCCCGCCATTTGTGTAAAGTGGCGTGTGTACCCGTGCCGCACTTCCCGCCATGTGTGTAATGTGGCGTGTGTACCTGTGCCACACTTCCCGCCATTTGTGTAAAGTGGCGTGTGTACCCGTGCCGCACTTCCCGCCATGTGTGTAATGTGGCGTGTGTACCTGTGCCACACTTCCCGCCATTTGTGTAAAGTGGCGTGTGTACCTGTGCCGCACTTCCCGCCATTTGTGTAAAGTGGCGTATGTACCTGTGCCGCACTTCCCGCCGTTTGTGTAAAGTTGCGTGTGTCCCTGTGCCGCATTCCCCGCCATGTATGTAAAGTGGCGTGTGTACCCGTGCCGCACTTCCCGCCATGTGCGTAAAGCGGCGTGTGTACCCGTGCCGCACTCCCCGCCATGTGCGTAAATTCGCGTGCACACCTGCCGCAGGCGAGAGCGGGCGCGGCGTGCAGTACGAGCGGGCGGCGGCGCGCGCGGGGACGCCGCTGCGGCTGGCCGGCGTGTTCGCGGACGGCAGCAAGGCTAAGGCGCCGAAGTACGCGCAGCTCATCGATCCACAGGGCAACGTAAGTATACATTACTGTTGGTGTTATCCCCATTGATTATTGTTTTGATTTCATTGATATTGTATTGATTGATTTGTGAATTTCGCGAAGAAGAATTGGCAAGAAACTCCTCTGGTTTTTTTTTCAAAGTCCACTTAGTCTAAGTTTAAAAAAGTATTTAGAATCACAGGTAAAACACAAAATTGAATTGACGAGTATATTTGGATACGAAAAAACCAACTACTTGTCAAATATACCCATTCACATTATAGCGATCGTAGCCACTCTCTACGTGAGACAACATCGTACTGCTCTCAACATGAGAAAACAAAATGCAACAAGCAGATGGCTACCGACTTGAAGAAACAACACGTCAAAAACACGATAAGTCTATCTCGCACTATGGAGAGTTTCTTTTTTGTTTCCAATCGACAAATATACAACAATCAAATCAGGGCCAATGCAAATGCCATTATAATTTGTATCATAGATATGCTAATAGATAGCTGATAATGTAAACTGACACACCCCTAATAAAGGTATACTAAATGTTCAACAAATTCAGTATTTCTTTAATGACAATGGCAATCAACGTCTACTTATGTAAATTATTACTAAACGAACAAAGTGTATGTATGTAGCTATCACATTATAACCTACACGAAATGGCGCACGAACGACGTGTCGTCCTCGTCAGTAAACTGACCTACCCTACGGCGGAATTCCACAGCCATTCCGAGCCCTCGCAACAGATATTATCCGAGATAATGGCGGGTACATCCATGCCACATTTAAAGCCCACTCCGCGCACAATACGGACGAACAAATAGCCACTGTCAAGGCATAAAACATGCCTCGGTAATAAATTGTCGAGGCTTCAAAAACAAATCGCGGTTACATAATTAGGAAGACGTATTGCACCATAAACAAAAGTCGTTCCCGCCATTTTTCGCGCGCCGTCAGGTTGGCGAACCTGTCGAGAGGGCAGCGCCCTCGACGTAATGTTGCCATCATCAGTCGCTGGAAGTGCCAGACGCGGGATCGGACAATTGAACATAAGAAATATTAAGCGTTAGACTTGTAATTTTTATCATCATCAATGATGATTATAAGATCATTTTGCTACGACCATTAACTATGTCGGTACCAAGTGCTTCGAGCCACTTGTAACCTTGTTTAATTAATATAGAAAACTTTAACTATTGGGTTGGGTCGTTTTTTTATATTTATTATTGAGCTAGACCTTATTCTGAAACTCATTCACACATTCAACGACTTGGCTTCTTCGACCACTTAAATCCAGCGTTGCCATTGTGCTATGGCAGACATTGCATATGCACATTCATTATTAAGTAGAAGGATATAAAAAAATACTTTTGACTTCGACCTTCGAAAAAATGGTGAAGTCAGGTCTCAAACGTATTCTTTTTCAAGTTTGCTGCTGACATTGACAGTAACTGATATTGATTTAAATATCATTTTAAAGAGGGTAACATTATCTTACAATTAAGTTAAGGTTATGTTTCACTTTTAGAAATGTATTTAACGAAACATTTAAAAAAACGGTTTGTCCCATTTGGATAGATTTTTTTTTAATCTAATTTTTTTTTTTGGAGCTTGGGTACACATAGTGACCATGGATAGACTTATTCGGAGCTGCTTGGGCGACGTTGGGCTCTGGCTAACTCGTTTCAATCGCAAAAATTGGTCGAACATTTTTAGGTCTAAAGATGTTTTTAACAAATTCATCCCATTGTGCCTGCATACTTTGCCTTGCATAAATCTTCCAACGAGTTCGGATACAAAAGAGTGGATTATATTCTTATCCGCATCTAGTTTTATCCAGTTTCGACAGATGTTCCCACATATTATTCCACGTGTTGAAGAATTTAATAGAATTTATTACTTCTTTAGTTGTGTGCGTATGCTTTTGATTTGTTCTATTTTTAACCGACTTAAAAAAAAGGAGGAGGTTCGCAATTCGACTAGATCTTTTGCCTGGGTGAACAGATTTTGATGATATTTTTTTTATTTTAATGCTGGTGTTTCTCGTGTGGTCCCATTTCAATATTGTTTAGTTCTGACAATAATATCAATGTGAAAATCATATAAATCTTACATTTGCATTAAGTATGTGCGCGACAAATGGACGAATAACTCAATGTCACGTCAACCGATTTCGATGATTCTTTTTTTATTGGAAAGGATGTGTAAAAATGAGTTCGTGTACTTCAAATTTCCTAAAAATAAACAAATAAACAAACATTTTTCCAAAAAAAAACCGACTTCAAAGACAAAGTATTCCAAAACCAATTAACATGCACTAAAAAGTAATAAATAATTGCAAATTTTAACCGACTTCAAAAAAGGAGGAGGTACTCAATTCGACTGTATGTTTTTACTGACCCCAGAACTTTCGCCTGGGTGAACCGATTTTGTTGTAGTTACGATTATTATAATTTTTTGAGTCAGCGTCGGCGTTTTTTTTTTGTTTATATCCTACATGTTACTTTCAACGGAGGCTGTGTATGTTTCGTTGCAAGTGCTAGGTCGTTATAAATCTGTAAAGCAAAGCCGTGGTCGATGAAGCCCTTTTTAGGGTCACTTATGGTCTGGCTCTCGTGTCTGTCGGTCACACACATTCTGTCCAGATTTTTTCTCCTATTAACGGTTCTAAAAATAACAATGTAGGTACACTTATGCACGTGAACTTGACCGGTTCTTTATTTTTAAATATAATACGATATATGGCGTTAACCAGGCCCTCAACAGCGTGCCTGTCGTCGCCTACGGGTTTTCGAACTTTTTTTATAGGGACTGCGAAAACCATGCCATGCCGGCCGGCTAGCAGCTTCTTCACTCGTGTTTAAAGGAACCCAGGGGGGGGGGGGGGGGTAACTCGCCGGGTGATCAGGCAAGAGATTGATGAAATTAAATTACCTTAAATTATTATAATTAAATACCAAACCAACCGTCATTATATTAGCGTAACAAATCACATGGGAGGTAGGTGCTTTGCCGGTGACCACTCGTTTATGAGCACAGCTAAACCAAACTGGATTGAAATGTATTTGTATTGCCGCTTCGACCATCGCTCATTCCATGCGATGATATTACCAACCCGGGCGGGATTAGCCCCACCACCTCGGGTATACATTCGGTTCCGGTCCTACCTACAGTTTTACGTGCAATCCGAACCACGCTCGAAAATGGTCACCCATCTAGAACCCAACTGCGCTCAGCGTTGTTTCACCCAGCTTATCGAATCGCAAGGCGTCGCGCCACTGGGCTACCAGGCATCTAAAATTTGAATTTCGTACCATGCTAACTGACAAACGCCGTGTTGCGACTTTTTTCCTTTGTTAATTGGTGTTTCACTGCATTTTTATTTCTCAGGGAAAATGCACATTTTAAGTTCAGGATATGAGAAACAGGTGAACGCACGCTAATGCGATTTTTTTCTTCGGGAGTACACACGATTATATGGACAATATGTACATACGGCGGGTAAGGACCACATTATGTACACTTTTCCTTCGAAACGTAGTGCTCCGCACAAATAATGTCGTAAGTAGAAAGCCTTTTAATCATTTAAAATGAACAGTAACCATGGTGATCTAAAAACTTACTTCCGGTATCGATAGCGTTGGATTTGCTAATACAGGCCGTGTAGGCGGTGGCATAGGGGTGGCAGTTCCACAAAGTGAAGTGGTATAGTTAACAAAAGTATAAGGTCTGCTCTGAATTGACACCGACTTACCTGTGAGGTAATCTTTTGAAAAATATCTGCCTCGCCATTATCTAAATCTCCAGTCTTTATTTTTTATGCAACCTGACATGGTTGGCTAATACCACACAACTACCGTTATGATATTAGCCCAATACACCACATTCCCGAAGAAATTAGGTGCCGTGCCAGGACCTTCCCTTTATGAACATTACTACATTGAACTGGATGGAAAACACGGACAATTTTTCATTGCCGCTTCGACCATCTTTTCATCCAATGCGATGGTACCGACCCGGGCGGGCTTAAAGCCTACCACCTAGTAGGGGAAGGGGACCTATAGTTTTACATGGATTCCGAACCATGGAGCAGCTCGCATTCGTGACGAAATGCGAGGATTCGAACGTAGAACTCTGGTATGCTAGCCTAGACCCCGCGCAACTAGGCTACGAGCCGCTCGCTATTGAAATCATCCTTGGTAAGTTGGCTGAGGCTTGATTGCGTTTTCATTCAATGTTGTTTATCGCTGGCATGTGTATGGTCACGTTTTATGAATTCCAATCGCGCAATAGGTAATGACGACAGTAGTATGCGCTGCGCAAGGACTTCGGTGGTCTTTCAACCTGATATGGTCAACCACCCAGCGAGTTCGGTTATTTTGCGCGTCGTGACTACTTTTTATTGTTACTATCGCATACCGTTATCGCCTCAGATCAAAAAAGGAAGGAGTAGTGCCATCTAGCGCGCCTGCCACGAGACCCGCAGTGCAATCACGAAGCACAAAATTGGGTGTAGGTTGCTGTACTTACAGCAATATAACAGCTTTTGCGATTACGAAATCGATGCATTCACAAATGGTGCGGCACTCAGCGCTACCCGCAGCAATTAGGTCAACTCCATACATTTCGCGTCGAATCGGTATTACGAAACGGCAAAGAACTGTCAAATGCGGGGAGGTAAACGCCTATTTCGTCTGCTCGCCTAGTCAAGTACCTCAAAAGTTGACCTATTGTCGACACAGATTAGTCCGTGCTGGATGTAAAACGGCATCGTAATCGCGCTTTAGAAATGACGGGGGCGCACCTACACGTACCGCGGCACCATCCTCAATTTTTGCGTAATCGCACTGCCGGTATCGTCTATTTTCTAAAACTACCAAACAAACCTAAACCATAGATATAATAGTAGGGATAGATTGCTAACGTCGTACTAGTGTTGAATAGGGATCAAAATGTCAACAGATGTCGTTGCCATTCACATTTCATAATACAATAAATTAAAACCAATGAATATCAATGATATTTTTTTATTTACAATGGCATTACTTAATTTATAGTTAAAATGTAACGTTTTCATCATGCCTGCCTGGGCAAAATTTGGAATTTTAGTTCTGGCAGTGGCGGGAGATGGCGCTGGTTAGAAATGTCTTAGTACCAGCGAAAATAAGAAGTATTTAGCGAGTTTTGTACGTTGTATGACGTTAGCAGTCTTATCCCTTCTTTACTTTGTCTATGCCTAAACGTATACATCCCTCACGACAACATAGTCACAGACGTATTGGAGGGTATGCTGTTGGTGTGAACTGTCTTAGCGAATTCAGGAACACATTCGATGTTTTGACTGTGTAAAAAACTAATTATTACGATTATTTTATTTTTATTTGATTTTATTTAATGAGTTGCAACAGTCTTATATAAAGTCAGTTTTACAATGGTTCTTAGTCAAGGATTGTGGCCAATATAAGAATTCCATTGATCAGTCTGGAATTGTGAGCTCGGACGTTGCATGTGCATTATATGCACAGTTTGTCCATACGGCGGGCCGTTACGAGTAAAACCAAATTAAACTTGTTCCTTTTCTCTTCTGTGGCTATTGCAAATGACGCTGGACCCGCACAAGTCATTGTGTCTTTCACAGAATCTCAAGGCGTGGAGCTATTTGAAGGAACTTGCTTCGTAGTACCGGGAACTGAACGGCTTTGGTGTAAACATTCTCGGATGTGCAATTCTCTGGAGGTACGAAATTGTTGGATAATTATGTGATTGGTTCGTTGACTTCAACCGTTTATGTGTTTACGTGACCAAGTTGACAACATGACAAAGATTCGTTTAGTATATAGGTGGTTGTTTCGACTCTACAATCACTTCGACTTGTAAATGTCTTGAGGTAATTGTGGGTTTTTTATTAATCTTTCACGCTTTTATGATTAAAAGATATTAAGTTCTGAAAGATTAAATAAAATAATTGATAAATAATGAGAACAAATGTTTTTGCCAACCAATAAGTTGCGTATTAATGAGTGAGATGTGGTGTGTTAGTTTCGGCACTCAAAATGAATACGAGTGATTTCACAGTACTCACTGCCACCGATTGTTCCCAAAATGTGCACCGTGAGGAGTCACTGAGTACTGACTTTCATCAGATCCATATGACTAAGGGAGCCACTGTGGCTAACTAAGGGAGCCGCCTACCCAAAATGTTTGGGAACGGAACCCTTACTACTTATTATTAAGCCTCCGCTGTCCGTCCGTCCGTTCGTCCGTCATAAGGCTGTATCTCATGAACCACAATAGGTAGGCAGCTGATATGTTCACAGAGTGTGTATTTATTCTGCCGCTGTAACAACAAATAGGTAAAATTAAATAATAAAGTTTTATACGAAACACGTGATTTTTTTGTGTTATATCTTGTGCAATGGTACGGAACCCTTCGTGTACGAGTCCGACTAGCACTTGGCTGGTTTTTTTGAAGTCGGTAAAAAATCTGCTTTTATCTTCCTAGACGTTGTCCAGTGAACTAATGTTTTTTTATATCGATGACGTTGCCACTATGATTTATACATACATATAGATATAAAATATAATTTATAATTTAGTAGCGGCCAATAAGCCCGTCATTGTACTTAACTTAATCGCGAGTAAAATCCAAGCGACCGGCTGAATGTGGCAGTAAAATTCTCATTACGACATTTTCACATCTTATAGCCTATTAAAATACCTGTACGACGAATGAAACGCTCTGACCCGATACACTGATACATTTACCGACGTAATCTGAATCATTTTCCTGTTTTTACCTGCGATATAAGAGTGACACGGTTGTGCAAAGATGGAGGCTTTACTCCGTCGGAGGATGTAAGTGGTAAATCGGTTAGATTTGCCTGCTTCGAGGAGTAACGGCCCAATCGTGAAGATGATTGAGAAGTGAATGAGTCTACCAGTGTGTAGAAATATGATTTGATCGATGCGTGAAGGCACAGAAGTAATAGGTGAAGGGGAATTATGTTTGATACAGAGCTGGCAAGATTTGAATTTGAGCGTATGATCTCCGAAAGAAAAGTCAATGCATCTGGTAATTTAGATGAAAATCTGGTAGCGGTGAAAGATGTTATTTGAAAATATATTTCTTCCAAACTTAGAAGAACAAGTCCCGGCACACGTATTAACGCCCAGCCCAAACAACTGTTCTTAATTCTTAAAATGTTTGGAGTTTATGACGATGAGAAGAACGGATGTTTCGTAATTCGACCTATGAGGGGATTAAATAGGGTAAAAAGTATATTTGCGAGTTTGGCAATGCCCTTAAAGCAGCGACCAATTAAGGCGCTAGGACTAGCCAACTACGCGCACTTTTTAACAAATGTAATAATATGTAGTGAAACGCTTCAGCAAATCCAAATAGAACTCCAGACTGATAATGGATTGTTAATATTTTTTTATTCCATCATTTATTTAAATAATAATAAAAATAAAAAAAGTTGATTTTTCTCATTGGAAATCTGAAAGTCATTCGATTTCTAGATATAAGCAAAAACAGCATATATGCATAAACAAAAAATTCCATTTGCTTTTAGATTTCTACATTTAGTCAAAAAAGTTCGGAAATGGACACCGTTTCCGCAATGTATTTTGTATAGAAAAAGGAAACATACATTAACGAAAATCATTCGATTCCTAGACAAGGAATCATATATTGTAAGGATGACACTTATAATCGTCAGACTTAGTTAGTTTACTTGGGGTGCCTCGTCTAACTTTGCGATTTGGCTAGTACCAGGCCCTTAAATGAATTCTACCGATGTATTTAGCAAAAGGATTTTTACAATTCCTTGTTGCAGCTTTTGTTTTTAAAAAAAATGACAACCATATTACCCCATTACAGCTGCCCCGAGTAAAGAAAAAAAGGCGTACACTGACGTGTCTATTGTCAAATGTAGTTCTCATCACATTGCGCATCCCGTGAATAATGGATTGGTTGAAATCAACATTAATACTCAACCAAAATCTTGCCACGATCGACAATGAACGCCTCGCGAAGAAGGCAGACGTCATTGCACTTCTATTCAACTCGAACGGCGTTGACAAGGATGGTGTAGTCGAAAAATTCTGCACCATCTACGAAACGGCAAAGCTCACCCAACTTCCAATAGAAGTGGTATACGTCCCGATGGACAAGGTTAAGGGAGAAATGCTGAGCTCATTCAAGAAGCAGGCGAATTGGTTCACGATCGCTTTCGGCGAACCGGCAATCGCACACCTCAAATACTTGTACGGGGTGACGTGCCTGCCCACCGTTGTGGTCATCAAACCTGACGGAGGGGTGGTATCCAGGCAGGGCATAACGGATCTGGAGGAACATAAAAGGAACGCACTAATTTCTTGGATTTCCACGGGCTTCCAGAGAGAACGTATAAATGTGCAAGATGACGAAATGTATGGGCCCGACTGGAAGTTCGGTCGCGCTGGCCCAAGGCCTAAATACGTTAGAAAGTTTTAGAGTGAAATAAATGCGGTGTTTTTAAATACGTGTTTATTAACTGCAGCATTTTTTTTATTGCTTTTTTTGTGTTGCCAGACTTGGAAGACTAAATCACACTTACTGTAGCGCTCTGTGATTGAGAGTACAGTAGTAAGTACAGTAGTAATGTACATCCCTCCAATTGTACACACTGGAAAGAAAAGGAATTCCTAAGTCCCCTTTACTCTATGATTGAGGTCAGCATGACAGAAAGAGATATCGAATTCGTCTCTATTTCCGGTGCATACATTTCAGACGAAACGACTGTACATTTACGTTCAGAAGGCGGATCACCTCATGTTTCGGAAACCATGTAAGACTTGTAGGTCCTTTCCATGATCACTATGTGGTAGGGTTAAGCCCGCCCGGGTCGGTACCATCGGATTGGATGATATATGGTCGAAGCTTCAATGAAAATGTGACGTGATATCATCCAGTTCAATTTAGCCCTGTGGTTACAAGTGTGGTAACAGGCGTACATATCTAGAAGAAGTTTAATTAACATTTTAGTCCAGCACACCACACTTACTAAGGACCGGACTTGGAGGAGAGAACAAAACACATATGTTGTGCTATCGACAAAGTTTAATTTTCACAATTAGAAGCGCTTAGGGAAAACGACCGTCTTATCATGCGCTCCTAGTAACCATACGCATTTTTAATTGATACGAGAAAGGAGCAACTGGGAATCAAACCCACATACTCCGTCCATAGGTCTAATCATCCACGGTTTAACCTGACGAAGGCTCTGTTATCTGTGCTTAAGAGCCTAAGCACAGATAATTAATATGAATAAATTGAAACATCCGTTATTTACCTACGAAAAAGAAAAAAAGGCATATATGTATACAAAGCGCGCGCACTTACATTTTATATAACACATTGCACATTTCAAACATTTTATGAAGCATTTTCAACTGTTGTCGTAAAGGAGACAATTATGTTCCTTGAAGATGGTATCTTTGAACCGTGTTTGTTGCGCACGGCGTAGCTTGCTGAAAATCTGTTTGCAGCAGACTACACCTGCTTGATGATAGTGGACTGTATTAAGCGTTGTAGGTTTTAAAGGCTCCAATTCCTCCAGCTCTCGTTAATTTTCTAAGGCTTTTCATGAGCAGAACGAAGAAAAAACGTTTTCACCATGTTTTTCACGTTGGCTAGGCGACGACTGACTTTTGTAACTGACGGCGGCTGCGCGGAGCGAAAGTGTGGAGGATGGAGCAATCTTTATTCTTTTTTATACAGAAAATATTATTTTCAGCGTGACTTCTTTGACGTCCGTCGTTCACATACTCCCCCCGGTCGTTGACAAGTTCTCGACGACCCTCAGCACCGGCAGACGGACGATCTTCTTCGCGGGGCGCCGCAGGAGGCCTCCGGCAGTGCGCACGTCTACGACGCGCACGTGGCCGTCCTTCCCAGGCAGCGTGCGCTCAACGACGCCTCGCGGCCAGACGTTGCGAGGCAGGTTGGCGTCTACGATTAATACCACGTCGCCCTCACGCAGCTCATCGTTGGAAGAGTCACCCGGCACCTTCCGTGGCAGCAAAGTCGGCAAATACTCGCGCACCCAGCGCGACCAGAAGACGTCGGCGAGGCGCTGGGTTGCCCGCCACTGCCGTCGGCGCGACAGGTCGTCGTCGCCGAAGGTACCTGGCGTAGGCGCTCCAGATGAACTGCCCAGGAGTAAGTGATTCGGCGTGAGTGCCTCGGGATCGCTGGGATCAACCGAGACGTGAGTGAGTGGCCGGGAGTTGATCGTCAACTCGGCCTCGGCGAGTAGCGTGGCGAGTACTTCATCGCTCGGCGCTCGCTGATGCAGCGTGACGCGGAGTGCGCGTCGCACGGAGCCCACCAGTCGCTCCCACGCGCCACCCATGAACGGCGCAGCGGGAGGGATGAAGCGCCACTCGGCACCTCTGGACAGCGCGAACGTCTTAACGGCGGCGTGGTCCACCTCTGCCCAGGCACGACGGAGCTCGGCGTCGGCTCCATGAAAGTTAGTCCCATTGTCACTGTAGATAATGGCAGGGGCGCCTCGGCGCGCTATCAGGCGGCGCAGGGCGGCAATTGCCGAGTCTGTGCTCAAGCTCGCGGCGATCTCTAGGTGCACTGCGCGCGTCACGAGGCATGTGAACAGCGCGCAGTACCGCTTCTCCCGGCGCCGTCCCACAGCAACGTCGAGCGGGCCAAAGTAGTCCAGTCCGCAATAAGTGAATGCTCGGTGATGGTGACCCAGGCGAACTTCGGGCAGGTCTCCCATCGGCGGAGTGCAGGCAGTGGCGCGGCACAGGCGGCAAACTTGACAGGCGCGCGCCACGGCTCGAACGGTTGGTCTAAGGTGGATGACCCACCACGACTGGCGCAGCTCGTTCACTACGGCTTCAGGGCTCGCGTGGTGAAACTTGACGTGCAGATGCTGCACTAGCAGGCGAGTCACCGAGTGTCGACCGCACAGAATGACGGGCTGCGTGACACGACGATCGATGTCCGGGGCGGCATTAGCGCGACCTCGCAAGCGTAGCACCTGCTCGCCGTCCAGAAACGGTGACAACTGCTGCAGACGGCTTGCCGGCGGGATCGCGAGGCCGGCTTCCAGACATTTCCGTTGCTTAGAAAATGAGTCCTTCTGAATTTGTATGTACCAAAGGCTTTCAGCCTTCCTTATATGTCGAGCTTCGAGATCCCCTCTATGTCGACGGCGGCATTTGTCAACAAATAGTAAGACGTTGGCTGTAGCGCGGACGAGTCGCATCCAGTTAGAAAATCTCGAAGCTTCCGGTAGGTGTCCTGTTTCTCCTTTATCAATGGTATCTGCAACGGCGGCGGCAGCGACGACATCTAGCGGCACGTGTCGCAGCTCTTCCTTGGATTCCGTCGCTCGTGTTTGCGGTTGCGTAGGCCATTCGCTCTCTCGTTCGGATAAAAAATCAGGATCGTGAAACCAACGATATTCTCTATTATCGTTTTCTGTGCGGCGGCGGCATGCCCTGTCCAGAATTTCAAGAGCACTCTTATCCTGCTGGCGTCGTTTTTCGAACGGTGTCACACCGGGCGGTTCAATATTTAAATGGTATCGGACCGGCACATCCGTGTCGTCGTCTTGCGCAGTGTGTCCGATAAAGTGAACCGTCTGTTGACTCCCCCCGGTATGACCGCCGTGTAAAACCCACCCTAGCGGGGTGCGGGAAGCTACGGGTTCTTCTCTCTGACCCCGCTTCCACTCTGAGGGTAGCAGCAAGTGCCAATTATCTTGGCCTATTAGGATCTCCGGTTCTGCGTCCGAGTACCTCTGAATCGGGACATCACGTAAGTGCGGTAAGTGTACGAAATTGTCGATCGTCTGGGTTGTCAAGTTCAATCGATCCACTGTGTGCGCATCCTGTAGCACGAACTCGGCTCCATCCGCGCCAGCGATAGTCAATGTTACGCGCTTAGAGTTCGGAACCGTGCCGCAAGCGGTGACTCCGACGATCTTGATTGGCTCCGCAGGTCCGTCAGCTCCTATCTTTGCGGCGAGCTGGCTTCTCAATAGGGTCACTGTGCTTCCGTCGTCAAGTAGAGCGTAGGTGCGCGCGCATCCTTTGGGTCCGTATAATGTGACCGGTAATATTTTAAGTAATGCGCGGCCACAGCAGGACTCCGCCTTCATTACTACCTCCGAGTTTACATTGCTTGCGCACACACCAGGTTCCGACGGTCTATTTTCGTGCAGCAAGGTGTGGTGGCGTCTCCCGCAGCCAGTTACGCTACATCCTTTTGTCTCACGGCAGTAACCGGCGCGATGTCCGCGCTTTAGGCATCTAAAACATAGCGCGGCCTCCTTAATATATTTCCATTTCTCTTCCGTTGTCAGATCCATGAATTGTTTACATACGTTTAATTTATGTTCCTTAGAATGACATAGCGTGCATGCGGGGGCGGCGCTGTTCGTCTCGCTGGCGGCTGTGTGCACTGCATACTTCTGGGCAGGTCGGGTTGTGGCGGCGGCAGCGCCCCGAGAGGTGGTAGCGGCGGTGCTGCGCAACTGTTGCGGGGGCGGCACGGGGCGAAGGGGAACGGCGATATCTCGCTCCCGCGCCGTCCTCCACATCAATGATATTCTATCAGATTCTCTTATGAGAAATTCGCTGATTTTAATTAATTCCGGCTGACCGTCGTGTAGGCGCGGGTAAGCGAAGTCCAAGTATGGAATCATAAGTACCTGCATTTTATTTTTGATCGCGCATACGACGTCCATGTTCCGTAAATAATCTTCTTCCTCGAGTGCTCGGAGGGCGGCGACAGTATTCTGCACTTGACAAGCGAAAAAGTTTATTTGTTTTGGTACGTCGGTCAATGTAGGTAAATCTTTGAGCGCTTGCAACTCTGCGTCAACAATGAACTCTGCTCGTCCAAAACGCCTTCCCAGTGACGTCATGACGTCATCCGGATCTCCCTTACCGATCAGCTGATGACAGACGGCTGCTTTTGCTTCGCCACGAAGACTTCGGCGGAGGCGAGCGAGGTTTTCCTGTGCGGTAAAGCGATGTTTTTGTTCTTCGTACGCGGACTTGTAGTACAACCAGTCAGCTGATGCCCCATTAAACTCCGGCAACTGCGTCGAGTATCGGTCCGGACGTGCCGCCAGGTTCGTTATGGCTTTAGCCAGTTGAGCCATCTCGCCGTCTCGTGATTCTTCGTGCCGCGCGGCGGTAGCGGCGTGCGCCACTTCCTGGAGCTCCTTCGGCGCAGTTGGTGCGGTGACGGTAAGAAGTAGAGAACGCGGGGGTGAGGCGGAACACAAGCTGGCCACGACCCATTTCTCGGTGCGCTGTCGCGACGGCAGGTGCTCTGCGTCACCGAGCTGGGCCGGTCGATCTTGACTTTGTTCAGACATGATAGAACCCTCATCGTCTATTGCTTCTAGTTCGGCTTGCAACTTCTTCTGAATCAGATCCTTTTCGATATCTGCGAGTCGTTCTCTCTGTCTCTGTCTTTCCCGTTCTATCTCGGCGAGCTGCTGTGCGGCGGCTAGCTCGGCTTCCCTCCTTCGGTGTGCTGTTCGCGAAGAGGTCGTGCGTTTCGTGCCCGTAGATCTTGCTTGCTGCACGTGCTCATGTGTGGCATGATGTGGCGCTTCCATCACGGTGCGCGATGATGTCGATTCGTCTAGCGGGTTGGACGGTGAGGCAGGTAGTCCAGTAACAATGTGGTCTGGGGTGGCAGATACCGTAGCCAATCCGGAGTCCACAGGGGCCCGCTGTGACGATCGTGTGTTTACCATTTTTACCGTTTTACACGCGAATGACTAACACGTTTCCAGGTTGCGACGGCGGAGGCGCAAGCTCAGGAATCCGGGCATCCAGGTAGAGCCACGAATACGGAGCGGTGCGATGGCGGAGCGACGAGGGTGGGGGCGGAGGCGGCGGCGGCGGCGGCGGCGTCTTGATTCGGTTCGAAGGCGACCAAATGTTGCGCACGGCGTAGCTTGCTGAAAATCTGTTTGCAGCAGACTACACCTGCTTGATGATAGTGGACTGTATTAAGCGTTGTAGGTTTTAAAGGCTCCAATTCCCCCAGCTCTCGTTAATTTTCTAAGGCTTTTCATGAGCAGAACGAAGAAAAAACGTTTTCACCATGTTTTTCACGTTGGCTAGGCGACGACTGACTTTTGTAACTGACGGCGGCTGCGCGGAGCGGGAGTGTGGAGGATGGAGCAATCTTTATTCTTTTTTATACAGAAAATATTATTTTCAGCGTGACTTCTTTGACGTCCGTCGTTCACTTCGAAGGCTCTGTTATCTGTGCTTAAGAGCCTAAGCACAGATAATTAATATGAATAAATTGAAACATCCGTTATTTACCTACGAAAAAGAAAAAATGCATATATGTATACAAAGCGCGCGCACTTACATTTTATATAACACATTGCACATTTCAAACATTTTATGAAGCATTTTCAACTGTTGTCGTAAAGGAGACAATTATGTTCCTTGAAGATGGTTTCTTTGAACCGTGTTGGTACTGTGGAAGTGAGTAGATCTCTTCAATCTAAGAACCTTTTGTAAGAACGCAAATAGCTGCATATATTTTCAGGCAAAGGGTTTCTTTTACTGGTTTTCATATTCTTGCAGCTACAATTCGATTCGATGTTATACCAACGGAATATAAGTAAATTATAATAGTTGTGTCTAAGTGGGAAGTGCGACGCCGCGACGCACACGTCCATAACAAACTGCCGTAACTAGTCTTAGATAATGTAACAAAAGAAAATGCTTTACATCAGCTTGTATAAGTGATGTTCGTCAGTTTTTACAATGTCCATCTAGTGTGTCGATACTTCCACGTCCGGGCGTTATATGTAGCAGCGTAGCGTTCAAAGGCTGCATACATTGTTATGAGGCTACAAAGGAAATATATCGAATATAGTCCAACTCAATAAAACATCTTCTGATGCCGTCAAACTCATGCAAGCCTGGTACCTATAAGAATAATGTTGAGGGGCCTTTCCAATTTCCCTCACCTTCACGCCGTTTTACCGGAGGGGTAGGCAGAGATGATGGAGCGCCGTACGGTACGATCACAGCACACCTCTTTCGCTTCATCTACAGACATACATCTTTTCATACATGCTCTACGATTACGGGTGCTACGAACCAGATTTTTTACGAAGAATTACATCGATTTGGTCGTAGTACGTATAAGGCCGCCCGGACACAACACTTCCGCTCACATCTGCTCTGTAAATTTGTTTCGTATTTTTTTTCTAGTCTAACCTCTTTCTCTCTAACCCAGTCGTTTAGAAATTTGTCCGTTAGATTAACTCCGCAAATTTTCCTAAAGGAACGCATTTCTACTGCATCTATTGCACATTATTATAAAGCATAAAAAATGCACAGAATGTCCAAACTATTCTGGAATAGTGTGCTTTAACTATTTTTTTCTTCTTTTGCTTCAACTCGGCACATTTATGATATCTTGCCACTATAATTTATGATTTAGTTAAAATCAAAAATTTAATTATATTTAGGGGCCATTTTTCAATCCTCAGATAGTATATCGGACTCATAGTATAAATTCACGTTTGTCAAAAGACTGATAGTTATTGCCGGAGAATCATATCTTCTAACACAATAATCGGACTATAATTTTACTAACAAAGATATAGACTTACTTTATCTGACGCATAAATAAATCCGTTGAATAGCAATCTGGCTATTGAAAAATCTGCACTGTAAATGTAATGTATTAATGTAATTGTAAATGTATGGGGAGCTCAATTTTCGAATAACGTCAAAATGTTATTGAAACTTTTCTGCTCCAAATATGCCTTGGAATGTCTGGTTAACGTTTGGACCACACCTCCGTTAACAACCTGTATACCTAAAGGCTCGGTAAACAGCGGAACGCACTCCCTGCCGAGGTATTTCCCCCAACATATAACCTGGGGTACTTCAAACATGGTGTGAAGAAGCGCCTTGCTAAACGCCATGGTTTTCGCAGACGCCGTAAAAGTTCGAAAGCCCAGAGGGTGTGGTCGGGCACCTCTTAGGTTAGGTTAGGTTAGGTTAGAAGGGGCTTTTGTTTACATAAACAAAATCACCAGTGTTAGGCGTTGCATGTCTGACCTAAAGGGGAAACCTAGAGTACGACCAAGTGCATCGATCAAAGATCTAGTCCAGACTGCTGTCGAAATATGCAAACTACCTACAGCAAGTACAATCGGGTTTATTGCCCAATAAATTAGCGCTGAATTTGAATAAGTAGGCAGGCAATTGGAGGCAGGCATGCGGGCCTAGAAACCTATTGTGATAATACGAAAACGAACGGCGAAAGCAAATTTGAATATTCAATTCAAAGATAGGTATATGTTTCATCACTTGCAGCTCGACTGCAAGGAATCTGTTATCTAATCGAATATTTGATTGTGTAGGCAAATATGTCAAAATAGATACTTACATATGTCTAGCAATACATTTGGCTAGAGTATAGGCATGGATCACTGCATGCTCTTCACACGTACCTCATTGGCACGTGCGGGGAACCTTAGTTTGATGTCCAGCAAGGCTTGGGTTTTTTCTGTGATGTCCGATTATCCATAACAGCAAAAAGAGCAAGCAAATTATGACATCAACCAATACGAAAACAAAAGACGACGCCACCAGGCTCAGAAAAAAAACAATTGCAAATAGCGGCTCACTTATCATGGTGCCAAAACTTCCATACGTATATTCGAAGCGTCCAATCCTTTGAACTTATAATACTGGGCACTACATTCTTACATCTTTCCAATATCATTGACTAGTTACCATGCACCGAAGTCAACTCCCGGCTACTACCATGCCTTCCTCATATAAGGGAACAACGACGTCGACGGCCGCCATCTTGGAATTCTCCCGACGACGCGACGCGACATGACAGACCATAGACGAGGTATCGAGGTCGCGCCTTCGCCCATAAACAATAAAGTTATTACGTGATTACGAATACATTAAGAGGTGTGTGGATCGGTGTACCTTAGAGGTAACTATTTCTATAGCAGCTTTTTTTAACTTTGCAAATACGTATTTGTGAATTTTATTTGTGAAAATACGCACACAAATAAATATATAAAAAGATACAATTCATGTATTTTAAAATCGATATAGTTAATGGAAGTTTGTTTGTGTTACATTCATTGACTTATATGATGGTTATTAGTGGAGATTGATTTCTCTTTTCAGTGTAATGACATGAAAATACATGACTATAACAGTAGAAAAATCATAGAATCGCTTACCTTTGGCAGTGTAAGAAATCGCCTTTAATATCATGTTCAGAATTTTATGATAAGCATGGTCCGTACCAACACAATTTCATTTTGCGAATTCGTCAGGAAAAGTTTGTTCAGAATACTATTTTATTCTCTAGTCCGTGCCTTCTTGAGTGCCATGCTTAAATAATATTAAAAAATGTTTTCTTTAATAAAAAATGTTACGAGAAATTTTAATGAGTGCCCACTTGTCAGTGGTGCGTGGACTTGCCATTCATGCCAGAGATCATAGGTACAAATCCCCGCCCCTTTCAAGCAACACTTTATTTTTAGGGTTCCGTACCCAAAGGGTGAAAACGGAACCCTATTACTAAGCCTCCGCTGTCCGTCCGTCCGTCCGTCCGTCCGTCCGTCCGTCCGTCCGTCCGTCCGTCCGTCCGTCCGTCTGTCCGTCTGTCACAGGGCTGTATCTCATGAACCGTAATAGGTAGGCAGATGAAAATTTCACAGAGTGTGTATTTATTTTGCCGCTATAACAACAAATAGGTAAAATTTAAAAATAATAATAATTAAAGGGGGTCCCCTATACAAATAAAGTGTTTTTTTGTGTTAAATCTTGTAGGTTGGTACGGAACCCTTCGTGTGCAAGTCCGACTCGCACTTGGCCGGTGTTTCTTTCTGATTTGGATAAGTACATTTCGTTACAAATTCGAGCTGTTGCATAGTTTGGAAACCATGTTAAACTGTACGGTCCCTTCCCCTACTCTACTAGGCGGTTATAGCCCGGTTGTACGTATTGCATTCGATTAAAAAAATAACCGACTTCAATGAAAAAGCACTAAAAAGTAAAAAATAATGTTCATTTTTGTAGTTACGATTTCTGTTATTTTTTGAGTCGGCGTCAGCCGGGCACGCACTGCGCCAATAAAGAGAACCTAACCTAACCTAACCTAACCTAACCTTGGCTGACACCGACTCAAAAAATTAACAGAAATCGTAACTACAAAAATGAACATTATTTTTTACTTTTTAGTGCTTTTTCATTGAAGTCGGTTATTTTTTTTGTTAATTTTTTTTTTATTTGTTAATTTTTAGTGAATCTGAAGTACACTTACTAATTTGTACACGTCCTTTCCAATGAAAAAAGAATCACCGAAATCGGTTGGCGTTTTATTGAGTTATTCGTCCATTTGTCGCGCACATCTTAATACAAATTTAAGACTTTTATGATTTTCTCATGGATATCATTGTCAAAACTTATCGAAATTAAAATGGGACCACTTGGGAAGCACTAGCTATCATTTAAAAAAATAATCATCAAAATCGGTTCACCCAGAAAAAAGTTATGAGGTAACAAACATAAAAAAAAAACAAAAAAAAAAAAAACATACAGACGAATTGATAACCTCCTCCTTTTTTTGAAGTCGGTTAAAAAGACGGTCGAAATGGCAATGTTTATTGTTCGTTGTTCGTATTATCCATCCAGTTCAATGTAGCCGTGCTCATAAAGGGAAAGTCTTGGCATGGCAACTCATTCCTTCGGGAATGCGGGTAATCGTGACGGTATATGTGGCATTAGCCATATAAAGAAATATTGGAATGTTTTTTTTTGAATTAGTACAAAGTTTGCCTTAACACAAAAGTTTCGACCTTCACTCATTACAAGATTCAAGAGAATAAATTGCAAAAAAAATCCGAATGCCGTGCCAATTTTGTAACCACAAACAATTCTTGGTTCCTTGACTTCTTCGTATGGATCTTCGCTGTGCCATAAGCGTATGCAAAGTGTACGCAAGGCTACCAACTGCTAATAAACATTCAGGACATTTTTCACATCAATACCAGCATAGCCGCACGTGACCCATATTCACGCGTACTTACGTTCGCGTTGTCGGCAACAGATAATAATAATATATGGCCACCGTATAGATATGAAGCGTAGAATTTATCTCCATTGGATCTTCCTAAAATCCTGATATATATAACCTCAAAAGTATCATAATATGTGTAGGAACAGCACATCTATGCATCGACGATAAAGTTAGAAGCTATTTTTTTTGTGTAGGTACTTTTAAGGGTTCCGTACCTAAAGGGTAAAAACGAACGTAACCCTATAACTAAGCCTCCGCTGTCCGTCCGTCCATCCGTCTGTCACAAGGCTGTATCTCATGAACCGTAATAGGTAGGCAGCTGAAATTTTCACAGAGTGTACATTTATTTTGCCGCTATAACAACAAATAAGTAAAATAAAAAAATATTAAAAATTAAAGGAAATATACATATAATACAAAAAACGTGATTTTTTTGTGTTAAATCTTGTACGATGTTACGGAACCCTTCGTTTGCGAGTCCGACTCGCACTTGCCCGATTTTTATTTACTTTACTTTATTGACACGCAAAAAAAAACTATTATTAATTTCCTACGGCATGTAGAGAAGGTTAACCCATAGCATATAAGGTTGCAAATACTTCAAAAATAGGTACGTTTTAAAGGTATTTTTATTTTCGCTGATGTTTATTTTATGCAAAAAAAGTTGTCTTTCTTGTACATCAGTAAACATGTTCAATGGAGAGGCTTCATATTTTAATTTAACTGTGCGGACATAATCAGTGCCACCGATCAGGAATGCTTGCAGCATGCATACAGACGTGTCGCAGGTCTGGTCGCAAGCTGCGAGTGTCATTATAGACCGGGATAGATACGGTTTGAGAAGCACATGAAATCCGAAATGAATTTTTTTTTTCAGAAATATATAATTTCATGTTCATATGCTTACATTAAGTTTGCAACATTTAGCGGGGTACGGAAGATAGAAAAAAAAATTAAAATGCATTAAAAATATATATCTCCTAAACAAATATTTAGAAACGGTATTAAAAAAAATTATATGTTAAGTATTTTAAGGCGTAATGTAACTGTGAATTTGCAACAATTTTGTAATTACGGAAATGTATTTAAAAAAATGTTTTTACTAAAAAAAATCCATGCCACGAACCTAACTTGCTATTGCTATATTTCTTTCTAAAATATGTAAAAGAAAATTAAATTCTTTAAAAACTATACCACGAACGATTTATACGTATTTCGAATTTTTTGTTTAGCTTTTGTGTGAATGTAAAAATTATAAATAAAAAAAAATGTGCTTCTAATATTTGCAACATTTTACAAATTTCACAGAATAAAGAGTTTGCGGTCAGTTTCCAATTTCAGAAAATAAAATAGATTTTTCATTATTTGCTTTGCAGATATTATGAAAATAGTACAAAAAAATATATATTTACACAGTTCCGTAAATAAGAAATTGTTGCAAATTCACAGTAATATTACACCTAAAATTAAATATAATTTTTTAAAGATATTTCATATTTTATTTCTATCTTCCGGACCCCCCAAAATGTTGCAAACTTAATGTACACACGTCCACATGAAATACTACCTTTATGAGAAAAAAATTGCATTTCGGATTTAATGTTTTTCTAAGTGCTGATTTAAGGCTAAAGTTCCTGGAGTATTATGGCTCATTTACATTGGCCCTTTTAGAACGATCACCGCATGCGTTAGGTTTACGAAACGCACTCCATGATGCCCGCACGCTGAAACCATATTTTCTCATATACGGGCATGGAGGTTATTTCTTCACCTCCATGTATACGGGTTACAACGGTGTATCTTGTAACCCACATTTGAGACAATTTATGTTCGTTCCGAAACGCTTGCTACCAAAATGGGATCTTTTTTTTATTTATTAGGAGAATAATCAGAAATAGACAATTTAACACACAGAAGATAAAATTATACAGAAAAAGCGGTAAGACTATTTCCAAAAACAATTCTCACATTATCATAAAGAAAGAATTAAGTACAGTGCATTGTAGCACAAATACATTACATATTACATCTATATGTAACTCAAAAAAAGACAAAATATATGTATAGACAAAAATAGTATAAGTTAGCATATTAATAAAAAACTATGTTTATTTTTTAGATATGCACCTTTGTAGGCATTGAATTATATTAAGAAAAGAAAAAAACCACTTTAACACATTTTGAACTAAATATTTTTTTTAAACAAACATCATATACAACTGCTACTGTATCTTGCCCCCCAGTCGAGCCGCCAAACTACGAATCAACATACAAACACACACATCAGTATGGTTATTCGTAGGATGCAGAAACGATATTTTTACGTTTACAGCCTCCCCAAGTTCCCTTGCGAATCAGCACTGGATAGTTCGCTTGCGAATTAGCACTGGATAGTTCGCTTGCGAATTAGCACTGGATAGTTCGCTTGCGAATTAGCACTGGATAGTTTTTTTTATTTTTTTATTTATTTGTTTGGAGGAAACACAGATACAGATAAAGTAATAAAACAGTAAGTTAACAAAAGACTATAGAACTAAACTGCATCCTAACCTATTCCTCGCTAATTAATTTATACATAAATTAGAGTGACAGTATAGCAAGTCCTATTGAGCCATGCTTTTTATTTTGTTTGTGTTTATTTGCAAATTGCGCTGAGAATCAAATAAGATGTCTAGGTCAGATAAGTTCTTATTATAAAGCGAACACATTCTATGTAAAGGGTCCCTAAGGCCAGCGTTGGTGCGTGTCCGACCAAGGTGGAATAAGTCACTGCATATGGTGTTTTTGACGGTACTCTAAGACATAGCAGGAACTTGTAATCTATCAACATTTTTGCATAAGATCGCTTTCGATCATTCATTTTAAAACTTAGAAATCTAAGAAACTTTTTCTGCACACTCTCTATTCTATCAGAATAAACCTCATAGAAAGGGTTCCATACTGGGGTACAATATTCAAGTTGAGAACGAACAAGGGTAAAATATAAAAGTGAGAACGTTTCAAGTTTCCTGAAAGACCTGCCTGAGTCCTAATTATGAATCGAAGTAAACTAAAAGCTTTATTTATAATACTGTCGACGTACTCACCGAAGTGCAGTTTTGAGTCAAAGATGACCCCTAAATCTCTTATACTGTGAAATCGCTCAAGGGTATGTCTTCCAATGTGATACTGGTGAAAAAATACTTTTTTACTTTTCGTAAAAGTGATTTGATTACATTTATTTAAATTTAAAGAAATTTTATTTTCAGTGCAGAAATGTTTGAATCGTTCTAAATCACGTTGAACCAGTAAAAAGTCACTTAATGTACACACTGTTGCAAACAGTTTGATATCATCAGCGTATAAAAGAAATTTACAATAAGAAAAGCATTTCACAACGTCATTAATAAACGTAATAAAAAGTAAGGGGCCAAGAATTGATCCCCGGGAACACCTGATGAAACTGAAACCCAACTAGAGGTATTGCCCCGTAGTGACACAGCTTGTTGCCTATTAGTAAGATAAGAAGCAAACCATCTCATTAAGCTACCCTTGATCCCGTTAAACATATTTTTTTGCAGGAGTATAAGGTGATCGACTTTATCGAACGCCTTTTTAAAGTCACAGTAAACTGCGTCAACCTGTCGACCAAGGTCCATTTTCTTGAATAAAAAATGGGAATAAATAAGTAAGTTACTAGATGTCGATTTATCTCTGACGAACCCATGCTGTTGTGCAATAATATTTGGTGCAAGTACAGGATAGACGTGGTCGTGTAACCAGCCTCTCAAAAAGCTTAACTATTCCCGATAATATAGAAATCGGCCTATAATTTTCAACTCTTTGACGAGAGTTCCCTTTGTGCACTGGAATTATATAGGTAGGTAGTTCGCTTGCGAATTAGCACTGGATAGTTCGCTTGCGAATTAGCACTGGATGGTTCCCTTGCGAATGAGCACCGGATAGTTCGCTTGCGAATTAGCCTTAGATAGTTCGCTTGCGAATTAGCGCTGGATAGTTCGCTTGCGAATTAGCACTGGATAGTTCGCTTGCGAATGAGCACGGGATAGTTCGCTTGCGAATTAGAACTGGATAGTTCTCTTGCGAATTAGCGCTGGATAGTTCGCTTGCGAATTAGCGCTGGATAGTTCTCTTGCGAATCAGCACTGAATAGTTCGCTTGCGAATCAGCACTGGATAGTTCGCTTGCGAATCAGCGCTGGATAGTTCCCTTGCGAATTAGCACTGGATAGTTCGCTTGATTGGACGTGGCAACCGTACTTTTCCGCGCTAATTCGAGTGATGTTAGTTACGAGCTAATACTTATTGGAATTGCATTATGTTTGCGAATAGGAAACTTATGTTTTATGATTTATAAAGTCTATTTCTAAAGCGAATTAATACATGTTTTACGCTCATTCACTAGATACATATGTGATTTTGTACCACAAAATGAAAATTGTCTAAAATACTTGGAGTTTCCAAGCGCCGGTAACTAAAAAATAACCTAGAAATATACTAGAAAATAACCTAAAAAAACCTAGTAAATATGTGTTTAAAATCTTGATTTTCTTAAATATTATAAACCGTGTATGAAAACCGTCATACACGGGATAATAGTCCATACTCTGATATTTTGATTTTTCTACGAGTGTTTATTCTCTGAGATACCAATACAAATAACCCGAAAATATACACATTTTCGAAGGCTGGCTTTCGAGCCCTTACGTGTCGTTAGAACTTCCTTCCTTACTCGCTGTTCCCAGACGACGAGACAGTTGCATTGGTAGTTCCCTCGCATAAGGGGACTCTCCTCACGTCTCGTCCGATATATCGACCAATGTAAGTAAGCCTTTAGAATGAATACCAAGCATCAATTATGCAGTGCAAATGACGACCCGCATATTGTTGAATATTTAATGGCCCCTTTGAATCATGCCACCTCAGGCCACATGGCCACATGCGATTTAGTCCTAGAAATGTACCGATCCCTATTAATTTGATGATTTTATTAAAAAAATCAGTTACTGAACAACTACCTAGCAAAAATCACCTTTTAGAAGATAAAATCAACACATCCTATCACGCTGCTTCTCATGAGGAATGATAGAGCTCTATACGGCACGATGACAGCTTACATCTTTCGCTTCTGAAAATGCTTTACGATTACAGGTGCTGACCGAATAACAAAAAATCTGGTCATGGTACGTCCTTCTAGGCTGCTAGACTTTAAATATGTAAATCTGTTTTGTCATCCTTTCGTCACTCATTCTCTGTGCATGTCCAAGCCACATCACGATACCTATGGTTCCGTTTTTTTTATGCGACCTGACATGATATAATGTTATGATATAAGCCCAATACACCACATTCCCGAAGGAATTAGGTGCCATGCCAGGACCTTCCCTTTATGAGCACGGCTACATTGAACTGGATGGAAAATACGCACAATTTTTCTTTGCCGCTTCGACCATCTTTTCATCCAATGCGATTGTACCAACCCGGGCGGGCTTAAGGTGGCCCAACCCGGCGGGCCCAACTCATTCGCGGGCACGGTACAAAACCGTGCTGTTGCGCTCTGGGACCTTCTCTGTTTCAAAGAATAGGACAGGCTCCGTGATGAGGAAGATGCAACATGTCCACAAAAAAGACAATGTGCATAGTGTATGATTTGGTAAGATTTACGAAAATTTTAATTTCAAGACGACTTATAGCTAAAAGTAAACCACGACCGCTGTAGTCAAAAATCTAACAAAAACCAAATAGATCATAAATCTTGATTAAATAAGCTATGTCTGATGACTAATCTTTTTACGGTGTTCTTACTTTATCATTGCGTAATCCACCTCCAAAGTTATTGTATAAAACGCGCGAAAAATTCGAACTTTCGGACCTTATAACTTAGAAACCAAACACAATTTTACAATGCCAATGGTCATCAGACATCTAATTTGATCAAATAAAGCTATTTTGAGCAAAATTTTGGATCTCTGACAAGAAATATGGGCGTGATCTTCTTTCCCCTTTTGTATAGGGAGATGAGCGGGTTGGGCCACCTTAAGCCCTACCACCTAGTAGGGGAAGGGGACCTACAGTTTTACATGGATTCCGAACCATGGAGCAGCTCGCATTCGTGACGAAATACACTTATCGAACTCGGGAAGAAGTATTGAACCCAGGCCTCTGGTACGCTAGGCCAGTCCCCGCGCCACTAGACTACGAGCCGCTCAAATAGAAAACGTTAAAAAAAACCTAACAATAGAAAACGTTTTTATCACTATTTCGTAGGTAACTGGTACGGTATACTCATTGATTCCTGAATGATAGTCACGCGTAACTTCTGGAAGCATACATGATGCTCGGCACATCGACCGACAAAGGGTAACGGGTCATTTGCAAGGTTTTGACCCATGTGTCAGATGACACGTGGTATTGAGACACGCTTTTCCGATGTATACTTGTTCTAGGAAAAATATCATTTGGTGAAGTAAATATAAAACGACTTTCAACCTCCTAAAGTCCTGAGAAGGAGTCACAATATCACTTAATATTAAGAAAACCGACAGCCAAATCTACGTCACCTCGCGAAATCACGCTCAGCGAGGCAACATACCATCGCAGAGCTATCGAGCTTGTTCAAATTACGTTTGAAGACTCCCAGGTTATACCTAGCTTGAGGAAAGGTACCCGCCGGCAAATAGTTCCATATCCTGGCGGCGTGGTAAAGAGAATGAGTGAGTAACGGTTCGTCCTCAAAAGCCTAATGTCAACCACAAGGGGGTGTTTTTTTTATTTATTTAGGTTCATCAACAAGAACACCACTCAAACATACATAGAAAATACAGATAGAGGATAATAGACCGAACGCATTCTTAATTATAGACGAACACCATATTCGCTAATATTTATGGTATAAATTGATACCTAACCTAGCCAATTCGAGCTAAAATTTCAAATAATACTAGCACTAACAAGCAAATACAATAAAAAAATAATCCGACGAATTGAGAACCTCCTCCTTTTCTTCGAAGTCGGTTAAAAAGAACAAGAAGATAAAAGAAAAAAAATCATATTTGAAACGAATATTATATCTATCTAATAAATATTATAAAGGGGAAAGTTTGTAATAATGGATGGATGGATGGATGGATGGATGGATGGATGGATGGATGGATGTTTGTTACTCTTTCACGTAAAAACTACTGAATGGATTCTAATGAAACTTTACAATAATATAGCTTATACATCAGAATAACACATAGGCTACAATTTATGTGCCCATGGGCATTAGAACTTTCACGGGGCTGCGAAAACGATGCCGGTAGCGATACTTCACACTAGGGGGAGAGGAGCCGGGGGCGGTGGCGGGGAGCGGCGGCGGGGGGAGGGCAGACGTCGTGACTGTTTGGTGTCCGTTTGGCGAATTTTCAAGCCACTAGCGATTTGTAAACCTTAGTACATGTACATTTAACTACCCGGGAATTAGGATTGGCTAAATAGAATTCAGTTCCGCTTACGCTAAGATGGGGCTGTCATACAAACTGCAATGCTATGCACGGCTCGGCTTTGCGGCGGCAGCGCTTACTTTTACTGAAGTACGGCTTGGTATTTCCTGCAACTTTAGGACTACTTGGCATCACGCTAAATCGCCGGAGGAGCGACCAACAGAATAAAATCCTTGAGAACCAATTACTCGATTTAGATGTGCATTGTATCTACGTCTAGCCTGATTCTACTATAAACTTATAGATTACATAATATAACGCTTCATTACCAGAAGGGTAAGTAGTGAGTCTTAAAGTCTTATAACATGCGAACCACTTACCTGATTTATATGCGTATTTTATCAATGTATAGCATCTCTAGGAGCAGTCAGGTTCGAGATGGGTTACTGTTTTGGATTTTGAGGCTGGCTGTGGGTTGGAGTCCACGCAAAACTTACCTACGTTACACGTTACTTACTAGGTAAGCAATGTAGCAGTGAAAGTGCAGAAAGGTTCTCGCGGCAAATGTTTTTTTTTTAAATAGCCACCAAACGTCAACGAAGCTCTAAATGGGAATTATTGGATGTTTCTCATTAAATCATGCTATTTCGGCTCGAACGATCTTGATTAAATTTGGTACATGGATACATTGTCCTGGACCAGTTTGACCCTATTTTGGACCAGTCATGTGGGCTACTTTTTATCCATGAGATAATTTAGCCGACACTAACCCGAGCGGAGCCGGGTACCGCAGCTAGTTTAACATATATTTGGATAAACTGTTACCACCTTTCTGAGATCTTTCTTAATTTTTCCCTCCATTGTCATTCCAGAACACACATTCAAATCAAAATCAAAATCTTTAATTTTTGATATTCAGTCAGTCAGCGTGTTTGCGTCCACTGCTGGACATACGCCTCTCCAATTTTTCTCCAGTTCTCCCGGCCCTGAGCGGTACGGAACCACTGCTTTCCGCCGACGCACTTGATGTCGTCGTCCCACCTGGCGGGTGGTCTTCCCATACTCCGTTTTCCTGTCCACGGCCGCCAGTGTAGGACACGGTTACTCCAACGGTCGTCGTCTCTTCGGCTGACATGACCAGCCCACTGCCATTTGAGCTTAGCCACCCGGTGTCCAATATCGACTACTTTGGTACGTCGGCGGATTGCCTCGTTACGCACCATATCCCGTAGCGATATTCCCAGCATGATACGCATTTTTGATATTAGTTACGTTGAAATGGGTAAATGAAATAAACGAATGAAAACCGAGATTTGTTCTAAATTTATTAATTTTAAGAGAAATCAAATTAGTTCCTCTAGCACCACGTCTGGGAACTTTATACAATACGTTTTCTAGTAAGAATAATTATGTTTTCTGATTCTTTGCGCGCCATTCACATACAAAATCATTAACAAAAACACATTTCTCCATTCCAGGAGCTGTTCGTGCCTCTCAACACGAAGAGCGAGCTGTACGAGGTGTGCCCCGAGGAGTTGTCGCCGTGCGAGCGCGCCGAGCCCGGCTCGCCGCAGCCGCCGGACGCGCTGCCGGCCGCCGTCTCCGCGCGCGCGCACCGCCTGCCGCACCTGCTCAGCCTGTGCCGCCTGCCGGCGCGCGTCAAGCTGCTCACGGGGACCGTTCCCATCGAGATGGCGCACGACATCGGCGGTGAGTTGGTCCTTCTTTATGGCGAACCAGCATGCGTGGCTGCCAGCGCGCGTTAAGCTGCTCACTGCTGTGCGGACCTCTCAACACGAAGAGCGAGCTGTACGAGGTGTGCCCCGAGGAGTTGTCGCCGTGCGAGCGCGCCGAGCCCGGCTCGCCGCAGCCGCCGGACGCGCTGCCGGCCGCCGTCTCCGCGCGCGCGCACCGCCTGCCGCACCTGCTCAGCCTGTGCCGCCTGCCGGCGCGCGTCAAGCTGCTCACGGGGACCGTTCCCATCGAGATGGCGCACGACATCGGCGGTGAGTTGGTCCTTCTTTATGGCGAACCAGCATGCGTGGCTGCCAGCGCGCGTTAAGCTGCTCACTGCTGTGCGGACCTCTCAACACGAAGAGCGAGCTATACGAGGTGTGCTTCGAGGAGTTGTCGCCGTGCGAACGCGCCGAGCCCGGCTCGCCGCAGCCACCGGACGCGCTGCCGGCCGCCGTCGTGCGAATGAGCACATTGTACTCACTCTTACTTCTTGATGCAGATCTTTGTCTGCTCTGCATTTAGACATGCGACATTTGGCGTACGCCAGACCCTTAACTAAGAATTGCTTGACGACGCCCATGGGCTTTCGCAAAAAAAATATTTATTGTTATTTTACTTTTAGTATTTATTATTTGCTTTATTAAGGTTACATTTTACCATTGCAGACGACCTCCTGCTACGCGTGGCGACTACGGAACCAGTGCTGGTGATGTGCACTCTTCCAGAGTACGGTTCCACGCCATCCAGCCCCACCAAGCTGACGGCAGATTCGCGCCACCCCACCGCAAAGGAAACATTCCAACTAATCCCCCTGAACAGCCCAGTCCGCGTCCGACGAACACAGCTCGGGTATGACAGCGAGAAACGAATGTTTCTTTCTACCCGACTCCATAAGGCCTTAACATTTTGCCAGTTGAACGTTGACAACTGGATACGACAGATCTCTTATGCCAACGGAGCCGTTGTTGGACACAAAGTGAAAACTGCCGATGATCTGATTAAAGAAGATGATCCGACGTCCGGTGTTAAATTTGAGAAGGAGAGGAAGTTCACACTGCAAGGCCTTAAGATAGACACGTCCAGACTCTTTGGAAAGAGCGACAAGGTACTGAAGGATATTCCGGATGAAAACGAAGGGTCTATTATCTTTCTAAGCAAGAACGAACTCGAACATATGAACTATGAAGTCTACAGCGACGATGAGGGAAAGGATGAACCGAAGTCCGAAGAAGAGACGAAAAACGGTGAAGCAGAATTGTCTGAACAGTTTTCCAGCGAAAAAATGCAAGTCTTCCGCGAGGAAAACGGGCACCCGAAAAGAACCAAGTGGTTTAAGCATCTTAAAATCCTGAAAAGTACTGAGAAACTTGCAGATGAAAAGATTACAGCAATAGAGAAAACGGAGAAGTATAAAGATATAAGAGATCCATTTGATCCGTTGAGTGATAAGCATAGTTCAATAGAGAGATATCAAGACATGGCAAAACTAATAGAAGATAGATTCGGAGCAGCCAGAAAGAACGATGGAAATACTGAAAACAGTCATTCATATAAAAGTTTAACAACTTCTTCTTCTGATATGGGACTCAGTCAACCTGGTTCTAATAAGAAGCCAGTTTTAACTAAATCTGTATCGGTTCAAACTGGAATGCCTGACAGTCTATATAAAGACAAAGACTTATCGTTGAACATGAAACAAGGTCGAAAGAATCTAAGTGTTGATCAAATAAACTATTGTGGATCAATGGAGAGTGATGCCAGCTCGGGGCGGAAATTAAAATCACTCGACGAAAATATGTTAAAGAAAACAATGGCAACCAAGTCATCCTCTAACTTAGACAAGAGACAGAGAATACAGCCAGATTTGATTCCAGAGAAGGGCATGATTAAATCAGAATCTTTTAATCAGATTCAGAGTTGTGAAGAAATCAGCATGTTTGGTGTTGGCTCCATGTACAATGATAGTGACTTTGAGATTAATTACAAGCAACATTCGTACATTACTGAAAAACTCTGCTCCGAATTTCACGTCAAAACTAAAAGAGTATTGAGTAAATCTACATCAAACTTACTTCACCAGAAGAAAGCTAATGATGTTAAAAAGGATGGTAGTAACAGCAATAGCATGCCTACAAAGAGTGAGCGAAGCGCTGAAGATGAAAAATTTGACAAGGGAAATTTCAGAAAACGAATCGATAACTCAAGAGCTCCGACTCCCAACACTGAAATAGAAGATGATTTCCAGGTGATAGATATATCTGAAATGGAATCCGTTAATCAAATCAAATTGAGAAGATCAATATCATCCATACAAAAACGAAAACTACCTGTCATAGAAGATTTACCATACGGACAAGTGGCAGACGCTGTCGACATCGAAGAAGAAAAAATAGATTCAGACACAAATTCAGACAATATTTATGCAGAGATTTGCAACCCGACTTCTTCAGCGGCAGCCAAAAGTGACGACGATGAAAAATACGACTACACTGCTGATGTTTTAGCAAACGACCCCATTATTTCAAATGTCAAAAAAGAAGTGATCAGCAGAAACGACGAACGGTCAAAACAATTTAACCAAGAAAATTCATTTCGTCACATAGAGGTTGTTGTTATAGAGAAAAACTCAGAGTTGAGTTTTGATGATCCCAGTGTTGCATCAAGTGAATATGGAGATGACATCACAGGTAGTAGAAATGATGTCTCCATTGCGATAGATTCCTGGGAACGTGATAAGAAAATTGAACATTCTAACCCAAAAGGTCATGCAATTCGATTAGAAATAACTAGTAACATGGATGAATACCCAGATTTTGATGATAGTAAACGTCAAAGCTTAGAAAGTAGGGAAATTAGGTTGACAAAAGATAGTTCATTGAGTTTCAGTAACAGCATACACTTCAATGGTACTTATTTGGACCAAACAGAGGCTATATATGATACATTGAAATAGAATAGAATTGAAGTCACTACGCACAATGGCTAAGTGGTTAGTGGTGCTACAAGAATGACCAATATTGGATCACAGAGCATATTTTCAAAGTACTATTTTAAACATGACGTATTCTGGGTTTTACTAACCCAAAATGTATATTTCTGATCTCACATATTTCTAAAGGCTTAAAATTGGGTTCTTTCCGACTCTCTAGATTAGTTTTAATGAGACAAGTTGAATCACACTCACAAGTATTCACATGTATGGTATCAAAAGGTTGCACAAAACAGTGTTAGTGCTATAATTGGTGCTTAAGTATTAATAGGAATAGCTTTTATGATATTTTTTCTTGTGATGAAGACTTTGGTTTCAATTCGTAAGTTTTGTCAATCGAATTTTAAATGTATTGATTCCATTTGCCATTTGTAAACGTATTTTTTTCCCCCTAAAATTCCCATGACGAAAAACTTAAAAAAAAATTGAAAATCTTTAAACTTTATAAAAATCTGCTATATTAAACGTATTGTTCATTATAAAATTAAAAGTTGTCGCTCATGGATAGATAACATCACATCAAAATGCCATGATATTAGCCTTTTACAAAACATTCCCGGAGCAAGTCGATGCCATGCCAGGATTTTCACTATATTTGAGCACAGCTATATTTGAATTTGATGGAATGCGAAAATGGTAATTGGCGTGTCGGCCGACCGTGTTAACAATCTAGGCGAGGCATTAGCCTACCATTTAGTAAGTAGGGAAGGACATAAAAAATAAAACTGTGAAAACCGCTATGACGATTTTGTCAAGACGATGTAAACTTTTGTAATATACTAAAGTGTTAAGTCTAAAGGCAAATGTTACTTTGTGAAATAAGTTAAATGTAATGATTGCACATGGTGCTGAAAAATATACTCTCTAAACATTAGCGTAAGTTCTATTTTAAGTATACTAGTACACCCACTGTTTAGCGAAAATATAAAATAAAAAGTTTCGAAAACGTAAGACTCTTTATTTTCTTTATAATTGTAAAACCGAATGTATTGACTTGAACAATGTCCCATCCTTTCTGCCAATCACTTAATTGTTACACCCTTGTGCAACTAATTTTTCGAGGGCAAGCCTTTTTTACCGAACTACCTTCATTCGCGCCGAGCAAATTAAAAACTGTGGGTCGCCAGAGACTCGCGGCAAATGCCGATGCCGGCGGACGTTCTGCTGGCTTCGCACATCCTCAACAGCACCAAGATCCACGGCAACGATCGTATCCTGCCGTGGATCCAACACGCGTAGCGTCTGCGCACCACAAAAAGTGGAAGACCTTAAGTGCCGTGCACGGAACCCTGGCGGAGACGGAACCCGAGGAGTCAGGAGGGCTGCAGACCACACTACGCCACTGGTGAGTCCTCTCCTAACCTGCCTATAGTCCCTTCAAGTCAGGGTTTAATTGGTCAAATCATTATTCTATACAGTCGAACTAGGTATTTGGGTAGCGACCCATTTGCTGCTGTCGCCCCAGACCAAACACCGAATGTTTCAGGATAATCGTGCTGCACTAAAATCGATCAAGGGACGCTATAATGATGGAAATGCAGCTGAATTTTTTATGGAACTGGACCTGGATGCTAGATAACCACACCTCAGAATACCACACCTGATGTCATGATAACTACTTCAAACAATTTGGAATAACATTTTTCGTTCAAGATACTGGCAAAAAATCAAAATCAACGTCAAAGTATGATTAAACACGTCACTTTGTGTGGACAGTTTGGAAGGAACTCCATGCGGTCCACTAAAAGTGACGTGTTTGAACATTGATCAACTCGGCCGTCTCTTCGTGCAATCGGGGCTTACGTTGACGTTCATTTAGATTGTTTTGTGCTTTCGTGCACTCGGCCCATAGAATATGGCAAACAGGCGAAATATTAGCAGAACGACAATGGAGAGAGCGCGCATTTCTACAGTATTGCACACGGTTACGTTGTTACTACAGCTAAAGGGCGAGCTTATATTCTGTGTCCTAATCGTCTATCGTCTTTACCATGGAGAGTGCTCTTCAGAGCTGCACAACGCTGTCCCTCCGTCCCCTTTCTACCACCGCACAACGCAGAACAGGCAGGGTATGCACCTATTCACTGTCGACATTCCCAAAACAAGAACCCACCGATCCTCTAGATCTTTTATCTATAGGGTCGGTAAACTATGGAATCGACTCCCTGTCGAAGTTTTTCCCTCAAAGTATAACCTGGGGTCCTTCATAGCGTGAAGAAGGAGCTGGCCGGCCGGCATGGTTTTCGCAGCCCCTGTGAAAGTCCGAAAGCCCATGGGCGCCGTCGGGCGTCTTTTTAGTGAGGTCCTGGCGTGCGCCATATAACTTAAAATACAAACTTAACATAAAAAAAACTTAATCCTCTAATTCGGAATGATAATTGTGTGGGAAAACCGTGCCAGAATGAAATAAAAACCGCAAATAAAGACGGAATATCGGAATACCGCAACCGGCGACATAATTGTTTACCTTTAACATATCACTGCAGGGTAAGCTAGCGCAATGTTTGAAATAACAAATCCAGCAGACAATATCTTTGCTTTTTACTAGATGGAGCTGTCCAATGTTAATGATTTTTTAGGATTCCGTACCCAAAGGGTGCCAACGGAACCCTATTACTAAGCCTTAGCTGTCAGTCCGTCTGTCACAGGGCTATATCTCGTGAACCGTGATAGGTAGGCAGCTGAAATGTTCACAGAGTATGTATTTATTTTTCCGCTATAATAACAAATAGGTAAAATAAATAATAAAATCAATTAAAGGGGAAATACAAAAAACGTGTTTTTTCCATATTAAATATTGTACGATGGTATGGAACCCTTTGTGTGCGAGTCCGACTCGCACTTAGCTGGTTTTTTATTAAACCTGGTTGACTTATTTCTACTTATTAATGCTTCTCTAATGTAGAGGTCACACCTTTAAGTAAAACCGGTTAAGTGCAAGTCGGACTCGCAAACGAAGGGTTCTGTACCATCGTACGATGTACAAGACAAAAAAAAAGCACGTTTTTTGTACAGGCCCCCCTTTATTTAGCGGCAAACAAATACACTCTGTGAAAATTTCAGCTACCTATCTATTACGGTTCATGAGATACAGCCCTGTGACAGAAAGACGGACGGACTGACGGATGGACGGACTGACGAATGGAGGGACGGACGGACAGCGCAGGCTTAGTAATAGCGTTCCATTTGGTACAGAACCTTAAAAAAAGCATTGCTCCCTTAAATTTGACCTATTAAATTAAACTAAGGCATTTCTATATCAGTGTAGTCTATACAAAGTGTAACAGTAAGCACTGCCCCATGCGCGCGCATGCTAGGTCTATGGCCATAACTTTGGGAATGGTTCTTGAAAGTTTTCATAACAAAGCAACAGGATTAAACTCGCCACCCCCGTTAAAATACTGTCATACTTGACGAAATAATAAAATTGATAAACAGATTTTTAATATGGTTCTGAAGTGACCTCACATAAACTAGGCATCATTATTGGATAGGTTTTAAATACTTAAAATCTAAGATACAAACTTACCAGCACACACTTTTTTTTAGCATTGTCCTTCGTTTCTTCGTCTTAGGGGGGATATAATGTTTTATTTATTAAATATATTACAACAAAATGCAGGCACTTAGTTCGCGTGTGGTGTGTTGGGGTCATGACAGTACGTGTGGTATTAGCCATATATTTTTTTATCTTGTTACTTTCAGTGATTTTTCAATGCGGACATCGACACTTTGAGCAGTCAGGGATGACAGATTTGAATATAGATTGGCGCAGGGAAAGATTTGATGCAAACCGAAACGTTCAAAATCATGCACAATAAGGCCTTCCACATGATTCAAATAAAACAATAATTATATTAAATCATATATATTTTATTCTCATTACAAATAAATTACATTTAAATATAAAACAGCTAACCACTCACTAAAACACTTGGGAGTTTTACTGCTCATCATTAATTATACTATAATTCGAATAAAATTACAATTCATATTTGCTCATCAATTCGACTCGCCCACAAAATAAAAGGAATGAAAATAACTCATCAATTAAAATGCTTTCATCAGTCTCCAAAAACATTAACATTTTAAAAACAAATTGTGCCTCAAATGTACATAATTTACAAGGGCATCACTAATTAATTCACTAATGAGCAGTACAACCTAGCAGTTTTACAATGTAGCGTAGCATGTTTATGAGATTGTACGTTCTGTACGGGGAATGAAACCAAACACATTGCCACAGCACTGCCGTGCGATAGTGAGTCTTATGTCGTCAGCGGAGGGTTGGTTGTCGAAGGGATCACAGAGAGAGAGGGCGGGCTCGGGGAGTTTTAGGCCAACCGAATGGACTGGATGATCTGGAAGACAGCGGATCCACACACCACGAAGATGAACAAGGCGAGAAGCCAGGGTGCGACCGGGTACTGGTCCTCCTTCTCCTGAAATATGCAAGAAAACCCAACGTCAGTTTTTCAATGGGGGAAGAATACATGCAAGCTCTACACGTTACGCATCACTTATCAATAAATCGTTTCGATCACCGATTTAGCTAGCTTGCACCATTGAACAGAGCATTTGGAGGACACACTAAATCGCCCATCCATGGATTTTTATATTTATGTAGATACAATTTTCAACGCAAATGCATTATTATTTCGTATTTCTAATATAAAAATCAATGGACAGGCAATTTAATTTAACCCTCAAATGCTCCAATTCAATGATGCAAGCTAGCAAATAGGTTTTTTTTTTTATGTGACTGGACATGGATGGCTAATACCACACCTTCTGTCATGGTATTAGCCCAACACACCACATGGGACTAGGTGCCATGCCAGGACCTTCCTTATATTGCACGGCTACATTGAACTGGATGGAAAACACGGACAATTTTCATTGCCGCTTCGACCATCGTTCATCCAATGCGATGGTACCAACCCGGGCGGGATAAACCCTACCACCTAGTAAGTAAGGAAGGGGACCTACAGTTTAACGTGGAATCCGAACCACGGCCAGCCTTTCTCAACGGTCGAATGGTCACCCATCCAAGACCAGACCGGACCCAGCGTTGCTTAACTTCGGAGATCGATCGCCGAAGTGTCGCGCCACTGGGCCACTGAGGCTGATAAAGCGTAACTTGAAGAGGAAGAGACGGCCGCTCAGGTTATCCTGGATTGTCTAGAGGTGGCTAACATGCAACTTCAGTTCCTTGAAACCACTGGAACTGTCCAGGAAGTGTGCAGGAGTTCAAAAGGGCTGCTGCGCTTCGTGGAAGAGCTTGGCTGGCAGACGTGACAGCTGGTAGAGCTTCTTGACACGTACAATGGATGTATTGCCGTCTAAGTGGGAAAATAAGCCCGAGCTTGTTTTCCCACTTAACTTGTAATAGACTCAGAAATAATTTATGACAACACCTGTCAGATGCCATACAAGGTGTGTCTACAAGACTCGAAAAATATGTGGATCACCCCGGGCATCAGAGTTTCACGCGAGAAATTGTTCTGCCTTTACCGCAATAAGTATAATAGAAAAGATAACCAATTTGTTAATTATGTCAAAACCTATTCTAATATATTTAAAAAAGTAACGTTGCAAGCTAAAAGAATACATCTTAGAGATCAAATACTTAACTCCGATAACAAGGTGAAAACTACATGGAAAATAATAAAACAAGAAACTGGTTCTAATAAAATAAATATTGATATGACTGAGAAAAATCCAAATAAGGAACATGTCAATAAATTCAACAACTTTTTTAGTTCTATTGCAGATAAGTTAACTTCAAACTTTAGCCCATCCATTAAAGAAGCAATGGACTACCTGAAGGCGTACACTCCACAAAATAATGGTATATTCATTTTTAGGAACATAAGCAAACATGAAATATTAAAAACCATTAACTCACTAAAAACAAAGCATTCTGAAGATTTATGGGGATTATCAATCAAACTTTTGAAAATAATTCTACAACACTTTGATGAACACTTATGTTACCTATTTAACCAATGCGTCTTAGAAGGAACCTTCCCAAGCACTCTTAAAGCTGCCAAAGTTTGCCCAATCCATAAAAAAGAATCGAAGAAGGACTTCAATAACTTTAGACCCATTTCTATATTACCATGTATCAGCAAAATCTTTATGTACAATAGATTAATCAATTTTTTAAATAAAAATAATCTCATAAACCCCTTAGCAATTCGGATTTCAAAAAAATAAGTCTACAGGAACTGCTATAGCCAACATGCTGACATCAGTCTATTCAAGTCTTGACAAAAATATAGGTAGCTTAGGACTATTCTGTGACCTATCATAAGCTTTCGACTGCGTCAATCATGAACTTCTACCATCAAAGCTTGAGCACTATGGCATTAAAGGAAACTCGCTAGATCTAATTCGTTCATATCTTACAGGCAGAATCCAATATTATAGGCAAACCGAGGAGTTCCCCAAGGCTCAATCTTAGGCCCACTTCTATTTATTATCTACATAAATGATCTACCAGTATGTACTCTTAAAACAACCCATATTGTAATGTTTGCTGTGTAACCTGTGTGCATGTAGTTAAGTTCCTTGGTTTGTACGTGGATATGGGTTTAAAATGGGACGCTCACATCAACCATATTCTCTACTTATATAAAAGGGAACGTCTGTCCACATGTGAAAGGTAATCTCCGTAACCACAGAACAGATCAAGATGCCGTTTGTACCGATTTACAGATTTGATCGCGGGGCTTGCTTTAGGATACATACCATCACGCTAAATATCCTAAAGGCTGAGCAATATCAATGAAATTACTCTCAAACAAAATTAATACCAATTTTGTGGCGCATGGCGGCGCTACGTGCGGCGTCACTTTGCCCGCCTTCCAAATATCTCTAAAATAGAAATGATTAACAATTTTCGCGACAAAAGCTAGAAGCCAGTTGGCATAGCGCGTATAACCGACTGGTTCAAATATGTTTTGTTCGAGGGAGGTTTCAGGTTCGAATCCTGAGAACTCAATTTGTTTTTCTGTTTTTTTTATCTCGCATATAATTTTTTTGTTTTTTTACGTAATAGTTTAATGGCAAAACCTTTTTCGTAAGGAACAATTTTAAGTCATGGTAGTCAGTGCGAGAAATTTTGTTCCCGAGTCGGTTATTTGATACGAAGTACGGCTGAGTTAATCAATGTTCAAACACATCACTTTTAGCGAACCGCATGGAGTTCCTTCAATACTGTCCGTACAAAGTGACATGTTTAATCATACGCTGACGTTGATTGTGATGCCATCTGTCGGCACAGTTAACATTGATTATATTTCCATCACTAAACAGAACCACTTTTGAATTTAATTGTTCAAAAGAGAGGGATGAGTTAAACAATGTTCAAACACGTCACTTTTAGTTAACCGCATAGAGTTCCTTCCATATTGTCCATATAAAGTGACGTGTTTAAGTTGACGATGATTTTGATTGTTTGCCCTTTCGTGCACTCGACCCTATGAGTTATAATTAACTTATAGTGCGCCCTATGTATTATAAATGGGAATATTAGAATATTTCTAATTTAATTAAGCCATATCGGCTCCACCCGTTATGATTTAAAAGTCGCAGATACTTCTATCCGGGTAGAGATGGCGCCACGTTTGATTGGCGATTAGAAGATCATGGCGCGATAGATGGCGCTGTGAAATTAAATATTTTCAAAGACCAAAATTCTGCAAATATTTTCGCCGCAACTATTTACTAAAGCATTATATAACTTTATATTTATATTCTTTGCTTTCTGTGTACAATAACTTTGTACAGGCCAGAAAAGCATTAAATAAGGCATGGGGAACTATCTTTTGTCTCATAGAAGATCATGAAACATGAAAATTTGTATGGGTAACCCATTATATCTTCAAACTAGGTATATGAAAACGCACCTGTTTTTTAATAAATAGTTCATATGTTTTTGGTCAAGAAATGGCGCTATCGCTGATTGCATTTATGTATCTTTTTCGTCTGTGGGTAGTTAGAAATAGTGGATGTATTTTCATACCTCAACTAAATGATTGCTAATATTTATTAATATTTGAACATTTTTACATTAATAATAACTCTAAAGTGTTGTGATACCTGCTATTTACATGTGGTAGTGTAGGCAGACCCTGCCAGCATATATTTCTGTTCATACACCAGAAAACAGATTTCTACTTCAACAAACTTATTTTGTGCACGTGCGGTCATGTCGAGTGTTGATTTTGCGATGGAGGTGGCGGAGCTGCAGACCATGGTGGAGGAGAGAATGAGCTCATTTGAGGCGCAACTAAAGTCTGCTGCCAACAAGCCGGCCGATCTTCCCACACTGACAGCTGACTTCAATCTGTTCCGGCAGTTTGTTTGGAAAGCTCTGGGAGTGGTGCGTTCTCAAGTAGCTGGCCTTGCGGAAGTCGTGGATGCGCAAGAGATGAGGTCGCGTGCGAAAGTCCTGCTGATACATGGTGTTTCCGAGTCCGAGTCCGAAGAGGCGACGCAGAAGGTAGTGGAGCTAGTGCGCACCAAGTTAGGGCTAGTGGACTTTAGTGGTGACTCCATCAAGCTCTGCCATCGCCTGGGTGTGAAACCTCGGGCTCAGACACGCCCTCGGGCAATTTTGGTTCGCTTCAAGCAGCTCAACATCCGGGCCGCGGTCTGGAAAGCGAAGACGTCGCTCAAGGGCTCAGGCATCACGGTGTCAGAGTTCCTCACGCGGACGCGACACAACATCTTCCTGGCGGCACGAAAACACTTTGGGATGGCGCATAGTTGGACGCAGGAGGGCCGCATCGTCATCCAGCTAAAAGACGGGACCCGTATCAAAGTGGTGGCGGCTGGAGCGTTAAAGGTGCTAACAGACAAACACCCTGCGGTCTTGAGTGGTGACGACGGCTTAGGTGATAGGCCGAAGCCCCGGTCCTCGGACCGCATCAACAAGGGAAAGTCGAAATGAACTTTCAAGTTATTTCAGACACAGGCACTTCTAGATCGACATCTAGTAACTAAATGGTAAAATATTCTCCAATGTTGCTTTTCTTGATTCTCGGCTGCTCACAAAGAGATATACATGGCTACACGTAATTTGCAAAGACAATGTTTGTAATGTAATTTGTTTTGTTTGTTTCGCTCCTTGACAGCCACCACAGATTCAGTATGCACAGAATAAACCTCTTTAAATTTTTCAATTGTCAATGATCTTTTTTTTTTTCTATATTGATCTAAGTGGGAAAAGGCAAGGACATTATCATCTCTGATTAATCGTGTTAGAATATTTTTACCCTGTCCACTGCTCGTGTATTGTTTTTTTCTTTCGATTTATAACTGTCTCGGTTTTTAAAAGTTGCTTATACGTACCTATATTGAAATGTATCATACCTTATGTGAGTTATTTATAATGTTAAGTAGCCGTGAATTTTGTTTGTTCGGTTTAGTTATTAGAAACATGTTTGTCCTCATGTTAAATGCACTTTTTAAATCTGTTTTATTATGCTTCTGCCTAGTTCCGCTCGCCTCTTCTACTGTTAACATGTTTTCTACTATTTTCTCTGTTCATCCAAGTGGGAAAAGGCAAGGGCATTGTCACTTGTGATTATTTGTGTTAGAACAATTTTACTTTCTCTACTGCTCATGTATTGTTTTTTTTTAACTGTCCTTTTTTATAAAGTGGCGTATATGTACCTACATTGATGTGTATAATAAGTTATTTATAATGTTATGAAGCTGTGAACTTTTTGTCCTGTTTCGTTATTAGATACAAGCTTGCCGTATTTAAAATGCACTTTTAAATCTGTTATTATTATCTTTCTGCCTAGTTCTGTTCGCCTCAACTACTTTTAATATGTTTTCTGCTTTGTTCTGTTTTTTCACACTGCTGGCGGGTGATGAGGAATCGCCTACAGGGAAAACCTTTTTATTAGTTAATAATATATACTATATACTATATATAATATATATATATATATATATTTATGACCACATTATCCGACGATTCAGATAATTATTTTTCAGTTACCTCGTCTGATGAGTTCTTTAGTGACGATAGTTCTGACAATGGATGTGTTCTTCCACTAGATGAAAAACTTGACTTCACATTTTCTAAATACCCCAAAAATTTCAATTTTGTACATATCAATGCTCAAAGCATACCCTCTCACTACCCCGATCTTCTCAGGTCATTTCCAAGCAAACACATCCATGCTGTACTCGTTTCAGAAACTTTTCTTAAGCCTACATTGCCATCTACTTCTTTTCACTTCCCGGGTTCCAACTGATCCGTAACGACAGAACTGGAAAAAGTTGTGGTGGTGTTGCCATCTACCTCCGAAGCTGTATTCCTTATTCGATTGTTGCTCAGTCTCCTGCTCAGTATTCGGAGTCACCAGAATACCTTTTCTTAGAAATCATCGTTAATCACTCCAAAATTCTAATTGGTGTTTATTACAGTCCCAATCTCACTATTAATTACTTCTCATCACTCGAATCATTCCTTGAGGAACACTGCCCTCAGTACAATCATACTATTATCATGGGAGATTTCAACACCTGTCTAATAAAAAATGACCACCGCGCTAGAAAACTTAACTCCCTTGTGTCATCAGTAAATATGAATATTCTTCCCTTGGATGCTACACACCACTTTCCTAATTGTGAACCTTCTCTGCTTGATCTGATTCTTACTTCTTCACCTGACCATGTAAGTGAACATGGTCAGCTGACAGCGCCTGGCTTCTCATATCACGATTTAATCTATTTATCCTACAAGGTCCGTCCTCCTAAGATCAGGCGAAAGGTTCTCATGCAGCGAAATTTCAAGGATATTAATCTGGAGCGCCTAAGGGAAGACGCGCGTGGCTTGGATTGGTCTGCTGTTCTTAGTTCCTCTTCTACAGATGTTATGGTTGAGGATTTCACCTCCAAACTTACGGCTCTATTTGATATTCACGCACCTCTCAGACCCACACGTGTGAAACATTTACCAGCTCCATGGCTAACAGAGGACATTCGGAGAATGATGGTGAAGAGGGATAGAGCCAAGATTAAACTTAAACATAATCCTTCCGATGCAAATCGCACCAAGTACAGGCTGCTCAGGAATCGGTGTAACAGGATGTGTAGGGATGCCCAAAGACGCCACATTCATAATACTCTCGAAAATAGCTCTCCCGTCAATGCTTGGAAATTTCTTAAAACTCTTGGAGTTGGTAAAAAGTCTTCTACTGTCAGTAACAACATCGACATCAACGCCCTTAACAGGCATTTCTCCTCTCCTCTCACCACCATTGATCAAGTGGTAAAATGTCAAACTCTTCTTCAGCTTTCAGCTTTACCAACTCCGGAGCATGCTTCATTTACATTTCGCCAAGTCACTGACCGTGAAGTTAAGCTGATCCTGAATTCAATTTCAACAAAAGCTGTAGGTGCCGACTGCATTAGCCTCGACATGCTCTCACCACTGCTGGACGAACTGCTACCTATAATTACATTTATTCTAAATCATTCCCTATCCAGTGGATCTTTTCCGAGTACCTGGAAAAGGGCTTACATCATTCCTGTCCCAAAAATTTCAAATCCTTCTTCTTTCAGTCAATATCGCCCTATTTCTATTTTACCTGTATTGTCAAAAATTCTGGAGCGCATTGTTCACCAGCAGTTGGCCAGCTTCCTTGCCGGCAATCACTTGCTGAACCCAATGCAGTCAGGTTTCCGACCTTGCCACAGCACCGTTACTGCTCTCGTCAAAGTAACTGAAGATGTCCGAACAAATATGGAAAACAAGAATCTTACAGTCTTAACTTTGTTGGACTTCAGCAATGCATTCAACACAGTGGACTTTGACATCATGCTTGGTATTCTACGAACGCTTAACTTATCTCCGGCAGTGCTTGACTGGTTCGCGTCTTATCTCTGTGGTCGACATCAGTGTATCAGAATTGACAATGTGTGTTCTGACTGGGCTGATTTAACTGCTGGTGTTCCACAGGGTGGCGTGTTATCTCCTCTGTTATTCTCTATATTTATTAATCTAATTACAAATATGTTAACTTCTCTTTACCACCTTTATGCCGATGACTTACAGCTGTACTTGCATTGCTCCTTTGATAATTTGGCACATACCGTATCAGAAATGAATGTGAATTTGGATCATATCCTAAATTGGACAAAATCATTTGGTCTGACGGTAAATCCTATGAAATCACAAGTCATAATAGTCGGCAGCCCTAGACTTGTATCGAAGATTGATCACAATACATTACCAGCGGTAATCTACAATGAAGTAGTTATACCGTACTCTAAAACAGTAAAAAATCTAGGCATTTTAATTGATGACACCCTGTCATGGGCGCCCCAGGTAAATGAGATCAGCAGGAAAATCTTTGCTGCCGCCCACTCTTTAAAACGCTTACAGAGTTTCCTTCCAATCCGTACCAAAATCACGTTGACGCAAACTCTCCTACTTCCAATTTTAGATTATGCAGATGTGTGCTTTTTGGATTTAACTGAAGTTCTCCTTGATAAATTGGAACGTTTACAGAATCTCTGCATTCGCTACATATATGGTCTGCGTAAATACGACCATGTATCGCAGTACCGTCGTCAGCTTAAATGGCTACCCATTCGTTATCGAAGGAACTGTCACATACTCACTCTTCTTTTTGGGGTCTTAAATAACCCTCACTCTCCTGAGTACCTTCGTTCCCGATTCTTGCACCTATCTTCACACGGTCTCCCTCTACGTTCTAGCGACGACAGTATCCTTGCGATTCCCCGCCATACAACTTGCTTCTTTTCCAACTCCTTCACTGTACATGCAGTACGTCTGTGGAACTCGTTGCCTTCCTCCGTCCGCTCTTGTCAAACTATCGGCTCTTTCAAGTCGAGAATCAAGGAGTTTTATTTAAATGAAATCTGAATATACTATTTTTATCGCTGTACATCTTTCTTTTTATTATCATCAAAGAAATAGGTATATATTTTTTTGTTTTGTTTTAATTTGTTCCTAAATTGTGGATATACAATATATATTTTAGTATATTGTATTATATATATTAGTTTATTTTATTCAAAGTATGCTTGTATTGTCATGTAAATTATGGTTTATGTATGTTTATACTGTATGTATATATTTTTATTTTATTTGCTTTATTATTTTCCTTTCAAATTGCTATTGTGTACCTACCTACAGATATTTTAGATTGTCTCTCCTCATCACCCCAAAGGTTGACTGGAAGAAATCACTCCTAGTGATAAGTCCGCCTTTGTGCAATTTTGTTGTTGTTTCGAATTGTTTTTGTAATTGTACTTGTTTTCTATTGCACAATAAAGAATTTATTCATTCATTCATCTTCTTTCGAGACTCCCTAATTGTACCTAATTTGTATCGCATGGCTTTATTATTCCCGCAATTTTAGGACTAATTAGCATCAGGCAAAATTATGAGAGGGGTGTGCAAATAAGCAGTGGTTTGAAATCCGATGTAGACCTTTTGGTTTCCACGTCTAGCCTGATTCTGCTCACAACTTAAAAGCTACATGAAATCACTCTAAATTACCGGAGCGGTGAGCAGTGGCGTGAAATGCTTATAACTTGAGCGGCTCGTAGCCTAGTGGCGCGGGGACTGGCCTAGCGTACCAGAGGCCTGGGTTCAATACCGACTTGCACCACTGTCTTTCTCTTTCCGAGTTCGATAAGTGCATTTTCGTCACGAATGCGAGCTGCTCCATCATCCGGAATCCATGTAAAACTGTAGGTCCCTTCACCTACTAGGTTTAAGCCCGCCCGGGTTGGTACCATCGCATTGGATGAAAAGATGGTCGAGGCTGGAATGAAAAATTGTCCGTGTTTTCCATCCAGTTCAATGTAGCCGTGCTCATAAAGGGAAGGTCCTGGCATGGCACCAAATTCCTTCGGAAATGTGGTGTATTGTTGGCTGATATCATAACGGTAGTTGTGTGATATTAGCCATCCATGTCAGGTCGCATAAAAAAAAAAACTTGCGAACCACTCACCCGATTTATATGCGAATTGAATCTACGTTTGGCGTCTCTGAGTGCGCTTCAGTTACGGATGGGTGACCATGTTCGATGTTGAGGCTGGCTGTGGTCTGTATGCCACGTAAAACTTTTGTACACCATTCGTAGGGTTCATTCCGCCTGGGATGATACATAGGTACCATCGCATAGAATGAATGCATCATCGGGGCATGAAAATTGTCGTGTTTTAGATCCATTTTAACGTGGAAGTACGTAAGTAAGAAATAAAATAAAAAAATATGCTGCGTTTACTATTATTTTTACGAAGTTCGTCATTTACTTCCAGCAAACAGATGGTGTTATACAAATCACTATTCACAGTCCCCAAAGCAACAGTCTGCATGCCTGTCTATTTCATTTTACGGCGCACATCATTTATGTTTTTATTGTATAAAGCTGACATCACGAAATTAGTCACAAGATTGACGCGATAGTCCCCTTTCATGGTGTTTCATCGTCAGAAGCAGTTTGATTCCGAGCAAGGATTTGCTGAGCCGTCAAATTACACTTAAAATCGAATAATAGAATGCTATGAACATTTTCATAAGTTAATATCATATGGTGATATATAGACACGCATTTTTTTTAAATGACGCCACAATGCAAAAACAAGTCAAAGTAAGACAAAACAAACAAGTCAAAATAGCCTAAGAACCGATTGCATACTGAGAGGGATGAGTTAATCAATGTTCAAATACGTCACTTTCAGTGAACCGCATAGAGTTCCTTCCATACTGTCCATACAAAGTGACGTGTTTAAGCTGACGATGATTTAGATTTTTTTCCCTTTCGTGCACACGGCCCTATGAGTTATAATACCAAATTACTTAATTACTTTTAAGATATTATTTATCTAAGTGGCCAGTTCCGAAAACTTATAGTGCGCCCTATGTATTATAAATGGGAACGTTAGAATATTTCTTATTTAATTAATGCATATCGGCTGCACCCGTTATGATTAAAAAGTAGCAGATAAATAACATATTTATTGACCAGCCTTTTGGGCTACCTACTTTTTAACTAGGAAATAATTCAGCTCGACATCAGTCCAAAAGGACATGGACCCGAGCGGAGCCGGGTACCGCAGCTAGTATTGCAAATAAATTGAATTCAGCAATTTATGCAATACGCAAAATTCGTACCCTATGTGGCGTCAAAGCTGCGAAAACAGTTTACCACTCTTATTTTCATAGTATTATGACGTATGGACTTATGTTTTGGGGTAACGGTGCTACTTGGGAGCGCATTTTTAAATCACAAAAACGTGCGATGCGTGCCGTGCTAGGCATGAAACCAAGAGATTCCTGCCGTGCCACATTCTCGGAAAACGCTATACTTACGCTTCCAATTGAGTATATATCACAGTGTCTCATGTATGCCCAAAACAATTTGGAAAATGCCCATTTTAACAAAGATTACCATGGCTACAACACTAGAGCCAAAGATCTAATAAGACTACCTCTAGTGAAGCGCAGTAAAACTTCTAAGAGCTTTATCTGCAATAGCGTCAGGTTCTTCAATAAACTCCCGCCATGCATTGTTAAAAAAGAAATTAATAGTTTTAAACGGACAATCAGACAAATTCTCTTAAAGAAAGCTTACTATAAAATTGACGATTTTTTTAAAGATGATAATATAATTAACACTTTATTCATAATTCCATAGAATTTTACAATTCGTATTAAGTAGGTAATGCTAAGACTGTTTATTGATTATAATTGTATGTATGATTTATTGACGTGCTAAGAGCTACCTGTGGTGGCCATGCCGAAATAAATACATACATACATATCATATCATTAGTAAATCATGACAATGTTACCTTTGTAGTTTTTGGTACATTCCCTCGCTGTGTGATGTTTTTGCTGGCCATCTCGTTGGCGATACGCATTCTTTGCTTTGGTGCCATTTTATCGGTAGCGGCGGTAGCTTTGGCAGGTCTGAAACAATCCCATTTCCAAATTGTCACTGCCATATTTTGAGTTCAAAATACAGTCATAGTTTATAATGTATTGTTACTGCCCATTTTCAGAATTACCTTTATCTACTCGACTACAAAAGGAACACGTGATATAATAATTAAGGTTGGTTTAATACATCCACAATAGGTAAACGCAGAATAACATCCATATGGGGTAGTTTTCAACACATATGTACACATAAATATACGTGGGCACTCTTTAGCGGATTTTTTTTTTTTTGGGTAAGTTCACAGTTAGCACATAGCACACAATATTATCGTCTAATACGCAAGTGAAATAATTGTGGCAGATATTCAAGCATGCAAGTAGCAACTGTATGCATTGAAACATCAAATAGATACCTATCTGTCAAGCTGATCAAATTAATTTACAAACGCTTGAATTAAGATTATTTCCAATCTGGGGATTGCTGACAAATTTTTAGCATAAACATTAATAGGAACAAAGAGAATATGGCTCCTTTGCTTTCGCGATCATACAGAAAGCACTTAACAAAGTATGGTACAATTTTACATTTTACTGCACTGCTATAGCATTTTCAACTAATAAAAATAAATAATAATACAAGTTTGAGGAAGAAATGCTATGTCTCTATTCTACTACATAAATACAGGATTAGTCCAGGGCTCCATATTGTGCCCAGTCTTGTAAAGGTAATATACTTGGTTGAGATAAATAGTCGTAACCGAAAAGCAAGCGAAAAGTAGTCCTTTGTGACGTCACTTTGACACGTTTTGTATAGACGAAATCTCAAAGTAATTCAAAGTGACGTCACAAAGTACTACTTTTCATTAGTCTAAGTTTCTGTTACGGCTATTTATCTCAGCCTGAATCTCTTTGAACTGGCCTACTTCAATTGGTAAAATGTTAGATAGGGGGCATAGTCTTAACAAAATAAATTGATATTTGTCACGAAATGCTTCATATAGTATTCTTGCACAATTTATCACCCACGTTACGATCCCACCTACGGTTGGATAAAACCTAGATTTTTTAAATAGCTTATTACAAATTTATTTCAAAGAAAGCAGCAGTGACTTTCTCTAACGAACAAACCAGTATGAAAAACTATATTTTTTTTATGCAAGCTAAAGCCAGATATGTTGACTGCTCTAACTGCTATTTTTTCTGTAGCTGAAGTACCAATTGTAATGGTGCCTAGTTTTTTTTTATATCAAATAAATTATTGAACTGCACATGGCCAGACAAATTGTATAACAGATATTGAGGATGCTTGGTTATCATAGTAGTAATAGCAGTATAAGAATATTTAGCACTATGTAGACTTGAAGTCTGTCAAAGATCATATCGAGCATGGGAATCAACCGTTATTGAGAAACAAACATATAGGTAAATGTGAAGAATGTTGTTACAATTTGTGCCGCACACTATGGATACGGTTGATTAAGCCATGTATTAACAGAAATTAATAAATGATAACCGATCGGTAAGGTCAGCAGGTGGAAGATAAGAAACTACGCAGAAAGAAAATGTATCCATTCTGCGCATAATATCAGAACATGCGTTATTCATTCAAATGAGCAAACATGAAACAGTTGTGCTAACACTGTTATTGTTTATTGACTTAAGGCGGCCCAACCCGGCGGGCCTAACTCATTCGCGCGCACGGTACAAAACCGTGCTGTTGCGCTCTGGGACCTTCTCTGTTTCAAAGAATAAGACAGGCTCCGTGATGAGGAAGATGCAACATGTCCACAAAAAAGAAAATGTGCATAGTGTATGATTTGGTAAGATTTACGAAAATTTTAATTTCAAAACGACTTATAGCTAAAAGTAAACCACGACCGCTGTAGTCAAAAATCTAACAAAAACCAAATAGATCATAAATCTTCATTAAATAAGCTATGTCTGATGACTAATCTTTTTACGATGTTCTTACTTTATCATTGCATAATCCACCTCCAAAGTTATCGTATAAAACGCGCGAAAAATTCTAACTTTCGGACCTTATAACTTAGAAACCAAACACAATTTTACAAAGCCAATGGTCATCAGACATCTAGTTCGATCAAGTAAAGCTATTTTAAGCAAAATTTTGGATCTCTGACAAGAAATATGGGCGTGATCTTCTTTCCCCTTTTGTATGGGGAGATGAGCGGGTTGGGCCACCTTAATAAAGTGGCCAGCATTGCATTAAATGGGTCCAATTTTTAATCTCCAATGTGAGACTACAAATGTTACCATAGACCTAGCATAGCGCGCTGTGCTCACAAGACAAATAAAGGGTGGGAGTGAGACGTCAACTCACGTTCGATCTCTGCCGCGAGTTAGAAAGAGATGGAACACATCTGTTCGATTAGACCAATTCTGAAATCGTTATCAATACCAGGTGGGAAGACGACATCAAGTGATTCGGCGGAAAGCAGTGGTTCCGTACCGCTGAGGGCCGGGAGGACTGGAGAAGGATTGAAGAGGTGTATGTCCAGCAGTGGACGCAAACACGCTGACTGACTCATTCTTTGTCTATCAAGTGTCTTAACTTTTACTCAGTTCAGATCATTATTTTGAGTAAAAAAAGAAGTTTTAGTACATTTTGTATGAATAGATTTTGGTCCGTCAGTTGACACTGTATGTCTTTACACTCTAAGCCTATGAGTGTTACGAAAAGTTTAGATCACTTGAGGGGAATAGTTGGCTCAGTAGAACATACCGTCTGACAGATACCCTGGCGGTGAAAGGGAATAAGGCAGGCAGGAAACGGTGCGAGAGGGAATAGTTACATGCATAGCAAACTAAACGTGATCAGCAAGAAGTTTCACTTCTATCGCGTATGGCCTCGATATAAATAAATCATGTGTTATACTTCATATTTTAGTATTTTCTTTACATTTCATGTGTATGGTTCCCAGAGCGCGTTGAATAGTCAACTGGGTCCACATGTTTCGTCTCGGCTGTTGGCTCGGTACAGCATTATGCACCTTAACTTTAATGAATATTTTGTGCAGCAACGGCATAAATTCATTAAATGTCTATTCATTAAAATAAATGTTTTTATCAAATATTTCACCGATAGAAGTCAAAGAAGTCTGATGCTGAGATTCATAAAGATTACTTGAAGTATGCCCTCCGACTGTCCGTTTAGATTTGACAGCCGGAACCTACATTTTATGCACGCTTTAAGTACGAGTAAGGTCTATGAATCTCAGCATGAGACTTACAATTAACCATGAATGATTGAAGCTGAGTCCCTATGATTATAATGTAATGTCAATATTTCCTAACGAAAACTAGTTTAATCAATTTGTCAATTTTTTGGAAGAATTGCAAAGGTAGTGGAAATATAAAAAAACAGGTAATAAACTGTTGATGAATTATTTTAAATACCTATTTCTTATTGGCAAGTCCAATAAGATATCTTCCCGTAGTATGCAATTAGCAAAATTGGCTCAGCTGTAAACAATTACATCTGAACTTTCTACAGTTTCTTCCAAAGAGAGTACACACACCAACTTAGCTGGTCAATGCAGTGCATACCCTTGTTGTACCACAGCTTGGAGTAAGTTTGCATTACCGTCACAAATATTGTTATAGCAAGGGTTGCAAGAGCCAGACGGGTAACAGGCAAAAAGGACCGCCAAAACCTAAATTCTGAAAGGAACTCGATCAGTCGTATTCAGAGTGGGCGGACTCATTTTAATACGGGTATTAACGCCGGACTAAACCGGTTTTTGTATGGTTAGTCCGGTGATAATCCCGTACTAAGTTTTGACAAGTTCTGAATATGGGAGAATTAGTATTCAAGTACGCTGAAGATTATATGCAGCGTTTCCAATAAAGTACTTACAATACCCAGCAGAAAATAATGCACATCGGACGTTGGAAAGAGATAACCTGCTAGTTTTGGTTTCGTAAAGCGACATCTGTTTTAAAGGTACTGAGTGACACCATGTGACAACGGCGACGCTCTATAAAGCCGAAAATAGTTGATTGTCTCATTCCAATGTGCAATATGCATTTTTTACCGCCGGGTACTGTACTTTGCGGACAGGTTATAAGTTGAAAATAAGATATGCAACATAAAAATGTGCGTACAGTATGAAACAGAGGTACAAGATTAATGTAATATATTTGACAGTCTGTGCATCAAATATCACGTTAGGTTTGATTTATACGAGCGTGTGAATGAGCTGACACAGCCCTTTTTTAGCAAAATATATATTCGACATTCGGAATTTTACTTGCAAGATCAAACAGTGTTAACCACAGCTGTACCAGATGGCAACAGATGTTGGTCTACATATCTTTGCAGAAATCAAATGAATTTACACAATAAAAACTGCCGTAACGACGATAAACATATGAAGGTATAGAAATTTGCAAAGACGCAAAAAGTCCTTGCTCAATCAAAAGGATGGGATGAAAAAAATTACAATAATTTAACTAAAATTTCTAATTTCCAAAGTTTAAAGTCTACCAAAATTACAAGTTTAGGTTCTCTCTGGTCCTGGAATATGGAATCACTTCAGATAAGTGCAAGAGTGCCAGGGCTTAGCAGCGCGAGTTAGCAGACTATAAAGTCTTCATTATACTTGTTCTGAGAGAACTATGAAATTCGTGGACAAAAAAAGGTGTATAAAGAATGACAAGATTGCGTACTTACAGCGAAGCTCCTAGTTCGGGCAGACGTGACACGTCGCAAGTATTTGGTCGGGCGCTGAAAGAAAAGTGAGCGATGTGACAAATCTACATCCAAAACACGACACGTCGCGCTGTCGGCGTACTAACGTCACTATATTGGGCTGCCATAATCAAATTCAAGAAATTGCCTAAAAGCAGAGTAAATATTTTAAAGCTGAATTCGCAAACATTCATTTAATGATAAAATCCTTAACTTTTGAAATTAAGCATTTTTACTAATTTCATTATTTACGACCGTTTTTTAATAATAACGCCGTTTGAAGTACATATTTGTCCATTTTCGCCTTATTCCTCTCAATCCCCGCTTTCGATATTTCGGTCTTCGGTGTTTCGATCCTGTATAATTCATATAGTGATGGAATAAATTCACGGCCCATACACAATTTCAAATAACCATAATAAATTATAAATATTAAATGTAGTCATAGATGTTGTGCAAAAATCAGTTTCAGAATATTAGGCTCATTGGTTTTGTGGCAATAATAGCCACTTATGTAAATGTGTACCGTTAGTTGGCGCTATAAAAATTCTCTAATAAACTATAAACTAATGAACGTTAAATTCATAGATAATATAATATTGGTTAAATTCTTGAAATGCCCTTAGTTGGAAATAATTTCAAAACTAGTTTGCCAATATCATAGATTCCAATATGCTTTATTTTTGTTACACGGAGAAGTAGGTACCTAATAAGACTAGCAGCCGTATGTCCGGATAGTCCGCTGCTAATCTCGTACTAAGTTTTGACAGGTTCTCTCTGAATACGACTGTACAAAATCAATGTCAATAAGCATGTATTGACATTACTTCACTTCATCTGTTGTCTATTGATAGAATGGTTCCCTTGAGATAATAACAATCCCATGATCTGACATCAGTCAGTCATCTGTTTCAAACAGCAGCAAACAGAAACAGCAGTTTGAGTGGGCAGACTAAGTTTAGTACGCGTATTAAGTTCGGACTAAATCGGTTTTTGTATGATTAGTCTGGCGTATTAAATTTAGTCCGCCTACGTTAATACGGCTGTAATTGTTCATGTTTATATAGACTAGGAGGTCGCGACCAAAATGGTAACGATAACGTAAATGGCTGAAACTGGGTTCACGGGATAAAGACCAAGCCTCTGAATCTAAATGTGTCAATCTGCCTGTTCCTAGTGGTTGCGTTACGTAGATAAGGCGACTGAAAAAGTAGTTATGGTGACAAAAAATATGCATGATAATGTAAATGGATGCAAATGACGAAGCATGAAAGCATCAGTACAGACTTGCTTAGCAATACAAAAACTGAACAAATCTTTGGTTGCATTTCTTAGTTATAGGCTATTTAGGTTACAGATATAGCTTTAGTTATTTTTAAGTATTTAATAAAAAAATTCGACTGGTTATTGTTGTATAATTAATAGGTATCAATGTTTTCAGACAATCAGCATATTTATCAGCAGGTACAAACCAGCATCTATTTTATATAGCCATTCTAGATAACGCAACCACTTGGCGCAGGCAGACCGACATATTTAGCATCAGAGGGTTGGTCTCTAACATGTGAACCCAGATTCAGCCATTTACCTTATCGTGACCAAAAATGTCGTGACCTCCCGGAATAATAGGTTCAGCATATGTACTCAGGAAAGCGAAAGTAACACTATTAGTTATTCTGTGGCGAAAGCTAGAAGTTCCCGTGTTCGGTTTCGTCAAACTCTATGTAGAAAAAGATTTAACACAAACAATCACGTTTTTTGTATGGGACCCCCCTTTAATTTTAATATTTTTTTAAATTTACCTATTTGTTGTTATAGCGGCAAAATAAATACACACTCTGTGAAAACAGTTGCCTACCTATTACGGTTCATAAGATACAGCCCTATAACAGACGGACGGACAGCGGAGGCTTAGTAATAGGGTTCCGTTTTCACCCTTTGGGTACGAAACCCTAAAAATGGTCTATGGTTCGACCTCAAAATAATTCAAAAATGTTGCCTACCAAAAATATTTTCATAATATTTGATTGGAATTAAAACCACACTTCTTACGGTAACTAATAGTAAGTAGAACATACACATATCGTTAGATACTTTCAATCATCTGTGAAGTAACAGCCTTACTAGGTGATCATACATACATACGTATTGTATGTATTGTTTTTACCATTGGTTTTTACATTCTTCATCTTCCACAGAATATATTATTTTTTAAGCATCGCCCTCTATGATAGGATAGCAAAAGCACAACAACGTTGCAGGTAGCAAGAGAATCTCGCGACTTCTTCGAACTCTTTGAGCTTAAGAGCCTTGATTATAGATGGCGCTACTTCAAAATGGTTTTAAAGAGCCAAACTCGGAACCAAATAAATTTTGTCTGAAAATATAGATGGCGCCACGTTTCACTCCCACCGTGTTAATTCCGTGTACCTACAATACAATCTAGCCGGTAGTCTCAGTTCTCACCTAAATTGGCGTTTACGTAACTTCGAAGTTCCGTAAAAACGTCAAACTCCATACAAGTTTTTAATAGATATTCTGTGGTTTTACTTCTTCAATCTGTCAAAGTCAAACTCGGACTTCCGATTTGTATGAAAACGTGGAGTGGACGTAAACCGCAACGTCGACGTATTTACGGCAACGTTGAGTAAGCTGTCAAATCAAACTCGGACTCGCAAATGTTAGTTCCCTTAACGCCCACTGCGCGCGCTCTTCAATTTCTCCATACATTTGAAAACGCCATTCGATCGGTTTGCCGTAAACGCCAATTTAGGTGAGAACTCAGACTGCCCACTCTGAACAAAAATGCTCTTTTTGAAATCTTGTGTAATTATTGGTAGGGGTGAAACGTCAACCAATACAGCTTTCGATTATTTTTTTGATTGCATTGACTTTTTGAATGAAAAAGCGAACTAGGAACGATTTTTTTTATGAATCGATTATCAAGAAATAGGAGTGCATGTTTTCAGGCGACCGCTCGGTGTTCCACCATCAGGTTAAGCAAGACTGCGCGCGGTCGGGTTTTATGCATGACCGTCGTTTTTCATTACTATGTAATATGATTAATTCCGCCCTTGCTACCATCCAAAATATTGTCGTTTTGAATGAGTTAGCTGTCAAATCAAACTCAGACTCGCAGACTCGCCCACTGCGCGCGCTCTTAATTTCTTCATACATTTGAAAACGCTAGTCGATCGGTTTGGCGTAAATATCCCACCCCAATTTAGGCACCACACAACGACCGTATAATATTGATCCATGAGAACACATTCCCGAAGGAACTTGGTGCCATGCGATGACCTTCCCATTATGAGCACGGCTACATTGAGCTGAATAGAAACACGGACAATTTTTCATTGCCGCTACGACTATCTTTCATCCAATGCGGTGGTACCAACCCGGTTTTTTTTTTATGCGACCTGACATGGATGGCTAATACCTCACAACTACCGTTATGATATTAGCCCATGCCAGGACCTTCCCTTTATGAGCACGGCTACATTGAACTGGATGGAAAACACGGACAATTTTTCATTGCCGCTTCGACCATCTTTTCATCCAATGCGATGGTACCAACCCGGGCATAAACCCTACCACCTAGTAGGGGAAGGGGACCTACAGTTTTACATGGATTCCGAACCATGGAGCAGCTCGCATTCGTAACGAAATGCACTTGTCGAACTCGGAAAGAGAAAGACAGTGGTGCATGTCGGTATTGAACCCAGGTCTCTGGTACGCTAGGCAAGTCCCCGCGCCACTAGGCTACGGAGCCATTCAAAACTAGGCTACAAGCCGCTCATGATATTGTACATACACGTTCACACTGGCTAACAAGGCTTACACAGGCGCCACAGCCATGATTCTCAGTGGTCAGTCTGAGTTCTCACCTAAATTGGCGTTTTCGGCAAACCGATCGAGTCGCGTTTTTAAATGTATGGAGAAATTGAAGAGCGCGCGCAGCGGGCGTTAAGCGAACTAACATTTGCGAGTCCGAGTTTGATTTGACAGCTAACTCACCGTTGCCGTAACTACATCGACGTTGCCGTTTACACCGACTCCGGGTGTTCCATCAAATTAGAAGATTGACTAGAAGTAAAACCACAGAATATCTCGTAAAAACTTGCATGGAGTTTTCCGTAAAAACGTCAAACTCCATACAATGTTTTACTAGATATTCTGTGGTTTTACCTCTTCAAGCTGTCAAAGTCAAACTCGGACTTCCGATTTGTATGAAAACCCGAAGTCTTCACTTGCCAGTCGATCGGTTTGCCGTTAACGCCAATTTAGGTGACAACTGGGACTAGAGTGGTAAGCCCATACAAATGTTTCCTACTTATTCTGTGGTTTTACTTCTTCAAGCTGTCAAAGTCAAACTCAAATGTCGCGCTTCTCAATTTCTCCATACATTTGAAAACGCTTGTCGATCGGTTTGGCCGCCAATTAAGGTGACAACTGGGACTACAGGCTCTGTACCCGAAGTCCGGATGCAGCAAGACACTCGAACGCAGTTTCTGTGTGAACCGAGGCTCCTCACCGCGGCTTCCCGTCGAGGTTGCGGTGTCACGCGACACCTCCAGTCTCGGCGCTCCGCGTCGCGGTGGGACGGCCGACGCCGCGGGTCGCGCGGCGTGGCGTGGTAACAGGAGAGCATGACGCGGAACAGAAACTGCGGTGAACTTCCCGCTGTTGTAGGGCTGGCTCTAGAAACCATAGACCTATTAAATAGCTTACATTCGAAGCCTGCGCTAGAAACTAATTCTTCTGCTAATTCGTTGACATATCCGACCTTTTCTTGTGCGGTGGCCCAACCCGGCGTGCCTAACTCATTCGCGGGCACGGTACAAAACCGTGCTGTTGCGCTCTGGGACCTTATCTGTTTCAAAGAATAGGACAGGCTCCGTGATGAGGAAGATGCAACATGTCCACAAAAAAGACAATGTCCATAGCGTATGATTTGGTAAGGTTTACGAAAATTTTAATTTCAAAACGACTTATAGCTAAAAGTAAACCACGACCGCTGTAGTCAAACATCTAACAAAAACCAAATAGATTATAAATCATGATTAAATAAGCTATGTCTGCTGACTAATCTTTTTAAGATGTTCTTATGTTATCATTGCGTAATCCACCTCCAAAGTTATTTTGAAACTATAACTTAGAAACCAAACACAATTTTACAATGCCATTGGTCATCAGACATCTAGTTCGATCAAATAAAGCTATTTTGAGCAAAATTTGGGATCTAGGTATGACAAGAAATATGGGCGTGATCTTCTTTCCTCGTTTGTATGGGGAGTTGAGCGGGTTGGGCCACCTTAAAGGGCCTTTATTAATAAAGTGCTGATTATCTTGTACTGGTATTGATTGCAAGTTTCTAAGAAAGGCTCTTATTATGTGGCGATTATGCTAATCAGCAGTAGGTGAAAAAAGCCCTAAGTATTCGAATATTAATGAGACAGTATTTTAATTTACATCTTTCCTAGATTTTAGGAAACTTGTAAGTTGACTGATCCTCCTCAATAAAATGGTAAAACAAGATGTCTTTCACTCTTTCCGTAAGTTTCCGTATATTTGACAAACGGCAACATCATTCCTAGACATTTTTGAAAATTTGTAACTTAAGGAAGTTAGCTTACGCAAGCTATGTTTCCCATCATTTAAATCCACTGTTCCAATTGAATTCATATTTTATATCACGCAACAAATATCTGTGTTTCCCCTAGATTTTTTTTAAATTCAAACAGAATTAAATGATAGCAAAAGGTTCATACACATTTTGTTTTCTCTGTGGTTTACATACATTTACATTTATCGAAAAAACAAATACATACAGACACAGATATTTGTTGACTGTTATTATATACCAAACATCAAGCAAATTGGAACAGTGTCCTTCAAATGACGGGCCGTCCTTAAACACAGTTATCACAGGCAACACAGCATCACATCACAGGCATTCCGTATTGATTCTCATCCCAGGCACTAAACTCGATAACGAGCGGCTGTCTGCCTCCACCCATCCGTGCGAGGGAGACGCCGCTAGAGCGGGACGGCCGACAGGATGGAGCAAGGACATCGTTATCTCCCGCCGCCAATCGCCGCGCCGCGTTATCCTTCCGGGGAAAACTCGCCGCGCGATTGGCGGGCCGGAACCGCCGCCTTTCTGTGGAAACGCCTCGGGCGATCCGAAGGTGGAACTCGGCCAAATTGGCGGTGGACGTTACGTTTTAGTAGTCTCTTGGATTCGCACATTCACTGTTGCATAACATGGCGAAAATACAATTTGTCCGTAGGAACACGGAGGATTGTTCTCTGTTGTCAATACGGTTTTGTGGTTCAATGTTAAAAGTAATTTAATATCTACAGGAAACGTTGAGTATGGAATGATCCATGCTTTCTTCAACAAGTCCGTTAGTTTCCAATTATTATTTTATATTTGATTTATAGTGTTCTTCGCATCAGTTTGATTTAGATTTTTATGTTCCTCGCAGCTGTGAGAATTATGGGGATATAGACGTCTCCAGAGCGACCGTATCCAATAAGTTGGTCATGTGAAAATCTTAACATTGAACCATTTTATAATGTTAACTAATACAAGTTGGTAGGTACTTTCCGTTATGATTCAAGGCCTAAATAATATAAAGCACGTTAACTCTTTTAACGTAGTAAGCGGCGGGTATTTTATGTTAAGGTGGCCCAACCCGCTCAACTCCCCATACAAAAGGGGAAAGAAGATCACGCCCATATTTCTTGTCAGAGATCCAAAATTTTGCTCAAAATAACTTTTATTGATCGAACTAGATGTTTGATGACCATTGTTACTGTAAAATTGTGTTTGGTTTCTAAGTTATAAGGTCCGAAAGTTCGAATTTTTCGCGCATTTTATACAATACCTTTGGAGGTGGATTACGCTATGATAAAGTAAGAATATCTTAAAAAGATTATTCATCAGACATAGCTTGGTTAATCAAGATTTATAATCTATTTGGTTTCTGTTAGATTTTAGACTACAGCGGTCGTGGTTTAATTTTAGCTATAAGTCGTTTTGTAATTAACATTTTCGTAAATCTTACCAAATCATGCACTATGCACGTTGTCTTTTTTGTGGACATTTAGCATCTTCCTCATCACGGAGCCTTTTCTTTTTCTTTAAAAACAGAAAGTCCCATAGCGAGACAGCACGGTTTTGTGCCGTGCCCGCGAATGAGTTAGTCCCGCCGGGTTGGGCCACCTTAAGTTGACTTATACATTTATTAGTGTCGAGATTGGAAACTTTGTTAATTAAAACATGATCGATTCTGGGAGGAATTCGTCCTCGATTCGCTAACAATCACTCATGTTTGAATAAATTGCGATGTAGAAGCGAGAAGTAGATATTAAAATTTTAAATTAAATACTCTGGTTTAATTCCGTTGGATTAATCTCAATCATAAAATGGTTCTATGGCATTTTTTTCGGATAATCATTGTTGCATTAAAACGTTTCTTAAGACGGACATTATCCTATTCATTCCCCATCCTACGGCCGATAACTATTTACATGCTCTGAGGACATCCTGATAGCAACTATAATCAAACCGCTGTCAAGTCTCAGATCAGGCGAATATCGGCATGCAGAACCCGCAAATGACGTCATAACCATATACCTACCAACTATAACCACTCGATTTAAGACAAGAGAGGCTTAACATAAACATGGCGTTAACTGAACAGCCAATGTGTGTCAATGTCAGTAGAGTACACCAGTTTTTTTTTGGTATCTCGGATTCAAAATAAGAAATACCCTAAATTTTAGTGCAATTCCGCGTACTTGAACCGTGTATGGTAATTAAAATCGGTTTAGTCGACTGGCAACTAAATATTAACACCAACCGGAGATTGTGCACCCCAAATTGCCTTGAGACAGCCTCCCGTGTTTTTTACTAAAATATATTGTCAAGACGTACAACGGTATCATTGGACTTTGAACCACATACGTTTTCCTTGCAAATTCCAATGCCTACTGTGGGGTCGAGGGTAATGCGTGTTTTAAGGTGGCCCAACCCGCTCTACAAACGTGGAAAGAAGATCATGGCCATATTTCTTGTCAAAGATCCCAAATTTTGCTCAAAGTTGCTTTATTTGATCGAATTAGATGTCTGATGACCGTTGGAATTGTAAAACTGTGTTTGGTTTCTAAGTTATAAGGTCCAAAAGTTCGAATTTTTCGTGCGTTTCATACAATAACTTTGGAGGTGGATTACTCAACGATAAAGTAAGATTATATAAAAGATTAGTCATCAGACATAGCTTGTTTCATCAAAATTTAAATTCAATTAGCTTTTTGTTAGATTTTTTTACTACATCACTCGTGGTTTACTTTTAGCTATAAGTCGTTTTGTAATTAAAATTTTCCTAAATCTTACCAAATCATACACTATGCACATTGTCTGCTTTGTGGACATGTTGCAACTTCCTCATAATGGAGCCTGTCTTTTTCTTTGTGACAGTGAAGGTCCCAGAGCGCAATAGCACGGTTTTGTACCGTGCCCGCGAATGAGTTAGTCCCGCCGGGTTGGGCCACCTTAATTGATTTTATTTACGTTTTAGATTGGCTATTCACCCGGCCAGTTAACCTTCCATGTTAACCCCAAGGTCTGGTTATAGCCATCAATGTCCTTTGACATAAAAAAAATATTGACTCACATTATTGTCGATCCACCATTTCAAAAATAAAAACCGGCCAAGTGCGAGTCGGACTCGCACACGAAGGGTTCCGTACCATCGTAAAAAAAAGCCCCCTTTCATTTTAATTATTTTTCAATCTTACCTTGTCGTGGAATTTGTTGTTATAGCGGCAAAATATATACACACTCTGTGAACATTTCAGCTGTCTACCTGTTACGGTTACTGAGATACAGCCCTGTGACAGACGGACGGACGGACGGACGGACGGACGGACAGACGGACGGACGGACGGACGGACGGACGGACAGCGGAGGCTTAGTAATAGGGTAGGTTTTTTCGAAAGTAAAAATGTATTCAATAGCGTTCAAGTACACTACTCGGCACTTCTAAGTGTAAGCAAACGGCGCCAGCACCCACCTCGCATGCATTGTTTGCCGACGAGTCCTTTCGTATCCTGCGGGGTGTAAAACAGGATAGCAACGGCGACCGTAAACAAGCCATTATCTTATCTCGCAATCTGCACTAACAAAGTTATTAGAGGCTCCAGGTAGTCCGTTCGGCAGGTGCTGTCTCTGCTCTGAAACTTTTTTTTTCGTTGGTATACGAGTGAGTTAATCCAAATGTTTATCTATAGGTACTTCGGGATAGGCTGCGAAATCAGGAATGGGAGGTTTAAAGTTAGAATTGAAGGTTACGCCTTAGGATTCTTGTGTTTCTTTCTTAACCGAACGTGATTTTTAGGGTTCCGTACCCAAAGGGTGAAAACGGAAACCTATTACTAAGCCTCCGCTGTCTGTCCGGCCGTCCGTCTGTCACAGGGCTGTATCTCATAAACCGGAACAGGTAGGAAGCTGAAATTTACACAGTTTATGTATTTATTTTGCCGCTATAACAACAAATAGGTGAAAATAATAAAAACGTGTTTTTTGTGTTAAATCTTGTACGATGGTCCTTCGGGTGCTAGTCCGACTCGCACTTGGTCGGTTTTTATTTAAAATGTAACCGGACCTTTAGTGCCAACCCTAATGAAAACACACCGAAACCAAGGCATGGCACCAATTCCCGAAGGAATTAGGTGCCATGCCAGGTCCTTAAGTCGGGTAAGGCTCACACGGGTTTGCTAATTATCGCATCAGATGAAAGATGGTATGAATAATTGTCCGTTTTGCCCATTCAGTTCACTGCAGCCTTGCACAAAGGAATAGTTCTGCATTGAAGCCTAAATCCTTTGGGAATGCAGCATGTAAGGCTAATATCGTGAGGGTCGGTGCAATGTATTAAAAAAAGGAAATGTTAAATATATTATAACAATATTTAATCAAAGAGGTAACACCGCCAGTATTTTAGGTACAGCTGGAGCTTCGGCTCTTTTAGAAGAAGTTTTTTATCTTTAAGTTTAAATTAAATATGTATTTTATTAACATTAGTTCCTACCTATCTAAAAAAGAGATTGTCAATATTTAACTGTTAAAGATTCTAAAAAAAGCCTCGATTGGTCTGAGAAGAATGTTAAATGTTGCTTCGATGTTTTTAGGGTTCCGTACCCAAAGGGTGCCTACGGAACCCTAATGCTAAGCCTCCGCTGTCCATCCGTCTGTCCGTCTGGCACAGGGCTGTATCTCATGAACCGTAATAGGTAGGCAGCTGAAATGTTCACAGAGTGTGTATTTATTTTGCCGCCAAAACAACAAATTGGTAGAATTGTGTTAAATCTTGTGTGATGGTAAGGAACACTTCGTGTGCGAGAGTTTTTTCTCATATTATAATTTATTGTATAAACACGAAATTGAAATTACAATGAACTAAGCTATCTTGAATTAATATTAAACAGTCTAACATCTAAAAGTAAATATAAATTTTACTTTATTAAATATTATATTCTTGCATAAGTACTTATACTTATATACTGCAAAAATATGTGTTGTCTAACGGGACGACAAATAAGCTGACTTCATCTCCGGTATAGTGCAGCAGTTGTACCTGGATTATACACATTGCCGATAGCATTATAAATACCCAACGATGTCACACTTGGCATAGTTTCGCCTTGGCGGATTACACCCGGGATTGCTCGACAAAGGATCAGCCATCTCCACTGCTGATCTCGATTTTTGAGAGGCGGCTTTGTCCGGGATATCTCGACAGATCGCCGGGAGAGATAACATTGTGTCATTCCGTCTTGTGTGCAGTTTCAGAAGAATTAGACGGTATTTTACATCATTAAAACCTTTTTAAAACACACTGACTGCATTGGATGTTTCAAAGTTTGTTAGGTTCTCGCAGCCCCCGTGAATTTCGGAAGCCCATGCGAAAAAATATTACGAGAAATTAATGTCCTTGAGCTAAATAGACCATACAAGCTTTTTTTTTATGTGACTGGACATGGATGGCTAATACCACAAGTTCTGTCATGGTATTAGCCCAACACACCACATGGGAACTAGGTGCCATGGCAGGACCTTCCTTATATTGCACGGCTACATTGAACTGGATGGAAAACGCGGACAATTTTCATTGCCGCTTCGACCATCGTTCATCCGATGCGATGGTACCAACCCGAGCGGGATAAACCCTACCACCTAGTAAGTAAGGAAGGGGACCGGGAATCCGAACCACGGCCAGCCTCTCTCAACGGTCGAATGGTCACCCATCCAAGACCAGACCGGACCCAACGTTGCTTAACTTCGGAGAGCGATCGCCGAAGTGTCGCGCCACTGGGCCACTGAGGCTAGCGTTAGTATTAAGTCGATATAACTTTTTATAGATTTTACTAGATCATGTTAGTTATCGAAACCGAATTGTCGTTTTCATGACACTAAGGGCCTTTTTTACATACTGCTGATTAGCTAATCGCCACATATTAAGGGCCTTTCTTAGCACCTTGCAATCAATATCAGTACAAGATAATCAGCACTGTATTAATAAGGCTCTTCAAGCGTCGATTAAAATAAATCAGCACTTGTTAAAAATCAGGCTAAGGGCCTTTTACACCTACTGCTGATTAGCTTAATCGTCACATATTAAGGGCCTTTCTTGTAATCAATGCCAGTACAAGATAATCAGCACTCTAGTAATAAAGGCTCTTCAAGTGTCGATTAAAATAAATCAGCACTAGTTGACAAACTTTTTATAGATGAGTCTGATAAAACTGTGCTTATGGAATTAAATAATATTTAACTATTATATCGACTTAATACAACATTTTGTCAGCCTCGGTAGCTTAGTATGTGACGACTTGCGAATCGAATGGAAGCACCTTTGAGCGCGGTTAGATTCTGGATGGGTGATCATTTTCAACCGTTGAGGGTGGCCGTGGTTCGGATTCCACGTAAAACTGTAAATCCCTTCCTTATTTACTAGGTGGTAGGGTTAATCCCGCCCGGGTCGGTTCCATCGCATTGAATGAACGATGGTCGAAGCGGCAATGAAAATTGTCCGTGTTTTCCATCCAGTTCAATGTGGCCTAGCAATATAAGGAAGGTCCTTATACGCGTTAGGCTTATATCTGATGGTCAGTTCGGTATTAGCCATCCATGACAGTTAAAAACATAAAAAAAACTAAAACATAGGTTACGTCTTTTTAGGGTTCCGTACCCAAAGGGTGAAAATGGAACCCTATTACTAAGCCTCCGCTGTCCGTCCGTCCGTCCGTCCGTCCGTCCGTCCGTCTGTCAGAGGGCTGTATCTCATGAACCGTAATAGGCCGTAGAACTGAAATTTTCACAGAGTGTGTATTTATTTTGCCGCTACAACAACAAACAGGTAAGATTAAAAAATAATAATAATTAAAAGCGGGCTCCATACAAAAAACGTGATTTTTTTTAGTTAAATCTTGTACGATGGTACGGAACCCTTCGTGTGCGAGTCCGACTCGTACTTGGCCGGTCTTTCTGTAGTTAATTTTGTTTCGTGCCAGTGTATGAAGATGGGACGGATGAAGTGAGTGATTTCTTAAATCTCCCTCGCCATCAACTCGATGGCGCGCTCTCGTTAAGGCCCTGGTACTAGCCAAATCGCAAAGTTTGACGAGGCACCCCAAGTAAACTAGTTTAGTCTGACGATTAGAAGTTTCATAATTACAATATATGATTCCTTGTCTAAGGAGCAACCTATTTTCGTTAATGTATGTTTCCTTTATCCACCCAAAAAAAAATATAGAAACGGTATCCATTTCCGAACTTTTTTGACTAAATGTAGAAATCTAAAATCAAATGGAATTATTTGTTATTTGCTGTTTTTGCTTATATCTGGAAATCATATTACTTTCAGATTTCTAATGTGAAAAATCGACTTTTTTATTATAATTATTATTTCAATAAATGATGGAATAAAAAAATATTAACAATCCATTATCACTCTGGAGTTATATTTGGACTTGCTGAGGCGTTTCACTACATATTTGTTTACACTGCATTTGTTTAAAGGTGCTATAGTTTGGCGCGAGTAGTTGACTAGACCTAGCGCCTTAAGTGAGTGATTTCTTAAATTGCAGCCTCCCTCGCCATAGACTCAAGCGCTCTCATTAGGTTGACCATTAGGGAGGGCTGCGCCGCCAAAATCAACTCATTAACAAAACCTCGCCTTTCCGAAATGATCCGTCCCTCGGCCGCTCGCAGGGCGCGGCTGCCCGCTCTAGTAGCACTGCTGAAACCTCTAGTGCTAAGGGGCGTGGGGACTTGCCTTCCATGCCAGAGGTTATCGGTTCAAAGCTCGGACTTTCTTTCTCTGCCTGAGTCTGGATGAGTGCGTTTCGTTCGTCACTAGGTGTACATTGTTCGGAATCCATGTAAAACTGTAGGATTCCCTACAGTTAGGTTAAGTTAGGGTAGGGTTAAGCCCGTCCGGTTTGGTACTATCGCATTGAATAAAAAGATGGGAAAACGGCAATGGAAAATTGTCCGTGTTCTCCATCCAGTTCAATGTATATAGCCGTGCTTATTAAGGAAGGTCCTGGCATGGCACCTAGCCTCCATTAGGTGTGTCTGGCATGTCATGACAGCAGGATGGTACTTACAACCAGTTCAGGGTCCAGGAAAAAACTTGCGAGGCGGAATGGGATCCGCGCTCGCGAGCAGCGGCGCCGCCACTGCGCCGTCGGTGGGCGCACACCCTTATATTAGGGTGGCCACACGCGCGGTCGGGTTACTCGGCAAACATATGGTAATGTCCCGCGGGGCGGGGGGCACGTCACCGTACGTCACGGGGGTGGGAGTGCTTGGATCTGCTGGGAGGATCTAAAAAACAATTTTAATATCATCTAGCTATCTTCTTCAATAGATATAATAATATTTGGGGGCTATTTATTGGTGATTGACTTTCTGTTTTGCTGGTTCGATTTTTTATGTATTCCAGGACCTTTAAGGCTGTCGTGAAGGCAGCGGAAATTATAAAATTATAATATATATATATATATATATATATATATATAAAATTTAAAAATATATAATTTATAATATATTATATAATATATATAAAATATATAATATTTTCTAATCTAAAAGGTTAATTAAGAAAATTAAAACATACAGATGTAGATTCTGATGATACATTTTAAAGTAAAAAAATAAAAAAACCTAGTAAAACATTAAGAGCATGTTAACAGTTATCGCCCGTAGTATGGGGAACTGATAGTGTAACGACTCTCTTAAACTTCTCCGATGCCTCTACTATAAAGGTACATGTTACCATGCATTTGAACGATGACAAATACTTTAGTACCAAAATATGCACATGCTTAAAATAAGTAAGTGTGGTACTTTTTAGGGTTCCGTACCCAAAGGGTGTCAACGGAAGCCTATTACTAAGCCTCCACTGTCCGTCCGTCTGTCACAGGGCTGTATCTCATGAACCGTAATAGGTATATACTGAAATACGAGTACATACATTTATATGTATGTACATAAAAATAGAGAAAATAGCTGAAATTTTCACAGAGTGTGTATTTATTTTGCCGCTATAGCAACAAATAGGTAAAATTTAAAAAATATTAAAATAAAAGTGATTTTATTAAATATTAAAATTAAAATTATTTTGTTAAATCTTTTACGACGATACGGAACCCTTCGTGTGCGAGTCCGACTCGCACTTGGCCGGTTTTTGTATAGCTGCTTTAACATTTTCAATCGAAGATACCTACCGCAGCGTTCGAAATTCAAAATTTCCACAAAAACGAAAGCAGATGCCACAAAATGGCTTCAAAACCACACGATTATTTGTGGTCTATCAGCGATGTGGTGTTCGCGTCTTTCTATGTGAACGCAATCTCACAGTTGATTGGCTCGTTGAAAGATTAAACTTTAATTCTGGTAGCATATTTGTACAATAGAAACCCCACACCCGGCGCGATTGAACGCTGATAGGGACCACACAGATGAAGCCAAAAAATTAAAAATATACCACAATTTTATTCAATATACAGTTGGTTTATTTTTAGACTTTTTATTCATAATAATATTTGTAATGAAAAATATATTATAAAGAAACCTACTAAAACAGACTTTTTCCCAATGTTTTTACCAATCTAAAAGTTATATTAAAAATTAAAACATACAGTACATTTCGAAAATAAATTTTACAATACAAAATTTCAAAAACCTTTTTTATTATTTTTCTATTATCAGTGGTTGTTGTAAAAATAAAAAAACGATCAAAATGTATTTTTTTACGTAACGTAGTTTTTAGTAAGGTTACTATTCTAAGAAGTTAGTTTACTACTCTGAGTAAAACACATAGATGAAATATTTGTTCAATCGTTATTTCTTGTTGCACTGAAGACATTCCTTTAAACGGAACGGAAAATAAGAAACAATTTATAGTTTAGTATTTAACTGTACATTTGATGTGCATGCAAGTAAAGTGTTTTAATAAAGTGTTACTGATCCGAAACAGACTGTATTAAAATCATAAGACGACGTAACGTTCGATTTTGGAGGTGCGTTTTTTCGAACGCGCCAACCGAAGCGGAGAGCGGTTCCATCGGACCCGCGTTCCTTTTTTAAACAATAAGAAAACAAAAATGGCTTACTGGCACTGCCGCATCGCTTTGTTCTTTTGTGCCCATCATTATTTTATGTTCTTAAAAAACTTAAAGCATATTCTGAGTTTTACGTAGATTTATTTAAATAGAACGGTGCCTGTTGGCACTCGCTTATGTAAAATTGCCATAAGAAAAAACCTTCCTCGGCTATGTGCCGTAGTTAAAACTGTAGCAGGTGTATTCAGAGTGGGCAGACTAATTTTAATCCGCCGGTCTACACCGATTTTTGTATGGTTAGTCCGGTGCTAATCTCGTACTAAGTTTTGACAGGTGCTCTCTGAATACGAATGACCACAGAACAATTAGGAGGTGGACCACAGAACTCAATATTCCTTGCGAATGACAGTCTTACTTCCTGGCGGGGATAAGGGTCCTATTCACAAATGTTATGAGCAAAAGTTCTCCTATCATAGCTTTGCACAGCTGTATTCAGAGTGGGCGGACTAACTTTAATCCGCCAGTCTAAACTGGCTTAGTCTGGCGTAATAAAATAATAATATTGGGCCTACTGCGTGTCTTCACGTGCATGTCGTAAGGGGCGACCAAGGGTTTCGTTATTTGTGGTTCGGAAAATAATTATATAGCAGTAAGAAAAACTTTTTTATGTTACTAGACATGATATAGTGGCTAATACCACAACCACTGTCATGATATTACTCCATCACATCGCATTCCCGAAGGAATTAGGTGCCATGCAAAGACCTTCCCTTTATGAGCACGGCTACATTTAACTGGATGAAGAACACGGACAACCTTTCATTGCCGCTTCGAACATCTTTCCATCATGGTGTCAACCCTGGCGGGCTTAACCCTATCACCTATAATGGGGGAAGAGCACCTACAGTTTTACATGGATTCCGAACCTTGGAATAGCTCACTTTCCTAACCGAAGGCTTATCCAACTCTGAAAGAGAGAGAAAGTGGTGCATTAACGAGGCGGGGATTTGAACCCAGACCGCGGGGATGGAAAGCCCGTCCACCCGTCGTTGAGCCACGAACCGATCGTATTATGTTACCGTACGTTATGTTGGTATATTTTAAGGCTGTTCCTCATGCCAATTTATTATGTAGATAAATTAACAAACTTTCGACATGACGCATCAATTTTCTAATACATAATTCCGATGTATTTTTATACTCCAAATATGTCAACTCTCCATAGTGTAACGCAGGGAAATTGATAGGGGTACCTACGGCGAAAACAACGTAGAGTACTCTTAAAAGAATAACGACAAAGACAATTCGACCACCTACTTTGCGAATCCATCGTTGCATATTTAATCATAAAGAGGTGAGCGCGAGTGTTCCGACTTCAATAATAAAAATATCAGGCGGGATAAAACCAGTCAACTCGTTTAGCAGCGCCATTCCGAACTCATCTACGGATGTCGTTATATTTTAAATTTAGAATTGCGTTTTTAGGTGGCCCATCCCGCTCAACTCCCCATACAAACGGAGAAAGAAGATCACGCCCATATTTCATAATATCAGAGATCCCAAATTTTGCTCAAAATAGCTTTATTTGATCGAACTAGATGTCTGATGACCGTTGGCATTGTAAAATTGTGTTTGGTTTCTTAGTTATCCGAAAGTTCGAATTTTTCGCGCGTTTTATACAATAACTTTGGCGATGGATTACGCAATGATAAAGTAAGAACGTCTTAAAAAGATTAGTCATCAGACCTAGCTTATCTAATCAATATTTATAATCTATTTAGTTTTTGTTAGATTTTTTACTACAGCGGTCGTTGTTTACTTTTAGCTATAAGTCGTTTTGTAATTAAAATTTTCGTAAATCTTACCAAATAAAACACTATGCACATTGTCTTTTTTGTGGACATGTTGCATCTTCTTTTGTACCGTGGTGCCCGCGAATGAGTTAGTCCCGCCGGGTTGGGCCACCTTAAATATTATTTTGGTGTTCAATGCTGATTTGTCCTTTTTACTTCTTTGTTAGATACAAATGAATTTCATTTCATTTATTTATTAAACTTCTTGTGGTCAAAACTACACTAAGACATGTGACATATATTATATTATATCTATTAATGTTTCTCCTTTCTTCACAGTCGATTATACATGCAAATATGTTACATTCCTTGGAATAAGCGACGTACATGCTTAGTACGAAAAAGTATATAACACTAGTTGTGGTACCCGGCTCCGCTCGGGTAAATTTTTTTTAGGACTGATGTCGACCTGAATTATATCCTGGATATTATATGAGTTCCCCATACAATCTTTTATCCCCTATTCCACCCCTTTTGCGTTTAATTTTCGACACTAAACGTAGCGTATGTCCTTCTTTAAGGTCCTGTTTATCTCTATACCGAAATTCATCAAAATCGGTTGAGCGGTTTATGCGTGGAAATTGATAACATTATTGTGGAAGTATGTATTATTGCAGAATAACACTAATGGCCGTCCAGACGCGGGTGGCACGAGCTCGGGTCCGCCGAGAGCGAGTTATGTCTACTTCTCCACGTATATCACGATATCGTGTGTCGCATCTCGCCTGCACCACCTTCGGTGACTTATTAGAGCCCGCTTGGTCAGAGGTTGAAGAGGACCCGTTCAGTCCTGCAAAATGGATTTCGTCTTTTAGATAGCTGTGCACACTTTGTAAACACCTGGAACAATCTAATCATGGCTTTCTTTATTGTGCTAATATTCCTAATATCTAGAACAATACTAAGCACAGCCTTCTTTGTTATTGTAATATTCCTAATACCTAGAACCAAGGAACAGCCTTCGTATTATGCTAACATACCTAATGCCTGGAACAATACTAAGCACAACCTTCTTTATTGTGCTAATATTCATATACTGTATCATTGATTTTCCGGGCTCGCCAGTACCGCAAGAGCTGAGACGAGGGCGTGGTGCTATTCTGCTAAATATGTAGTCAGGTTCAAATTCCGGATATGGATCATTGATTTTTCGAATTCGCCAGTACCGCAAGAGCTGTAACGAGGACGTGGCTGTTTTTTCGGATATGTTGTCAAATGGGGCGCTTGATGTTTGGATTGTTTAACACTGTTATAAATAAGTTATAAAAAATATATAAAGCTAAATTTTATTTGAAATCAGAGTATGAAATACATTTTTTACGAAATTTTAGTATCAAGGAATCACTCTGCAAAATGTCTTTAATTCGTCGGATTTTCGTTTTGAGTCGTGTTTCCGCCTTAGCACGATACTTTGTTAATTTTAAAAGCAATAAGATGAACACTATTACATAACATCCACTCATTCATGTGTGTATAATTGAAGTGCTGGCGCCAACTTGAATTGAAAGTGAAGGTACAATGCAGTACAAATGAAGGTACACGGCCGTCATTATACGCAGCTACCACGCGTCGAGACGGCGCTCGGGCTCCCATAGAAGCTAAATCAGCTGGAAAATCCTTTTCTTAATCTTATAATTGCATTGGAAGATGACAGTGATTTTTTGCTGGAAGTAAGCCTTCGGGCATTGTATGACGCAATCTACTTTTAATGTAAAGACTCGCAAAACATCAATCCTGGTTTACGAGTTGATGTATATTGCGAAAAAATTGGAATATATTCTGTGTATATTTTAGTAGTTAGTATTCGTATAGTATAGTATCGCTAAACAATATAAGCAATTGAAAATCGGCCAAGTGCGACTCGGACTCACACACGAAGGGTTCCGTACGATCATAGAAGATTTGAACAAAATAAATCACGTTTCTTGTATGGTGGAGACCTTCCTTACAGATATTAACAATTGTTGATCTGTACACACCAGCTTACAGGTCTAAATAACCTCATTCGTGTACCGTCTCGGTTCTAAAAATGGACGAACGAAGAAATAATACTACTTACGCCATCAGTTAAAACAAGGCCATCCCTAGCTGGTTCCAGAAATCTTTTGCGTACAATAAAAAAAAAACTTATTTTCAAAACGCGTCTGCTCCACTCCATCCTGCTTCATGGTTCTATTCAACCATTGTTTGGCATTCTGGCAACCAATCGGAGCATTGCTAAGTGGCATGTCTGAGAATACGCAAAACTAACCTCAAATAATAGATAAGTACCCTTGGATTGTGCGATTTCAATTCTGTAAAGAGTCCTCGAAAGCGCAAGTATTAGATGTCGCTGTAATTGTGTGAGGCGAAAAAAATGATAGTCAAGTGCGCAATTATTGCTCTCCAAAGCTTTTAAAAGAAACATTAAGATTTAAAATACATTTTAATGTAATCTGCTTTTTCGTAGTTAGTATTTAGGCTATTTTATTTACGCTATGGTTAGGAGATTAGGTTGTAGAATCAACAGTGAAGCTAGAATACATTCATTTCATAAATAAAAGTAATTTAAAATTAAGTATTTTGCAAAATTCCTGTTCAATGTACCCCTACAATATAAGGAAGGTCCTTGCAGAGCACCTATTTCCTTCGGGAATGCGGTGTGTTCCGGTGTGTCCCATCCGCCTATGGAAATATAATCAATCTATGAAATAATATTATTTACATACTTACATTTCGATAAACAGGCCTATTCCTGGAATTCCGTAATCAGGAATCAGGAGTTTACGGAATCTTTTAGTCGATTAGTTTCGACTAAAAGATTCCGGAGCCATATTATTTCAATTATTCATGGTTTCCGTCGACAAATCGCTTTTAAAACCGCTATAAAAGCAATTTTCTGGACTTACTGCATTCCAGGAATAGGCCTGAATATATGTTGTTAGTTTCGTAACTATTATTTTAGAAATAGCTTGAGAAGCTTCACACTATAGGAAGTACATTTATATTCATAGCTCATGTACGGTTTTCATAAAACCTATTAAAAAAATCCCTGCCGTGTTCGTTCTGAAATATTTTAATTATTCCAAATTACATCATCGGAGTTTTAGCCCAACAAAAGGCGCGCCAACCCTCCGTTCGGTCGGAGGGGTTAGATAATTGCAAATGGCGTCTGAGTTTTGGCGCCAAATGAGCAGTCGTACTTACCGTGGCTAGCGTGTGCGCGCTGTTGCACGCTGCTATTTCGCTAAAAGTGATGGGTCATAGTTTTTGTCGGATAAGGATTCTAATGAGTCTTTTAAATGGAGCTCATTATGTTTTTGTTTCTCTATAATGAGCAATCTAATGAAAACAAAATAATATTACAACGCTCTAAGGCGTTGGTTTGTTTGTAAATATAAAAACAATACATAATCTTTTTGTCTCACACAAGAAAATAGTTAACTCAATGAAAAAATATTTTCAATTAATAAATACACGCATGATAATTTATTTTGTGATTTTATAATTTTCCGGATAATGTCCATCGTGTCAATTATATTTGACACGATAGATTGAGGTTAAGATAATTTTATTTTAATCAAATTCTACTAAAGTAATAATTGAGTTAGGGTTCGATAATTATATAGAACTTTTTAGCCGAGCCAATTTTTTTTATAATGTTTGAAAATGCGAGGTCTACAGTTCAGAGAGCTAATAGTTATAATGTCAATGAGTCTATCCAGCCATGGTATTGTGAAAAATGGAGATGATATTACGATTGAATTAATTTTATTACTATTTCACCAGTTAACTTATCTTCACGGCTTTAACAATAACACTACGAACATATGTAGGTACTTAGTAGGTACCTACATAACAAAAATAATGATAATAACTAATAAAAATAAATTCATCTAAAAATTTAAACCAGAGATAATTTGTCGACTTAACAGTAATTACGAATTCCTGCCACCACCGAAATGAATTTCGTGCAGGCCCTTTGAATAACCATGTCTTTACATTGTTCGTACATTGGCTTTACAATGGTGGCGATAGAATGGAAGTAGATGTTCATTTTGATGCGAGTAACTTGATATTTTATTATTCCCTTTTGTTTAAACAATTGTGCAAGTTAGGTACCCCTGGGGCTGTGCAGGCACGCACCTTGACATCGGAGCGGTTTATGCAAGATATGCTATATTAGTGGTTATTTTTTTATGTTTTGGTGTTAAGTATATGTTCTAAATTTATTAACAACATTATTTTTAAAGTACTTAAAGAGAGTGGGAAATAAACAATCTTTGTAACATTTACAGCAGTTTTAAATTACATCAGATTAATCAGAAATGCCATTCCCAAGTGTATGTAAAACAGAAATTTATTTCTAATCCAGATGTAATAAAATTGGTATGCCAGGATTAAAATTTACAAATTAAAGCAAGTTCTTGTATTGTCTATCTAATAGCTAAATAAGAATTAACACACACCGTATTAGAAATAATATTGAAAATGTTTTGTGCATGTATATGTTTATCATTTGGTTGTATGTTGCAATATGTTTTTACGTAACTGGGCATGGGCGGCTAATATCACACCCACCCTTAGCACCTCAGTACCAAAACAATTAGGTGCCATATCAGGACCTACCCTTTATAGGCACGGCTTCATCAACATTAATCAATATAATTCTAAAATATATTATTAAATTTGAGGTTATACAACGACATCTACACCAAAGGATTGTATCCTTTTTGGAAAAGAATCAGAAAAAATGGACCAGAAATTTGGTTCTAGAGACGGAACCCCTCCGCTGGCCGTCCGTCCGTCCATCCGTCTGTCCGTACATGGCTGCATCTCATGAAACGTAATAGGTAGGCAGTTGTAATTGTCAGAGTGTGTGTTTATTATGACGCTATTTCAACATGTAGGTAAAATAAAAAAATATACTAATTAAAGTGGGACCCCTACAAAAAGCGTGTTTTTTTTATGTTTAATCTTGTACGATGAAACGGAACCGTTCTTGTGAGAGTCCGACTCGCACTTGGCCGGTTGTATATATTAATTTATATATTTGGGTACTTTCTGAATAGTGCCGACACTCGGAGCGATCTATTGAGGCAGCGTGTCGGCAGCTAGGCGGAGAGGAGCATACGCTTCGCGTTAGCGCGGTTCGGGGTGGCTCGCCAGCTCGGGTTACCAGCGAGGGCCTGCTGATAGACTGCGCCGGCTCATGCCACCCTGGTGCTCCAGGACTGCCGCTGAAACAAGATGGCTGCGTAGGAAAATTGTTTAACTGTCCGCCTGGTCATGGAATATTGGAATATATTTCTTCTATGCTACTGCCACATACTTGTGCGCTCGTACTTTCTCATGCATCATCAAACGTCATCAAACGCATGCACGTGTAATAACAAACATATTATTTCTACCCTATGACCTATTTAACTGCATCAAACATGCATTCATTAGTACATTAAAACTGATGCAAATGAAAACGAATCTCATGAACACCCACCGTCATGAAATTAGCCCAAAACACTGCATTCTCGAAGAAATTTGATGCCATGCAAGGACCTTCCCGTTATGAGCACGGCTATATTGAACTAGATGGAAAACGCAGGCAATTTTTCATTGGCGCTTCGACCATCTTTATGCGATGGTACCAACCCCGGGATTAACCCTCCCACCTAGTAGGAAGGGGACCTACAGTTTCACATGGAGTCCTAACCATGGAACAGCTCGCATTCGTAACGAAATGCACTTATCCAACTCAGAAAGAGAAAGAAAGTGGTGCATGAACGAAACCAGGATTTGCCCCTGGCATAGAAGACAAGTCCACACGTCCCTGAGCTACGAGCCGCACAAATATTGTACTTGATTTTTTAATTTTAAATGTTTAATGTTATTAGGGTTCCGTTCGCAAAGGGTGAAAACGGAACCCTATTACTAAGCCTCCGCTGTCCGTCCGTCCGTCCGTCCGTCTGTCACAGGGCTGTATCACATGAACCGGAATAGGTAGGCAGCAGAAATTTTCACAGATATTGTATTTATTTTGCCGCTATAACAACAAATAGGTAAAATTAAAAAATAATAAAAAATAATGGGGGGCCCCATACAAAACATCTGATTTTTTTAAATCTTGTACGATGGTCCTTTAATGAATACCTTGCCTAGCGGTCGAATCTACATATCACATTCTAGGAAAAGGGCGACGTACTTGCTTAGTACAAAAGTAGTTAAAGTTGTTGGGTTTTTTTATGTCGCGTTTTCATTTAAATTTGATAGGTCTAGTTTTATTTTGACAGGTCGAAGAAGTAAATTTACGGAATAAGTGACTTATTTGGGGTTCGACGTTTTTACGTAACTTCGAAGTTCAAAAAAGGCCAATTCAGGTGAGAATTCCTACTAGCACTACAAGTTTTATTTTTGAAATATGTACAGCTTTAGGCACTACGTGGCGCTCGCAGAAAACGCTTCATGGAATCACGAAATAGAAAAAGAAATATTTTCTTCCCCTCGTCGGGAAGGGGAAGGGGAGGCTCCGCGGCCTTGTGAGGTTTCGTGTTGTGAAACAGACACCTCCGACTTAAAAATAAAATAAAAACTTCCCTGTATTTTCCCCCGAAACGTTTTTAAATGTTGGGCATTTAGCAGACATTTTTTTTTCTTTGAATTTAAATGCCGTTTGTGGTTTTCGGCACTCAGAAAATACTTATTGGACCAGAAGATCCTGCCGGCTTCACATGTATTGCTATAGTTATGATTTATTTATATTTATTTACGTATTGGTTTCATTTGCTTGAAAAATATGCTTTAATGTACTAACATAGTCAGTTGATATTTTACCAACCCTCGAATCACATCAATTCTACGAACTCAACTGTATGCGCGTGTATGCATGTAGTATATGTTACAAACAATACACAAATTACCTTCATCACTAAATCTAACCTAGCCTAACCTTACCGAATTAATCGAATCTAATCTTCATCTTTCAGAAACTACATTACATATACCGACGTAATATAACCGTACAGCTCGTGGTTTAGGGGCTAGAGGACTTGAATTTCATGCGAGAGGTCTAGGTTCAAATCCTCGCCGGTGCTCTCCGTTCTGAGTGGGATAAGTGCATTTCGTTACGTATAGCTCGGAACCCATATAAAACTGTTTGCCCCCTTCCCCTACTAGGTAATAAGACCGCCCGGGTTGGTACCACCGCATTGGATTAAACTATTGGTGAAGCGGCCATGAAAAATTGTCCGAGTTTTTTATTCAGTTCAATGTAGCCGCGTTCATAAAGGCAAGGGACTGGCATGGCACCTAATTCCTGCGGGAATGTGGTGTATTCGGCTAATATCGTGGTATTAGCCATCCATGTCAGGTTCCATAAAAAATTAACAAAAGGTCGCTTAAGCCTGGAAGCGCAGATTCTCATGCGTATGCGTACCATGCATCGTGAAGAATGCATAGAGAAATAATTTCCATGCAACGAGCGCGCAAAAAACGACGCTACGCGACTTACAACATTACGTCGCCGTACACATTTGTAACGTAGTGATGATAACGGAAAAAGTCCAATTGTAAGTTGTCACGACTTTTCCTGCCTCGTGATATGTGTGGAGAATATGCTGTTCCCTTCAATAAAACGCCAAAAGCCGAAATGATTCTTTTAATCTAATAATAATAAATATTATAAACGGGAAAGTTTGTAATAATGGATGGATGGATGGATGGATGTTTGTTACTCTTTCACGTAAAAACTACTGAATGGATGTTAATGAATCTTTACAATAATATAGCTTATACATCAGAATAACACATAGGCTACAATTTATAAAGATATTGTGCCCATGGGCTTTCGAACTTTCACGGGGCTGCAAAAACGATGCCGGTAGCGCTACTTCACACCAGGGGGAGCGGGGCCGGGGGAGGCGGCGGGAGCGGCCGCGGGGGCGGGGCGGGTGGTCCGAGGCGGGGAGGGTGAGGGGGGGGGAAGGAATCGCTTATCGCTGATTGCGCTACCCAAACACGGGCAGACGCGTGAGGGCAGACGTAATTGACAGTTGTGTCCGATTGGCGACTTTTCAATGCACTAGCGATTTGTTAAAAACGCATTGTACTTTATTATGCCCAAGGTTAGTTATTGGCTGTAGGTAGGTAAGTAATTGGTAATTTTTTGGTTGTTTTGGTTAATTTATATTAATATGAATACCATAACAGCAATAATAATGTAAAATCTATACTAATAATAAATCTGTAAGGGTTGTTCATGGAGTAAGTTGCTTTGTTTTATAAGATATTACGTTTGTAGACTTTATTTATGATACTTAAACTAAATTGACGGTTTTTAGAAATCATTTCTGTATGTATGTATGTTCCTCCATAACTCTTAAACCAATTATCCGAATAAGATAAAACTTATTACACATACATTTAACTACCCTGAAATTGGGATAGGCTAAATACAATTCAGTTCCGCTTACGCTAAGATGTGGCTGGCATACAAACTGCAATGCTCGGCACAGCTCGGCGGGAGGGCGGCGGCTGGAGGGGGAGGGGGAGCGGCGGCGGCGGTTACTTTTACTAATTGTACCGAAGTACGGCTTGGTATTTCCCGCAACTTTAGGCCTACTTGGCATCACGCTTTATCGGCAGAGGTGCGACCAATAGAATAAAATCCTTGAGAACCAGTAACTCGATTTAGATGCGGATTGTATCTACGTCTACCCTGATTCTACTCAAAACTTATAGGCTACATAATATAACGCTTCATTACCAGAAGGGTGAGTAGTGAGTGATAAATTCTTATAACTTGCGAACCACTTACCCGATTTATGTGCATATTTTATCAATGTATAGCATCTCTGGGAGTAGTCAGGTTCGAGATGGGTTACTGTTTTCGTTGTTGAGGCTGGCTATGGGTTGGAGTCCACGTAAAACTTACCTACATTTTAAACTTGACTTACTTACTTTTTCTTTTTTTTTTAATAGCCACCAAATGTCAATGAATCTCTAAATGGGAATTATTGGATGTTTCTCATTAAATCATGCTATTTCGGCTCGAGCGATCTTGATGAAATTTGGTAGACGGATACATTGTCCTGGACCAGTTTGTTCCTATTTTGGATCAGTCATATGGGCTACTTTTTATCCATGAAATAATTTAGCCGACACTAACCCGAGCGGAGCCGGGTACCGCAGCTAGTTAGGGTTATATATATCGACACCGAATTTAGGATGGCGAGGGAGTGGGAACGGTTCCACCTGATAATTTTCTTCTTTTGTCCCTTGCTGACGGGGAGTCCTATGGTTGCTGCCTTGTCTGGTTCTTCTCTCTCTCTGCGAGGATGGCGAGGGAAGTAGCCGAGCGGTGGCAGTTGAGGGGGCCGCCTCAGTGGCTGACGCGGTCTGCCTGAAGTCCCTCTTGATAGACTCGAAGCCCAACGGTAGCTCCTGGATACAAAACGGATGCTTGGAGCCCTCGCCACCCGACGTCGCGATGAAACCCAAGGCTTCATGCGGCGGGTGGCGAGAGGCTAGCATAATTTCTATCTACTAAAAACTAACCTGGATGGCCAGGAGCGCTCTCGAGCCTTTGCAAAGGCAACAGTGATGTCGAAACAAGGCTATATTAAATGCCAACAGAACTGCCACAGCTCTCAGTCAGCTGCTAATCAAAATTCTCAATTTTTCTCCTATCCCTCAGGGTTTTCTGACCTTCCCTGAGCAGCGGTTTCGAAGCAATCGCTCTCGAACCATTTGATCTTCCTTTCTTTCCAAAGTATTCCAAACAAGTTTGAATTTAAAAATGCTTATTATTTTTAATTCGCGAGATACAGCCTCGATACCACTGGAGACCATGGACACTTGGCCAACACCTAAAAAACATATCGTGACAAAGTCTACCGAATTTGAAGAATAAACCAGATTGTCACGCCTCCCGCGGCACAATTGTGGTGATGACACTTTTTTACTTCCATCCGTTCTCCTGTAATGTCTTCATCTCCACGATGGTACGCACGTAGACACCCGTAGTGACACCCAGACCGTAGGACCCCGGTTTTGACACCCGTTCTCGAGTATTTCGAACCGGCCTGCTACAGATACAGAGCCTGGCTAGACTTTTTTATGCAATTCAACAAGGACGGCTCATCATATTTTGCCCAAAAAACCGTATTTCCGAAATAACTAGCTGCCATGCAACCTTCTCTTTATGAGCACGTCGAAATTGTACTGGATAGAAAACGGCCAATTTTTTTTGCCGTTTCGAGCATATCCAATAAATATGATATTACAGGAAATCATCCGGCCCGACATCATTCCAAAAAGATATTGACTCGAGCGGAACCGGGTATCTTAACTAGTTCTTTATATTAAAGTTATATTAACAAAACTTTTAATCACGACTTAGAAAATAATCGAAGTAAAGCAGTCCAAATAAAGAGCAGGTGTCCCAAAACAAACATTCATCGAGAATCCGGAGCCGTGCGTCGCGTCCCGCGCGCGTACGTGAGACGGGCACAAACAGACGGACAAACAAACCGAAAAGACAAAAGTACGGTGAAAAAACAACACATCTCGGTATGAAATGAGCGAGGTGAAGTTATTAGAAATTAGGTGGAGTAAGAATTGAGTGGACGTCGTTTGAAAATGTTTATTTATGAAAATGCTGATGTATATGCGGAATACCAATAGAAAGTGAACGAACCTTACCAAAATGTTTACTCTCGGTTCGAAATGAAAATAATATGTTTTTTTTAATTTAACTGGGCAGTCTGGGCATCATGTCATACTTATTCATGATGACATGATGCCCATGACACCACTTGGAAACTAGGACCTTCCTTCTTAACGGCTACATTTAACTGGATAGAAAACAGACACTTTTTAGGGTTCCGTACCCATAGGGTGCCAATGGAACCCTATTACTAAGCCTCCTGTGTCCGTCTGTTAGTCCGTCCGTCTGTCACAGAGCTGTATCTCATCAACCGTAATAGAGAGGCAGCTGAAATTTTCACAGAGTGTGTTTATTTTGCCGCTATAACAACAAATAAATAAAATAAAAAAATAATAAAAATGAAATACGAAAAAAAATTGTGGGCCTCCATACAAAAAACGTGATTTTTTGGTGTTCAATCATCTACGATGGTACGGATGGTTCATGTGCGAGTCCGACTCGCACTTGGCAGGTTTTTTTCATTGCCACTGCGACAATCCAATGCGATGGTGCCAACCCACTAGGCTTAGGCTTACTGTAAAACTTATTTACAGTATTACGTGGAAATAACGACAAATCCCACTTGACACGCGAAAAACTTACGTAACATACAATTTCTGGGGGTGGGTCCCCAGGTAAGAGTGAGTTCGAATTCGTCGCTATATCAACTCACCTTTTTTAAATAATTGATGTTTCCACACTTGTTGAACATTATATAGTACTATATATATAGTGTTGTATTTTTAGGTTAACTCACTCCCGAACTCGAAGTAATTCTTACCTGAATGACTTCGAGTTCGGGAGTCATTCAGGTAATGATTTTAACTGTAATTTTAAGTAGAGTTTATTTAGACAGGTTAATTATTTAGTATTGGGAAATATTCGTAAAGTCCAAATAAAAAAACTTACATAATTTTATTTTTCATTTCAGAGATACAAACAGTCTATTATTACGTCGAGCGTTATGATCTCCCACTAATATTGGGACTAACTATAGCGTTTGAATTGCAATCAGCACAGAGCTAGTAAAATTTTCAATGTAAAATGTAGCAATATTGCTTTTAAGCAATATTGTTGATCCTCAAGAAAAATATGAAGGCAAGTGTAGTTTTTGAGCGGCTCGTAGCCTAGTGGCGCGGGGACTGGCCTAGCGTACCAGAGACCTGGGTTCAATACCGACATGCACCACTGTTTTTCTCTTTCCGAGTTCGATAAGTGCATTTCGTTACGAATGCGAGCTGCTCCATGGTTCGGAATCCATGTAAAACTGTAGGTCCCCTTCCCCTACTAGGTGGTAGGGGTTATGCCCGCCCGGGTTGGTACCATCGCATTGGATGAAAAGATGGTCGAAGCGGCAATAAAAAATTGTCCGTGTTTTCCATCCAGTTCAATGTAGCCGTGCTCATTAAGGGTAGGTCCTGGCATGGCACCAAATTCCTTCGGGAATGAGGTGTATTGGGCTAATATCATAACGGTAGTTGTGTGGTATTAGCCATCCATGTCAGGTCGCATAAAAAAAAAGACTGATTCTGGTAATTTGAAAAAAGACTACCAGCGTATTTTTACTAAATTAACTTAAAAAAAATCCGAAGAACTCTATAAGCAATCTATATAACAAGACAAAAAAAGTAAAACAAGGCTTGATTGGAACAAGTTTTCCACGCCAGGCGTAATATCTTGGTCGTTGGACGTATCATTTATGACATTCCACTCAAGCACTTCGGTAAGTGCTCCAGTAAGTCAAATATGAGCACTGTTTGTCGGCGAGTGTACCGTGCATACGGAGCTCATTACAACCGCTTAAAACGCCTTCTATGTACTCATCTACTCCTGGTGTTTGCTCAGTGACCTCTCCACTCTTTCCGGCACCGTTAACTGTAAATAAACAAAATGGTTATTATCTGATAACCATTAGAGCTAAAATTAAATTTTCTGTTCGAACCAAACACGGATAGTAAATGTAACTTGGCATATTCCGCTGGAAAATAATAACTAACTTTATTAAGCATATTGAAAAGATGCCCTGGAACCAGCGAACAAGCCTTTTGCGGGCAGTGGCCTACCAATTTCGCAGTGCGAGCCATGTAGTTGAAGCCTCCATGGTGCGAGCACGGAAATTTTGCAACTTGCAGCTGCAATTGCAACTGCGATATGATCTGTCAGTTTATACATAACAAAAACACAGTCTCTCTCCCTTCCCGTAATCAATGCATCCTGCTTAACAATGTTAAGATTCTGCATAATTCTAAATATAACAATTTTAGACCACTGTGTGTAGCGTCCCAAATCACCCGATTCCGTTATATGTGGCCCCGATCAGCAGCAATAAGATGCCCAGACGGCTGCTAGCTCATAGCGACCTCCCGTCACTGACAGTGATCTATGCCTGCTGAGAAGAAGCCCGGGCTTCAGTCCTGCACCTGCACCAACACAAGCGTTTCCGTTGACCATATTACTACTAATACAACGTCGATTATATCAATAAGATAAGCGCCAATTAAAACAATGCGGAATGAATAAGAAAAATAAACTATCAGTGCTATTCAGAGAGCACCTATGAAAACGAGATTAGCACCGGACTAACCATACAAAAACCGGTTAAGCCCGGAGGATTAAAGTTACTTCACCCACTCTGAATACAGCTGTATAAATTCTAAAAATATTCTCAAGTCACATATTTGTTTGTTGTAACATAATTTTCTTACTCTTCGATAGCCACATGTGGCTTGATAAAATGTGTTAACCGCGTAATTGGTTCTTAATTTTTGGGAACAGAAAAAGTCACGAGGTGGTTTTAGCCATCCATGTCCAGTAACATAAAAAAATTCTGAGCAGTGAACTCAGTTAACTTCGTATCTAAGTGTCTGCCCCCTAGCTAAAATAAGCTGGCTACAGAAAAATGTACACTGGTAATATGAAACTTTTCAAGTGCTGGTGCGATCATCGAAAGCGTTCAACTCTGAAATCCTGATAGTCGTGGGATAGTTCATATTCGATCCAAGTGAGTTCTTTATTACAATACAGCGGAGGTTATTTCAGATACAACATGATTTGCGTCAATATATTACAAGATAGAGAAATGGTAGGTTTTCTTATTTAACTGAGAGGTTACCATGATAAGTTAACTCGCCGTAATTAAATCGAACGTTTAGTTGCATTTCTAACCATGCTAACTGTCAAACGACTTCAATTCGGCCAAGTGAAGTGTTATTTAACAGTTGGCATAATACGAAATGAAACTAACGCCTGGCGACTTATTTACCATGGTAACCACTATGGACATCGATTTCTAATATCATGTCCAAAGTCATGCAGGCAGTCCAACACACCTCATTCCCGAAGGAATTTGGTGCCATGCCATGCCTTTTCTTTTATAAGGTAGATTCAACTGGTTGGAAAACGTGGACAATTTTTCATTGCCGCTTCAACCACCTTTGCATCCAATCCGATGGTAATAACCCGGACGGGCTTATCTCTACCTAGCTGGGGACGGGCACCTACATTTTACATGTATTCCGACCCCTGGTCACATTCGTGTCGAAATGCACTTATCCGTATGAGTCGGACTCGTACACAAAGTGTTCCGTACCATCGTACAAGATTTAACGCAAAAAATCACGTTTTTTGTATGTTTTTATTTAACCTATTTGTTGTTATAGCGGCAAAATAAATACACACACTGTGCAAATTTCAGCTGCTATATTACGGTTCATGAGATACAGTCCTGTGACAGACGGACGGACGGACGGACAGCGGAGGATTAGTAATAGGGTTCCGTGTTCACCCTTTGGGTACGGAACCCTAAAACAAAAGCGTCTTCGACGCCAATCCTACGTGCCTACTGAACAGTGCGCAGAGATGAGTGGACGTCCTGACCAAACAGACGGACCACACGCACTGGGATTGTTTCAGCCGAGTGTTTGCCGTGTGGTGCGCGGTCACGGAAACCGCACTCTCGGCTGTCGTGCGCTGTGGCGCTACCGGATTAGAAGCTGGCGATATGAGAATAAGAGAGAGGCGCCCTTCTCATACGATTTTCACCTAATATGTAAATGACGTGTAAAATATGAAGTAGAATTGGGCCTTCCCGCTCGACTCCCCAAACAAACGTGGAAAGAAGATGATGCCCATATGTCTTGTCAGAGATCAAAACTAGATGTCTGGCATTGTAAAATAGTGTTTGGTTTCTAACTTATAAAGTCCGAAATTATAATTTTTCGCGCGTTTTATACAATAACTTTGGATATGGATTACTCAACGATAAAATAAAAACACCTTAAAGGGTTAGTCATCAGACATAGGTTGTTTCATGAAGATTTATAATCAATTTAGGTTTTTTAAGATTTCTTACTTCAGCGGTCGTGGTTTACTTTTAGCTATAAGTCGTTTTGTAATTATAACACTATGCGCATTGTCTGCTTTGTGGACATGTTGCATCCTCCTCATCGGGGAAGCCTGTCTTTATCTTTGAAACAGAGAAGGTCCTAGAGCGCAATAGCACGTTTTTGTACCGTGCCCGCGAATGAGTTAGTCCCGCCGCGGCGCCGGGAAGGGCCACCGATCGAGGTACTATAAATTTCGTCAAATTCGGTATTTCCACATTAGTTAACCGCTGGTGACTCTTCGGTGCTCGCGATCCAGAAATGGCACCCGCGACGATGCAGAATGTTTTTAAAGAAACTAACACGTAAACTCTCCGAAGCGGTATTGAAAGCACCACTGAAGTGGAAAGTCGGCGGCGCGTAAAAGGAAATTCGGAGGCTTTTTTGTCCGACGAAGTCCCTCGAAGGTCACGAAAGTGTGTCTTTCGTCTCCACAAAGGCGGGAAAGCCGTCTAAAGGGAAACACAAAAAAGAAATGAAGGAGGCCCGGTACCAGGCTCCCAGCCCGCACCGCCGGTGTCGGATTCCGCGCATGTGGCCTCTCTCTGTCTTTTATTTCGTGCTCCGCGCTCCGAGCAGTATATGCAGGCGTATCTTGTTACGTGTTTGTAGGTGGTAGACTTTATTGTATTGATTTTCTAGTTGTAATGGATGGCAGGTTCCGCGCACTGCATTGTGTTCGAGCACTCGGAGCCATCGTGGCTAGATCTTCACCGGATCGACATTTCTAAGAAGGGGGGCAGAGTGCCAATTTGCCGCCCTCAGAGGTACTGACTTGTGGCTGGGCTGCCCGCCCCCTAGTCTTCGCCGCCCCGGGCAAGTGCCCCTTCTCGCACCCCCCTAGATCCGGCGCTGATCTTCACAAGCGTCGGGTAAGGAGCGCGGAATTAGTGACCGAAACTCTTCAGTGTAGCCCCCTCACTGACACGCTGACGGTAGTCGGTTCGCTTATGAATTCTGTACGCTAACATCAAATGCCCGTTGCACTAAACGGCATCCTGGGCAGTTCTTCCAAGTCGTTGGAACTATAAAACCCTTTTTAGGGCTCCGTATCCAAAGGGTGAAAACGGAACCCTATTACTAAGCCTCCGCTGTCCGTCCGTCCGTCCGTCCGTCCGTCCGTCTGTCACATGGCTGTATCTCATGAACCATAATAGGTAGGCAGCTGAAATGTTCACAGAGTATGTATTTGTTTTGCCGATATAACAAGAAATAGGTAAAATAAACATATAATAAAAATTACTTATACAATTGTCCCATACAAAAAAACCTTATTTTTGTGTTTAATAATGTACGAGGGTACGGAACCCTTCGTGCGCGAGTCCGACTCGCACTTGGCCGGTTTTTTCGTTTAACTGGACATGGATCGCTAAAATTGTTTATTGTTTATCATCCATAGACAGTACACTGCACTCGGATTTGTCATATTTTATCATTCATTAGCCAGTACGGCAATCGCAGCGAAGAAGAACTGGCAAGAAACTCCGCTGGTTTTTTTTTAACGTCCACTTAGTCCGAGTTTACAAAAGTATTTAGAATCACAGATAATCACGCTAAATTAATATGAATTGACGAGAATCAACAATTCATGTCACATGCAACAGTTAATGACGAATATCAGATTATTTGCAAAGACCATGCCCGCCATCTAGCTTGTTGCCAATTTGAGCAATCCAGAGCTATAGAGCTTGTTCAAATTACGCTCGATTTTAATACAGGAACTAACTGTTATCGTGCTCAGAGGTGAATAAACTCAACTGAAGCTCCCAATTTTTTGAGATCATTGTTATATAGTGTGCAGTTGCTAAAGTAACCCTAGAAAAAAAAACGATTCAACGGAGGATTCCTAATTCCTGATTACTGAATGCCAGGAATAGACCTGCTGCTCTACGTGAATCAGCTCCAGGCTCTCAGGGTCATTGGCAGCCCAAATTGTATTTATTGTTGTTTTATTGTTTATAAATTTCCATTCATCATCCATTCTCATTCATCATCAAATAGAATTCATCATCCATAGATTTTATCATAAACAGGGGCACCTCAACTTTATATTAATGATATTATTATGGTTATTACAGAACCACCTAGCGATATAAATCAACCTCTACCAAAATCTATATCAAAATCTACCAGAACTAAAACAATAACCAGAGATGGTGCATTATGTCTGTATACGTGATTCGTTTCAATTTCTGAGAATAATCATTTAAATAAACATTTAACAGCAAAATACATGACATCTACTAAAACTAAAAGAAAGTAAAAATCATAAAATAGATGTTTGAAACGTATTAGAAAGATGAGACTCTCGCCCCGGTTGCGCGCCATTTTGTCCCCCGCCGCTCGCCCCTTGCCGCGTGCCCTTGTCACGTGGCGCCTAATGGAATTAATTATTCGAATCCGGATCGACGACGCCATTGTTACCTCTAATAACATAATTTCGCATTTGATCATCTCCTGGTAGCCGTATTGTTCACGTGTCATGGGGGACAGGTAAGCGAAATTATTTTCGTAGTTAGTAAAAGCATACCTTCAAGCAGATTTTTGTCAAAATGTTCGCAGAATATAGAAATTTGCTTCCGCGGTAGAAAAATTAAAGACGCCAGCATAGTTTGTTTTTATGGAACTGGACATTGGTGGCTAATACCACACTCACCTTCACAATATTAGCCCAACACACAGCATTCCAGGAGGAATTCAAACAGCGGTCATTTTTACGGTTCCGTACCCAGAGGAACCCTATTACTAAGCCTCCGCTGTCGTTTACGGCAAACCGATCGACTGGCGTTTTAAATGTATGGAGAAATCGAAGAGCGCGCGCAGTGGGAGTTAATTAAACTAACATTTGCGAGTCCGAGTTTGATTTGACAGCTTACTCAACGTTGCCGTAAATACGTCGACGTTGCCGTTTACGCCGGCTCCAAGTTTTCATTCAAATCGGAAGTCCGAGTTGTACTTTGACAGCTTGAAGAAATAAAACCACAGAATATCCAGTAAAAACTTGTATGGAGTTTGACGTTTTTACAGAAAACGCTAGTCAATCGGTTTGCCGTAAACGCCAATTTAGGTGACAATTTTTAGGTGACCTTTTTACAGGCTCTGAAGTAAAATCCCTGTAAAAAGAAATACTTTACGAATATACTATATTGTACCCATTATTTGGGATTCTCCTACTAAATGCCTCCATTTAGTAGGAGAATCCCAAATAATGGGTAAACAGCAGGTGCCGAAATTGGTTAGACGCAATACCCTAAAATGGTTTGTTACGCTGGTTTGGGTCCAGCCGTCCAGTATATTCAAAAAGTCGTCCTTTTTACAGGGATCTTTCTTTAATTAATGTGTCCTTGCTTCACGGTCGATTAAACATACATACAAATAAAACATATTCCTTGGAATAAGCGACGTACCTGCTAAGTGCGAAAAAGTATATTACAAAATAAGGAGGGTCACATTTTTGACAGGTTCATAAAGAATTCACTACTTTTATAAATCGACATAGTTTTTTTAGTTCTCACTAAAAACGACTTGTTGGCTAACCGAAGAGCGATTTTGAAGAGTCAGCAAGACCGAAGGGGGACACAATACAATGCTATAAAATTGCGCACTGACGTAAAGTGTTACAGGAAAAAATACAATCAAAGAAAAGGTCAAAGGACTTAACACTTTCCACTCCAACAAAGATAAATCAGTTGTATTTTTGGGATTGAAAAATGTGCGATTTTAGTAGAATAGGATTATATCGAATTACCACCGCTTGTGTTGATTTTACTCTAGCTACGAGACGTTGGCGCAACCGTACCTAGGGGGTGGGGGCAATGCGAGGCAGTGCCCTACCTTCAATTGAACTCTGGCTACGGCGCTGTGTTTTAGAATTTTACTATTTTACTCGCCCGGTGGGTACCATAGCTTTGGATGTGGTACCATCCAGCTCAATGTAGCCGTGCTTCCGAAGGGAAGGCATGGCACCTAATCACTTCGGGAATGCGATGTGTTGGGCTCCTATCATGACGGGTATGGATGAGCCGCCCATGTCTTGTTACTAGGGTTTCTACCCAAAGGATGCCAACGGAACCCTATTACTAAGCCTCTTCCGTTCGTCCGTCTGTCACAGGGCTGTATCTCATGAACGGTAATGTTGACAGGTGAAATATTCACAGAGTATGTAGTTATTTATTTTGCCGCTATAACAACAAAAAAGTAAAAAAAACATTTTTTGTGTTAAATCTTGTACGATGGTACGGAACCCTTCGTGTGCGAGTCCGACTCGCACTTGGCCGATTTACAAAAGAGTGAAATGATTTCCGATGGCTAGATACGAGGCACCAGGCTTGCATGAAAATAGGCGGCGCCCGATAGCAAACTGCGGGGATGGCTCGGCAAACACAGACGCCTGGAGTGGCGGCGGGTCGCGGCTGCGCAAACAGACCGCACGGCCGCCGCCTTTTAAATCCTCTTTTCTGTTAGTTTTGCTGAGAAATGCACATAACGTCTGGCTAAGTCTTAAGCTATGTTTAGCTTGTGGTTGCATGATGTGTGCCAAAATGTTTGTAGTAATTTTACCCCGTAAGGATGAAAATGTCGCGATGCAAACGTAGTTACCGCGATTGCAGTCAACTTGGTTTGTGGTATCAAATATTTGCACGTTTTAATTTTTGGCATGCAAGGCATGTCCGAGCGCCTCTAAGCTAGAGTAATAAAAATGGGGCTCCCCATACAAACGTAGTAGTGGTGTCAGCCAACGTGGTTTGTGGTATCAAATCCCTGTCTGCACCTTATTTTTGGCATGGCAGGCCTGTCCGAGCGTCTCCGAGCTAGAGTCCAGCTGGAGTAGCACACGAGTCAGAATTGATTTTAGGCTCCTGTTCAAATTCATTGCAATGAAATGCGGATGTAATTTTCAAACTATTAGAGAAATGGAGCGTCATTTTTGGATAATTACGGGCATACCATAAAATGTAGATGGTGTATCAAAAACGTCAATTTTTTTAACTATTTAAATCATAATTTTTTGGTTAGATTGTACATTAATTTAGAAAAATATGTCCGTATATTATATTATAATCTGTAGTCAAAATTTTGCTCTCCACTTGTGTACTATGCATACTTATAAGTATTATGTTCGGTGTCAGCAGTAGTTAACTACCAACCATTTGGATCTAATAGAAAAACAAACAGAGAGAAATATCAGAATTTAGAGATGGCTAAACTTTAACCGAAATTGATAAACAACTAAATCAAGAAACGACGAAATTCAAACGAACGAACAATTATGTTTAAATTCTGAACAAGAATCAAAAGTTCGCACAACATGAATAATTAATTGATCGTGTGAATGTGACATTTGAATTTCCCCGCAAAGCCTAAATTATAAAATCCATTTTGCCCAAGATTTTTAATTTTTTACCGAAATCGAGTATCTTGCAAATTTTGGTCACAAAAGAAACATAAAATGTCACGTTAATATTGAACCCTTTACACGATGGGGTCAGTTTTTTTTGGGTTCGAAGAAGGCCTGAGAAAGGGCTTGTGTCAACAATGCCGCAAGAAATTATTGTTTACTTTCGATTTTGTGGGAATGACTTTTTGGTGAGTTCGTACAGACGTGTAGCTCCGACTTTAGAAAACAATACAATTAAATGAGACTTCAAAATATTGGTTGACGAGGGAAGTTTCAAAGGTTTCGACCAAGAAAAAAATCTCTGTTTATTAGGCATTGATCTTCGTACCTTCTTATAAACAATACTTCGCCCGTTGGTTTCTTTAGATATTTTCCCCGCTTGCCCGATTTGCCCTCTCTCGCCTTTTGCATAGGTAGGCTATTTCGTGCCAAAATATCTGTCAATATCGACCTTACTTCCCCATTTGCGAAAAGGCGTATTTTGCCGCCCAAAATGTGGATATCGACCGAACGGAAGCCAATTGTCTATACCTAGTTCGATGTAGTCGTGAGGGAAGGTCCCGGCATGGCACCTAATTCCTTGGGGAATGTGGGGTATAGGGCTAATGTCATAACGGTAATTGTGTGGTATTAGCTATCCATGTCAGGTTGCATAAAAACAATAACTGCCCTACCTTCAACTTCTCTCAACTACTTACGGTGGCCAGTTATAGGTATGCATATTCGTTTGCGGAGAAAGAAGAAATAATAGAGAAATCAATAATATTATAATCAATCAAGATTTTTTATTGAATGAACACTAATTCCACATAAATAAAAAAAATACAATAAATTGAAAAGTCGAGCGGGAAGTAACTCGATATAATGCTGTTTCAATAAAATCGCACATTTTTCATTCCCAAAATACAATTTATTTCTCTTTGTTGGAGTGGAAAGGGTTAAGTCCTTTGACCTTTTCTTTGATTGTATTTTTTCCTAAATCACTTTACGTCAGTGCGCAATTTTATAGCATTGTATTGTGTGGCCCTTTGACCTTATTGGCTCTAGGGTTAGCCAACAAGTCGTTTTAGTGGGAACTAAAAAAATCTGTCGATTTAGAAAAGAAGTGATTTCTCAATACATTAAAATGTAACCCCTCTCAAAATTACGTTCCTGAGAAAATACACTTCATACGGTTTTTTGCTTTAGACATTTGACAATTCTAGAGTTTTCCCTGGGTTCAATTTTAATTTAATCTACCATAACAACAACATAAAAAGTTGTACCAACAATAAATTTAATGTACGCTTATAATATCTAAGAAAACCCCTAAATACTGACTCCTGTGACATACATACTTCTGTGACAGAATGTGTAGATTGTGCAAAAAATGCCTCAATCCATGCATACTACCGGACTTAAGTCGTCAAGTACTTTCTCTTAATTCAATCTAATTTGTAACTGTGTGGGTTCCGGTCGATAAAAGTAATACAAGTTGTCTCAGCACTCTTCTCGTGCAGAAATTCCCACTGATTTCCCGTTCGTTTACGTTGAATCCTAACCATGAAAAACATGTACTACGGGATGAAATACAGTTTTTTTTATAAAAACCCGGTATGGTGCTGAGTACCAAAGGTGCTCAGAAAAACGAGCGAGACCACGCTTGTTCCAATTACGCTTGAAGACTCCCAGGTTATAGGTATGATGAAAGGCACCCGCCGGCAGACAGTTCCATATCCTGGCGGTGCGGCAGAGAAATGAGTTTGAGTTCGTTCTCAAAAGCCTAATGACAACCACAAGGGGGTGCTATGATTCTCTGCGGCGAGTGCTCCGGATAGGTAGGATGGCGAGGAATGAGGGATGCAAGTTCCACATTCTACTTTGGACGTTTCCACGTCCAAAGTAGTACCTGTAGAACAGACTGAGCGACCCCACAAACCATCTGTGGCTTAGTGACTCAAAGCCAGCGTTGAGTTGTGCGTCCCCAACAACTACTATTCGACTACCTTCCCATATGTCGCTACAGTATTCTATCACCGGCCTTATCTGTGATTTATAAAGAAGAAGTAGTTGTACAGGTGAAAAGAACCTTCTGCATCGGTATACGATCACCAGTTTCTGCGATGAAATTTTGGCCTTGGCTTCGATGAAACGCCGAAAACCCACGTCTTTGGAGATGTTGCAGCCCAGTAGGTCCAGGTGATCCGAGGCAGTTACGATGTTGTCTTGGAAACTTGCTAGGAGCGGAAAGGGTTCTACCTTAGCAGATAAAACACAGCATTGGGTCTTGCGAACGTTGAAGACGACAAGGTTCTCCTGGCCCCAGTTGGCTTCTTTCTTGAGAACAGTGTCCACCTTATTTACCACAAAACATTGCGCCTCGATGGGCTGCCCATCTCAGCTCCTCCAATCCCTGACATACCCCTCATGCTCCGTGCTGTCATCAGCGTAACTGTGTATCATGCCAAGGGACAGTAAATCGTAAATAGCGTTGGTGACAGCACTGAGCTACTACTTGTATTATTTTTTTATGTCGCAACGTGCACAGTACTCAGCATTCACAGCAGTTGAACGGTATGTAAACTCCCTCTCACTCTCACATTTTTTTTGATTTAATAGTAATATCACTTTTAACGTCTCCAGCAGCGGGAGCACAAATGAAAGTGGACACTTGTCGAGCTAGAGGGATAAGAAATTTTGTCGAGGATTTTTATCAACTGTGATATCACAAATGGGGAGCTCGATTAATTTATCGAGATCGAGTGTTAACTTGATAGAGAGTGGCAACACCCACCGTTTTGTCCACAAGAACTGTCACTTTAAACCTCCCGACCCTGGCTGTGTTCGCGCAGACTGCTCCATCATATTCAGTGCAAAGAGCAAGAAATAGCGTTTTACAGAATAGCGGCGAACAAAATGCCATTTTCTACAAATCGCCTACATATAAGTTATTTCGAATTGAATTTCGTATGGATGCACAATTAAGTACGTTTTTAATGAATTTAGATAAAAATTGCTTGGTTAAGCGCATTTGCCTTATTCGATTAGAAGGATTGTAGTTCATCTAATGTCAATGTGACGTTTTCCCTTTCAGCTGAAGCGTTGCTCTAAGCCGTTCCGCCTGATTACTTCCTATAACGGAAAGTAAAGGATGGAATGGAAACATCTTTGCCCAAACAAACCCATCCATCTTTCGCTCTTATTACCGCTTTTCCCATGTCTTTGAACCATGAAAACGTTAAGAAACGCCTGTGCCATCGCCACTACATACGCACATATTCGTAACACGAACAAACACCTCCTTCTATGATTTAACACACCCTCCCGGTGGTGGTGACAAAATTATCCTCAACAAACGTCAAATTAGTAGGATTAAATTTATATGTGCTTCCACAAATGGACAAAATGTATTCTTTGTCGAGATTTGTCTATGGTGTGGGTTTATTTTGACAACCTCACTCGACATAACATTGTTTATGCACACAAGATAAAGACTATGTACGTAAGTTTGTCGGCCAGATAAAATTATTTGTGCTCCCGCTGCTGGGGGACAAACCAATCTCAAACCTGACATCGACTCTCTACTGACAGATGAGACGTCAACATATTTAAAAAAACCGGCCAAGTGCGAGTCGGACTCGCACACGAAGGGTTCCGTACCATCAACAACAAAAAATCACGTTTTTTGTATTTCATTTTTAATTTTTATTTTTATTATTTTTTTATTTTACCTATTTGTTGTTATAACGGCAAAATAAATACACACTCTGTAAAAATTTCAGCTCCCTACCTATTACGGTTCATGAGATACAGTCCTGTGACAGACGGACGGACACCGGAGGCTTAGTAATAGGGTTCCGTTGGCCCCCTTTAGGTACGGAACCCTAAAAACTTCATATTAATTTGAGTCGCCTAGTTTCTAGCTAATCATGCGGCCCTAGTCAGTCGTACTCCCAGTACCGAGTGGCAACGGCTGAGTGGGCGCTTTGATTTCTCACGCGTATCAGCCGCTACCTGGGAGCGGGAGATACGCGCGCCGCACACCGAGCGACGCGACACCGCGCTGAGACCGCACTCCGCGCCGTGTCGCCTTCGTCGCTGCGATATCTGGGGCACCAGGGAACAAGCACTGGCGGTGGGGGACCTCAGTTGTTTTTGAGTATGGAAGCCAAATTAGTGCAAACTAGCTGTGCCCGCGGCTCCGCTCGCGTTAAAGTCCGATAATGTACAGTCTGCTCGCCGCTCACGTCACGATTTTGAGAATTAGGGTCGGCCGCCGAGACGCAAAAAAGTTAATTTACGTTTTCGCTTACTAACCCCTAATTTTTCAACATATCGTGATGATATTTGGCAAAAACTTGGCATCTTAATAGAATCAGCCGTTTGATCGTGAAAAGCGGCCAAACATTGTTGAAGACAGACAGACAAACACTTCCGAAAAATTGTTTTTTATCATCAGATTCGTTAGCCCCTCGACAAAGGTTTTTGTAAAATTCCAAAATTACAGACACGCCACCTCCCAGTGTTTTATAATGAGTGGAGATATTGTTTCAAGTCGAAAATTGAAGAACTGGCTCATGCTGTTGCTTTATGAGTCCTTGGTGGCTGTTTAGAAAAGAAAATGGACAAATAATTATAGTATACACTAGCAGCCCGTCCCGGCTTTGCACGGGCATAATATTATTTAAAAAAATATTATTTTGACATAATGATACACAAATAAACCCTTTATACGTAGAGTTCCTACATATTTGAAATTAAAAAAACTTAGATATTATTATTACTTGATTATTAGATATTAGAGAAATAATAAATTTAAAGTGCTATCGGGAGACTATTTATAGGCACGCTCCCGCCGCCCCGGCCGGCCGGTACCGCCGCGAACGCTACGTCCCGCAATTTTTAAATCTGTAATATCTTCGAAAATATTCATTTAAATCATCAATCAACCATATAAGGGCCATATAGATCTATATTAAATCAACAATGTATTTAAGGTATTTAATTGGATAAGGATTAATGCTGTATTGGTTAAAATCGCTTCGAAAATTAGCCATTATTTGGCGTAAAAAGTAAATGACAAAAAAATGTTATTGTGGGATATCCATAAGAGATAGACATATACCATCGCGGAGTTTTCTGTAGACCTTTTCAATGTATATTGAATTCATAATGTATAATTTCAATAAATCTCGTAGTGTTCAGCCTGCGTTTGTAATGTAAGTGGAAAAAAAAATATTTTTTTACGACATCACATTGGAAACCTCAAAAATAACCGTATTTCTCCGCTATTTAATGGATGTTATTATACATATAAACCTTCCTCTTCAATCACTCTATCTATTAAAAAAAACTGCATCAAAATCCGTTGCGTAGTTTTAAAGATTTAAGCATACATACGGATATAGGGATATAGGGACATAGGGATATAGGGACAGAGAAAGCGACTTTGTTGTATACTATGTAGTGATTACATATTGTTTATTCATCTTTTCTTATGTGCCTGGACATGGATGGACACAGCAACGCCGAAGGAGGTGCCAATGCCAGGAACGTTCCTTTATGAGCACGGCTACATTGAACTGGATTGAACAAACTCACAATCATTCATTGCAGTGTCGACTATATTTTCATCCAATGCGGTGGAATCGACCCGGGTGGCCTTAACCCTACCTCTTAGTAGGGGAAATCTAATAAAACTGTAGGTCCCCCTACAACCCGTCAACTCAAGCCTCCGCGCCCCTGAACTAAGATCCACTCGAACCTAACGCTTATCGCGCAAGCGTTTTGTATTTTGGATATGGCTTGAATATTTATATTATTTTTGTATAAAATATAAGGAAATAAGGTAAGAATAATTTCAATGTGAAATTATTGTGCAAGTAATATAGTTTATATCTTAGATTATTGAGTATTTTTTTATATTAAGCAGAAAACTAACTCCGTTTTGTGCAACTTTAAAAGAATTGGAGCATCAATTCACATTCGATAACTTTCTACTGGTAAGTTGTATAGCGTTCTCTCTTCGTTCAGCCAAGTTTAACTGCACCAACAATGCAGCTTTATCTCCTGTGCTGGGTTGGTAGATATTGTCAAGTAATGCCAACAAACTATCACATAGCAACGACCTTAGTGGCCCGCCCCTTGCATTATGGATTTTATTTGAATTACATTCAATATTGCACATTTTATTTGATTGACATAACGGTGATTTGCATTTGTTAAATTATTATTTTTATGCGCGCCAATTTTCTGATTGACAAAAGAATTGGACTTATCTTAAAAATACCATGTGCATCTACTTTAAAACAAATAAAATAAAACGGTTTTCAAAATAATCTTTACATAACCCTACTTCTTGCGCAGTCGGGTAAAAAGTAGGATATTTTATTTTATGCTTGAACGCTTGTGGCTTTATTTCTATAGCCTAAAGCTTATTTTTATTTTCTACTTTTGGTATGTTTTTTGAGCCATTCTCGCTTTTCATTGATATTCTCTCGTGGACTTTAAAATAACTACAAAAAGGTTTGTTTTATTAGTAAATTGCAAATAAATGTATTTAATGTGTCTAACAATAGGGAAAACCTAAGCAACCACGATTTTTTTTTTCATTTAATTTTCATTTTGAAGTTTGAAGAATGTGGTTTGCAAAATTGCAGACCTTTAAGCTTTTGGGAAAAAGTTGAAATATCTATTTATTTTCTTGCATCTCACTTTTTTTTTAGGTTATATGATTCATTATCACCTCAGATGCATGTTTGCAGAAACCAATGCTCTAAGTACTGGGTATGATATATATTCTGTTTTTCATCTCGCGCGAAGTCAAGTTAATATAAACCATGTGACTTGGAAAAACTTGCGATATGGGGGCATTTCTAAAACGATAGTATCTGCCTGGTTCGAGTGGATTCGCAATGGAACGGCCATGACGGAATTACAAAAACTATATGGAAGCAGATTTGTTTATGAATACAATTTATTTACCCCTGTTTTCACCACCTCCAGTTACCTGAAATCCGATAAGTAACTTTCGTTTACATGGCATATTTATATGGTGTAACCGAAAAGTAACTTTGAGATTTTTGTAGCGGTGGGTGGTAGAAATGGGCATTAGTCCGGCGCATGCGCGATTTGGACCATGAACTTGTTTCTCAACTAGACGAAAAAATCAGCCATCGGCACCAGGACGACATGAAGCGGAGAGCAACGGAAAACACATGTACCCGTGACCGTAGTGAGCTGTCAATCCGCTGTCAAACTCGACAGCCGCGCTCGTGAAAGCTGCGCTCTGTTTAGAGAGCGTGTTATTCGGAATTTGTATTTAGTGAAATTGTGTTTGTAGAATATGTCCCTCTTGTTATTCCTACACAAATTGCTTCAACCCACCGCTGAGTGTGAGATTTTTCAGCTGGAAAATTGTTCGCTCATTAAAACTTGTTAAAGTTAATTCTTTAAAGAATGTATCACTTCGCAACGGAAATTAGTATAGCCACTCTATATATAAGGTTCTAAAATATTTTTTCAACGTTTGCCTTTAGAGATGTGTATCCCTCATAACATATATTCTCTACTAATTTTTTTAATAAAGTATACATTTTACCTAATTATTATTAACGAATAAAATGGACAGATGTCTGACAATGTTTGGCGCCAAATAAGTTATAAGCTAAGACTAGATAATCAAAGTTTACACGAACAAAATGCACCAGTCGTCACAGAGTTTCGGAAACGCCACAACTAGATCTGCCCCCGCGCCGCCGCGCCGCCCGTCACGTCAGTGGTCCGTCGCGCCAACAACACACTGAACGCATTTAAAATTATCCAAGAAACACACCGAGCACAACACACTCCGGTACGATGGATGCTGATGCATGTAATTCTAATGAAGCTTGCTTACATACATAAGGTAGGATTCCATCTCTGGGTCCTAAGAACGGATTTCAAATTGTATGGTTTCCTGCGGTTCGCAAATATCAATCAAGTTTCTGTAATAATAAAATTAAGACATTGCCTCGAATGTGATGTCGATGTGTAATATTCAGGCTGTTAGTGGAGGTTGGTTCAAAAAGTTGACCGGGAATTCCTGCGGGCCGATTGTGTAACAACGACTATCGCTGCTAACAGTTCATCGTAAACAACAATTTGCGGCTACCGATAAACACAGAATGCGATTGCCTAACTTTTAACCGCAGTGATGTTGAGCTATCGTAAAAGTTTTCGTCGATCTATCGTGTCGACCTTCCTTTGGTTTGACATTTCAATCGAACAAAACACGTCTCTGCATTATAAGAGTTGTGTCACGCTCTATTATGACAGGATGTGGAGAGATGGAACGAGAATACTTCAAAGTGAAGTTCATTTTATGGGTTAACATATTTTTGGCGAACAATATTTAATCGTCCTTATTTACTTGGCCAGAATTTAGTTATTACAATGATTGTAATATTACGCTTCACAATTTAGAGACTATTACGAAATGTTTGATTAATTAAATGTTTGACTAGGCACTAATAAAAGTTATTATCAGTTTTATAACGTGAAGATTTTCCTTATGTAATTTATTTGTCTACTATACCACCTTTTCGAATAAAAATGTGGTTGCTTTAAAAACGATACGCCAAAATTGGCGCCAAACATCGGAATACAATGAATTATTTCTAATGCTTTATGTACCGAAAAACGTAAAGCATTGAATTAGTGAGTGTTTGGTGTGCCTGCAACTCAAACTGAATTTTGAGATGGAGTCCCGGCGAGTGGAGTGCGATCGAGTGGCGGAGAGAGTCAAAGTTGATGTCTTTACACAATATTCATAAAACAAAAACATGCTTGTGTTTATTGCACGCCAACTAGACTTAAATAGCACTGCAATCATAATGGTTGATTACGTATTGTGCATTTTTCGATTGTAAATCTTAGATTCTAAGTTGTAAATATGCTACTACTCGGAACAATATTTATTTAATTTTCACAATTTCCATTAAGCAAATTGGTGGCGAAGATGTCACTAGTTTATCGTTTAACACATTAAACCACTCTTTCAATCACAAAACCCTATAAAACACTAAAAAATCATAAAAACCTTGAATGTTACTTACCTAGCAATAGGGTTCGACACAACTGTTGTAATAGCAGCATAGATGTCAAAATTATCTGTCAAAAGCAAACGTTAAAAGTTACGCGATCGCAACCAACTGTCAAATGTATGGGTATCGATCTATTTTTAGCGTCAGTGCGGTTGGAAAAGTAGCGTTAATAATACTCTCGCAAACCGAGCATCGGCGATCGCATTCGATCGTTAGGTGTCAAATTTCGGTCGTTGCTAGCGGTAACGCTGTTCGGCAATAAGGCCGCTGGACCTATTAGGAGCAAAAAAGGTTCATTACATTTTGTTGTACGGCTTAAAAAAATTCGCCGTCCCCATACATTTAGCTTTTTAAGCCGTAATACAAAATGTTATCTAGCTTTTTTCTTTAAATAGACCAAACCAATACCTCTATTAACACCCGGTATTGTTGTTGTTCCGGCACTTGAAAAAAACACAAGGCCTCTCGTGTGGATTGGATTCCACTTGTCAGCCTCAGTGGCCCAGTGGCGCGACACTTCGGCGATCGCTCTCCGAAGTTAAGCAACGCTGGGTCCAGTCTGGTCTTGGATGGGTGACCATTCGACCATTGAGAGAGGCTGGCCGTGGTTCGGATTCCACGTTAAGCTGTAGGTTCCCTTCCTTACTTACTAGGTGGTAGGGTTTTTCCCGCCCGGGTTGGTACCATCGCATTGGATGAACGATGGTCGAAGCGGCAATGAAAATTGTCCGTGTTTTCCATCCAGTTCAATGTAGCCGTGCAATATAAGGAAGATCCAGGCATGGCACCTAGTTCCCATGTGGTGTGTTGGGCTAATACCATGACAGAACTTGTGGTATTAGCCATCCATGTCACATAAAAAATAAAAAATAAATAAAAACTTAAAACAGAAGTTCTCTTTCTAGTTATAATATATTCCTGTATTCCTAGCTACAATAAGGTTAATCCCAACGGACTCCCGTCCGTCAGTGCCTTCGTATTGAATGAATGATGGCCGAAGCGCTCGTTCGGAATCCTTATTTTACATCCAGTTCAATGCAGTCGTGCAATACACGGAAGGTCTTGGCATTACATATAGTTCCCGTGAGGTGTGTTGGGCTTATATCGATGACTCGAAGAATGAATCGAAGACCTGGTATATAAAAACAATAAAAAATACAGAATAAGTGAAAAGCACATTACTAAGCTTACACTGTCCGTCCGTCCGTGCGTCCGTCCGTCCGTCTGTCAAAGGGCTGTATCTCATGAACCGTAACAGGTAGGAAGCTGAAATTTTCACAGATATGTATTTATTTTGCTGCTATAACAACAAATAGGTAATATTACAATTTAATAAAAAATAAAGAGGGGCGCCATACAAAAAACGTTTTTTTTGTGGTAAATCTTGTACGATGGCCGGTTTTTTTGACCTACAGACACATATCTTTAAAACTAATAATGATTGGGCATCATATTCATAAATTGTATGTGGCTCTATTAAACCAAAACAAATAACTAATTTGTCGTGTCGTGAGTCTTGCGCCGCATATGTGTTATTAGCTAAGTGTGTCTCCATGAAGAGTCATATAGCGCGTATGCGTCGTTTCGCTTCACCGCTAAGTGAACTGACGGACGGACAGACAGGATATTTTAATTTACCTATTACCTACGCTTAGAAATAACTGGCCGCGCGCATCCAGTCCTATTTTGTTATGAGATGCAAAATGACACATCTTGCCATCCGCTCGGTTCTCAGAGAGGGACGACTAGAAATTATTTCTAATATTATCGTTTTTTTTTTGTTTCTGTTTCAGTTTCTTTTTTTCCTCCGTTATAATAACTTAGGACGAGATTAGAAACGGACTAACCATACAAAAATCGGTTTATTCCGTCGGATAAAAGTTAGTCCGCCCACTCTGAATACAGCTGTGTTTGAAAGTTTGGATTCCAAAATATATTGTAAAATCTACGTCTATATTAAGTTTTTTTATATACCTTTTAGACTGGAAAATATTGGCGAAAAACTTGGAAAAAGGTGTCTTTTTATTTTAGTTTGAGAATATTTTTTTACGGAAAAATATTTACAAAAATAAAACATTTCAAAGTATTGAACTTTAGGGGGAGACTATTTCGTTAGTTTAATGGCAGTCGCCGTGAAAAATTGTACCTTGGCCAATGGACAAAGAATGAATTTCCTAAAATGTTTCATGTAAGCTCGAGCAATAGGCTAAAATCAATAACCGATTCATTTCATGGATGAAACTGGATACGTGCTAATGGAAGTATTGGAAAAAATATATTTTTGCAAAAAAATATAACAAGTGACCGCAGAACCGCCTGGTTGACGGTGGTGTCATATGTCTGTTGCTTTTGTCGTTATGACCTTCCCCAGAATGTGTTACAACCCCTTCAGAATTGATAGTTCACTTTACAATATGATTGGATTTATTATTATATCCTAAATTGTTAACGTTTTGTTGAATTTTTGGATTTTAGTTTTAGAACCACGACTCGACATTCGTATAACATTTTCTACAGATATGTACTACGTATGTAATGATAAAATGTACTGTACCTTTTTGCAAATAAACTTAATTGATTAATAATTAGAAGGTTTGCAGGTCATATCGATTTTAAGTTGAAAAGGTGGCGGTCGAAACGATTATTCTCGAAAGTGTCAAGTAAAGATAATATAATTAAGTATTGAATTCGTGCTTCGCTATACTTGACATTGTCAATTCGGAAGACAAAATAAAACACAAGGTTGTTCTAGCGTTAGCCTTCGACCACATCGTCGCTCAATCACTGTAATCACTGTAAACTAGAATCAATAAAGCTCTTTCAAGTCGAGAATCAAGGAGTTTTATTTAAATGAAATCTGAATATACTATTTTTATCGCTGTACATCTTTCTTTTTATTATCATCAAAGAAATAGGTATATATTTTTGTTTTGTTTTAATTTGTTCCTAAATTGTGGATATACAATATATATTTTAGTATATTGTATTATATATATTAGTTTATTTTATTCAAAGTATGCTTGTATTGTCATGTAAATTATGGTTTATGTATGTTTATACTGTATGTATATATTTTTATTTTATTTGCTTTATTATTTTCCTTTCAAATTGCTATTGTGTACCTACCTACAGATATTTTAGATTGTCTCTCCTCATCACCCCAAAGGTTGACTGGAAGAAATCACTCCTAGTGATAAGTCCGCCTTTGTGCAATTTTGTTGTTGTTTCGAATTGTTTTTGTAATTGTACTTGTTTTCTATTGCACAATAAAGAATTTATTCATTCATTCATTCAAAAAAAATACAATGACAAACCCGACGAAGTATCTCGTCGGCTCTTCTTCGCCGCAAGTAATCGAACCAACGGGAATTTCATTCAGGAATAAGGACATTCAGCTTAATCGTCACGTCTTCTTTGAATAAGGGATAGTTCTAACCACCAATCAAATCAAAACAGTACAAGATTTCAGCACTTTAGTAGTAAAAGCCCTTTAAGGCTGTTCCGACCCATATAAAGTTGTTTGCACACATAACGCAAAAAGTATTGCACTTTAAGCCACGAATTAATAATAAAAGTTTAATATAGTCATATTACTTGCAGCGAAAACAATTTCACAATTTCAGGATTATTGGTTTTGTTACAATTTATTTAAATACGATTTTTATTTAACAGCGCCATCTAAAACTTCGAATCGGCAATTACAACGAAACCATGAAACCTGAAATTGTGAATATGTTTTCGCTGCAACTACTATGGCTATATTTAATATTTTTGACTAATTCGTGCCTTAAAGTGCAATACTTTTTGCGTTCTGTGTAAAAAAAACATTGTATGGGTCGGAACATCCTTAAGTGTCAATTAAAAGAAATCAGCACTACAAAGAGCAAAGAAAACTAGCATGAGTAACAGCAGTACAAACCGTCCGTGGCTCAGTGAAACCAGGTAATTCGGTGAGTTTCCTTCGGGCCTCCTATAAGACGGGTGGCTAACCGCTGACAAAATATGGTAAATTTTAGTTGTTTATTATGTACTTAGGGTTATCATCTATCAGGATTTCTCCTGACAAGTCAGGCAAGTCCTGACAAGTCAGGGGTGCCTGTCAGAAATTTGGTAGAACTTTGATAGAAAGAGAAAGTACTCTTTATATCAACTTTTAGGACTTTATTTGCCAGGAAAATTATAAAATGTACAAGATAGTAACTTAGTTCACCTTAAAAAGATCTAAATTAATATGCTAAAACGAATAATTATGTAATTCAAATGACCCGTCGACACCGCACAGCTAAAACTGCGAAAAATGGAAAATGTCAGGACTTTTATTGTATAAATCGGTATTATTGTCAGGCCTCTAGATTTTAGAGATGGTAAACCTTTGTGTACTCTCTTTCTCTATCTATAATATAAAGGATATTGTTCCTACCTACTTACTGCGGTTTCTAAATCATTTGTGTAATTTTTCAAAATTATTATAAGCACACATTTTTGTGATGAAACGAAACTCGACAGAAGAAAGTTCAAAATGATTTTCAATAAAAAATATATTATCCGCAGCCATACTGTCTGCATTATCCGGTTTGCGGCGGTAACGCGGTATCGTGTTACCCATTCAGTGTGCTTCCAAAATTGTTTTGTTTTTTGTCATATTTGTGTCGTATTTTTTATATAAACGATGCGATCAAATGAACTGAATACTCACGCACAAAATATAATGTGATAAAGGACGAAAACTTAAATTGTATTATTGTTATTTATTAAGCCAAATTATACATTTTTACAAATAATTTTAATTACATGAATTTCGGATTCCACGTTAAGCTGTAGGTCCCCTTCCTTACTTACTAGGTGGTAGGGTTTATCCCGCCCGGGTTGGTACCATCGCATTGGATGAACGATGGTCGAAGCGGCAATGAAAATTGTCCGTGTTTTCCATCCAGTTCAATGTAGCCGTGCAATATAAGGAAGGTCCTGGCATGGCACCTAGTTCCCATGTGGTGTGTTGGGCTAATACCATGACAGAACTTGTGGTATTAGCCATCCATGTCCAGTCACATAAAAAAAAAAAAAATTAGATCTCTACAAAAAATTTTCACTTAGGAAGTGGACGTCATCAAGTCATAAAGACCAGACCTACTGGAACCACCTGGATATCCTTATCACTTCATGCAAAAATAATAAAATTGGGCCCATTGTATTTCTTCCCGTGCGTGTCGTTAGAGCCGACTGTAGGATGTGTATCTGATTCCACGTAAACTGTAGGTCCCTTTCGAGCCCCGTCCGGCCTCAACGGTGGAGAACGGTCACCCATCTAGAGCCCAACCGCGCTCAGAGATGCTTCACCGAGCTCGTCGAATCGCAAGGCGTAGCGCCACTGGGCTACCGAGGCTGAATGCCTCCCTTCACAGTTGCCCCCTCGGTTGCCTCCCGGATGCGGGGTAGTCGAGGCGCAGGTAGGAAGACCCACCGGGCGCCGTCAGCTCCGGTTAGGTTGACACATTGGCTCGCAACCCTCGCAAAGTTCACACATCACCTGGGGGCCCATTCAGGTAAGAGTGAGTTCGAATTCGTCGCTAAATATCAAGTCCCTTTTTTAAATAGTTCATGTTTTTTCACTTCTAGAACATCATTTGAGTTTGGAAAAAATCTGCTTTGTCCCATAAATACGTTGGAAGTATAAATGACAGTTTCGTTATTTCAATAATAATGTATTTCCCAACTGTTTTTAGGTTAACTCACTCGCGAACTCGAACTCGCTCTTACCTGAATGGGCCCCCTGCTCGGAAATAACTCACCGCAGTGGTAACTAAGGTGAATGTGTCGGCTTGAAAAGAGATTTATTCCGTAATCTAAAAATCGTGAAGGGAACAAACAATTGTCAATTTAAAGAAATCTGTGAACGGAAAATAATGCATGCAACCGAACATAGACTTTCTCCTTTTGTAAAGTCGGTACAAATTACCAAAGGCGGATTTTGAGCGGCTCGTAGCCTAGTGGCGCGGGGACTGGCCTAGCGTACCAGAGGCCTGGGTTCAATTCCGACATGCAGTGGGCCTTTCTCTTTCCGAGTTCGATAAGTGCATTTCGTCACGAATGCGAGCTGCTCCATGGTTCGGAATCCATGTAAAACTGTAGGTACCTTCCCCTATTAGGTGGTAGGGTTTAAGCCCGCCCGGGTTGGTACCATCGCATTGGATGAAAAAATTGTCGAAGCGGCAATGAAAAATTGTCCGTGTTTTCCATCCAGTTCAATAAAGCCGTGCTCATAAAGGGAAGGTCCTGGCATGGCACCTAATTCCTTCGGGAATGTGGTGTATTGGGCTAATATCATAACGGTATAGTTGTGTGGTATTAGCCATCCATGTCAGGTCGCATAAAAATAAAATAAAAAAATGGCTGTGAAGTTGATAAAAACTTTAAAAAGTTGGATTTAAAATACATTGCCAACCGCTCAGGTATTTTTTCACCCATTTCTGCGGATTTTTTACTTTTGCATATTTTATTTGTTCGGCGACTATGCATTTGATTGAATAGGCATATTTAAATAAATGCATAATTGATGGCATACATACATTTTTGAGTTCCTAAAAAACACCGCATTTAAACAAAACAGGAGGAAAATTGCATTTTTTTATTAGATACTATAAATGAACAAAGTTAAATCTTGTCTCCCTTCTATCACAAAATCATGTTCCTACTTAAAGCTAAGTGCCACGTTACCGGATTAGTGCTCAGGGAGTGAACCGGCGTAAACTCGCACTTAATATTCACGCGAGTTTTCTCGATGCTTCTTCATGCAGGTACATCATTCTCAGATAATAACGACATTCCGGAGAGATAATCATTGCTAATTTAATTACGAATCTTTATTATCTTATTTAAGAGAGTATACTTTTTGTGTCTTATACAAAAAGGGAACGCTATTTCCGTCTCCATTTCTAAAGATATTTTATTACAAATTATGCCAACAACTTTAGCTAGTGCGTAGTCATATATGTTTTTAAAATTGTTTTTTATTTACTGGAATATTAAATGCTCAACATGAAACATTTTGAACTAACGATATTCCAAATCAAACTGCTTTTAACTCAGTTATTTACGAAAAAAACTAATGTATGAAAAAATAGGAGACTAGCCACTAGGAATTAAAAATGGATTCAAGAAAAAAATAATTAAATCGGACATTTTTTATGTAGAAACCGGGTTTCTCCTGAGGGTTGCGCGACATCTTTGTTGGGCAATAATAGGTGTTTCAAATTATATGCCCTTAAGGCTCTTAATCTGCTCTTAAGGATATCCGGGTGCAGCAAAACGTTATCCTCTAATATTATAGTTTATTTCTAATAAGTTAAGTTAACGAAATGTTAAGCATTTTTTCTCTTCATTCAACGTTTCCGAACACCGGTACGGTATTATTCTGTGTAAATGACAGTGTTTGAAGATACGTTTGCATCCTGGCTTGCGATGTCTTTTCTGCCGTCAGAAGCTGCAATTTTTTCTGAGAGCTGATTGTAAAGCTGGCTGTTCTGACCACGGCTAGCACGTCCGAAGTATCCAAGGCACCTGAGTGCCAAGTCCAGCTTTCCAAACATTTATACTTACAGTGCACTATTGTAAGGAAGAGCAAGCAGTAGTTCAGTAAATAACTATTATTTATACAAAGGAGTATAGTCGTAATTTCAGAAAGAACGAAAATTTCACAGGGGACTGTTTCTCGCACGACCCTTACGCGAGTTGAAGCCGGTTAGGCCCCTGGCCACTCTCTCGCCTGGAGTACCTGGGGCTTGAAGCTCCCTTCTCACTTCCTGCGGAGGGGAGTTTGTATGACTTCTGTATATTTTGTTGCCCAACTCCTGAAGACCTACGGAAATATTCTGACTACTTCCTTCGACCATTTACTGTTTGATTACTTCTGTTGACGTATATTTCTGCACAGACATTAATGCTTAATACAATAAATACTGTCACGATATAAACCCCACACAATATATTGGATTAAGGTGTAATGCCAGGATCTTATTTTGCACGGCTACATTGAGCCGCCCGGATTGGTACCATCGCATTGGACGTAATGATGGGCGAAGCGGCCATGAAAAATTGTCCGTGTTTTCATTCCTTTGGAAATGCGGCGTGTTGGGCTAATATCATGACGGTGGGCGTGATATTGGCCATCCATGCTTAGTCACACAAAAAAACTTGTACGGTGGGCAACAGACGAAAGTTACCGGAAATGGCTCATGCACAAGATAAACAGACAAAACACGTTGTTCACGCCAATATGGCATGGGTGACCTAGGTGGGTAGTTTGCACTTCACAAGCATTCAATCCCATCCGAAGTTTTTTCCTATTCTCTGCTACTAGCTGTCAAGCATGGTGCACGCATGCGCCGCGTCTCCGCATACTTTCATCGTGGAGCTCTCGTATAGGGCTCCACGCCCGCAACCCGCCGCGCGTCCTGACCACGCTGTGTCGTCTCGCCTCGTCTAGGCGAAGTGCTGTGCCGCCGAACACTGTCCCGGGACCCGACACTGGTCCAGGAGCTGGTGCTGCTGGAGGTAGGTGGCTGTTCCTACTCCTCTGGTGGCCCGCTGTGACGTCCCGAGGCTACCGGACATTGCAACTCCTTCGATCGTGAAGTGCGACCCGCCTGGACGCGTACGTGTGTACGGCAACACTTTTAAGGGGGACTATGGATACATTAATTGTTGAAAGCATTCACCGTGAAAAACCAATACACTTGTAACACGAGTTTGCAAATTTTTCAAGCCCGGCAGATTATCGTGGAATTACATGGCAATAGTTAAACAGTCAGAAAGAAATTGCCCCCAAGAAAACATGGCGTATACCCATAATTAAGGCAATAAATGCAATTAATGCTTACTTGATATTTTTTGCTTTGACGGTTAGAAGTTTATTTTATTCTATTTGCAGCATTCAGGTTGTAACAGCAATGACTGATATAGTATTAAAAACGAATAGTATTAAAACTAAACGTGCAAAGTATTTCACAGTGTTTTGTTGCCACTGAAGTAGTGCATCGCTTTAAGGTCCTTGCTTGCGGTGACGCTTGGTTCGGGTTATCTCTTTCCCTAAAATATGGTCGAGAGAGGTGATGGCTGTGCCCGGCGTGATGCTCGTGAACGGGTGCTGTTTGTGGGGACTGGCCCGCTCCAATTGGCAACATGTTAGTTGGTGGGGATAATCTTTGCAAATAAAATGATATTTGTCATGAACTGTTGCGTACCGCATGAATTGTAAATTTTCGTCAATTAATGTTACTTTAGTGTTTTACCTATGATTTTGTTAAAAAATTGACATACACTTTTGTACATTTAGTCTAAGTGGACGTAAAAAATAAAAACAACGGAGTTTCTTTCCAGTTCTGCTGCGTTTTGTTTTGCTGAACTGGCCAATGTTAAAATATGGCAAATCCGAGTGCATTGCATGGATGATGAATAAACAATACAATACAACAGTGAATGATTCTTGAGCTTAATACAAATCATAAACTGTGCCATTTGGTGTATTTTACGTAGAAAAAATATTTGAAAGTTTTTATGCACACGAATTTATAAAATCATAGTGTTGAACTGACGACACGGCAATGACACGATGTTACAATCTGAATAAATATTTTCCAATGACTGTGTACAATGGAATAGAACTAGGATGGGTTTTAAATGTCAAGGGTGAACTCAATCACTGCAAGCCCATCAACCGCGCCGACATAAACATGCTTACAAGTCAAACGCTCGTACCTATTTCATCTAACCTTTTCAGGAAACTTGCTGCTACACAAGGAAAGTAACTGGTCCGCCTTTTCCACGGTTCTCTATGCTCAGCTCAGCGAATACACGATAATGCTGAGGTGTTAAATCGTGTCGCGCGACCGAGCGGAGTCAACCTTGACAGTGGACGGCGGCCATTTTGCGCTCGCGCTGTTGTTCGCGCCAAAACCGCTGTCCCTGCAACATGCGAACCGTGAGAATGTTTTGAGTTTCGTCAGCTCGATAGCTATATTTGTGTAATAGATTCCCGTTTCCCATTCTCAGTTGAAAATAACTCACTTCTTATCTATTTTATGCGTTGAGGGACTGCAAGATATTATATGGGTAATTGAGCATATTATATAGGTGGCAGCGATTTGCCAACAGGCAAAACAGTGTCACTCTCGCGGTAAATAGCATTGTCTACCTTTGTCACTCCAAAGCCCTTGACTCATATGGACCGCACGATAGCCACCTATTATTTCAACTGGTATTGGTTCAACCGATTGGTATTAGTTCTGAAAGAGCGAGAAATGTTAGTTGGCTATGCCCGCACGCATGCATCTTAGCAGTAATCTGACGGAACCAATATTTTGAATATGCAATATCTTCTAATTTTGTACCGCTGCTAGGTGATAGATTTGTAGACGCACCACAAGCTTGATGGCTAATACCACACCTTATGACATTAGCCCCACGCATCGCATTTCCGACTGCCATGCCAGGACCTTCCCTGCGCACGGCTACATTGAACTGTTCGGAAAAAGCACAATTTTTCATTGTCGATTGGACCATCTTTTCATCCAATGCGATACTGCCAAAATGGGCAGGATTCCGAACCATGGAAGAGTTCTCATACATGACGAAATGCAATTATTGTACTCAGAAAGAGCAAGAAAATGAGGGTAAATGAATAAAGCGGGGTTGGAACCCATGACCTCGCATGAAAATAAAGATCCCGCACCTTGTGCACCAGCCGCTCTTAAGGTGCTATGCAGTTTAACTCAAGCCTTGCGCAAATGCAGTTATTGAGTTTTTAAAAAACCGGCCAAGTTCGAGTCGGACTCGCGCACGAATGGTTCCGTACCATCGCAGAAGATTTACAAAAAAAACACGTTTTTTGTATGGGGGGCCCCCTTTAATTTTTTTTTTTTTTAATGTTACCAATTTGTTGTTATAGCGGCAAAATAAATACATAATCTGTTAAAATTTCAGTTCCCTACCTGTTACGGTTCATGAGATACAGCCCTGTGGCAGACGGACGGACGGACGGACCGCGGAGGCTTAGTAATAGGGTTCCGTTTTAACCCTTTGGGTACGAAACCCTAAAAATAGTTCTCTTTACTTACAGCTTTCTGTTTCTATGAAAGTGTTCTTACTTCGCAGTTGATCATTTAAAAAGGCGACAAACAAACAAACAGTGAGAATTGAACTTTGGAAGCATAGATTTAAACTCTTTACATAGTTCGCTTACAAATTCCACTAATTTACGCGCAAAATCGAATATTTGTTGCACTAAATAGCGTCCTGTGAAGTTCTTAGGTGTTCTTTCTTACACTTCGTTGGAATTCGAGAAAATCAGTAAGTAAGCGAATTCGTAATCGAACTGAAACCCCCTTTCTTGCTCTCTAGATGTAAACCAACGAATTGATTAACAAATTTGTTTTGTGGCTCACCAATACTATTATTGTAAGTTGTTAACTTATATTAACAATATGTCCTGACTTGAGAAAATGAAATAAATCAGCCGTCACGGCCGACACAGTAGATGCACCGAATCATCAGACCTGTATGGTCCCACGAGGGCCTCTCAAAATGATAGCCCAAGGATGGACGGAGTACCTAATTGATTGTTTGTAACACTATCCCACCAGGGCGGCAGCGGTGCAGGAGGAGCGTATAATTCGATGTAATTGGACGCGACACGCGCCACGCAGGGGTAGGCAGAGACGTGAAATTATTAAGCCCATTATCGTGCGCCAGTGGAGCCCCGGTGCATTCGCGGCGCGCCGGGGGTCACGGCGGTAAAAATCGAACGCCGAGTTGCGGCCACGGTTTGCTCAATTCGAGGTTTAAATTTTTTTCGACAACATTATTTCGACGGATCGCAATTGATTTGCTCTTTTTATTAAGGCGCTAGGACTAGCCAACTGCTTGCGCCATTTTTAACAAATGTAATAATAATATGTAGTGAAACGCTTCAGCAAATCCAAATAGAACTCCAGACTGATAATGGATTGTTAATATTTTTTGATTCCATCATTTATTTAAATAATAATAAAAATAAAAAAAGTTGATTTTTCTCATTAGAAATCTGAAAGTAATTCGATTTCTAGATATAAGCAAAAACAGCATATATGCATAAACAAAAAAATCCATTTGCTTTTAGATTTTTACATTTAGTCAAAAAAGTTCGGATATGGACACCGTTTCCGCAATGTATTTTGTATAGAAAAAGGAAACATACATTAACGAAAATAGGTTGATTCCTAGACAAGGAATCATTTATTGTAAGAATGACACTTATAATCGTCAGACTTAGTTAGTTAACTTGGGGTGCCTCGTCTAACTTTGAGATTTGGCTAGTACAAGGGCCTTAATATGAAGCGCCTCCAATGAGCGCCTACGATATACAAATCTATTAAGTTGAGATAGAGTCTGTAATAATATCTTTTTCTTTATTTATTCATTTATTTTGCACTTTATTTTTTCATATTTACATCATACTAACTGAGGTACCCGGCTCCGCTCGGATTAAGTTAAATTTTCCTGGACCACCTTGTGATATCGAGATAACCAAGATCCTAAAGGGCTGCCAAAGATTCCTAAGCGATTGCTAAAGCTTTTGGGATTTTGGCGGGGATTTTTAATGAGCAAAAAGAAGATTATGCAGAGGGTAGTCTTCCTAATTGAAACTTAGCTTCCAATTTGATTGAAATACTAAAAAAAACATGCAGGAAGATGCACTACCTAAATGTTACTTGTCCACTCCATTTGGATAGAATTATGAAAAAAAAAATTATTTGAGCCAATATTTTCCAAACTAAACGTTATATTAAATAACAAAACACAGACATACATTTTGACAATACATATTAGAATCCGAAATTTTAAAAAACTAGTAAAACATTAAGAACATGTAAACAGTTATCACTTGTAGTTTGGAGAATTGATAGAGTAACGATTCTCTTAAGGTGGCCCAACCCGCTCAACTCCCCATACAAACGGGGAAAGAAGATCACGCCCATATTTCTTATCAGAGATCCCAAATTTTGCTTTGACGTCAAAGAGCTTTATTCGATCGAACTAGATGTCTGATGACCGTTGGCATTGTACAATGGTTTCTAAGTTATAAGGTCCGAAAGTTCGAATTTTTCGCGCGTTTTATACAATAACTTTGGTGGTTTATTACGCAATGATAAAGTAGGAAAATCTTAAAAAGATTAATCATCAGACATAGCTTATTTAATCGAGATTTATAATTGTATATGATTATGATTTATGTATATGATTTATAATATATATTTTGTTTTTGTTAGATTTTTAAATACAGCGGTCGTGGTTTACTTTTAGCTACAAGTCGTTTTGAAATCAAAATTTTCGTAAATCTTACCAAATCATACAATATGCACATTATCTTTTTTGTGGACATGTTGCATCTTCATCATCACGGAGCCTGTCTTTTTCTTTAAAACATATTTCTTGTCAGAGAACCAAACTTATATTCAAAACAGCTTTATTTGATCGAACTAGATGTCTGATGACCATTGGCATCGTAAAATTGTGTTTGGTTTCTAAGTTATAAGGTCCGAAATTTCATGCAATAACTTTGGACGTGGATTACTCAACGATAAAATAAAAACATCTTAAAAAGGTTAGTCATCAGACATAGCTTGTTTCATAAAGATTGATAATAAGTTGGTTTTTGTTTGATTTTTCACTACACCGGTCGTGGTTTACTTTTAGCTATAGTTCGTTTTGTAATTAAAATTTTCTTAAATCTTACCAAATCAAACACTATGCGCATTGTCTGCTTTGTGGACATGTTGCATCACGGAGCCTGTCTTTGTCTTTAAAACGGAAAAGGTCCCAGAGCGCAATAGCAGGTTTCGTATCGAGCCACCGAATGAGTTAATCCCGTTGGGAAGGGCCACTCCGGATAGGATCTATAAACGTGTTCATCAGGGTTGAATATTGGAGCCACCAAAGTCACCCCTGGATGACGGCGGGTTATCGGCTTGTCACCGCCACCGCCCCGCCCCGCCGCCATCAGTTGTGACAAATCATTGGATTTAACACGTGCGTCCCCAGGGGAAGGGGTGTATCTGACGCTTCTAGGCACAAGCACCATAACTTGCCTTATTTTTAGGAGAGGTCCCATGTAAATTTATTTACAAACTATATACAAAAATGGTTAGACGCAATACCCGCGAATGGTATGTTTTGCTGGTTCGGGTCCAGCCTTGCAGCATATTCGTAAAGTAGTTCATTTAACAGGGATATTTCAATACCGACATGCACCACTGTCTTTCTCTTTCCGAGTTCGATAAGTGCATTTCGTCACGAATGCGAGCTGCTCCATGGTTCGGAATCCATGTAAAACTGTAGGTCCCCTTCCCCTACTAGGTGGTAGGGTTAAGCCCGCCGGGTTGGTACCATCGCATTGGATGAAAAGATGGTCGAAGCGGCAATGAAAAATTGTCCGTGTTTTCCATCCAGTTCAATGTAGCCGTGCTCATAAAGGGAAGGTCCTGGCATGGCACCAAATTTCTTCGGGAATGTGGTGTATTGTGCTAATATCATAACGGTAGTTGTGTGGTATTAGCCATCCATGTCAGGTCACATTAAAAAAAAATTACGTGTCCTCGCTTCACGGTCGATTGTACATACATACATGTCACATTCCTTGGAATAAGCGTTATACTTGTTCGTACTAAGCATGTACATGCTTAGTACGAACAAGTATATTTACTTACAAACAAATTTCGAGAAACCCAACATTATCTTTTTTATTTGCATGTAACTAGCCATGAATGGGTAATATCAAATAAACTGTCATGAAATTAGTTATACACACCTCCTTAGAACTAGGTGCCATGTATTATATTGTACTGTTTATTTATCATCCATAGACAGTACACTGCACTCGGATTTGTCATATTTTTAACATTGACCAGTTCAGCAAAACAAAACGCGTTTTTTTTTCAATGTCCACTTAGTCTATATTTACAAAAGTGTTTGTCAATTGTTTTAACAAAAACATATGTGGAACACTAAATTACCATGAATTCACAAAAATTTACAATCCATGCCGTATGCAACAGTTCATGACAAATATCATTTTATTTGCAAAGACTATCCCGACCAACTAATATGTTGCCAATTGGAGCAGGCCAGTCCCCACAAACGAGCATCACGCCGGGCACAGCCATAATTATCTCCCTCGACCTCGGGAAAGAGATAACCCGAACATAGATCATTGGTATTGGTGATAACACGAAGCAAATCCATTTTTTCATGATTGAGTACCAAAGACCCAAACTTATGAATATTGGTGTAGTATTAATATTCTAAACAATACAAATAAATGTGTGTGTGGGGATGGATGTATATGGGGGAAAATATACGAAAAAACTAATTATTTTTAAGTTCCGCAACCCACACAGCACAAATTATGGTGTTGTAATGTGCAGGGACACCGGTTCGAAGGAGGTTTGGTCCTACGGATTACAATTTGTAAATTAATGGCACGAGTGCACGAAACGACAAAAAATCAAAATCACCGCCAACGTACGATTAAACACGTCACTTTGTATGGACAGTATGGAAGCAACTCCGTGCGGTTCACTAAAAGTGACGTGTTTGAACATTGATTAACTCAGCCGTCTCTTCGTGCAATCGGGGCTAAGTCTTTCTAGTTAAAAAAAGCTGGACAAGACAACTTGATTCTTGCCAAATTTCATGATTCTAGGTCAACGGAGAGTAGCCTATAGGTTGTGATTTATTTGCGATTGCGGCATAAATGGCCGTATATTTTAATCGCGAAAACACTCAAAATATCTTTTTATGAAAAACCGTTATGGGTGGCTTTATCTCAAACCAAAGGTGCTCAGAAAAGCCAAATACACATCCCCTCGCGAAACCACGCTAATCTAGGCACCATACCAGCGTATTTGCGGACTATCGCTGAGTTATCGAGCTTGTTCAAAATATGTTGAAAGATTCGGCAGACAGTTCCATATACTGGCGGTGCGGCATAGAAATTACTTTTAGGAACGGTTCGCTTGCCTGATAAATTGATTACAGCTTAATTGATTGATTACAGCTTTAAACAATTCTTAGGTCTTGAAATACAGACATCCAGACGGACAACGAAGTAATCTTATACAGGTTCAGTTTTCCTTTTAAGGAACGGAACCTTGAAAAATCCTACATTTTCCGCGTCCCCGCCCGGACACCAATTGGACGATTTGGAGGTCAGGCCGGGCTTTGAACCCGCAAATTAGCTAATCGCCGAGCCGGGGTCGACGACCGCGAAGCCTTACCGGAGCCCACGAAACCTGCGAGCGCCCGGAAGTGGGAAGTCAGCCGTGGCGAAGCTCCAAAACGCCGGACGTACGGAGGGAGTACGAAAAGATGGAGGCCGACAATGTTGAAAACCGGCAAAGTGCGAGTTGGACTCGCACACGAAGGGTTCCGTACTAACGTACAAGATTTAACACATAAAATCTTTTTTTTGTGTGTGAGGTCTCCCTTAATCTTTTTATATTTTTTTAATTTTAACCTCTTGTTATTATAGCGGGAAAATAAATGCACACTCTTTGAAAATGTTAGCTGCGTACCTATTACGGTTCATGAGATATAGCCCGGTGACACACGGACGGACGGACAGCGGAGGTTTAGTAATAGGGTTCCGTTGCCACCCTTTGGGTACGGAACCCTAAAAATGCCTTACAGGATAAGCCCTTCCCCGTGTTGAAGATGGCAATCAGCGACGGATTTGATACCTTGGCTGCCCTAGCCACAGAATAAGTAGTAGATGGTAATAGTGCCCCGAGCCCTATGAAAGATTGCCGCCGAATCTAAATGGGATCTAAGTTTTGAATCAAAATCTTGAATGACTTGAACGAATGAATGCGCGCGGTGGCTATGTTTCGACTCCGCTATATGGTCATTTTGACCATGTAGCGGAGACGCGATATCGAGCGCATGACACTTCTTCCTTTCTCTTCAGTGGATTTAATCATTACATACATACCAATAATCTAAGATACTCCTCTCCTCCATGCCTTCTATTTTCTTTCAAAAACGGCCATAGAGTATAATTAAATTTAAAACTGCATGTATAGAGCGTTATTTTATTTAACACGTGAGCATAGCATGCTTTAAGGTGGCCCAACCCGGCGGGACTAACTCATTCGCGGGCACGGTACAAAACCGTGCTGTTGCGCTCTGGGACCTTCTTTGTTTCAAAGAATGAGACAGGCTCCGTGATGAGGAAGATGCAACATGTCCATAAAAAAGACAATGTGCATAGTGTATGATTTGGTAAGATTTACGAAAATGTTGATTACAAAACGACTTATAGCTAAAAGTAAACCACGACCGCTGTAGTCAAAAATCTAACAAAACCCAAATAGATTATGAATCTTGATTAAAGAAGCTATGTCTGATGACTAATCTTTTTAAGATGTTCTTACTTTATCATTGCGTTATCCACCTCGCAAGGTATTGTATAAAACGCGCGAAAAATTCGAACTTTCGGACCTTACAACTTAGAAACTAAACACAATTGTACAATGCCAACGGTCATCAGACATCTAGTTCGATCAAATAAAGCTATTTTGAGCAACATTTGAGATCTCTGACAAGAAATATGGGCGTGATCTTCTTTCCCCTTTTGTATGGGGAGTGAACGTTTTAAGAAGTGACTCAACTGAACATATCTTATTTTTTTGTTTAATAATATTTTTAGAATTACGATTTGTGTTTTTTATAAAAAAAATTTGATCCACGAGCGACAAATTCCTTAGTCGCCTGTAACAACGTGCACAGGAAAAATGCAGTGGGTTCGATTATATTCCTTTTCTTGCGGAAACGTCATTCATACCACACACTATTGTTTTGCTGAACTATCCAATGTTAAAATATGACAAATCCGAGTGCAGTGTACTGTCTACGAATGATGAATAAACAATCCCATATACAAAGACCTCCCACTCACAAACCATCGATTTGAGTTCCCCATAAAACTACTATCGCCGTGCCTAATCCACGGATATTATTATATTTAATCTTACAACAGCTATAAGCAAGCGTCCCGTGCGTCCGTCCCAGCGGTCGCAATAAATACATAATTTAATTTATCATACGCCGCGAGGCGACAGTAACGTCGCATCTTCACGCCAGATACCATCGGGGGTGTTCAGTTACGGTGAATAAAATTGTAAATTTCCGAAAACAAATTGGTCGTAAGACCGTCTCCGGGGAGCGCGGAGGGTGCGGTAATGAGTTGTCGGTTTGGGGGAATTGAGTTATAATCTTATCGCTGTAAGGGTTGGTTTGTTGTTCGTTAGATGATGCGATGACGTCTTTTTTTTTATGCAACCTGACATGGGTGGCTAATACCACACAACTACCGTTATGGTATTAGCCCAATACACCACATTCCCGAAGGAATTAGGTGCCATGCTAGGACCTTCCCTTTATGAGCACGGCTACATTGAACTGGATTGAAAACACGGACAATTTTGCATTGCCGTTTCGACCACCTTTTCATCAAATGCGATGGTGCCTACCCGGGCGCCCTCCCTCCCTCCCACCTAGTAGAGGAAGCGGACCTACAGTTTTACATGAACAAGCCATGGAGCAGCTCGCATTCGTGACGAAATGCACTTATCGAACTCGGAAAGAGAAAGAAAGTGATGCGTGATCGGGGCGAGAATTGAACCCAGACGGCGACATATTTTTTTAATATGTAACACAGCATAAGTATAAAATACGATCCAAATGCTTATAGAGCACAGAAAGACAAATAATGTGAAATCCATATTTTTTCTGTAATCTATTACTTTGTTATTTGATACCTCTGTCAAACCGCACATGATATTAATAGTCTGAACTTCCACTGACATTAAATCATATTACAATCTATCTGCTGTTGGATTAGTTCAAAAGTGTGGAAAGAATAATTATCGCGACGAACGCGCTCATTACTTATCGCGCAATATCGTTCCGTTGGCATCTGGCATTTTAAAATATATGGATGTACAGTTGAGGGCAGATGGAAACAGCACAGGCGCGGGAATCTTCTTTAAGGCAGTTTCAGTTTCTTTATTTCTTCCATTAGATGTATTATATATTACCCACTCGGAATCGCCATTTTTTTTCCCTGTCAGTTCGATTACTTCTGTCGAAGAAGAGCCGACAAGAAACTTTGTCAGGTTGGTCATTGTATTTTTTTCCATTGATGCTTACAAACTAGTTTACAGTGATTGATTGATTACTACTGCTCCCAAAGAACATTATAATAAGAACATTACATACATTGGCGAAGAGAAAACTCTTGACTACGATAATGACATCTTATTATAAATTAATAGGAATTATGATCTAAATCATTCAGGTATAAAAAGCCATCGTCATTTTTGATAAATATAATATAATAATAATATAAGCCTTTATTCAGACACAGAATTTTTACAATACATGTATATCTTATAGTTACGACTCTGGTGAGTCTGTGACACGAACAACCCGGTCTGTTTGCCCAACTTTGGCAAAGGCCTCCTCCATTTCTTTCCACTCTACTCTGTTTAACGCCTTCCTAGTCCATGTTTTCTCTGCCGTGATCTTTATTTCGTCTTCCCACCTTCGGAATTGTCTGCCTCGATTTCTTTTCCCATTTCTTGGGTACCAAAAAAAAATTTTTTTGTTCCATTTTTCAGTACCTCTTATTATATGGCCTGTACATTTCCACTTCAGTTTTCTTAATTTTATTGTGGCGTCTTCAATTTTCGTGCGTTTTCTGATAGTTTTGTTACTTATTCTGTCAGACTTTCTTATGCTCAGCATGCTTCTTTCCATTTTTGATAAAAGGTAATATCAAATCAAATATAAGTTAGTAAATAAACAAATTCATACTACAATGTAGTACTCATGTCAGAAAAAAAAGGCGACGAGATAACAGGGCTATTGGCGTCCCTGTCGTTGCGAATTTATCTTTAGGGCCAAAAGCAAACTGAAATGTCCGTAGTAAATAAAGAGTCTCGTGGCAACACCGTTTAAATGTTGAAATAATCCGGTTTTTAATACTTTCCGCATATGAATTTGACATGAAAGCAAATAGCTACGAGTTAACAAACACTTCAAACTATAATCCTACTTTGGTTTAATATTAAAACGATTAGTGAAATAATCAAAAATTAAAACAAAATTAAAAGACAATGACACTTATTGTTTGATTATTTTTGACCTTTTGGAATAATAATAAAAAATATAAAACGCTCTGTAGTTTTTGTAGATTGATTGTCTTTACGAATAACTCGACAATATTTTAATCGACTCTTTTTCATATTTTAAATCCTCTTTTCGCTTTAAAGTCTAAAAAATAGGTGGACTTGTGCAATTGCGCCAGCCTTTCTGACCTTTTTAAAGCATGAAATCCGCATGTAAATTCCTACTAAAGCGGTTATCTAGACTCAGAATTCCTAATCACGGAATTCCAGGAATAGGCCTGCTGCTCAGTTTGAGAGTCCGAAATTATTTCAGGATCGTTTACAGAATTTGTTCTGTCTGCGATTGTACAGCTGTATGAGTGTTGAAAAGTAACAGAACCGACACACATTATTAGCATTTGCTTTTCAACAGATTGTACATCCATGAAGGCAAAGAACGATTTCTCTAATACTAAAATATCGAATTGGATACAAAAATATATTTATTTTCGCATTAGCCCAATAGCGTCTTAGTCGGGCACCTTTAAGTTGAGGGTTTGACGCTTGCTATATGTTGCACTTTACATATAAAAATTGTAAATGTCGCATTTTACATAAAAAAATATGTTTTTTTTTTCGGCAAGAATTCGATAAATACCAGGATATCGAACTCGTAGAACAAGATTTTCCGTCGGGAAAATCGCTTTTAAAACCTCTATAAAGGCGTTTTTTTTAAACAGTTCCGATTCCTAAGCACGGAATTCCGAGAATAGGCCAGCCGAAGTTCGGACGCCATGATTAAGGTGGCCCAACCCGGCGGCCTCAACTCATTTGCGGGCACGGTACAAAACCGTGCTGTTGCGCTCTGGGACCTTCTCTGTTTCTAAGAATAAGACAGGCTCTGTTATGAGGAAGATGCAACCTGTCCATAAAAAAGACAATGTGCATAGTGTATGATTTGGTAAGATTTACGAAAATTTTAATTTCAAAACGACTTATAGCTAAAAGTAAACCACGACCGCTGTAGTCAAAAATCTAACAAAAACCAAATAGATTATAAATCTTGATTAAACAAGCTATGTCTGATGACTAATCTTTTTAAGATGTTCTTACTTTATCATTGCGTAATCCACCTCCAAAGTAATTGTATAAAACGCGCGAAAAATCCGAACTTTCGGACGTTATAACTTGGAAACCAAACATAATTTTACAATGCCAATGGTCATCAGACATCTAGTTCAATCAAATAAAGCTATATTGAGCAAAATTTTGGATCTCTGACAAGAAATATAGGCGTGATCTTCTTTCCCCTTTTGTATGGGGAAATGAGCGGGTTGGGCCACCTTAAGCCAAGCTCGCCTAAAATATCTGGGAGTCCAAAGGACCAAAGACTGCTCTTTAAAAAGCTGCAGATGAGGCTTTGCGCGATCAGCATCTGTAGGATGGTTCAGCTAAATACCTCTTGTCTTCGTGGACTCGATTCAGCACCGTATCGTGAGTTTCGCCGACGATTACGAGGCATCTCAGAATTTAGGAACCATACAACTCGGAAGGTGTGTAGGGTCTCTCTCTGTGTTCTATCGGCTCTACAATGGAGAAGCACTTCGCACAACGCGCTCCCTTCGCCCCTTTCTACCTACTCTTAAGGTGGCCCAACCCGCTCAACTCCCCATACAAAAGGGGAAAGAAGATCACGCCCATATTTCTTGTCAGAGATCCAAAATTTTGCTCAAAACAGCTTTATTTGATCGAACTAGATGTCTGATGACCATTGGCGTTGTAAAATTGTGTTTAGTTTCTAAGTTATAAGGTCCGAAAGTTCGCATTTTTCGCGCATTTTATACAATAACTTTGGTGGTGGATTACGCAATGGTAAAGTAAGTACATCTTTAAAAGATTAGTAATCAGACATGGCTTATTTAATCAAGATTTATAATCAATTTGGTTTTTGTTCGATTTCTTACTACAGCGGTCGTGGTTTACTTTTATCTACATATAAGTCGTTTTGAAATAAAAAAAATTGTAAATCTTACCAAATCATACACTATGCACATTGTCTTTTTTGTGGACATGTTGAACATGTTAAGGTGTCTCTTCCCGGCAGGACTAACTTATTCGCGGGTACGGTACAAAGCCGTGCTATTGCGCTCTGGGACCTTCTCTGTTTCACGGAGCTTGATGAGGAAGATGCAACATGACCATGCAAAGCAGACAATGCGCATATTGTTGATTTGGTAATATTTACAAAACAATTTATTACGAAACGACTTATAGCTAAAGTAAACCACGACCGCTGCAGTAAAGAATCTAATAAAAACCAAATTGATTATAAATCTAAGCGAAATAAGTATCTCTGATGACTAATCTTTTTAAGATGTTTTTATTTTATCGTTGAGTAATCCACCTCCAAAGTTATTGTATAAAACGCGCGAAAAATTCGAAAATTCGGACCTTATAACTTAGAAACCAAACGCATTTGGCAATGCCAACAGTCATCCGATATCTAGTTCGATCAAATAAAGCTATTTTGAGCAAAATATTGGATTTCTGAAAATAAATATGGGCTTTATAATAAATATATTATAATATAAATATAATATAAATAATATCTTCTTTCCACGTTTGTATGAGAAATTGGGCAGGAAGGCCCACCACGGATACATGAAATAACTTCAAGTCAAAGTATACTTCTGTGCTGTCTTGGAATATCCTACTAAATATTTAAATAATAAAGTATAATATTCACAACAAAAAATATATATAATCTGCAAACGTCTTATTTCATTTCAAAATAAATAATTAATTTCAAATGAAATAAAGAAAAACAGTTTTTTTATTACCGCTGTTAAAAGTTCTGGCACAGGGATCATTCGGGTCGAGTACAAAACTTCGCTTCGCTGAGTAATTAATTTTCTCTTCTCCGAAACCATTAGCGCATTTTCTCGCCTCCGCAACCCGAGACGCGAGTTCGCGCGCTTTTCCCGCGCGCGCCACCTCAGCCGTCGGCCGCCGCGTCCGGCCGGAAGCGACGCCATCTTGGCTGCGCGCGCGCCGACGCAGACGGCGCGTGCGCTTTCAATTTGACGCTTGCTTAGCATCGCCCCTTTGGTCTTTTTGTTGCGGGCATCGCATTAGGGCCGCAGAAAGTGCCAGACTTCCCTGTTAGTGCTGTCACTAAGTCTGCTTTCATGTGAGACATTGCATCTGAAGTCTGCATCTGCAAACAGAAAATGAATCTAGTTAGTAAATAAGCACCTAAATTTATTAAGGTGGCCCAACCCGTTTAACTCCCCATACAAACGGGGAAAGAAGGACACGCCCATATTTTTGTCAGAGATCCCAAATTTTGCTCAAATAGCTTTATTTGATCGAACTAGATGTCTGATGACCGTTGACATTGTAAAGTTGTGTTTGGTTTCTAAGTTATAAGGTCCGAAAGTTCGAATTTTTCGCGCGTTTTATACAATAACTTTGGAGGTGGATTACGCAATGATAAAGTAAGAACATCTTAAAAATATTAGTGATCAGACATCAGCTTATTTAATCAAGATTTATAATCTATTTGGTTTTTGTTAGATTTTTTACTACAGCGGTCGTGGTTTACTTTTAGCTATAAGTCGTTTTGAAATTAAAATTTTCGTAAATCTTACCAAATCATACACTATGCACATTGTCTTTTTTGTGGACATGTTGCATTTACCTCATCACGAAGCCTGTCTTTTTCTTTGAAACAGAGAAGGTCCCAGAGCGCAACAGCACGGTTTTGTACCGTGCCCGCGCATGAGTTAGTCCCGCCGGGTTGGGCCGCCTTAAGAATGCAAACTGTTTCTTTGTTCTGAATCCATGTAAGCTATAGGTCCCTATCCCCTAGGGCTAGGTTATAGTTAGGGGTTAGGTGTTGGATGAAAATATGGTCAGAGCGGCAATGAAATATTGCCCGTATTTTCCATCCAATTCAATCTAGAGAATGTCCTGGAATGGCCCCTAATTCCTTCTGGAATGCGGTCTCTTGCGCTAATGGCATGACGGTGGGTGTGGTATTTTATTGTGTGTTATATGGTCTATGATGGTGAATTATAGTAATTGATGCAGAGATAATGAATAGAAATACTTTTTAGGGGCTTTTCACCTGCTGCAGCCTTTCTTATCAATACCAGCACTAGATAATCAGCACTTTAGTAATAAAGGCCCTTTAAGAGTCGATTAAAATAAATCAGGTGAGACAACTTGGTGAAAACGAGGCTTACTCAGATATTAATTTGAGTTTCAGCGACATCTACATTTGAAGCATTTTAATCAGATTTTGAAAATAATCTGAAAAAAAAAATAACCGACTTCAAAGAAAAAGCACTGAAAAGTAAAAAATAATTGCCATTTTTGTAGTTACGATTTCTGTTATTTTTTGAGTCGGCGTCAGCCGGGCACGCGCTGCGCCAATCAAGAGAACCTTGGCGACCTTGGCTGAAACCGACTCAAAAAATAACAAAAATCGTACTTACAAAAATGGCAATTATTTTTTACTTTTTAGTCTTTTTCTTTGAAGTCGGTTATTTTTTTTGTAAAATTTTAATTTTTATTTTTGTATTTTTAGTGAATCTGAAGTACACTTACTAATTTGTACACGTCCTTTCCAATAAAAAAAGAATCACCGAAATCGGTTGGCGTTATATTGAGTTATTCGTCCATTTGTCGTGCAAATCTTAATACAAATTTAAGACTTATATGATTTTCTCATGGATATCATTGTCAGAACTTAACCAAATGGGTTACGTTCTGACAATGGAACTGAACCACTTGGGAAGCACTAGCTTTCATTTAAAAAAATAATCATCAAAATCGGTTCACCCAGGCAAAAGTTATGTGGTAACAAACATAAAAAAAAACATACAGACGAATTGATAACCTCCTCCTTGTTTGAAGTCGGTTAAAAAGTATTGGTCGTGACATTCGTCGGAAGCAGCATCAATACGCAAAAACATCATCAGCGCCATCTAGCAGAAGATAGGGGAAGCATTGTGTCGATTCGAATATAATCGAGAAAAATTCGTTGGCTGACGTAATTGTCGGGATAGCTTAGTTGGTTTAGAGCAGTGGACATGTAATCTAAAGGTCGCAGGTTCATGTCCTGCTTCCGACGAATGTCACGACCAATACTTTTTCAGATTATTTTCAAAATCTGATTACAATGCTTCAAATGTAGATGTCACTGAAACTCAAATTAATGAGATAACGGTAATGAAAATTACTCAGATATATTTATACCGGAGATTTTTCGGGATTTTATAATAATTAAGGAATTCCTAAATAACAAACTTAATTAACTAAATTCTTGTCATGGTGACACAAGCTTGGGAACATTTGAAACTGGTTTCGCCATTATCCTTTACGTATCAATTATTTTTCCATGCTGTTTGTTTTAACACTAAGAAAATGAAACGTGCTAGCGCAAGATACAGTTGGTTCTCAGAGCCCGTAGTCCCAGTTGTCACCTAAATTGGCGTTTACGCCAAACCTATCGACTGGCGTTTTTACATGTAAATATGGAGAAATTGAGGAGCGCGCGCAGTGGGCGAGTCCGAGTTTGACTTTGACAGCTTGAAGAAGTAAAACCACAGAATAAGTAGTAAACATTTGTATGGGGTTTGACGTTTTTACGTAACTTCGAGCTCAGACTGAACACTCTGAGCCCCCGAGAAATATAGGAAACCCATGGGCGTCGACGGGCGAACGCTATTTTTAAAAATATTTATAAACATTTAATCTAGCCTGCAATAATTTATGAAATAAAATTCACCTTAAAAGAGCTTACAGCTGCTTTAGGGCAACATTTTTTATTGCATTAAAATTGTACACAAAACCCAAACTTCTATTAAAAATTATTAACAATACTTAGTCACATCGTATCCAACCAATTTTTAGCAGCAACAACACTAAAAATAATAATTTTAAGATCTCTAGAAACATGAATCCGTTATATTTTAAATGATACTTTGCGTACGTTAAGATTAATATTAAAAGTGAGTTCGTTTCCAATTTATTTTAGTCAAGGTTGGATAGGTATTTTGTTCTATAAAGCTGAATAGCTAAATCTCTGTCAAAGAACAATGACAGGTGACATCTGACAGTGTACATCGAAGCGAAACGGTGTTGGCTTCACGTTACTCGTATTTTAATCGACGTTATCCAGAAATAGAACGTAACTCATTGCAGGTCGTTCTGTAATCACGTGAGGTTCGAACAGGGAAGAGGGGGCCAAGTGCGAGTCGGACTCGCACGCGAATGGTTCCGTACCATCGTACACGATTTAACAAAAAAATATAGGTTTTTCATGGGGCCCCCCTTTATTTTTTTTTATTTTTTATTTCACCTATTTGTTGTTATACCGGCAAAATAAATACATACTTTGTAAAAATGACATCTGCCTACCTATTACGGTTCATGAGATACAGCCTTGTGACAGACGGACGGATGGACGGACCTACGGACAGCGGAGGTTTAGTAATAGGGTTTCGTTGGAACTCTTTGGGTACGGAACCCTAAAAACATCATTGTGGGATAATGGGACAATCATATATTTTTTTCAAATCTTTTTTTATGTAACTGGTCATGGATGGCTAATACCAAACTAAACGTCAGATAGTCGTTACCTACGCCAGGATATTCCCTATATTGCTCGGCTACGTTGAACTGGATGGAAAGCATGCACAATTTTCACTGCCGCTTCGACCATCGTTCATTTAATGCGATGGTACCAACCCGGGCTAGACTAACCCTACCACCTAGTAAGTAAGGAAGGGGACCTACAGTTTTGCGTGGAATCCGAACCACGGCCAGTCTCAACGGTTTAAAATAGTCACCCATCCAGAACCCAACCGCTCTCAGAGGTGCTTACCCAGCTTATCGAACCGAAGGCGTCGCACCACTGGGCTACCGAGGCTGACATCATCATAGACAAGGATTTAAAAAAAAGATTCCGACGAATTGAGAATCCCTCCTTTTTGTTGAAGTCGGTTAAAAATATAAGATATCTCAATTATAAAATACACGTGATGCTATGAGGGGGTGGAGCCTCACCCCGTACCACCGGGGTTGTAAAAGTGACCTAAAACCTTACGTGATTAAAGGATGACCCCTAGGTTTCGCTAGGAGGATCACTCCTCCAGTACTTCCGTGCTCGCTGCTTGCGAGCTACATGCATCCAGTTATATACTTACACATACAAACATATAACCTTCAAGCCTTTCATCATACATATAACTTTCTGATCTTTCGGGCTTTGGCTACTACCATGACTGAGTTCGAGTGATCCAGTAATCAAAAACCGGCCAAGTACGAGTCGGACTCGCACACGAAGGGTTCCGTAACATCGTACAAGATTTAACACAAAAAATCACGTTTTTTGTATGGGACCCCCCTTTTATTATTATTATTATTTTATTTTTCCTATTTTTTGTTATAGCAGCAAAATAAAGACACACTCGGTGAAAATTTCAGCTGCCTACCTATTACGGTTCATGAGGTACAGCCCTGTGACAGACGAACGGACGGACGGACGGACGGACGGACGGACAACGGAGGCTTAGTAATAGGGTTCCGTTTTCACCCTTTGGGTACGGAACCCTAAAAATGACCGATTGATGAATCATTGTTACAAATAAACCATAACTTTCACTTGTTGACTTTGTAGTTCATTCATAACGTAGTAGGGCTGTACCAAATTGTATTGACTTTATTTTGTCCGGCTCGTAGCCTAGTGGCGCGGGGACTGGCCTAGCGTACCAGAGATCTGCGTTCAATTCCGACATGCACCACTTTTTGTTCTCTTTCCGAGTTCGATAAGAGCATTTCGTCACGAATGCAAGCTGATCCATGGTTCGGAATCCATGTAAAATTGTAGGCCCCCTTCCCCTACTACGTGGTAGGGTTTAAGCCCGCCAGGGTTGGTATCATTGCATTGGATGAAAAGATGGTCGAACCAGCAATGAAAAATTGTCCGTGTTTTCCATCCAGTTCAATGGAGCCGTGCTCATAAAGGAAAGGTCCTGGCATGGCACCTAATTGCTTCGGGAATGTGGTGTATTAGGCTAATATCATAACGGTAGTTGTGTGGTATTAGCCATCCATGTCAGGTCGCATAAAAAAATATATTTAAAAAAGTTAAAAAGGAAATGTTTGACATACTAAGAGATTATAGTTAGGTTTGATGGTTTAAGTATGACCAATACCGAATTTTACTGCAGATAAAAATTGTTTACCATTGTCGGCTTTTTCAGTGCAAAAAGTCATTTGAATTATAAAAAAAAAAACATACAGACGAATTGATAACCTCCTCCTTTTCTGAAGTCGGTTAAAAAAGCGAATGGATAACTCGATATTTGTGATTAACGCAATGACAGTTTACCACTTTTATTAAAGTAAATGGGTTGCGTGGACACCTCATAGACACGTAGTTTATACCCATTTTTGGACGAGTCTATTTCATAATGGATGTGCTGTGTAATTATGTAGACCTCTGTATATTTGCACCACAAATAAATTTCTGATTCTGATTCTGAATAGAATCGTCCACTCGAAGTAACATATTTGTGGCGACCAGACTAGTCAATTTCATAATGGACTCGTCCACCCGTCGTATCATATGTGACGACCAGGCTTGGCCATTTAAGGCGCTAGGACTAGCCAACTACTCGCGCCATACAAATGCACTTTTTAACACGCTTTAAAACGCTTCAGCAAATCCAAATAGAACTCCAGACTGATAATGGATTGTTAATATTTTTTTATTCCATCATTTATTTAAATAATAATAAAAATAAAAAAGTTGATTTTTCTCATTAGAAATCTGAAAGTCATTCGATTTCTAGATATAAGCAAAAACAGCATATATGCATAAACAAAAAATTCCATTTGCTTTTAGATTTCTACATTTAGTCAAAAAAGTTCGGAAATGGACACCGTTTCCGCAATGTATTTTGTATAGAAAAAGGAAACATACATTAACGAAAATAATTCGATTCCTAGACAAGGAATCATATATTGTAAGGATGACACTTATAATCGTCAGACTTAGTTAGTTAACTTAGGGTGCCTCGTCTAACTTTGCGATTTGGCTAGTACCAGGCCCTTAATAATGGACTCGTATGGACTCGTATACCCGCTGCAACATATGTGAGGAGATCAGACTAGTCCATTTCATAATGGACTCGTCCACCCATCGTGACATATATTCATCGACCAGATTAGTTATTTTCACAATGATCGTCTGCCCGCCGTGACATATGTGTGGCGACCAGACTAGTCCATTTGTCCAGCTTTATTTAAATAATAAACATTATCTTCAATTAAAACAAATGTACGCTTCGTAAATATTAGAAAATGTATTAATGTCGACAGCCCTACATTATAAGTCGGGCGCCCAGTCATAATACACACGGGTATGTATTATTCAGGCGATATCGATCGCTTGTTTTAGTGCTATTTTAAGAGTCCGCAGACACAATAAATTTGAACGCAGCAAGCCATGAAACACTATACCTACGTCTCGATTTATCACGTATCGATGCATGTTGTCTTAGTACTTTTCTAGGCTAAGGTTGCTTTTTTTAATACCCATCCATGTCCTGGCATGACACCCGCCAACGTGATATTAGCCCATGCAACACACCGTATCCCGGAAGGAATTAGGTGTCATGCCAGGACCTTCCCTTTATGATTACGGCTACATTGAACTAGATGGATGACACGGACATGTCCGGATGGGCCCCCAGAATGTCATACTCTGGGGGCCCATTCAGGTACAAATGAGTTCGAGTATAGTGCTAAATAGCAACTCACTTTTATAAAAAGGCCTTATTTTCGCACTTCCTAAATGTCATTTTAGTTGGGTAAAAATCTGGTTTGTCCTATGAATAGGTTGGAAGGTAAAATTCCGTAGTTTCGTTAATAATATTGGCTAGTTACTTTATGGTTAACTCACTTCCGAACTATAACTCACTTTTACCTGATGGTTCTAGAAACTAATACTATAGTTTTATATTTATTTATCTAGGTATTCCAAAAAAAGACAAAAATCTAAACATGAAGCGTCATTTATATGAATATTATTTTCACATATTATAAAATAGTCTTTAAATTAGCTTATAATTTTTATAATAAACTAAAGAAAAAGTAAATACTTTAATGTTTTTAGGGTTCCGTACTCAAAGGGTGAAAATGGAACTCTATTACTAAGCCTTCGCTGTCCGTCCGTCCGTCCGTCTGTCACAGGGATGTATCTCATGAACCGTAATAGGTAGGCAGCTGAAATTTTTGAATTGAATTGAAATAAAGGTTTTTGCCTAGTTTACATGCTAAAATACCTAACCGCTCTTTTATTCATTATATTTATTGTTTTTCAGCCACTCTAACGTCAACTCACATCACTTACCCCTGTTTTCACCACCTCCAGTTACCTGAAATCCGATAGTTAACTTTCGGCTACATGCAATATTTGTATGATGTAACTGAAAGATAACTTTGGGATTTTTGTAGCTGGAGTTGGTGGAACCGGGCGTTAGTACTGTAATGGCCCTCAAGCTCTTTATTTCGCGTGGGTCGCTATCGAAGGTAGGAGTTTTAGAATCCATTAAACGCGCCATACAAAATGCATACGGCCCTGATCGCATCAGCGCAAGCAAAGTCGATGCATTCAATATTAAAACAAACTAGACATTTCTTACAAAGCAAGTATAATATGTCGCTATTTTTATATTTGTCGCTTATTCAAACCAATTTGATATATAAGTAAAATATCTGGCAAAAAAAGAAAGTAAAGAAATAGCCGTGGATGGCTAAAACCTATTGACAAGATGTCCCCCGCTGTGCCCAATACACCGTTGTTACGCCAGGCAACCAGAAAGGATACTTCAGCGCCGACAATACTTAATAACTGTTATTTATTCTTTATTCATCATCCATAGACGGGTTTGTCATATTTTAACATTTGCTAGCTCAGCAAAAAAACAGCAAAGAAGAACTGGCAAAACACTTGCTGTATATTTTTTTCACTCGGCCCTTAGTGGATAAGGGCCGAGTGCACGAAAGGACAAAAAATCAAAATCAATGTCAAAGTATGATTAAACACGTCACTCTGTGTGGACAGTATGGGAGGAACTCTATGCGGATCACTAAAAGTGACGTGTTTGAACATCGATTAACTCGGCCGTCTCTTCGTGCAACCGGGGCTTAGTCTAAATTTAGAAAGGCGGTTGGCAAAATTTTAAAGAATACACAGGTAGAACCATAGACCTAGCAATTTCTATGGGTAGAACAATAAGTTTAAAATAACGAACATCAACTATTCATGCCGTATTAAGCAGTTCATGACAAATATCAGTTTGTAACGTGATATGTATGTATATATTGTTTATTGTTTATTCATCATCCACAGGCAGCACGCTGCACTCGGATTTGTCATATTTTATCATTAGCGATATAATCGAACGTAAAGCAAGTACACATTCCTTGGAAAAATCGACGTATATGCTTAGTGCGAAAAAGTATATTTACCTAAATATAAGTTTATTTGCAATGACTGTTCCCGCCATCTAACATGTTGCCAATTGGAGCAGGCCAGTCCTCACAAACAGAACCCGTTCACGAGCATCACGCCGGGCACAGCCATCGCCTCTCTTAACCATATTTTAGGGAAAGAGGTAACCTGGAACCAATCGATGTACTACTCCAGTGGCAACGTTTGTTTTGATTGATATGACATGCATAAAATAAAAAAATAAAAATGTTAATACTCGTAATACGAAGGTACCAACCCTACCACCAAGTAGGGGAAGAAGACTACAGTTTTATATGGACTCCGAACCATGGAACACCTCGCATTCGTAACAAAATACGCAAATCCAACTTACGCCCGGTTTCACCACCGCCGGCTACAAAAATCCCAAAGTTACCTTACGGTTACACAATACAAATATTCAATGTAAGCGAAAGTTAACTATCGGAAAAATAAATAAAGTGGTCCATGAACCACGTAGTGAGGATTGATCCCATAATGCAGGTTAAAAAGTCTGATGAATTGTATTATTAGGTACTAATTAAGGATAGGTCCCTATTCCTGATTCTTTGACCATTCTTTGATGATTCTTTGACTTTTAGCCTGGCATGCCTATACCGAAGAATATATAATAAATACTGACGTCCTATACTGTAAAAACCGGTCAAGTGTGAGTGGGACTAGCACACGAAGGGTTCCGTAACATACTACAAGATTTAAGAAAAAAAAACATGTTTTTTGTATTGGGCACCCCTTTAATTTCGCTAATTTGTTGTTATGGCGGCAAAATAAATACATACTTTGTAAACAATTCGGGTAACTACCTATTACGGTTCATGAGATACAGCCCTGTGACAGACGGACGGACGGACGGACGGACGGACAGCGGAGGCTTTGTAATAGGGTCCGTTGGCACCCTTTGTGTACACAAGCCTAAAAATCGTCAAAATATATCTCAGACCTCGCGATTTATTATTTTCGCGCACAAATTGCTTCTGGAGAAAGCCCAGAGATCGATAACAATTTACACCTGCAAGAGTTGCCATGACGACCGGCTGGGGAGCATCCGCCGGGCAAGTCCGCCACCCGACACCGCCGCGCCCTCGCCGCCTCCGCACCTCGCCGTAGACCGGGATTCGTAATTTGAAATTCGATCTGCTCGCTCCTTGTGATGTAATGGTAGTTCATGCTCGCCTGGTGGAGAGGAGTAATTACCTGAACCCTCTAAAAATAACTATTCCAGTGAAACTAATTTCAAAGGTTGCCAATATGCCGTGTCCACGGCCTAGGGGCGGCAGACGTAACGGTCTCGGCAGATTTTCACTTCGATTTCACAAAGTATGGCCAGAGCCTGTAGTCTCAGTTCTCACCTAAATTGGCGTTTACGTATCTTCGAAGTTCCGTAAAAACGTCAAACTCCATACAAGTTTTTACTAGATATCCTGTGGTTTTACTTCTTCAAGATGTCAAAGTCAAACTTGGACTTCCGATTTGTATGAAAACGCGGAGTCGACGTAAACAGCAACGTCGACGTATTTACGGCAACGTTGAGTAAGCTGTCAAATCAAACTCGGACTCGCAAATCTGCGCGCGCTCTTCAATTTCTCCATACATTTGAAAACGCCAGTCGATCGGTTCTGCGTAAACGCCAATTTAGGTGACAACTGGGACTAGGGGCTCAGGTTCAAACTTAACAAAAGTATAAGTCCCCGCTGGTTACAGAATAGTCGCTCTGTACGTACAGACATGCTGAAACCGAGTCAATTAAAATTGCAATTAATTCTAATTTAAATTGCACTATTAATTGTTGCATAAATGGCATGAATGGGAAGTAGGTCCAAGCGTTCAGGCATCGCCTTGAAATGTATTTGCGTATGACCACGGATTAAGGATATGGATACCCAGGTTGCCAGTAGGTCTGGTCAACCTGGGAACTTTATTACCGCTGCACATGGGGTGTGTCCACGTGGGAGGCCAGCAGGCCCAAAATCTGGGTGACGTTAAAAATCCGGCGGGACTAACTCATTCGCGGGCACGGTACAAAACCGTGTTATTGCACCGTGGGACCTTCTCTGTTTCAAAGAAAAAGACAAGCTCCGTGATGAGGCGGATGCAACATGTCCACAAAGCAGACAATGCGCATAGTTTTTGATTTGGTAAGAATTACGAAATGTTTAATTACAAAACGACTTAAACCACGAACGCTGTAGTAAAGAATCTAATAAAAACCAAATTGATCTTCATAAAATAAGCTATATCTGATGACTAATCTATTTAAGATATTTTTACTTTATCGTTGGGTAATCCACCTCCAAAGTTATTGTATAAACCGCGCGAAAAATTCGATCTTTCAGACGTTACACCTTAGAAATCCAACACAATTTTACAATGCCAACGGTCATCAGACATCTAGTTCGATTAAACAAAGCTATTTTGAGCAAAATTTAGGATCTCTGACAAGAACTATGCAAATGATCTTCTATCCACGCTTGTGTGGGGATTTGAGCGGGAAGACCCACTTTAAAAGCAATTTACAAGAATTGATTGTGTAAATGTGTAAACCAGCTTGATAAATGATAAAATGACCACGGAACAGTAACCACTATAAACTATATTGAATTATTTGGTTGCAAGGAGCCGTTGATATATTTGTTCATAAAGTTTAAAAAGCTCAGGTATTTACAAACAAAACTATTAAAAACGATGCATATTTTGATTTGGCGACTTACAAAATGATTTTCAACCCTGTAAGTTCAGTGAGCTCCAATAACAGCTGTTACCTACCTATCTATACTAGTGTTACGTTATGTAACGTGAATAACTGCAGTGTGAATTACGAATTGAGTTATTTCCAAGCGACAAGTGAGTGTTAATTGCTGCTAATTGTAATAAATAAGTCTCTTTCATTACCATTTGTGCACAGTAAGTGAAGAGTATCATGGCACACCCATACCTTGGCAGTCAACAATGTAATTTTAAAATACATCCTGCAAAACTAAGCCCCGATTGCACGAGGAGACGGCTGAGTTAATCAATGTTCAAACACGTCACTTTTAGTAGTTTAATGGAGTTCCTTCCATACTGTCCATACATTAATCATACGTTGACGTTGATTTTGATTTTTTTTTTCGTTTCGTGCATCTAAGCTAGCAGATCACAAATTAATTATCATCGATATAATATTATGAGTGTAGCATTTGAAGCCCTGATTTTTCTTTGTGCCACTTGAGTGAAAAACTAATGGGATATTTTGGCTAATTATGTTGCAATATTAGCTATTTCAGTCCATTCCATTTATTTACATATAAAAAAAATATTTTTGACTTTTCAAGTCAGAAACTATGTGCGCACACTTTAATATTTTCCAAGGTTCAGATGAATATTAAAAAAACCACGATGAGAAATGGTGGTTTATTTTTATGGTGGTAATGTTTTGAGCCATTCAGAACGAACGACTAATTTGGTAGATATACCACGCTGTGCACATCTTCAGTATTCGCATCGCGACCTGGAGTACTTAAAGCGTCAGGTTAGGTTAGGTTAGGTTAAAATAAAAATACAAAACATACAGGCTATTTGGTAATTCGATGCATTCTTCCTAAGGGGTTATTGTAGAGCTAATTTGCAACAAAGGACATTGCCGAAATGAAAATCGCATTGACCAAGACCGATAGGTTGAATTGAATGATTGAAAATTACACTTTACAATAATATTTTTCAATTATGAATTAATGAAAGTCCCAGCGGACAAGTACCTATTATAATTTTTAGAAAAGTTCACAACATGTTCTTCTGAGTGTTGTCAGATGTTGCGTATTTTCGCTGTAATTGGTAACGACATTTTATAATCCTATCTTGCGATTTCAGCTAAATGTCACATTCGTTAATCTGCAAAAAAAATCTAAACTAAATACACTCCGTATATAGTGAAATGAATTACGTTACTAATACAATATTTTATCATTATACTTCCGGTTTAGTTTTGGTCTATTTTCTATACCAATATCTGGCAGCTCCTACCGCGACATGGCGTCATCATGACAGATTGTATGTATGTATCAAGGTAAAGATCGGTCAGTACGTCTTCAATAGTTTACGGAGAACCAACTGGCGCTGGTATAGCTTTAACATTTTCCTTTAGATCGGAAGGAAAATTAATAGAAAATACATATTTATGGTTCTATGCTGAAAGTCCTTGCCTTTCCGTGTGAACAAAGACACAAAGAAAAGTACCATATAACAAGACTAACCTCAAATATGCATTTTAAAAAGTGTCCGACGGATTATTCCTGCTGTGAAAGTTAAGTAAATCATATGTCAGGAATGAAAATACGTTTGGTTGATTTGTCCCATTAAACTGGGGTCTAAAATCAATAGTTTTTGAGTGATTTAGGTTTCAAATTTTATTGGTTTTTTCCGTTTTGTTACCAAAAAAATATAATTATAAAATAACTACTCCGCTCTGGGTACTTAATCAGAAATTTTTCAATAGGTGACGAATGAAAGACTACTTTAAAAAAATATATGCCCTCAAAATATCCGTAATCTCAGAAATAAAAGGTCATAAATCACAGGTTAGGAAAAAAAACACAAAATGTAATTAAATCGAAATCGTAATTTCTGACACGTGCCATGCAAGTTATGGGAATAACTTCATCATAAGCTTTCAGAAAATGTACAAATGTTGTACAGTTGCACACAAGTTAATTTTTTTTATCAGATTCGCGAAGAAAAATCTGATACAGAGAGAACGTTTATTCGGGATCGATCGTTTTGTCTCCCGCCAAAATTCAAATTTGGAACACCGCGAATTGGTAAAACGAATTCCATGTTGTTGATTCCTTTTTGTAGGACCAAATTGTTCGTTATTTTTGAGTTATGTCTGCAGTAATGGCTGCATTCACTCGTGAAGAATACGGTGATATTCTGTGCACCCGTCAGAAGCGTATGTCATACCTTCTGCGCTCTTACTGGGTAGAATATTTGGCATTCAATTTATTTTCCCATATTTTACGCCGGTTCAACGCGTCTAGATTAGTGCAGGGTTAATGTAACTAAAGGCAGACGTGTGCACGTAATTTGATTGTTAACCAACTCGTATGATTCCATGCTTCGATACCAATGGAACACATGGACCAAAGATGGAAATAATTTACTCATTAGCTAACTATGTGTACATGGAAACTAGGTATAAGAAACACACATACTGGCAGCGGTTTCCAGGAGTGATGCGGGCGTATCAGAATACTCGGGTGACTCTACCCTCGTAGACTACCAAATGAGTTGTCCGTTCTGAGTGGCAACTTCTGCTGCACCGGACGAGGAAATGTATTTATTCTCCTATTTCCAAGCTGCAGTAGCGTTGGAGTGGGCGATTCAATTTAAGCATTTAAAATTCTGTTTTTTGTATTTTTGTATGTTTTTAAACCGTTTGTTCCAAAATCGAGAGGATAATGAGATGATCAAGTTCTTCTTGAACTCGTGACTCTTGCCTGTTTCCTCTGTCAGATTAAGTAATATTTTTCTGAAATATTGCACTCTAAATAAATCAACTAAGAGCTACGTCTGCAGGTATATATACGCTTTTCCATTTTGTCTTTGTGACGAAACTTAGTTCAACAATGCTTCTATGTATAGACGTCGCTCATAACAGATTTTTCATTGGGTGCTGATCTGTGGAACACCCTTATTCCTACCCAGAGCTGCCTCGTCGCAAAGAATCAGAGCACCCTTTTGCGGTTGACATCAGACTTTTGAGAACCCGACTTATCTCAAACTCGTTTCTCTGCCGCTGCTGATAGTCCGAAAGTCCATGGGCGTCGTCGGCCGCCTTTATGTGAGCTCTTGGCGTACGCCATATTACACACACGTTATTATTATTATTACGAAGCCATGTTTCGCACAATAATATACTTATTTTATTTCTTTAGTGCCTCCCTCAGTTGGGCTAGATGACCTCTCATGCTTGAGGGCATGAGGTGTAGTGTTTTAATTCCCTGGTTGATTAGCCCTTTTGGAAATGTTGGAAAACATTGAAAAAAAAACCATTACACACACATTACAGAACATTAAAAACATTACGAACGCCATTTTGTCCACACGGCAAGTGAACCGTCTCCGCGCATCTTAGACGACGCCATATTACTCCCGGTATTAGAGCTAATTGTTTCCTCGTTGAGTCGTCTGCTGCCCTGGTTCCCAGCGGCTGCATCCCCGGCCTTGGAACGCTTAACTCGCCCGTCTGGACTGCTCTTCCTTAAGTTAGTCAGCGCGGTGAAAGGCTTGCCATGCGCAGAACTACAATAAGCGGCGTATACAGCCGCAGATGCAGACAGCCATACTGTTACCGCAAGCATTACCAAACCCTGGCCAAGTGATCATATAGCTAGAACAAGGCTGACTCTTTGCTCATGTTGGTTCAGCACACGGGCACAGAATAAGTAAGAGTCGCGAAGACAGATAGTTAAAAGTGCGCTGCTTGGAGAAGACTAGCCTCCCCGCGAGGTCAACATCTTCTTGTGTTTTTCGTCGTCGGCAACGTCTTTTGTTTTATGCGACCTGACATGGATGGCTCAGTCAGTGTGTTTGCGTCCACTGCTGGACATACGCCTCTCCAATTTTCCTCCAGTCCTCCTGGCCTTCAGCGGTACGGAACCACTGCTTTCTGCCGACGCACTTGATGTCGTCGTCCCACCTGGCGGGTGGTCTTCCCACACTCCGTTTTCCTGTCCACGGCCGCCAGTGTAGGACACGGTTACTCCAACGGTCGTCGTCTCTTCGGCTGACATGACCAGCCCACTGCCACTTGAGCTTAGCCACCCGGTGTCCAATATCGACTACTTTGGTAGGGTAATTGCGCTGGTTTCCCGACCGGGTTCAGTTTACGACCATTTCATGGTTTTGTTGCTTACAAAACAAGTTAATAGGGATTTGGGGGGTAATATGTCAATATTTAAATTTTGAAACATATTTTCAATAACTATTCTTTGATTAAAAACAAAAATCTAAACTTGCTACACTATACAGTGGAAACCACAAATTTCTCAGTTTTTCGGTTACATTGCAAAAGCGAATACGTTGAAGTATTTGCAGGAAAAATAGTGCAAGGGGATCGACGCGAGGTGAGTTTTTAGCGGTTTTTACTTACTTCTGCAACGTAACTGGGTTCTTTTATCAAGATTATAGATCAAAGAAGCCTTCAGAATGGATATAATTCATGTGTATTATCAATTATTTCTAAAAACGTGGTGTTCGGAAAGTGGAATAGGAATTTAACCACAAATTTAGTTTTCGACCGCGTGGTCGGATTACTAACCTAAACGCAGAGAAACGGATTTGTCTTTGTCTTACAAAATAACTTCTTATGAGCCATTTTCTTTTGTCTAGGTCCCTCCTTCTTCATTTTAAATAAATCCAGTTAGTTTACGACCACTAAACATTGTAATATTAACGAAATATATCTAACATTATCAATAGTGGTCGAATACTAGAAGAAGATGCATTTTTATGGTTCAGTTTCCGACCTCCTCATTTTGTATGGATAATTTGGTGGTCGTAAAATGAAAACTAGCTTTTCCGCAATCTGGTATGCGACCAGCCAAGAACGAATTAATTTCACTTTGTTTGATATTGACCAACTTTTATGTTGTTTGATATTAACTTTTAACAAAATAAAGGCGTAAGTGAAACTGAAAAACAAACTCATAATCAAACTAGACAATTAATTAAACATCTGGAATCTATATACAATTCTAAATCTAATCTAAAAAATCTACATAAAAACAATACTTAAAAAGTTGAAAAACTCAAGAAAGCTTTATTGAAATATCCAAGAGATCATATCACATACACGACATGATCAGAGGATTAAACAGAATCCACTTTCTACAGAGAGTAAATCTTAAGAGGCCAATCAGTTAGCTAAGTCAGAAATCAATCAAGATCAGAATAATAATTGTAATTTAATTGAACTGAACTTCTTTCTGAATCCAGATCAAATTTACGATGAAGAAGTTCAAAACTTTTTAATACTGCTAGAACGATGACCTTTCTCGAAACTCCGCAAAAATTGGATCTTTTGTATCAATGAATGAAGCACCTACTCAAGTTATCGGGAAAGCACCAATATCATCCCTAGTCTAAAGGATAAGGAAACTAAAGGATAAATATGATAATATCATAATATAAATAGAAACGCCAAATAAATTATGCAAATTAATATCTATTGAAGCTATGCCTCAAATTAACATATCTACGAAAAACCAGATCAAGTTAACATAAAAGCACAATCACCACCTCAAGACAGCGCTCCAATAACCACTTCCACGTTGGTTATCAATTCAGACGTAAAATGAAGTTAAGATATTATGCAAACAGAAATGCCAAAACAGTTCGAATCACCTATGAAAACGTTAGTTCAGATAAACACATCAACCGAAGATCTAAATCAAGTCACCGAACATGGACAAATCCGAAGCTTAGCTGACACAACGACATTAGCATCTCGTTCAAAAGCAAAGGACATTCAAGACTGCATGAATGACTATTACTTACTAAGGTGATGAAAACAGTGACACTTTGATACCGATTATGACAGTCCAAATCCACCCAAAATCGTAAACAGTATCTATATCCATTTATTGAACATCTTTATCTTCCTGAGCTAAGAGAACTTAAAAAATACTGAAGCTCGAACTCCTCCAATTGTTCAATTAGCGACGTGGCGGATGTACTATGATAATAAAGAGAAAGCGAATCTCCAGAAAAAAATGCAATCAAAAAAAGACATGCCGAATACTTTTACTTAACAAGCAACGAACAAAATAAGACAAACCATCTACTAAACAGATAAATACTCATGTTTTACGGACGATTTATACCAATTCAGTTACTGAAAGAAAGCAGAAAATCAAAGATAATATGGTTCTGAAAAACCACAGAAACTGAATTATGCACTATTTGAAAATCTTTTAATAAGTGACTGTGAAGAATATGGAAAAAATCGCTTGTTACATACGCATTTGTAAGTACCACCTCAAATGTACCGACTTTTCAGGACTTTTCAATGAGGCAGTACAAGGAAAAACCTTTTTAATGTAACAAGGGCTCGGTTAGAAGTAGTGAAGTAAAATATAATGTAACATTTTACACTTGGGATTTGAAGAAAATGAATACGTAATTATCTGAACATGAAAATTATTCAAACGAAGCCATGGTCGTAAACTAGAATATGTGGTGGTCGGAAACTGAGTAAAGTGGTCGAAAACTAATTTTTTGACCTTTTTTTTAGTTTGATTTTTTTTAAAAATAACTACTGATTCTGCACTGATTTAATAATTTTAACTTTCAACTAAAATTACCAAACTTCTTTTATAAATACTAAAAGTCTGTATATCATAAACGAACATATTTTTTATTTCAGTTTGAAGTTCGAAAAGTAACTAACTGGTCGTAAACCGACGCACCTACCCTACGTCGGCGGATTACCTCGATGCGCACCATATCCCGTAGCGATATTCCCAGCATGGCTCGCTCCATTGCTCGCTGGGCAACTTTCAACCTTTGGACAACGGCGACCGTCAGAGTCCACGTTTCACATCCGTGCGTCATAACCGGGAGGACGCACCGGTCATATATCCGGGCCTTTAAATCAGACCTCAGAGCGTATTTAAAGCTTTCCGAAGGCAGCCCAACCCAGTTGAATTCGTCTCTCAACCTCCTTATTCAGTCCTTGTCTACCAAGCCGCCGAATTTGGCCGAGATATACCTACGTACTCTTCAACCTGTTCGATCCCTTCTCGCTCTTTCGTCATAACCTCGGTGGCCATGACCTTGGTTTTGTCCCGGTTCATCTTCAGACATACCTTTACCGATGCTTTATAAAGGTCTTCCAGCATTTCCAACTCTGGAATTTGACAGAAGAACAATGTCATCGGCGAAGCTAAGATGACTGAGAAAATCTCCATTAATGTTAATACCCATGTCGTCCCATTCAAGCGTCTTGAACACATCTTCCAGTACGTTGGTGAAGAGCTTGGGTAAATCACATCCCCTCTGCCTTACGCTATTACCAAGGAGGATGGGTTGGGTATTGTCATGGAGCCTCACAGTCATCGTTGCGGACCGATACAGGTTTCGGAGTACCTCTACGTAGCGGTCGTCGATTCTGCACCTTAGGATGGAGTTTTCGACGGCCCATTTTTCAACTGAGTCATGGATGGCTAATACCACACAAACCAACTCAGAAAGAGAAAGAAAGTGGTGCATAAACGGGGTGAGACCTCTGGTATACTAGGCAAGTCCTCGCGCCACTAGGCTGGGAGCCCTAATATGTCCCTGCGTATTTTCTTTTGCCACACACACCTTGCTAGCCTTGGTAAAGTAACTATGTTCCCCATACCAACATAGGGAATCCCACTGACCTGATTTACTTGATTTTCTTTTATCTAACGTTAGTCAATTGCAACTGCGTGACAATATTTTTTGTTCAAAACTGAATAAAATTTAGAGAAATAAACATGTATTAGAGAAGAGGATTACAATTACAGCAAAAAGATGATCTGCTTAAGGTGGCCCAACCCGGCGGGCCTAACTCATTCGCGGGCACGCTACAAAACCGTGCTGCTCGCCGTGCTGTTGCGCTCTGGGAACTTCTCTGTTTCAAAGAATAAGACAGGCTCCGTGATGAAGAACATGCAACATGTCCACAAAAAAGACAATGTGCATAGCGTATGATTTGGTAAGATTTACGAAAATTTTAATTTAAAAACGACTTATAGCTAAAAGTAAACCACGACCGCTGTAGAAAAAAATTGAACAAAAACCAAATAGATTATAAATCTTGATTAAATAAGCTATGTCTGATGACAAATCTTTTTAAGATGTTCTTACTTTATCATTGCGTAATCCACCTCCAAAGTTATTGTATAAAACGCGCGAAAAATTCGAACTTTCGGACCTTATAACTTAGAAACCAAACACAATTTCACAATGCCAATGGTCATCAGGCATCTAGTTCGATCAAAGCATATTAGCAGCATAATTTTGGATCTCTGACAAGAAATATGGGCGTGATCTTCTTTCCCCTTTTGTATGGGGAGATGAGCGGGATGGGCCACCTTAAAAGGTCTGCTCCTATAGTTTGACAGGTAGTACAGAAAAAGTATAGGTTTTTAAATGATTTCAATGCTACGTTTGTTGGAGCGTAATTCTCGATTTTATTCGATTTTTGTTCGATTGGGATAAAAATTGTAAAATCTTTTCTAAATGTAGTTCAAGTAGCGGTAATTTAGTTAACAGACATATTTCACTGTTCGTTTTGGCCTAATGTGTAGGGTTTCCATTGAGGAGGAACCCTCATAGTTTCATCTTGTCCGTCTCTGTCCATCCGTGGGTCCGAAATTAAGCAAAAACCGTCGCTTTTAAAATTTGCACACTTCATCCAGTGTCGTTTTAAGGTGAGTTCGACTCATACTTGTAAATTGTTTGCATGCAATCTAGAGTAAAAACAAACACTTGTCGTTCAATGTAATTGCAAACAATATTATCAATCCCAAGTGAACCCGAGACGACACAATCTAATTCACAAAATAGTAATTCAATACAAAACGCAAAAAATGAACATTTCACATTTTATCGCGGGCGCCTCCCGCTGCGCCGGAGCGGGAGAGCAACACTCCACGCGAGACGCCGCTATGCGAAGGACCGGTAACTCAACTCCGTCTTTAAATTATACGTTCTCATAGCCTTGCTGGATGCGGTCGGGCTTTTACAAAAGCTTTTGCGGCCAATGCTGTTTACAAAAATGTATCCTTATAATGATACATATTAGGTTGAGTTTTGAATGGCAATGGTAACTGACATCGGCCTTAGATGGTCGTTGTCGAAACCGAGTACAGGGGGGTGCGGACACGGACACCGAAGCGGGGTTTAGAATTTCAGTCCAGCCTCGGATGGCACCGGAGCGCCGCATTGTCAACGATATTGTTTGTCGAGGCTTTTTTACAACTTCCCCCCAAAACCTGATAATTTGCGGCGAAATCCGAAACGCGGCCTTCTCGCGGGCCGTACGCTCGCGCGATCTTTTGTTTTAAGCGTTTGAATTTGGAAACTATTACGTATTACGTTACAAAATATTTACCTTACGGACGATCAAAAAGTGGACTGTGCGAAGCGGTGGCGAAAACAACGAAATACCTCTAAAAGTGCAACCAAATAGAGTGAAAGTGTGTAGGGAATTGTGTTCTTAATGTAAAGTAGGTGTCCGTCGGTAAGTGTGAAGCTTTCGGAATGATTAACAAATTAATTTGGTGGTTTGAGGTTTTACGCCGAAGCATGACGAAAAACTTTTAAAAACAGTGACAGCATGTTCATTTTCCTTTCGACATACAGTTTTTTTTTACGCAAAAGCTTAGATTAGCGCATTTTTTTTCCAATTAATAAATAAACGTCTTAATTCTTATTAGAATTTAAGAAATGGGCCTAAAGTAGACGTCTGTTTTGAGTTGTACATACCTACCCAGGATAATGCTAAAGCCTAAAAAATACCCTCAACCTTGAAGAATGTCTTGAAGTATTTTTTTTAACATGTTTTAGCCTGGTTCTCACCAAGCGCTGTTTTTTTTATTTGACACTTAAAGGGCCTTTATTATTAAAGTGATGATTACCTTGCACTGATATTGTTTGCAAGCTGCTAAGAAATGCCATTAATATGTGGCGATTAAGTTAATCAACAGTAGGTGAATTAAACTTATAAACTTGACATAATATTTTTCTTACGTCAAGTAAGAAAGTCTTATTAGGAGTCAAATCAAACAAGCGTTAAACCATTTATTTATGACTGATAGAGTTATATTATACGTTAAGAAATTTATATTTAAGCTTTCAGCATTTATGGAATATCCAGCGGAATAAACCGGTGTTTAATTAGGTTATGCTCTTTGGTTATAGTAAAATAACCAATTCTTCTTTGTTTAAATCGAGTAATCTCTACAAAGTTTACTGTGCGAACTCTACATAACGTGAATCTCGGATTGATTGACAAATAACATAAAACAATGCGTCAAAACTTAATGATAATGTGTATTGATAATTAATTTTTGTTTGAGTTCAATCTAGGGTCAGAATAGAGAAAAGGTAAAGACACTTCTTAGCCTTAAAATAATTCAAACAAAATTCATCTCAATGAAATCTTCATGATCACTAAATATTGTGACATTCTTGTATTTTGAAAGTAGGTACAATTGGAATCGAAAGCAATCGGGCATGCTAAAAATATAAAAGTTGAAATTGTTCATAGTAACAAGAGGTTTTTTTTAATGTTAAGAATAACGAATGCAATTCTCTATGATAGGTATGACTTTTAAAATAAAAATCAAACCATTTATTATGAATTAATTTTTAATCATGGCAAGGAAATTTTCATAAACATACTAATACTTACTTAGTGTATAATTGTAAAAATATACAAATAATTTTAATAAAACCATACACAACACAAAAACATAACGAAGTAAAGCAAGTTGCAATTATTAATTACAAAATTATCAATTGTACAAAACAATTACAATGATGACCATTGCTGTGACTAGGCTGATAGAATTGCTAGAAGCTGATTTTAATGTTTACCTGTTCTCAAGTGACAATTGGCGAAATAAAAAAGCTGTATTTATAAAAATAAACATCTTTAGATATAAAAATCGGTGTGTGAATGTATATGTTCCCTATGGATTCCAACGAGCGGGTTATCCTGTAAAGTTGGATAGCAATCGGATCAACAGAACTTTGTTTGTTTCTTTGTTATTCGCAAGCTAATCACATTCAAACCGCAGGGCTAACACGGAACGAAATTCCCGTTATGGAATACTCAAATCCTAACTGCCATCCCATAAAGCTTGGGTTGACAGAACTGATTACGCTATTCTGTAGAGTATATCAGTTTTAAAATTCGTCGATCACCGCCCCTATGCACCAGATGTCATCTGGTCCTGCGTTGCTAGTAAATAATAATAAAAAAGATATATAGGCTTGTAAAATTTCAGATTTTTGTCCCATATAGGAATTAAAACCCCAACTAACCTAACCTAACCTAACCAAACCTAACCTAACCTAACCTAACCTAACCTAACCTTACCTTATCCACGCCATAGGCTATGGAACATACAGGTTTCATACAAAAATCCCGAGAGCGCAACATCCATAGATAAAGGTTATTAAAAAAAAGAATAACTGATCAAATGTGAGACCCTTTCCGCTGTATTTGTAAGGCTTTAAAAGGTATTTCGGGGTCTTGTTAAGGTCAGCCTTAATCAGGCCTGGAAATAGGAACAGGACCCTAGGTCCCTTCGGAGTTGAACAGTCTCTAAACAGATCATTTCAGATCCACTCCATCGCTATCGGAAAAAATGAACTATTTTATGATTCAAGTATAACTCATACAACATGAGTGGTGTGGGTATTCTTTTTTATGTAATTTAATTCAGTAATCGAATAAATAGTGTCCCGTTGGGAAACGTTTTTAATTTTTGCTATATACCTACTAATACTATTATAATAGAGCTATTATTTAAAACTGAGCAAATCAAGGACGAATTCTCCCAGAATCGCTCATATTTTCATTCATTGTAATTGATATAAAGCCAAAATAAAAAACGTTGTCAAGGGTGAGAATAGATGATCGATTAGTTAATAAAAAAGCATATATACAAGCTAACCTCTTATGGTGTGGAAGTTATCGCGCTTTGAAACATTTCAAACCAGTTTAAGGCGTGAATATTTATGGCAAGGACCAACTTTTATTAATTTGTTTAATAGAATAAATACATGGTAAGTTTTTCCGATAATCATGTTGGCAAATAAGTAGTTATTCTGAACACTAAAAATTGAAAACCATAGCTAATCCGGATACGGTCTTTTTAGGGTCATATGTCCTCTTTAGGTGGGCCTTCCCGCTCAACTCCCCTTACAAACGTGGAAAGAAGATCATGCCCATATTTCTTGTTAGAGATCCAAAATTTTGCTCAAAATAGCTTTATTTGGTAGAGCTAGATGTCTAATGACTTTCTAATGAGTTTCTAAGTTATAAGGTTCGAAAGTTCGAATTTTTCGCGCGTTTTATACAATAACTCAACGATAAAATAAAAACATCATAAAAAGATAAGTCATCAGACATAGCTTGTTTTATGATATACTAGCTGCGGTACCCGGCTCCGCTCGGGTTAGTGTCGGCTAAATTATCTCATGGATAAAAAGTAGCCCACATGACTGGTCCAAAATAGGGTCAAACTGGTCCAGGACAATGTATCCATGTACCAAATTTAATCAAGATCGTTCGAGCCGAAATAGCATGATTTAATGAGAAACATCCAATAATTCCCATTTGGAGCTTCGTTGACGTTTGGTGGCTATTTAAAAAAAAAACATTTGCCGCGAGAACCTTTCTGCACTTTCACTGCTACATTGCTTACCTAGTAAGTAACGTGTAACGTAGGTAAGTTTTGCGTGGACTCCAACCCACAGCCAGCCTCAACATCGAAAACAGTAACCCATCTCGAACCTGACTGCTCCCAGAGATGCTATACATTGATAAAATACGCATATAAATCAGGTAAGTGGTTCGCATGTTATAAGACTTTAAGACTCACTACTTACCCTTCTGGTAATGAAGCGTTATATTATGTAATCTATAAGTTTTTAGTAGAATCAGGCTAGACGTAGATACAATGCACATCTAAATCGAGTAATTGGTTCTCAAGGATTTTATTCTGTTGGTCGCTCCTCCGGCGATTTAGCGTGATGCCAAGTAGTCCTAAAGTTGCAGGAAATACCAAGCCGTACTTCAGTAAAAGTAAGCGCTGCCGCCGCAAAGCCGAGCCGTGCATAGCATTGCAGTTTGTATGACAGCCCCATCTTAGCGTAAGCGGAACTGAATTCTATTTAGCCAATCCTAATTCCCGGGTAGTTAAATGTACATGTACTAAGTTTTACAAATCGCTAGTGCCTTGAAAATTCGCCAAACGGACACCAAACAGTCACGACGTCTGCCCTCCCCCCGCCGCCGCTCCCCGCCACCGCCCCCGGCTCCTCTCCCCCTAGTGTGAAGTATCGCTACCGGCATCGTTTTCGCAGCCCCGTGAAAGTTCTAAAGCCCATGGGCACATAAATTGTAGCCTATGTGTAATTGTAGCTTCTGATGTATAAGCTATATTATTGTAAAGTTTCATTAGAATCCATTCAGTAGTTTTTACGTGAAAGAGTAACAAACATCCATCCATCCATCCATCCATTATTACAAACTTTCACCTTTATATTATTTATTAGATATTAGATGATTTAAAATCAATTAGGTTTTTGGTTTGATTTTTGACTACAGCGGTCGTGGTTTACTTTTAGCTATAAGTCGTTTTGTAATTAAAATTTTAGTGAATCTTATTATATCAAAGACTTATGCGCATTGTCTGTTTTGTGGACATGTTGCATCCTCCTCATCACGGAGCCTGTCTTTTTCTTTCAGACAGAGAAAGTCGCAGAGCGCAATAGCACGGCTTTGTACCGTGCCCGCGAATCAGTTAGTCCCGCCGGGAAGGGCTACCTTAAGAAGGACAAAGCTACAGACACTCTTACGCATTTATAAACGTGTGTTTTTGGTCGTTTTGTGTCGATGTTGCCATGGCGGCGACGCGGCGGCGCGGCGGCAGCCGCGCGCACGCTCCGCTGCACCCGGAGAGCCGCTCTGATAGGATGTGATGGCAACATTTTTGCGGGAATACTTCGATTTATCGACGCTTCGCGGAACCAAAGTTTTGGTCGTTTTTGACACGCCATACCTACCTATTATACTATCCATAGCGTCCTGGTAGCTTTTTAGGGCTCCGTACCCAAAAGGTGCCAACGGAACCCCATTACTAAGCCTCCGCTGTCCGTCCGTCCGTCTGTCTGTCTGTCTGTCACAAAGCTGTAACTCATGGACCGTGATAGGTAGGCAGCTTAAATTTTCACAGAGTGTGTATTTAATGTGCTATAACAACAAATAGGTAAAATTACAACATAATAAAAATTAAAGGGGGCCCACCCTACAAAAAACCTGTTTTTTTGTGTTAAATCTTTTGCGATGGTACGGAACCGTTCATGTGCGAATGCTAATCGCAGTTGGCCGATTTTTGTAACCTACATGTGAGTTTTGAATTCATTTTGCTTTCGACTTTTTTAGAAACGGCAGGACGTTTTAAGTTTCAAAATGGCAATCCTATTCCCGGATAAAGAATTCCTGCCTAAACAGCGAACGCCTTTAGACACAGACAGTTTTAAATTGATCTTATTCTTTAACTCAATTTTGTTTTAGGCTTTCCAAGAGATTAATGTTTAAAATCTGATCACGTTGCTTCAATTAAGATTTTGAATAGAATGTTCTGTCAAACTGCCGTGTTGACGACTCCACACGCGAAATGTTTTAATTTATAATGCCCCGCTAACGGCACGACGTTTTCACAATACGGCGAAAGTTTTTCCGCTCAAATGTTTCTATTTGAATTTGTTATGATAACTATTCTCGATTTTAGTTGCAACATTACTGTTGCAACTAAGGTTGCTTTTCGTACTGGATTGTACGTTTTTGGGGTCCGTACCCAAAGGATTCCAGCCTCCGCTGTCCGTCGGTCGGTCCGTCCGTAAGTTTTCACAAAGTGCGTATTTATTTTGCTTTTATTATAACAAAAAGGTAAAATTAAAAATTAATAAAAAATAAAAAGGACCTTTCAATTTTATTATTTCTATTCTTATTTTTTTTTTTTTCGTACAAACAACTTGGTTCTAATGTGTTAAGTCTGGTATATGGTACGGAACTCTTCGTGTGCGAGTCGTCCGCTATGCTAACTTTTTTTTTATGAAAAACCGGTATGGGTGGCTGTGCTGAGGACCAAAGGTGCTCAGAAAAGCCAAAAACACCTAGCAAGCGCCATGACAGCGGATTTGCGGACTATGGCTGAGCTATCGAGCTTATTCAAATTACGCTTTGAAGACTCCCAGGTTATAGGTATGAGGAAAGGCATCCGCGACAGACAGTGAGTTTGAGAAACGGTTCGTTCTCAAAAGCCTAATGTCAACCACAATGGGTTGCTCTGATTCTCTGCGGCGGGTGCTTCGAATATAGGTAGGATGGGGAGGAGTGAGGGATGCATGCAACATATTGTTGTACCTTATTCATTGCGTTAAATAAAATAAATAACCATATAAAACATACATTAATGAGACCACCCTACTTTGGTGCTCTGCTACAAAAGGGCCCAGCCCCTCCGATATCAAACCTCGAAGCAGGCCTGGCAGAGCTACCAGGAAGACATACCAGACTGAATAGTGATGACGGTCTACACAGGTAATCAATTTTCATGAGCATGGACACAAAATGGTGATGACCTACCCATCAACCTATTTAAAATACGTTAGTAATATTCTATAGGTAGCAGAACAACATGGCTAAATACCGAATAGCTCTAAAAACCCTTCGCCCAAAATAAACGTGCTCCGACGTCCCGACGAATGACCATAAGGTCCAAAAACAATTCCACATGTGGCCGCAGATTAACAAAACCAAAAAAATAACATTAATATACACGTCCCCTCCCTTTCTCGCGCATCGCCGCCGCATACGCGCGTCTCCCTCGGGGGCAAAACGAAATCGTTCTTGGAAGTGCTGCGGGTGAGCGCTGCCCACAATGCCGCTCTTGTACGTGAATTCGAAATTCGAAAAAAAGAACGTCTCGAAGTAAAGCTTTTGTTTTTGAGATTTAATCGGCCGGCGGCGCGCGCAGCGCCATTCATAACGGTCGGCAGTGCTGGTGTTGTAATAAGTAAAAATCTGAATTGATTTGACATGAGTTTAAACAGAAATTGATTCTTATTTTTCTGAGACGTCTGACCCCTTCTCATTAAATTCTCGACCAATATTCATAGATTCACGAGATTCGGTGCCAGTATGAATCGAATTTAATTTGGATATCGACGTGGGTATTGGGTGTGGCTTCATGACCCGAGTATGTATGTAGCACCCGTAATCGTAGAGCATGTATTACAAGATTTAATTTATTCAACTTCTGGTAGTCAAACTACACTAATTACTTATCGGACTTATACAGTACAAATTCAGCTTTGTCAAAAGACGTATAGTCATTGCCGGAGAGTCAGGTATATCTTTTATCAATTAAATGCAGCTGTGCTCACAGGTGGAAGGTATGCCAGGATACAGTAATGTGATTCGCGGATACGATCAACTCAGTGAAGAAGAACCCTCAAAGGAACTTCACTGGTCTATAACTTATGATATGTTTTTCGGTGCGAAATTACAGGTTCCATAAAACAAATTAACAAACCTGCCTTACTTATAAACATTTGTACAATCGTTAATACTCCGGTATTTCTAGCTAGAAGTACCTACCGGACAGCAAGAAACACCGGAGGTAAAGCGATGGTATAAATGTTTATTAGTAAGGAAGTATTTGAATATTCTTTGCCCAGAAAAAACGGAACGCACCTCAACGGATGTGTTAAAATTAAACAAAATGTTTATTTACTCTGTTTTGGACTGTTTATAAACATGCAAAATATTGACTGTGTCCATAACCCAAACATAATGGAATACGTATGTTTAGTTCTGTTGTGCGTTTATATGTAGTTACGCACATTGTAGTTACCAGAAATATTAATAAAACCGGCCAAGTGCGAGTCGGACTCGCGCACGAAGGGTTCCGTACCATCGTACAAAATTTAAAACAAAAAATCACTTTCTTTGTGTGGGGCCCTCCTCTAATTTTTATTATTTTTTAATTTTACCTATTTGTTGTTATAGCGTCAAAATAAATACACACTTTGAATATTTCAGCTGCCTACATATTACGGTTTATGAGATACAGCCCTGTGACGGACGGACGGACGGACGGACGGACAGCGCAGGCTTGGTAATAGGGTTCCGTTTTCACCCTTTGGGTACGTAACCCTAAAAAGTATATATCTAAAAAATAAAAAAAACTTTTGTCCAAAAAATATTTGCATTTTGCAGATCTTTCAAACAAAATCGTCCCCTAATTCTATACATTATTCAACTATACGTAAGGACGGATGGGGCTTGAAATGAAAGACATTGAACGCCCATTTCCCATTCTAAATAAGTATAGATGCCATCACCATACAATCTTATCGTTGATCCGATCGAATTTAAATTTGGAACTTCTCAGAAATATTTCGCTGGCAACACTGGAGAGCCGCTCAGGTGACATTAGCGTGTTCGTGAGTGCGATCGCCGTGCTGACAGCTGTCATTGCCACTCGCGATGCATCTATGAACACATCCTGACGTTTACTCATAGGACGTTTAGTCCTTTGTGTTTACGCGTCTACCTTGTTGGTTTTCCTTGATATCTGCGATGCATCGTACATTTTATTTCGGATCGTGGCTCTAAAAAAATCCTCACATGATTTTGACCCGGGGGAGGACATAACCGATCAGCAGGTCTATTCTCTAAATTACGAAACGTGCTCCGGATTTTTTACGTGGAGAAAATATCTTTGACAACCCCTATAAAAGCTGTTTTCTCGCATGAAAAATCCTGATTCCTGAGCACGTTAGTCCAAGATTAAGCCTACTATTCGTCATAACTTCTAAATTGTTCGGGCATGTCTCAATTAATTTCCGCTCTGTTAATTTTGGTCATACGACCTGAATGGAAAGCACGGGGAAAGGTCAGGAAGAATTCCTACTCATCTGTTATTAAACCTACCTACGCAATGAAACATAGGTACTATATTACTAGACCGCGGAAATTATCACGAATCCAAGAGTGTTTTTAAGGATTTGAAAGCCTAATTGAGAAAAATAAACGAAAGTGAAACAATGCCCCGCGAGCCAATGTCACAATGCAAGCTAATACACACTCAATGCAGATTAAAAAAAACCTGACCCATTCACCCACATCAAGTCTATCACGGCGAGACGGCCATCTAACATATTTCTGTGCTCACCTTTGAATAAGTTTATCTCGTTGGAAATCACAGAATCTTCCGGAAGGATTTATTGCCGGGCGCATGCGTGAATTGTGGCTTCTGATTGTATCTTTTTGGGAGTTCAGATTGAGCTGTCATACGAGCACGGCGCCGACACGAGTCTGTCATAACGTCACACCGATCTACTGGAGGATTCAGTAGGGCGTTTATTTTAAAGATGAATATCACTGGAGCTTTCGGTGATGGCCGGTAGAGGGAAACCAATAACGTTAAAAAGGAATGGACTAGGTAAAGCCTCGAGAAGCAAACGCGATTAAACGCCCACAGTAATCTAGACAACGTTTGCTGCAGTGCTGTGATGTTGAATGGCAGTTTTTGTAAATCAAATGTTCATGCCAAAATAACAGAACTGCGAATATTGCAACTACAGTGTATTAATCCATTTTCGGTATTTGTAAACCCATAAAAACGATTATAACAACGAAATATGAACATCAACCACCAGAAAAAAAATAGCCTTTTCGATGGTATCCCATTTTTAATAACTTCATTAAATTTTGTGGAAGCACATCTCGTATACCATCCGTGCCAATCAAGTATCCGCCATACCCATTGATATTATGCCAATCTTAAAAGTATAACTAGGATTCGTGTAAGTCGGTACCACTGTATTTCTTTCAATGCATCTCGTAAGAGGCGACTAAGTGGTAATATCCTTACTGTAGTGGTAGGGCCGATCCATGATATTACCTACTTTCGTAACATTTGCCCAGTACTCCAAAAGGGAATATGGCATGCCAGAACCGAGGCTTTACGGGATTCCGTAAGGACGGGGCCTACAGTCTTCAATTGAATCCGAAACACTTACAATAAATCCCTTAGATGCCTCTCACGACGTACACGGGAATAAATGCAGTGGGACCACTTGGACCCAAAACCCACTCAGCATAACTAAGCTAACCTGAGAAAACAGATTTAACCTAATTCAACCTAACCTCACCTAATCAGCTAACACTAAAGTTTTTCCAAATTGTATCCCCACTATTACATGTTTACTAGGTTAGTTGTAAGTTCTCAATTATTACAAATTGCGTGCACTACCAGTATTATTTATTCTGTGGCACTACCAAAATGATGCTCAGGACATTATGATTAATTAGTTAGCTCGTAGGTGCATCTAATCTGGCGTGTGTTTAAATGTAAAATGAGCAGATGTAAAATGAATCACTGTTTTTCGACCCCACATTGCGGCCACATTCGAATGTTGACAAGTTGTCGTGTTGTGCTCTCTATGTGTCGGTGAATATTTCTGATTCCGGTGCCGATGCACAGGCATCGGCCAGTGCATTCGATTCATTCTGTGCATAGTCCGTGCGGAAAGAGAACCGGCGTGGCGTACAATGGAACTAACATTAAGGTTTTTACATAACATACACTAAGACAATTATTAAGACTTGACAATCTGACAATATTATATTCTAACACAGCCTCAAAATATCAAGTTGTTACAGTCATACTATAATGACGTGCCAGTATTGTCAACAGGACAAATACGGTAAATGTGCACATGTGCGCCCTCAAATCTTCTCCGGACTGTATCCTCTTTTTTTTTCAGTAGAGGTGCAAAATTTTATTTTATTCAACTTAAATAATGTGACATAAGATATTATGCAGACTTCTTAGTAAATATTTGTACCATCGCTATTACTCCGGTGTTTCTAGCTACAAGTACCAGACAGAAAGAAATACCGGAGTAATAGCGATGGTATAAGTGTTTATTAGTAAGGCAGCGAAAATACAAGTGGTCCCTGCATAGGTATTATCCATTACCAGGCTCCGTTCGGGTGAATGTTCGAACGGTGAAGAAAACTCAAAGCTTATTGTAGGTGTCTCATGAGTGACCTCACCTTAGAAACGTCAAAACTGTAATTCCTGTCAAGTTTTATGGAAGAGTTTTTAGATGCAAGATGTACTCCTCGATGCAGTTAGAATAAGGTTTGGAAGAAAAGACCTTTCATTTGTCTTTAAACTAATTTAAGTAATATACCAGCACAAAGATTTCAATTAAAAAATATAGGTTATTGTGATATTTTCTTTTCTACGACCTAATTTGATTAGCATAAACAAATAATTTTCAGAATGAGAGAGAAATTTGCTCCATTTTAATTACTTAGATTGAGCAAATAAAATTTTATAATCTATTGTGTTTTATTTTTTATGTTATCTGACAGCTTAGATAGAGGAGGTGATTTAGGTGAGCTCGCTTAGACGCCACCTGTCATTATAAATAAGCAGTTTTCCTCCCCATTGAAATGAACCGGAGCAGAGCCGGAAATCTCAGCTATAGAAAAAGTATAAATATTGTGTTTTACCAGGGTAGTACACAGCATAAGAGTTCGCTTACGATCGGCGTTTAAGGGCCGAGTGCACGAAAGAACAAAAAATCAAAATCAACGTCAAAGTATGATCAAACACGTCACTTTGTGTGGACAGTATGGAAGGAACTCTATGCGGTTCACTAAAAGAGACGTGTTTGAACATTGATTAACTAGGCCGTTTCTTCGTGCAACCGGGGCTAAGTCTAGCTCAGTCTAACGATCCAGTCACTAATTAACTAAAGCTAAAGTGGTCGGTGACAAACCATCTGCTATTAGGGATGTAGGCAACCCGAGTCCCAATAGCATTGCGCGGGCGCACAATACACCACTCGTCGTGTTGTTACAGACAAACGGCTTTCGGTGTTGGATGTCAGCTTTATATAGCGCTGAATGCGACGCAGATTACGGGCGGGTCAGTTTGGGGTTACTCTAATTATATTTGCTTAAGAAGTTTTCTTTGATGTGTTTTGACTCCGAGACGAATGCGGGGATTGTTTGGCAGGGGACTCAACAAAAAGTCCAAATAGCATAGGATCCAAAACCTATAATACAGGGGACTCATCATAAATTAACAAAATACAACACCCAAAACCATAGCACAGGGGATACATCTTAAAGTCCAAAAGCACAAATACTTGAGATATCAGCATAAGACGTGATTGTTTTTTTTTTATGTGCAACCTGACATGGATGCCTAATACCACACATTCCCGAAGGAAATAGGTGCCATGCTAGGACCTTCCCTTGAAACAGGGACAATTGTTATTTGCCGCTTCGACCATCTTTTCATTCAATGCGATGGTCAAGACCAACCGTCAAGAACCAAAGATTCCGAACCATAGAGCAGCACGCATACGTGACGAAATGCACTTATCGAACTCAGAAGAGAAAGAAAGTTGTGCATGTCGGGGCAAGGAATCGAAATCAGACCTCCGGTACGCTAGGCTACGAGCCGCTCAAAGCCGCGAGATTGTACATTGCAACGAAGGCATTTGAGGTTTGATCGGTAATTTTATTGTTTTTCAAAGGATTACCCACGATATTTGTGCACTTTTCCATACTTTCGACCCAGTTTTTGAAACTTTATTCCACTCCAAAGTAGGGTACAAAATAAGCTCCGACTGCTTTTGTACTAGACGGGAACCATCGGCCACGAAGATGTTTCTTAAGTTTGTGTAAAGTAAATAATCAATCAAGTAAATAATGTTTCTTAAGTTTGTGTAAAGTAAATAATCAATCAAGTAAATAATGTTTCTTAAGTTTGTGTAAAGTAAATAATCAATCAAGTAAATAATGTTTCTTAAGTTTGTGTAAAGTAAATAATCAATCAAGTGAATATAATGTTTCTTAAGTTTTGTAAAGTAAACAATCATTCAAGTAAATAATGTTTCTTAAGTTTGTGTAAAGTAAATAATCAATCAAGTAAATAATGTTTCTTAAGTTTGTGTAAAGTAAATAATCAATCAAGTAAATTATGTTTCTAAAGTTTGTGTAAAGTAAATAATCAATCAAGTAAATAATGTTTCTTAAGTTTGTGTAAAGTAAATAATCAATCAAGTAAATTATGTTTCTTAAGTTTGTGTAAAGTAAATAATCAATCAAGTAAATAATGTTTCTTAAGTTTGTGTAAAGTAAATAATCAATCAAGTAAATATAATGTTTCTTAAGTTTTGTAAAGTAAACAATCATTCAAGTAAATAATGTTTCTTAAGTTTGTGTAAAGTAAATAATCAATCAAGTAAATAATGTTTCTTAAGTTTATGTAAAGTAAATAATCAATCAAGTAAATAATGTTTCTTAAGTTTGTGTAAAGTAAATAATCAATCAAGTAAATAAAAAATCGTAAGGATTTCAGTCAGAAAGTTGGTCCATAATTTCTTCATTTTGGTGCTCCAAAATACTCAATTGTTTGCCGAGCGGCGTGCGAGCTTGCGTTGTAATGGTGTAGGATGCTGCATCGCTTTGGAGTGGTCTTTCGAAGCTCGATGATGACTTGTGGCGAGCCAGATCAATCCTGTTTTTGCTACGAGCATGGCCACTATTTTCTTATAATTTCTTCGGGAGCGAACAGTATTCGTCGGTGTTGGATCATCTTGGAAGATCCGGGCGGTTGATATTGGCTTAGAATCAAGGCATAAATGTAAGATTAATAACCAATGATGATTTCGTAGACGTCATTTGACTCTCTTTGGTTGCATCATTGAAGAATTATCCTACACCATCTGTCACGAGCAGCCCTGCGATTGTCGGAAGGCTAATTCAAGGTCCTACGGTGACAGCTTTCTTACAGCAAGCACTTTATGCAGGATCTTTTTTTTCTCATCGTCCCCGAAATGCTTAACATTGTCTCATGACGGTCCTAGAGTATTCGTTGTCTCACAGCAACGATGCTAACTTCGGTAAAGCGGATTTTGACGTCCTTCACGAGATTAGTCACTAAAGCTGGTGTGTCCCTGGAATTCTATATACCAGCGGTCGACTATATACGGAGTGGAATTCTATATACGGAGGATTCATCATTGAACACTGAGGACAACCCCTCCAAACATTAAATTCGCAAATGTATCGCACTTAATTTTTTCTAAGACAAAGGCACTTTCATACGACAATTGACAATATGATAATTTTGATATGATGCTATGACTAAACATTAATCCTACATCTTTCTATTGTCTTGAGCTTCTAAATTCAAAAATATTCGAGAGCTGTACAGTTCTATATTCGAAATTGGCGGTAAAAATGTAAACTTCAAGATTTAGAAAGCAGGCTTGCATTGAGTACCTCGGACGGTTCAAGTTTAAACCGAATAAACAAAAAATATTACTCCTCCCTCCACCGTCCTCTCCTATGCAAGACATTTCGGGCTTATTCGGAAGGATATAAAGTTGAGAAAAAACAGCAATTTATAAAAATAGAGCCGCAACGCTGAATGGTTGAAACGTAATACCCTGACGGCGCTTCCTGCCTGTCTCATTACCGTCGGCGTATACAAATAGTGCCACGCAAAATACGTTTTCTGTTACAAAATTAAACTTCGAAGCGAGGAAGTCATTCGAGAAGTACGCGTTACGAGCAATTTATTAAATTGATATTTGCTTTTATGTAAGGTTAGATATAAATCAATACTTATCCGTAACTCGGTCACGCCTAGGGTTACTTATTCCAGGAGATAAAATGTGGTCAATTACGTCATGTCGTTATTGGCACTACGTTCAAATATTCTGGCGTACCTATGCCAGGCTATCAACTTAGAGGCGCCCAAAGACGCCCATGGGGCTTTCGAACTTTCTCGGGGACTGCGAAAACCATGACGGTCGGCCACGTAATCCAACGATTTCACAATTCGGTTTAGGGGCATTTAAATGCAAACTAGAACCTAAGTACAACCTGGGGGCCCCTAAACCGAATTGTGAAATCGTTGGATTACGTGGCGAATTTCTCCTCATTTAATTAGAGACTGCTCAGGGTAATCAATTTTTTAACAGAAAATCTGATTACAAAAATTCAATATGTCGCTGCAAATTTCAAAATGATCGAATCAAATTTCCAAGAGCAAAAAACTAGATGTGTTGAAATATGAAGGTAGTAATTTTAATATGGTTTTCTTATGGAAGTTTCCTTTAGAAGAAAAACCTAGGTAAGCCTTGTGAACAGTTTCGATCTTGTCCCAATTTACTCCAAAATTACCTCAATTTAGTTTCCTTATATTAGTTTCCTAAACTGGCTTAATGGTGTAATCAATCTTAGAAATAATCCACAAAAAAGAAATCTAACAGTCGTATTCAGAGAAGACCCGTCAATACTTAATACGAGATTAGCACCGGGCTAACCGTCAAAACCGGTTTAGTTTGACCTTAAAACGCGTACTAAAGTTAGTCCGCCCACTCTGAATAGAGCTGTGAAGGTATACCGAAAACTATAACAGCGTTTCCCAAGTATTGCGATACAGGTCAGTATTTTTTAATAATAGCATTGATAACCTGATATGTGATGGATTGCAAAAAAAAAAATTCACAGAATAATGGAGTTGAGGCTGCAATATATTGAGCGGAATAATAACGATATCTAGATTGTAAAATGCTATCCTACGAGCAGGCAGCTGAATGTATAGAAATTGGGTAGCATCCACGAACGCACGATCTCTGTCTAGTCTCCGCCTACCTGGCAACATCCGCCACGCCCCATCCCGCGGTACAAAGCGAGGGCGAAATTCAATTTCGAATGCGCGGAAACGAGCTTCTTTGTCCTAAGCGACATTACATCGCTTTGAAATGTAGACTTTCTGTGGAAGAGATAAGGATGGTTGTTTAGACCGTGCTTTTGCAATTAAGATGAGGCATTGTAAGCTTTTTAACATGCGTCTACTGGCATTGTGCTGGTATTTTCAGCGGACAAATGGATCCGATTCGAAATTCTTGCCCGCCTTTTTGCGTTCTTTTGTTGAACGCTGTACTTTTTTTCATTTTGCCAGTCCTTTTTCATTTTTATAAAATATCTGTAAATGGACATATAGTTTTGCACACGCATCTATAGCCGAGTTTATAAACGCTATCGTGCATCGATATGTGTCGTGTGTAAAATTCATAATGTTATTCACGTCATTTAAGTACCTATTCGGCAATCTTTGATTGAATTTGTGTCTAACCATTCACAGTAGTGTTCATAGTGGGCGGACTAACTTAAATAGAGATCCAAAATGTTGCTCAATATAGCTGTATTTAATCGAACTAGATGTCTGATGACCGTTGGCATTGTACAATTGTGTTTAGTTTCTAAGTTATGAGGTCTGAAAGTTCGAATATTTTTCGCGCGTTTTATACAACGGATTACTCAACGATAAAGTAAAAACATCTTAATAAGATTAGTCATCACACATATGAAGACTTATAATGAATTCGGTTTTTGTTTGTATTTTTACTACAGCGGTCCTGATTTACTTTTAGCTATAAGTTGATTTGAAATTGAAATTTTCGTAAATGTTACCAAATCAAACACCATGCGCATTGTCTGCTTTGTGGAAATGTTGCATCCTCCTCATCACGGAGCCTGTCTGTTTCTTTGAAACAGAGAAGATCCCAGAACGCAATAGCTAGGTTTTGTACCGTGCCCGTTAGAAATATAATATAAGAAACCAATATCGGGCGCCATCCTGGTTTAATAGGATACATTATTTATTAAATGAACTCCCTGAATGTTATGTTGACAGTAACGTATCGAATTGATAAGTGAATACCGTGCGCCATATACGTGCAGAGAGAACAAGAGATTACTTATTAGGTGGACCACCGTAGGTGCGAGGTGCACCTCCGTAGAATTCTCGGTAGCGACTCCCTACACGGTAGCGAGATGGCAACAGGAGACTGTGTGCACGTTTGGAACGGTTCAAGCGGTGTCATCAGCGCGCACCATGCAAAATGGAGTTCCGTGTACGTAAAACTATTCAGTGAAACTATTGGCTATGTTTAGAAAAAACCGGCCAAGTGCGAGTCGGACTCGCACACGAAGGGTTCCGTACCATCGTAACAAAAAAATCACGTTTGTTGTATGGGGGCCCCCTTTTAATTATTTTTTAATCTTACCAATTTGTTGTTATAACGGCAAAATAAATACACACTCTGTGAAAATTTAGCTGTCTACCTGTTACGGTTACTGAGATACAGCCCTGTGACAGACGGACGGACGGACGGACGGACGGACGGACAGCGGAGGCTTAGTAATAGGGTTCCGTTTTCACCCTTTGGGTACGGAACCCTAAAAAGATGCTTCGTTTTGGTACCATGGCGGAATCTCAGCAAAAACGTAAAAACCGTCCCAGTGCGAGTCGGACTCGCACACGAAGGGTTCCGTACCACCGTAAAAGATTAAAAAAATCAGGTTTTTTTTGTATTTGGGTCTCTTTATTTTTTTATATTTTGAAATGTTACCTATTTGTTGTTATAGCGGCAAAATAAATACAAACTCTGTAAAAATTTCAGCTGCCTACCTATTACAGTTCATAAGGTATAGCCCTGTGACCGACGGACGGACGGACGGATGGACGGACGGACAGCGGAGGCTTAGTAACAGGTTCCGTTTTCACCCTTTATGTATGGAACCCTAAAAACGTTTCCATAATAGTTTTTGGAACTATTGAAACTATGTGACTTGTTGGGCGTTTGGTGGATGAGAGCTGCACAGGAAAAAGTGTGCGAATGACACTTTAGGACCGATACTTTTGCTATTATTTTGCTTTTGATATTATTCATACACATATTAGCATTATTTATTTATTTATTCAAATACGTTTATTGCACTCAAAAGGTACAACTTAATACCGGAGGCATTTTCTACCAGTCTACCTTTGGGTAGCATTAATGTCAGCATTAGTGTCAACCTGCGACATAGTTGTTGACTAATTTATTTATTTATACACATGATAAATACATTTCACAGAACAGTAAACCAGGGCGCAGAAATGTCAATACCTACGATGCGTTAGGACCGAAATGCAAATGTATTTCTTGTCTGTATTCTAATCTGTATTTGAAACTTTCACAGATTTAACAAAGTTTTGTTGTTCTTGCTTGAATATGTTCTACAACAAATACATTTCTCATAATAGCCAGTGACGAACGTAGTCGACAATGCTATGGGCACGTTGCATGGCGTTTGCCTCTTTAGGCAAACACTCGGCGACGCGGTTGCCGGGCGTGGTTCTAGTCCATTGCATTTTGACGTCCTTTCATCCCATATGGTCATGAGTTAGGACTTAAACCACATTTTGATTTGCTCATTCCATGGTTTTCTAATAACAGAATGATTTCAACAACCATTCTCAATTTCCTTTTCACTTGGCCGGAATTATAGTAATTGTCATTTTTAAGTTTGAGTCTCATGCTGATATTCGTAGACGTTACTCGTGCTTGACTGAGCCAAAGTATGGCTTCCGGCATTCTTTGATATTCGGTCCATACATTTTATATCAAAATAGACAGACGATAGACATACATACATCTATGAATCTCAGCATAAGATTTGAAAGCTAAACTTAAATTAAAAGTGAACATTGAAAGTATCACGACAATAGGTTTTTTTAATGTTAAGGTGGCCCAACCCTTCGGGCCTAACTCATTCGCGGGCACGGTAAAAAACCGTGCTGTTGCGCTCTGGGACCTTCTCTGTTTCAAAGAATAAGACAGGCTCCGTGATGAGGAAGATGCAACCTGTCCACAAAAAAGACAATGTGCATAGTGTATGATTTGGTAAGATTTACGAAAATTTTAATTTAAAAACGACTTAAAACTTAAATGTAAACCACGACCGCTGTAGTAAAAAATCGAACAAAAACCAAATAGATTATAAATCTTGATTAAATAAGCTATGTCTGATGACTAATCTTTTTAAGATTTTCTTACTTTATCATTGCGTAATCCACCTCCAAAGTTATTGTATAAAACGCGCGAAAAATGCGAACTTTCGGACCTTACAACTTAGAAACCAAACACAATTTTACAATGCCAATGGTCATCAGACATCTAGTTCGATCAAATAAAGCTATTTTGAGCAAAATTTTGGATCTCTGACAAGAAATATGGGCGTCATCTTCTTTCCCCTTTTGTATGGGGAGATGAGCGGGATGGGCCACCTTAAGCGCGGCATACGGTGTACCTACGACAGGTTCTCACATAAGAGGTGTCTATTATCAATCCTAATCCAGTTATGTAACAAACAGATTATATCTGTGTTATATCTTATTTTCTGCTTATTTCTCAATATCGTATTACGACATTAACAAGTCCATTTCGTTCTTTAAAATGTATGACAGGCAGAGCGACCAAACTACATCTACCGGAGCATCCGACCACACATCGCGGAGCACTTCACCCCTTCTCCCGCGACTCCCGCACGCAAAAACAATGGCGTTACGAGAATTGCACGTGTGTCCTGGCGCCGCCGACGTCGGCACTTCGCGACGCTGGTGTAGGTGTAGAGTGTAGCGGTCGGCGTGGTGTAAAGTTACACCTGGCGCATGTAAACTACGACTCCGATAAAGGAGAGGCCGAATTTGAAAAAAAAGGACTTGAGCACTTCCATTCTGAAGCCTAAGGGCCGAGTTCACGAAAGGACAAAAAATCAATACAACTTCAAAGTATGATCAAACACGTCACTTTGTGTTGACAGTATGGAAGGAACTCTATGCGGATCACTAAAGGTGGTGGTGTTTGAACATTGATTAAATCGGCCGCCTCTTCGTGCAACCGGGGCTAAGTCCTCTAACAGATAACTTCCTAATAGATAACCCCGGAATCACACAAAATTGTACCAAATTGTGTCGAAAGTGAAATAAAATGAAATGAAAAATAAAAATATAATTTAATTGCTCGTTTTACACAAATCAATGGCGATAAGAAACATTTAATACCAAATGGCATTCTCTACCACAAGTGGAGTCCCTCGTCACAGCCATTCATGCTGTTTTGTAAAATAAAACACACTACATACTGAAAATATATTTAATAATACAAACATTTTAACTTAAATAATTATTGTAATCGAACATGGATGGCTAACATCATGATTTTAATAATGCAAAAAAGTAAGAGGTAAAATGCGATTGAAATAAGAATAGGATAGGATCACCGCCATTTTGAATGTCAAACAGCTAAAACCCTCACTTCACTTCACAAATTTCAGTACTTTGCCGCGGTGTTGCCGCGTACTTTCCCTCGCGAATTCGAGTGAAGTTAGCCACGAGCCCCGTCCTATCATTAACTTAAATTAAGAACAGAGCGGTCCTGCAAGATACAAAATTGATGTTAATATTTTAAAAAGCAATAGAGCGCAGACTAAAGGAAATATCTATTTAGGACTCTACATTTGTAGAGTTCGTGAACTGTGAGATCTGTATGGATAGTCCGAGTCCTCACCTGAATTGGCGTTTACAGAACTTCGAATTTATGTAAAAACGTCAAACCCATACAAGTTTTACTTCTTCGACCTGTCAGCAACAAACTGGGACTACCGATTTTGTTGTATCAAAACGCGGAGTCGACGTAACATTGTAGAGTTCGTGAACTGTCATACTTATATCCTTAAAGGCTTTATTGAATCCAAGACCAAAATTGCATCGCAAAAACTTGGAATCCCACTTATACCGTTACAGAAGGTTCTTTTTACCGGTAAAACTTCTTTTACAAATCACAAATTAGGCCGGTTAGGACAATTAGGCCGGAATAATGTAAACACCGCATTTCTTCCCGTGCATGGGGTTCGTGGTTCGAATTCCACGTAAAACTATAGGGCCCTAAAGTCAACAATAAATGAGATAATTTTGTAATCAAAAACCATCGATCGCACAAAAAATAAATTGCTGACAGTATAATATAGAGAATTGAATAATGAACGATTTCAGTCTTTTGATTTTTCTAGAAAAAATTAAAATGGCCGAGATATTGAGGAAAAACGATGCCTCCTTAAAATCAAGATGCGGCTAACGCACCACCCGTATTTGGTCGCAATGTTTTATTTAAACTGGGCACTGCCGCCCTCCCCCCACTTCCCCACCCCCCCTAACGTCTGGTCAACTAAAATGTTGGCCTAGAGTTTTTTCGGGGTTGGGTTCTTTTATTCGACATGCCGACCGTAGTAGCTGGCGTTCTTGGACTCAATACAGCGCTGGAGACCCTCAACTCACCGTTGGCCTGGAGTCCCTGAGCCACAGACGGTCGTTGGAGCTAAAGAAAATCAGTGGCGAGCGATTAGAAATCTTTAGCGGCCGCTGCAGTTTTTGCTGTATGTAAAAGTTGCTATTCCCGCCCTTCTATGCTCGCTGTGTATGTATGCATTGAGTAATTGAGTAAGCTCATTGTGCAGAACCCTCTCGCAATGAGTTGAATATGCAATTGGCGGTTTTTTTTCTCTCGGGCACACCGGAAAGGCGCCGAATGTTGCCAGCTACCGCGCGCGGTGACCTCGCCCCTGACCCCGGGCGAGGCCCGCGGCCGCCACTGAACTCATCGCCGCCTGGTAGCCGGCACACGTCGCAGCGCATTACGAACCTCATTTGAACGCAGCTGTCAGCGTCTGTCAGCGTGCTCAGTTTCCGGGCATGGGCCTTTAAGAAAAAAAATTTTTTTTTGCAATTGCTATTGACAATTTATAAATATTAAAGAAAACGGTTATCGTACGAAACTGCATGGAAAAGAAACATCTGATTCGGTTCCAGTTAGATTAGGTTAGATTCGCTTATTTAACATTAAACTAGGCGCAAATGCTAATTTTTAATGGATTTTCTAAGGAAAGTTGGCGGAGAAGTTCCTTAATAGTTGAGTGATAAAGTGAACAGAATTGAGGACAACATAATGTAACCTATGTTAAGCTTCGGACATGTAGAGCGAATGCGTTAGAAAAGAATGACGAAACAGATTTAGGACCGAGTGCACGAAAGGACAAAAAATCAAAATCAACGTCAAAGTATGATTAAACACGTCATTTTGTGTGAACAGCATGGAAGGAACTCTATGCGATTCACTAAAAGTGACCTGTTTTGAACATTGAATAACTCTCTTCTCGTCTTCTTCGTCGTCTTCGTCTCTTCGTGCAATCAGGGCTTAGTGATCCAAAGTCAGTGAAATTGTCAACTACTTCGGCATCCGTATTAGTAGAAAACTTTTTCAAGCCCGAAAAAAAGTCTTACACGTTCAAACTCTTATTAGAAAACAAATACTACCATGTAACTGCGGTTATTGCATCAAAGAAGGGCAAACCAAACATCCAACAAACGCATTTATAATAACTTAATGGATAGTAGTAATTATCAGGGATTCACTTTAGATTGATTTTTTTACTCTTCTTTTTATTACTTCTTTATCAGGTTTGAGTAGTTGCGAATAGAAGGGTTTGACACGATCGCCTTGGCGATCGTGTCGCGTGGCGTCCGATCCGTGTGGCTTTTAAGAAATTAGCGATGGAGATGTGGATCACCATCAACTCAACTGTTTTTCGAAGTCAAATAAAAATCATACATGATTTCGTATTCTGGGTCGAGCGTATTCTTCGCGAGCACGCGCTAGCAAGTGGAATGAGCTAGTTCGGCTATTATCTCAGCATCATTGCCTGCATTTGAAATAACTGAGAATACTTGCACTGCGTTCCCCTTTAGCCTTACTAATTCCTGTTTCTTTATTTCTTCGTGCCGTGTAGCCGCGGCGTCACAGCGGGACGCGACGCGCCATGCGCCACTACCACAGTATTTTGCCTGCTCGGAATTCAGCTGCTAGTGCCGCGCTTAAACTTTTCAGTCGTGTACCATTTTATGAGCCAACGTTCTGGGGGTCTACTCATGAAAGCAAAGACGAGAAGTTCTCGTGTTCGCTTCTGTCAAACTCTATATAGAAAAAATTAGGCATCTTTTTTCTACATAGAGTTTGACAGAACCGAACACGAAAACTTCTCGCTTTCTGAACCCTGAGTAGATATGCTACTGGCCACCTAAAAATTAGGCATCCTTGCTGAACATTTTAAGGTTTTTTGTTCGGTAATATTAAACGTGTGTAATATTAGATGTGTTTCTCGCATGCCAGATAGGACTTACTTTTGCCCTTTGAGGACACGATAAGGCGATTTTCGCGCCAAAATTTCTGTTAATGTCGACGTTACTTCGCCCACTGCAATAATCGTATTTTGGCACCAAAAAGTTGGTCGATTTGGGCCGAATAAAAGCCAAGATGTCCGGACATTTACAATGTGAAGTTAGTCCCACTTTACCCATCGTCAATTAAGGTGACCTACTTTTATGATAATATAATAAAAAATAATTTGAATATATTTTGGGCCTGGTAAGCCAAAACATGTAAGCCAGTAAGGTTTGAGTCAATGGTCAAGGACCTGGAGCGGCGACCGGACGGCGCGTCGTCTGGGTTGCGTGGGGATCGTGTCGCATGGCGTCCGACCCGTGTAGCTTCTAAGAAATTGGCGACGGTTATGTTGATCACCATCAAGTAAACTGCACATAAATACAATGAGCACCGTTTCAACGGCTTTTTCAAAGTCAAATAAAAATCATACACGATTTGAACTTCCCCACTTGTACCAACCTTTGAAACGTGATTTCTCCTTTCAAAACAGCAGGGCGCCCCATCGCCTTCTGCCCCGTGCTACCGTATCGAACGTCATACCACCCCCTCCCCGGCGCCCCGGGGGGTGGAGATGTGTAGCTACCAGGAAAACAGAAATTAATTTTACTACCAAATTCCTAAATCTGTCACAACTTAGTCCATCCAAATATTCACTGCATGGTCCTTCGAGCGGAATACGAAATGACAGTTTCTTCCATTTCTTTATGTTTTATATTGAGCTACATAATATGTGTAAAAAAAATGTTAGTCAAGCAGAAATATTATACATCTAACTTTCATTCTTAAATGGATTTAACCAAGCTAAATATTTTTTAATAAGACACCACACGATTACGGTAAATATCTGTCATCTAACATGAGATGATAGAAGTGATAACCCGATAGGAAAAACTTTTATAGCATGTGTGGGCTCGGGTAGGAGAGGTTAAATTGGATTCGATAGTTATAAGAAAAAATAAATAAATGTCAATATTTTTTTTCTTAACTTATTTAATTTCTTTGGCTAATTATACTGATGTGAAATGTAATGATTTATGAATTTCAATACGATGAAGGTTAAGAAGGCAATTTTTGTATGTTTCCATGTTGTCGGTATACATTATTGCTAGTATTTTGTTGTGGATATTCTATGAGCTTAAAGTTTTAGAAAAGAAATGAAATTATTCTTGGTTTTATCCACACTTCCTCTTGTAAATTAATAATCCATGTTCTATCGCAGTTTCATTCATATTGTATAACTCATTCGCTAATGAGCGGTAACTTTGTCAGAAGCGCTTATAAATGGAACCTGTCTTCTTCCAACCGACCAATCAAATTGAAACCAATTATCGGATACAATTATGTCAAAATATGATTGAACAAATTGATGAACAGGCGACGGGCGCGGTACTAGGCGTCCACGCTCGTGGGTGGTCGCTGCGCCGCGCCGGTCGAACAAGGACTTTTGTTTTTATTTGTAGGCTTTCGTAAGAGACCTAGTATAGCATCACGTTTTAAGTATTACAAAACTAAAATACATGCACTCGAAAAACATATATCTCCTTCTTGCGCAGTCGGGTAAAACAATATGGAATTTGTCATGCAAATCTTGTGTGTCCTATTGCTGTTTATGTGACCCTAGTAGAAAGCTTAACCCATTCGAACTGGTTGGCAGCTGACATATCGATTGCGCAAAAGCGAATTCTGTCAATATCAACCGAAAGTGTGGTCGCAGCGCAATTTATTTTCTGTGGTTATTTTATTTCTCATATCACAACTTATGAAAGAGTACAACTTAAAACGAAAACAAGTTTATGGCCGTCACCAAATTACGATTTTAGCTTTAGGTCCCTAAGGATAGAGACAAAAACAGATATACCTATTTTTAATGGTAAAAGAAAACATATCCGAAATCAGCTGAAAATATGTTGGTTTATTTTAATTAAAATTTGAGACATATTTTCAAACTTTAAATATTTTTGCCTTAAAGAATCTATGTATTTGCAAGAACCTTAACAAGATTGAAACGACGTGATTTTTTTTTTTAACTTCAACTTTTTGAACTTTAATAAAGGTATAAATCGATGTATTTATTCATTAAGATAGTATCGATATTTTTAGGTATACAAGGTAAGCACGATATCTATGTTAAATTGCGACCACAGCAATGCAAACTAATCACAGCAATGCAGTCTAATCAATGCAATATAAGCGCCCCTTGCTTGCCCATGCATTATAAGGCAAAGTACGCACTTGACCCCTCCGCGCGCCGATGGCGACCTCCTTGCCGCCCGCGCCATCAGGGCGTAATAATTCGCCGCCTTTTTTGTTTCTCCGTGTCCCAGGTTTTTTTGGCCTAGCGTGTACTGAAGTGTAAAATATAAACAAAGGTTTTTCGATTTCGGCACCGCTGCATCGAGAACTAAACGAGAAACCAAAACCACCAATGTTTATTAGATCATTCCAGCTCCTTGAATTTTTTGACTGTGAAGAAAACTAATTTATTTGAAAAATAATGAAACAATAAAAAAAGCAATAAAGCATTTGATATAACAAAACGCAAAAAGTAATGGACTTTGAAGCATTAAAATAAATAAATACAAAATATAGTTATAGTAGTTGAAGCGAAAACCATTTTTGAACTTTAGGTATTGTTTTTGTTGTTTTTAATTACTACAGTTTGTAAACAATGTAGTGCCAACTGGTGAAAAAGATATATCGATAATTGCAACAAATCCAAGCACATGAAACTCTGAAAATGTTTTTACGGCAACGACTGTATAACGAATTCGTTTCTCCAAAGGCCCAGAATTTCTCGCTTCCATTCGTTTTTTTTTTTCGATGTTACACAGTCATTAGTAACAGTTGACCAGGCAAGCAAAAATCGCGAGAGTAGCATTGTAATAGGGCACTTTACAAAAGCTCGCCGAATTCGCACTGCTTATGCTACCCGCGTAGAAATAACCGATTTATCGAACGAAATTGTACCTTCTCATCTTCGGGTGTCTTCGTTTTAGGAATCGCAAGATGGACGACCGAAAAATAAGACGCTCAAAAACAATCGCAATCAAAAAACAGTTGCACTCGAAACAAAAGGTCTCTAAATAGAAGTGGTACATAGTGATAGATCAATATGGTGACTCTTATGCCTTGCAACTACTTGAGTGGGGCACCCCAGGCGGCGCGGTGCAGCCTGGACAAGATGGCGGAACCAAAGGTAGATCCCGAACAAGGTCATCTTTACATGCACTTTGTCAACCCTCATTTTGCACGCAACTTTCTCACATCATTTCACTTACCGACGCTTCTGCACTATGCACTCAATATTCTTCTTGTCTGCTTTATCTGTGGTCACTCGTGTTGTTGTCTGTAGTCTGTGTACGTCGCAAACTTCTTCTATACATTATTGAAAAAGTGTTTTTATATGTGCTTACGAGCAGTCTAATCAATCTTCATTTTTAGAGTTTAAGTTAGGACAGTGGTGCTTGTTGAAAGATAATGATGAATGACTATGGCACAATCTCATTTAGCATCCCGTCATTGCTTTGGGACAGGAAACTTTTTTGCTGCCTTTGCCTTAGTCATTTTGACTCACAGATATCGACGTAGTGATCTTTGTGATTTTACACCATTAAAATTACTTTATAAAGCAATTTGTGTTAACCGTAACAGCAAAGGCAAAATCATTATTTTGGCAGAAATCTTACTTTAAACTCAAGCAATAAAACTACTCGTGTAATCAAAAAAGGCCATGAAAGGTCCAAGATACTGAACACAGATATGGCTGTACTTACATGAGATCTCACTTTGCAGCCTAATTGTATCGAGGCCAAGCCTAATTTTACGAATTATGAGGGTAGTTCATATTTTACTTGCTTAAAAAATATCATTAACGTCATGAAACAAAAATCAGTGTCTCGAATTATTTAATTTCCTGTTTTAAATTAATTACAAATTGATTAAGGTGGAATCAGAACGTGAAAAACGATCGATTTCAAAAATATTTATTGAGTTTTGCGTAAAAAACATTTTATAAAATGTATATAAAGTTAACTGATCTTAAAACTGAAAATGATGTTTCTTATTATTCTATAACTATTCGAAAAATGTGTAGGTGAGTTTTAATGTTCTCTACAATCGCAGTTTTTTTATTTTTTATTTAATGTTTCTACAAGCACTAAAAGTAGTAAAAGATATATTTCCCATCATTAAACTAAAGTGAATAATGAAAGTTTTTTTATACAGATGTTTTCCATGCATTTAAGGACTGCTGCTTCTACTATGGCGATTTCTTGAATACTAAAGTGATCATGTAAACCATGTGGTATCCTGTTGCGGTTTATGTGACCCTAGTAGAAAGTTTAACCCATTCGAACTAAGTCCATAAGTGATATCGAAGAACGTCGGAAGCGGTCGAAAGCGGTGGCGGCGGCGCGGTGAGGTCTCGGGGGAGGTCGGACATTCTTCTGCCGGCCTCTACCGACAGAAGTTGACAGAAGGTTATTAAACATGACACCCACCCAATCAGTCAGAGTGTTAGCAACCCATTCGCATACCGTCCCCGGACGCAACGGAAGTAAACACATTTTACCCCGTGGCTTCTGTGAAAATCCACTTCAAACTTGAGTGAATGCCTACGAGACAATTCAACGACAGGCCTAGACTTATTACGACAGGTCAATCATTGAATTTATGGTTTCTGTTGACATAATTCGTTTCAATAACATGTAGCAGATCATGCAGCTGTTAACATAACGTTTTATAAAATAATTTGACATCCACAAAAACAAACGATAAAATAAGAGTATGTGCAGAACATGCATTTTTTTCGCATGCCTTGCAAATCAATGCTTACACATACATTTACGCATACATTTAAATCACAAATAAATGTAATAACATATTGTAATTACGTACAATCTACAATAAATGCAATGACGCCTCACATTTGTAAAATTCCCTGATCGGCAAGGCAAGAAACGAATGATAACTTTTATAAAATCGAGAGTAAATCTTTCCCACAAGAAATTCGAAATGTCCCAAAAACAAACGATGCTCTTAAACGCACGAACATTAAAATACAAAGACACACTCGAAACATGAATAAAGAATTTTATTTCCATACCTCCACTACCAAACCATAAAGTCGATAAAAACAATTTGTCCAACTCGATAGTTGACTCGTGGCACGATTTATCGAACACGATTGTCATTCACGATACCAACACGATTAACGATAAACACGTTAGAAGAGTTTGTAACGATCAAGGGGCGTAAGAAGAAAATGTGTAATTTTAAATTCAACGTTAAGTCATTAGCATAAGAACACAATTGATAAAACGGCGTTTACTGTGTTAAGGTATTCGAAGTCTCAGATATCCAAAGTGAATTCCTTCTGGGAAGAATGCGGAGCGGGACGCAAGATGAAGATTCCACGAGCGTAAAAAAGACAAATGGCACTCATTAATTTGCGTAGCTCTTGTTGTCAGTTGTGACCCTAGTAGATTGTTTCGATGGGTTGAGGTAAAACGGCACATCTCAAAATGGAGTCCGCATTGATATTCTCGGGAGTTTGGTGGTTTTGAAATTAGACAGCAATACAATCCAACACGGATCTTTCAATCTCCGTGCAATCTCACCATGCGAAACATTTATTCATGTTATTACTTGTCATACTGATTTATTTAATTCTGTGTTTATAATAAATTGTTTATTGTTTATTGTTTATTCATCATCCACAAGCAGCACACTGCACTCGGATTTGTCATATTTTATCATTAGCCAAATAAGTTAGTTATTAAATTAGTCAATTGAATTAGTCAATAAAGTTAGGTCAGATTATTAAAAAATATTTAATCTTTTGTGTGTGAATGAACTAATTATCTACTCTTTAAATTCTCTTAAATCATCAGGCCCAAGTCGAGCCTTTCCATCATTCGAAACAAACCAAATCACTCACGCAAGCCGAACACGACACAAATCAACCCGTAACAACCTGCGCCACACCGCGAGCTGTGTCTTCCCATCGAATTAAAATCACACCAATATCTACCAAATTATCAGCGATAAGGCGACTGCTATAAATACAAGACGAAATAAACTCACAAATTTATCACCGGCTCGAGCAAAAAGGAAGAGAGGAGTGAGCGAGAGCGAAGACCTCACGCATCTAAGAGAGAGGGGGAAGAAAGAAGGAGTAGCGCCGTCAGTCAGGGAACATCGATCGTAAATATTCAGGGAATGAGATAAAACAATAAATAAATTACGAATAAATAAAGAAACGTTTTGTACAATTTCTTTGTAACGCATGGGGTGTTCCTTGTTATTATTATTAAATTCACTCACAAATTAATATTGACTAGGCGACATTTAATGAGTAGACGTGGTTATTTTTGGCCTTTATAGTTTCTTTCTTGAAACTTATCGGATATGTTTTTAACCGACTTCAAAAAAGGAGGAGGTTATCAATTCGTCGGAATCTTTTTTTTTTTTTTTTTTTTTTTATGTATGTTCACCGATTACTCGAAGACCCCTGGACCGATTTGAAAAATTCTTTTTTTGTTCGAAAGGGTATACTTTCTAGTTGGTCCCATTTTTTTTTTATCAAAATCGGTTCAGTAGTTTGGTACTTAACTATACCAACATCGAATTTCTTAACCCCGCGAACCCAGAAATGTGATTTTTTAGTTACAGTAGCTTTCTTTTCGGGTGAGATTGCTCAGTATGAGAGGTTTTTTTTTACTTCAACTGTTGGGGGTATTCAAGGTGGTAAAAGAGGGCAAATTGTACACATTTCTATCTCTAGAGCCGCTGAACCCAGAAATTTCAGAGTATGTTTGTTTTAGATGGGAATGCTTAAGAAGAAAATATTTTTGGAAATTATACTATTAGGGGGGTAAAACAGGTCAAAATGAACACATTTAGGCGAAAACCACTCATGTTGAGATCTCTGAAACCAATTATCCTCGAAGCTTAAAATTTTCAGTGACTTCTTGTTAAGACGAAAAGGCTCGCTCACAACGGATTTTACAAAATTCAACTGTTAAGGGGGGATAAACGAGGCCGATATGTACACATTTTCATACAACTTAAACTTACGCAAGAAACAGACTATCCGGAACGATGTAAGGATGAGAAATTCAGAAGCTCAGCGGTTCCGGTCATTCGTTGTTTTGTCTTTTTAGGGTTCCGTTCCCAAAGGACACCAACGGAACCTTATTACTAAGCTTCCGCTATCGGTCCGTCCGTCCGTCTGTCACAGCACTCTATCTCACGTGATCTCATCGTATCAATTATCGTACGTATCAACCGTAAACTCATGAATCCAGATAGTTACCGGTCTACCTTTCGTCAGAAATGAGATTTCTTAATGGTTTCATTTCTGCTAATGCTCGTTCATTGTATTGCATTGTATTGTATATGTATGTATATCTTCTTTCCACTTTGTATGTGAAGTTGAGCAGGAGGGCTCGCCCACCTTGAGTCAAAAGTTACGCCACCACTAAAAAGCAAAAAATAAAATATTTTTAAATAAAAAAAGGACCGCCTTCAAAAAAACCGGAACTAAAAAGCAAAAAATAATTGGTTACTTTTAATTAATGTACGAAAAGCTATTTTAATTCTAACTAATTATGTACAATTTCTTAATTTTTAATCATCTTTTGAAGTCGGTGCCTTGGGTAGACGTTCTTTAAGGGCTGCAAGTAGTTAGATTAATATCACCTATGGCTAAGAAAGAAATATAAGTAGGTAGCTACTTACATTTACCTACTTGAATAAAACACAAAAACAAAAATTAAATAAACAAACAGGTCGGAAAAACGTATGAAAGTAGGAATTTAGGCAAGTACTTTGTAATTTAAATATGCCTTATACTTAAACTAAATACCTAACACAGTAAAAACAAAATATTTACAAGAAAACCCTACGAACAAACCAATATAAAAACAATGACCACTTATATGATAAAGATTTAGGTAGGTGTAGCTTGTACTTTTTATTCTACCTAAATACCTACACAACACAAAACAAAAAAAAACAAATATAAAAAAGAACAGAAAACAATAGTTAGCGACTTTGAGGTGTCTGCTCTCAACTACGTGTCAAAACGTGTGTGCGGTTAGTACATATCTCACCAATTTCGGCAGAAATCGTCTCGTTCAGACAACGATGTTGCAGGGAAGTACCAATCAACAAAGAGCAGCGAATTAACGTACTCCTTTACCAGTGCGCGCCTTTATAAAGCCGAAAGTACTAATAATCGTTGAAACCCAATTTCAGTACGCTGCGCTGTATCGATATCAGCTTGCACGTAAACCAACGCTAAGGGCATCTCCAGTTATGTCTGTGGACCAATCATTGCTGACTCAGGTTGTTTACGCTCTCGTAGACTTCGGGTGTGTTCGGCTGAAATAGTGTCTGTTCGGTCAGCAGCGTGCGAAGCGAACTCTACCCAAGGCACCGACTTCAAAAGATGATTAAAAATTAAGAAATTGTACATAATTAGTTAGAATTAAAATAGCTTTTCGTACATTAATTAAAAGTAACCAATTATTTTTTGCTTTTTAGTTCCGGTTTTTTTGAAGGCGGTCCTTTTTTTATTTAAAAATATTTTATATTATTCGGGTATTACTAATTGTTTTGTATAACTGAGTGTCATAGGTGCGATCATCCGACTGGAATTATTGGATCAATCAACTTATGCACTCCGTTGAACTCGCGATATGAGTAAACTCATCATGGGTGAGTTACAAAACTGATTCGGGCGTTTGAGACTTGGGGTTCGGAAAACCTTACATACAAAAGTCACGCAAAAATATGCGATTGTAAAGCGTAGCAGATAAGAATATTTCTGTTTAACCTTCTGGAACTCTGCAAAAACATAAGTTCGTTTCCGTAATTCGTTAAATCAGAAAACCTGGAATTGTGTTTCTATATGTTTCTGCTTTCGAAGATAATAATAATAATACAAAAGAAGCACTAAACAGTAAATCAGCTAAATCAGCCTGTACCATGCGAGCACGTTAAAAAAGTCCATGTCGCGTCGGGTAAACGTATAAATTAGCCTCTCCTTATCGAACATCGCGGAGGGCCAACACGTAATGCCTGCACCTCCCTTGTCACACCTTATGGAACTGCTGCGCGCCTAGTACACTTGAAGAATTCGGGCCAACCGAGAGGAGTCCACGCCGATTTCCTAGTTGTCTCTATTAATTAATTCTAATTCTATTAATTTATTAATTTCGGATCAGTTTCATGGAACCTAGAGACTCACAACCATAAACTTGATGAACCTATTCAATCGAAATCATGCCATCCATAATTAAAAAAACTGTGGTAAGTGCTTTATCCACCGAAAAATTCCAATTGTATATAACCTTTCGCTAGACACTAAAGTAGTGAATTATTGTCAGAGTAGAGTATGGTGCAAACACAAGGAACAAATTGTCTCATGGAATATTTTCGGATCCCTACTTAACGATCTAGACGGGGTTTTTTTTCCCGCTGCAGAGAATCAATGCACCCCCTTGTGATTGACAATAGGCTTTTAAGAACGAACCATTTCTCAAACTCATTTCTCTACCGCACCGCCAGGATATGGAACTGTCTGCCAGCGGGTGTCTTTCCTCATACCTATAACCTGGGAGTCTTCAAGCGTAATTTGAACAAGCTCGATAGCTCAGCTATAGTCCGCCAAATACGCTGGAATGGTGCCTCCCTGAGCGCGGTTTCACCAGGCGAGATGTATTTGGCTTTTCTGAGGACATTTAGTCCTCAGCACAGTCACTCATACGGGTTTTTCAAAAAAGATTATATAAAATGCTTACCAAAATGTACTGCTGAAAATTCTGTTGTGCTATGCTTCAAAAATCATTTACCTAATGTTGCGGCTAGCACCGAATATAACGTTAGTGCTATTTCAACCTAATGTACAAATACTCAGTAAAATTAGTTCCAGCTTTCCAAGTCAAGGAACCATTCTCACACGCATCTCGAGGGGACGTGAAAATATTCATAATTCGTGACAATAAAATAAACCATGTGTCAGTTTCGTTCGAAAGAGCGATAGAACGCAAGATATAATGAAGAGCCGTTGGCGCCGCGCGGGCTCGAACGTATTTTATATGAATTCACCGGGTCAGAGGTTTATGAAGATGTTTTATACGCTCAATAACAAGCCTTTATCTCTTTGGATCCGTATCCTTTGTGATTAGGGAATACATAATTTTTAATGTTATCAATTTGCGCACTAGAGTTGTGCTTGCCACCAAAGTTAAAGTAAAAACTTCATATTTTTGCGGAGTTATTGCAGAAATTTGTTCAATGGGAAATGTAGCTACGAACGATCGTGATACCATCTACTTTGGCGCACACACCTAGGCAGAATTGGAATTGCGAATAGTCAGAAGTTAGTGCAATGGATTTGTAACCTGTGGCAGGACTTAATTTTTTAATCGCTAATGTGTTTTAATTGGGATTAAATTGTATACTAAATCCCGCTACACGCAGACGCATTTATAATAATTCTGTCTTAAACAAAGCTCCGTTTATTTATACGTTTTTGTCACGTAATTTATCGGTCGGAGCGAGTTTTAGACGCAGTTGACTGTCGCTGGTGATTTGAATGTAGTCATAAATAATACCGGCGAGGAAACGGATTGATGTGACGTCATGGCCCAAGACGGTGAATAAATCTAGTTGGACGTGTCGCTTGCTCACGTCTCGTTAGATTTCGTCACACGTTATTGTTGCCTAAGATGTACCCAAACAGACTTTTGGTCCAGAACCAGAATTAGAAGTTCAAAAGATTATATCTAACAACAGTTCGTTCCCGCATCGTCCTCTCTCCTTCGAGATCCCGAATTGAAAGACCAGCCTGGAAAGAGAATTGCAGTAGCCAAGAAATTACAGAGGTATTATATGACACAAGATGTATTGGAACAAATAAAAAAACATTTATTAGAATCATAAAGTCTATTGAAATGCTTGGTGTTTTGCAGGACGATGATATTTCCGCTAGTATTTCATTATTAAAAGAAAACATTGATTCTTTATTTCAATAGAGTGAGAAATTGTTGTTGGGGATCACTTTTCATCAATAAATGCTATTAATTTCTTTTACACATGTTTTAGATCCAAATACTTTACAATATTATCTACCACTTGCATGTAATAAGTGACAAAGAAAACTAAACACTAATTCAAATTGAAAACATTGGCGATTTAACGTTTTATAGCGGCACCTGAAGACGATTTAGTATGACAATATTTAGGAAAACGCGCGTAGTGGCGGGCGTGCGATCTGCCCTTCTCAGAAATGGATATTGTGTAGCGCAAGAATGGAGCAGAAAATTGCTTTATGTGGAACATGGTGCTGCGCTTTAGTACAGTCGTAACTACTCACACACTTCTACTTAGTTCTTTTCTATTTTCTTCATTACACTGTTTATAACCTTTATTAACCAGTTTCTTTATTTCCCTACTTTTATTACATGTCTTCCTTCTGTTATTTTATTTATTACACTGTTCATAAACATTTTATCTGCTTACCCGTTTTCATATTACACTACTTATGACTTATCTTCCTTTTTTACTATTTTCATTACACTGCCTGGATTTTTTTTCCTTCTGTGCTATTTTCTTTATTACACTGTTTACAACCATTGTGACCATCTTCGTCTTTACCATTTTATATACCTTAGTTTATAATTTGGTAAGTGATGACGCTATGCATGAAGCCTGCCTGTTGTTTACTTCATTGCATTCTTTTTAGTTGTTTATTTTTTTTTTTTTATTTAGCGCCGCATGTCAATTTATATGTCATTCAGGCAAATTTAATCATCTTATGTATTCATAACGTAAAATGCGTCTATTCAAAGGACAGTTTCAGTTTCTATATTTCGTCCATTAGATGTTAATTACATACTCGGGTCCGTATTTTTTTCTTTATCTGTCGGTTCGATTACTTTTGGCGAAGAATAACTGACAAGAAACTTCGACAGGTTTGTCATTTTGTCATGTTTTTCCATTGATACTTACAAAATAGTTGACAGTCGTTGAAAGATTATTGCTGCTCACAAACAACATTTACAAATTGGTGAATATCAAACTCTTGACTACCATAATGATATCTTGTTCTAAATTAATAGATATTGTAATAAACAATATTCAGGTGTAAAAAATAAAGTTATGATATAGGTCTGATACAGTTAAGTTGCTAAGTGTACAGGCTCGCAAAGTATTGACAAGTAGCAGTGCATCTATTGTGAACGCTGGTCATTGTATCCACTCCACATGTGTCGTGCCACAGTCTATTCTCTGGCTGCCACAGCTGTTGATATGTGCCACCTCTGCGGCTCACGTCATCAGCTGTCATTTAGGAAACGAGTCAAGTTAATCGTTCTGTTTCCTGTACGAGAATTAAACATTAACACATATTTCAACTAGTTCCCGTATACCCTGAACATGCTAGCATGATTATGAATTACTTACCATCACTATACCATAATTTATTTACGAAAAAATCAAGGTTGAAACAAATCAATCGTTATGTTATGATTTTTTAATGGGCATATGACCAAACATAGTAATTGAATTTTTCTATTCGCCCTTCACACAACTTAGCAGAACCAGGTATCATGCCTTCCCTTACAGGTAAAAAATAGGAGAATATTTTTTTGTCGCTTTAATCACATTTTTATTTATCTACATGGGTTTGCAACCATAAAGCGTGCCTTTGCGTCATCGCAGTTTCCCTCGTCATGATATTTGACGCAGTGTGTTCTCAATCGTGATATTTTTGCTTGCAGGCCAAGAGAGCGAGAACAGACGCTGGGACTGCTGACGTTTCGGATCGGTAAGTTTGTTCCCGTTTCATACGTGAGGTTTCCTTCTGTCTGATGAACCATGGAGGTTTGCTTGAGTCAATTTCACGACCAAAGTGGCTTCTAACTTTAAACTTGAATATTGAAGACTATCATAATCTATTAGGTTCATCGAATATACCAATTATAACTTTAAATCATGCGCACAATATCGGGAAGCTGGGAACATAGGTAAACATTAAACATCTCTATGGACGATAATAATACTCTTTAAATGAGTATGTACCTTTAAGTTATTTAAGAAAGAACTAGAAACATAAATATAATAGTGGAAATATTTTTTAAATCCAACTTCTTCTGACGTTTCGAATTTTACGAGAGCGCGGGCGTTCGGCTTTCTTTTCTGTCGCCCTAGTCATATTGAGCAAAAGTTTTAACCCGTTCGCGCACCATTCTGTGGTTGATCCGTTTGCAGAAAAACCAAGAAATTGTTTCGGAATTTGAACTCAATATATTCCGTAGGAAATAATAATGAAATCATCAATTTCTCCACGCTTGATAAATTCAGTGGACTTACTTTATCATTGGGCCGTCCGCCAACGCTATAAGGGCTGATTTAGCTTGTGAATATCCAAGGGTGAAATTTAAAAGAGGGATCTAATCTGCGTGTAATCCCCGTATTGTTGGGACACAATCGACGTGAAAAGAGCTACTTGAAAATGCTCTCAATGGCTCTCTCGCATGTTCCTATCGCGCCTGTATCAAAGGAAAAGAAGTGGCACAATGGTTTAGTGTTACAAATAGTTGCGAGGATTACCAGGGGCGCATGTCATTCGAGTGGGCGGAACATATTTAGGGTCACGCGGCTGGACTAAAATTAAATGTTTGTTTTTTTTTATACCACGCAGCTACTCTGTGTTTCGCCAGTTAAATCATAGGGCAGTTAGAGAAATTGCAAATATATGTAAAATATCCACTTATCGTCGAATATAAAACGACAACATGTCAGTGCTACATAGTTAGTAGCGCCAACGACGTTACCTCTTTAAACGTTCTTGATCAGCACTAATTTCACCCTAGGACGTATAATTCGGACCTTTTTTTAGGGTTCCGTACCCAAAGGGTGAAAACGGAACCCTATTACTAAGCCTCCGCTGTCCGTCCGTCCGTCCGTCCGTCCGTCCGTCCGTCTGTCCGTCTGTCACAGGGCTGTATCTCAGTAACCGTAACAGATAGACAGCTGAAATTTTCACAGATTGTGTATTTATTTTGCCGCTATAACAACAAATAGGTAAGATTATAAAATAATTTAAATTAAAGGGGGCCCCCATACAAAGAACGTGATTTTTTTTTTCGATGGTACGGAACCCTTCGTGTTCGAGTCCGACTCGCACTTGGCCGGTTTTTTTATGCAACCTGACATGGATGGCTAATACCACACAACTGCCGTTATGATATTAGCCCAATTCACCACATTCCCGAAGGAATTAGGTGCCACGCCAGGACCTTCCCTTTTAGTTCCATCCAGTTCAGTTTAGCCCTGCTCGTATGAGCAGAGCAAACAATTTTTCATTGCCGCTTCAACCATAGTTTCATCCAATGCGGTGGTACCAACCCGGATGGACTTAACCTAACTGAAAAAAAAATCAGTAAATCTTATAACTGTAATTAATTGAACCATCGTTCATTCAATGCGATGGTTACCGGGATTCTGCCCGGGTTTGTACCCGGGTGGAAAAATGTCCGTTGAAAAATGGTCACCCATCCAGGACCTAACCGCGCTCAGAGGTGCTTCCCCAGCGTATCGATTCGCAAGGCGTCGCCCATTGCTATGTCGCACACGTCACGTCAGCAACCGAGGTTGACGTGACGTGGTGTATGGGCTAATATCATAATAGTCGGTGTCGTATTAATAAAACAGGATCTAAATTATTTTACTTTTTAGGGTTCCGAACCCAAAGTGTGCCAATAGAACCCTATTACTAAGCCTCCGCTGTCCGTCCGTCCGTCCCTCCGTCCGTCCGTCCATCTGTCACAGGGCTGTATCTCAGTAACCGTAACAGATAGACAGCTGAAATTTTCACAGAGTATGTATTTATTTTGCCGCTACAACAACAAATAGGTTAAATAAAAAAAATTATTAATATTAAAGGGGATACAAAAGCGTGATTTTTTTGTATTTTTTACGATGTTACGGAACCCTTCGTGTGCGAGCCCGACTCGCACTTGGCCGGTTTTTATGTAAAGTGCTGCATATTTTTATGCTTTCGTAATGTTGTCGTAAACACTTTTTAGCACAGGCCATAATTTCTAAACATGTCCCAGTGAAGAATGCACTCAGTTGGCAAGATTTTTGTTTCCATTTCCCCGAACGGTGAACTCTAAACTTGTCACAAAATTATTGTGATTTATGCGCATTCCTTGCTCCTTTTTACAGTAACTGCTCTTTCGAAAAAAAACCTAAAAAGTTAACGAGATAAACGTCACCTTTGCACTAATTAACCCAACAAATCGACGTTTGAGGAATGCGGCCGGGTCGAATTCCGGGGAGAGGCAACCTTGCAACACCGAGGGAGCGAAACGAGATGGAACCGAAATATGTGTATTTAGATGTTCACTGTTGTCCTACTTATTATTTATTTGGTAATATCATGAGACTAAAGAGAGAGGGATAGACTGCTAACTCCATACCAATGTTGAATAGGAATCATAAAAGCCCACAGGTGGCGTTGCAATACACATTTCAGAATACAATAAATAGATACCAATGAATATCAAACAATTCAAAATGGTTTTCTTGTAATAAATATGGTAAAACAGACCTTAGAAAACCGGCCAAGTGCGAATCGGACTCGCACACAAAGGGTTCCGTACTAACCTATATGAATTTTTATTTTTTTATTTGTTGTTATAGCGGCAAAATAAATACACACTCTGTGAAAAAATCTGCTGCCTACCTATTACGGTTCATGAGATACAGCCCTGTGACAGACGGACGGACGAACAGCGGAGGCTTAGTGATAGGGTGAGGTTGGCACCCTTTGGTTACGGAACCCTAATAAAAAGTAAGGTACAGACCATGGAACTTGAATGAGCGCGCTGTGCTTACAAGACGAACAAAGTGTGGGAGTGAGACGTCAACTCATGAAACACTACCGCGAATTGGAGAGAGACGGAACATATCTACCCGATGAGACTTTTTGAATCGTTATCAGAGCCGGTAGTCTAAGTTGTCACCTAAATATGCGTTACGGCAAACCGATCGACTGGCGTTTTCAAATGTATGGATAACTTGATGAGCGCGCGCAGCGGGCGTTAAGCGAACTAACATTTGCGAGTCCGAGCTTGATTTGACAGCTTACTCAACGTTGCCGTAAATACGTCGACGTTGCCGTTTACGTCCACTCCGCGTTTTCATACAAATCGGAAGTCCGCGTTTGACTTTGACAGCTTGAAGAAGTAAAACCACAGAATATCTAGTAAAAACTTGTATGGAGTTTGGAGAAAACGCCAGTCGATCGGTTTGCCGTAAACGCCAATTTCGGTGAGAACTCAGACTGCCCACTCTGTGGTTTTACTTCTTCAAGCTGTCAAAGTCAAACGCGGACTTCCGATTTGTATGAAAAGGCGGAGTGGACGTAAACGGCAACGTCGACGTATTTACGGCAACGTTGAGTAAGCTGTCAAATCAAGCTCGGACTCGCAAATGTTAGTTCGCCGCGCTCTTCAATTTCTCCATAAATTTGAAAACGCCATTCGATCGGTTTGCCGTAACGCCAATTTAGGTGACAACTTAGACTACCGGCTCAGTACATAGTGTGCGCGCTCGTGTAATGTGAAGAGTTTTTTCCTAAAATCTTTATAATTTATCTAGTTTTCGTCAAAGAAAGCATGGTGACCTTAACATTTATAGATTGTGAATGGGCGTAAAACTCCGGGCAAATAAACTTTTTTCTGGTAAATAAGAGGTAACCCACTGATTCATTGTCGATCACATTTCTTAACTTATCCTCATTATTTCAAACTAAAACTTGAAACACGATTTCAGATCGTTATTTAAAAACTAAATGGCGATTTTTAAATTTAAGCACATTTTATGTGAAACAATTTTGGTCTCATCCGTCCATTGACTCTGTCCGTCTTTACTAAACAGAAATGCAGATTTTATCAGAGTGTGATATAGGTAGATAACAACTAATTTAGAAGCCCTCAAATCTAACTTCAGCGCATACCAGATTGGACATATATTTTAATTATTTAATCAAACATCTTAATAATGAAAAGGTCAATAAATCAACTCGTGGACTCATTTGTAACGACCCCGTATTACCACGCCATTACAACTAGCATGGAATGGAGACACTCGTCAAAATATCTTAAATTAGATCTTGTGATAGGGTCGTGTAGTTTCAAACTTGAACGACTCTATTATCCCATTGTAATTTAATTCTTATTACAAAGCTATAGAGACTGAATTAGATCATTCCTTTTCGACTAGCCTGCTGTTTTAACTGACCTACGCTGTCACTCGTGACCAAAAGAGCCATTCATCTAAAGAGCGCGCGCCCAAAAATGTGTTCCTTTTGACACGTGTTGGCCAAATGCCATCCCGACGGATTGCAAGTCTCGGAAGCGATTCCGGAACTTTTACTTAACGTCAGTTTATTTGTCTGAACGTCAGTCACACTGAAAGGATTTATGGACCTCTGGACGATGTTTTAAGACACAGATTATGTTCATTTTAGGTGGTTTTTGGTGTCTCTAGAAACCAAAGAACCACACATAGATTTATTCAGATTCGCTTCGAAGAAAATGTTGCCTCCAAACTGATACAATCATCGATATAACCTAAAACTTGATACAATGAATTCGTGGGAATGAATCGTTGCAATTTAGTAACATGAATTTGAAAGGGCATCATTGCAGTCAACAGGCGTATTCCTGGAATTCCGTAATTAGGAAACAGCAATCCTGAATTTATAAAACCGCTTTTTTCCCAATTTTCTGGACGACAGTGTTCCGGAGCATAGTAAGGGTCTTCGCCAAAAAAAATCGCTTTGAACTCCGCTATAAAAGCGGTTTTTTTCACTCGGGATTCCTGATTACGCAATCCCAGAAATTTGCCTGCTGGACTTTTATATCGTCTGGACATCACGCGTCACGTAACATAAATCTCATTAACCTCATTTTGTTAAACTGTCGGTTATAGGCATTTCTTCCCTACAATTTGTGATATCCAAATCTATCGATATACAAAAGTTAAATTACATGGAGCTAGAAACCAGTATACGGTCAATTTACAGTCTGTAATTAATACCATCTGCAGCAAACCCCTTTACAGCTTCAATTTATATCCAAACTCTGTTATATTTAAAAAAAAATTGTGGTCTAACCTTATAGGTGGGAAGGGCTCCGAAATCTCGAGAAGGAATAATTTCTTCATAATTATTCACAGGCACTTTAAAATAACACTCACCCGGGAAATAACAGTTCGGAATGTTATAAACACCACATCCTTTGTAGTATACACTGGAGTGTTACAACGTAGGTGGGAGGAGTACCCTTGAGCCATCGTCAAGAGGGAAGGGGTGAAAAGGCTTATAAAACCTTAGGAGATTAATAGGCAAGCTTTTTATAGACTGACTTCATAGGAAGGTTTATAATTTATAACTGACTTCTTGGAACAACAATATCAACAGTTACAGTATTTGTATGTGTCCTTAGTTTTTTATATGATTAACTACAAATTTGTTGCACATTATATTCACTCAAATGATTCCACGTATTAGTTATCGTTTGTTAACCAATATTTGTTTTGGTAAGCGCTGGTTTTTATCGCAATGATTACCATATACTTCCTAACGTAATTTTGGCTTTCTGATTTGGAGAAGTGCATTTCGTTCCGAATGCGAGTTTTACCAAGGTTCGGAACCCATGTAAAACTGTAGGTCCCCCGTCTGAGTGGTAGGGTTTTTTTGAGTCCGCCCGAGTTTTACATCAATCATCATCATCGTTGAAATGGCAATGAAAAATTTGCCATGTTTTTCATTCGGTTCAGTGTAGCCGTTCTCATAAAGGGAAGGCAGTGGCATGGCTCTTAATTCCTATGTGGTGTGTGGGAATGTGGTTTATTGGGCTAACATAATAACTGTAGTTGTGTGGTATTGGCCACCCATGCGAGAATGTATAAAAAAACTTTGATGTCCTTTTATTTATTCGACCCTAAGGTCTTATCATCTTGCAATCAATACCAGTAGAAGATAATTCGCAGTTTAGTATAAAGGCCCTTTAAGTGCCGATTAAGATAGTCAGGACATAATCAGCACTTAGTGTAAACCAAGCAGTCTCGAAAATTTTAACTCGAGTGTGAACAGTTCTTGCTTGGCCGGTGCCCTTCGTTTTTTGACGTGCATGTCCGTGACATGCACCCTGTTCAGGCCGAGGGATGTGGCACTATTGTTCTTGGCGGACGGCTTTCACATTGTCAAACGGCTCTATCATCACTTGTTTTATGTCAAATTTGACAAATTGAGTCTCTGTTTCGAAAATTGTTGCATACTTTGTGAGCATAGATTATATCATAATTATATCATGATAGCATTAGATCATAATTCCTATTAATTTAAAATATTAATTTAGAATAAGATGTCATTATAGTAGTCAAGAGTTTGCTCCTCACCAATGTATATAATGTTCTTATAATAATGTTCTTTGTGAGCAGTAGTAATCAATCAATCACTGTAAACTAGTTTGTAAGTATCACTGGAAAAAATAATAATACAATGACCAACCTGACGAAGTTTCTTGTCGGCTCTTCTTCGCCAGAAGTAATCGAACCGACAGGAAAAAAAAATGACGAATCCGAGTGTGTAATATACATCTAATGGAGGAAATAAAGAAACTGAAACTGAAACTGGAGCAAAGTCGCAAATTTCAAAATTGTATAATAATTTAAGTATCGTTTGTTAGTGGAGATCAAACACTTGACTGCCATGTTCTGACTACCAAGTAATTGCATGTACTTTACTTTCAAATAATCATTAATCTGTCGGTGAGGTGCCCTAACGCGTTTCCACACATGGCACAAGAGAAAGTCAAAATGCCACCACACCATTAATGGTTATAACACGAAAATGGATTTCATTAATTTAAAATTCGAACAACTTATGCACTTTTCTTAGAAAAAAATAGATTCAAAGGCCATTGCCTAAAATTGGTGCCTTTTTTAAAAAAAAATTTTCGCGCGGCCATCAACCAAACTAAGTTTTTTTAGTTAAGAATAATGTTACAAAAAAAACTCACTATGGCTTGTTTATACCTAAAGTCAGTCCGAACGAAGTTATAAGGGTCCAAAGTTCAAATAATACGCGGTAGTGTTGCGAGGCGCCCAACATTTGTTTTTGTGCATGAAATCTTTAAAATGTTGTTTTGACGTATTCTTGTGTTTGGTCTTGGAATCACAAACTTAATATTATCAAGAATTGTTGGGGCGTCAATTTCACTATTAATTATTTTATGTAGGAACATGAGATCTAGCATGACTCGTTTATTTTCAAGTGAATGCATCTTAAAACATTGGAGACGTTCAGAATAGTCTATTACTGATATGATTTTGATCGGAAACATTCATGAGACTAAAATCTTTAAAAATCTTTATTTTGGGCTATACTTGCCATATTAATTGTATATGAAACTAATACGTACGTGTCGCTTGCAAAAAACTATCATATTATTCCAGATTTTCAGTACTAAACATACCTTTTTTTATGCAACCTGACCTAAGACCACAAAACTACCATTATGATATTAGCCCAATACACCACATTCCCGAAGGAATTAGGTGCCATGCCAGGACCTTGAATGGCTTGACGGCTACATTGAACTGGATGGAAAACACGGATAATTTTTCATTGCCGGTTCGACCAGCTTTTCGTCCAATGCGATGGTACTAACTCGGGCGGTGCTTAAACCCTACCACATAGTAGGGGAACCTGCAGTTTTACATGGATTCTGAACCATGGAGCAGCTCGCGTTCGTGACGAAATGCACTTATCTAACTCAGAAAGAAAGTGGTGCATGTCGGGGCGAGGACTTGAACCCAGACCTCTGGTACGCTAAGCCAGTCCCCGCGCCACTAAGCTACGAGCCTATACCTTTTCACTATCTATTATTTCTTAAATTCATCGCGAGTTTCGGAGGAAATACTGTTTATAATTGAATCATAATAAAAAAATTACAAAACGTTGCACAAAAATACAGACCGTTCGATAGGCAATTTAAATTGAAAAAAATACAAATCTTCGTCTCTAATCTCATCTACTTCGCTCTCAAGGTCATGTCGGATTATGATATTATCTAAAAAAATGCAGTTGGGTTTAGGTTTCTTTGATGCGTTCCCCACCCTAGATACCATGTTAGGTTAGGTTAGGTTAGGCTAGTTCATATACGTGGCGCACTATAACAGTTATGTCACCCCATGCAGGATCGAATGTTCCAAACGGTATGTAAACAATCTTCTCTTGAAGAATCGTTAATCTTAAATACTTGTCTATTCTGACCAAGTTTAGGTTAACACATGCTTCAAAAATACATTGCCTTGTATTTAAAGGTGGTCTAGAAAATCCAGGTATTGGAAACCTCAACACATTGTGGACATGTCGTGCACGCTCCACTGCTTCTACTTGCCCTGGTTCAGCGGTGGTTCTGGTTGTACTTCTTCTGGTTAAGCGATGATGCCTTCTGGTGGTACCTGTTCTGGTTCAGCGACTTTGTCTTCTGGTCGTACCTGTTCTGGTTCAGCGACTATGTTGTAATCCTGCGATGACCACTTCTGGATGACTTCTACCAAATAATCGATAATATATGGATGCTGTTGCACATAGTCCGGAGTTAAAACATTTGATTTGCGAATCCGGTTGTTGCTTCTATATATTTATTTGTTGGCAATGAATGCAAGGTCTTCTCTCCGTATTTCTTATCTTGCTTACATATGTATAATAACAAACGCAGGCACAGGTAAGAAGTAACCAGAGATGTAAACGTCGACAGTTTGTTAAGCAGGTATGAATCAGATATAAGAGTCTTTAAAACCAAATACGATTCATTGTATAAAGCCACAAAGTCGTCCAAAAGCACACGCGTATATACAACGAAGCAAGAATTGTGATTACTACTCATCGCATCGCCCAATGCACGCAAGCGAAGAGGGAGAAATGGGGCAAACAAGAAAGATAATTTGTTTCAGTTTCATTAGATGCATAAAACTTGACGAACATCAGCCAGTAGAGCAAGCTGGATTCAGAGCAGCTTATGGAACAGTCGACCACATATTCACTCTGAAGCACTATACCTTGCTTTTGTCGACTAGAAAAGACGTTCGACTCTGTGAAACACTGGGCAGTAATGGATGCACTGCAGCGATGTAGAGTGGACTACCGATATATCGAAATACTCAAGACCATCTACAAACGTGCAACAATGACTGTGGAAGTTCAGGGAGAAACCACTACCATTCCCATCTTCCGTGGACTGAGGCAAGAGATGTCATCTCGCCGAAACTCTTCACGAATGCAATGGAGGATATATTCAAGAAGCTCGAATGGAATGGTTTGGGCATAAACGTGAACGAAAGAATCCTAAACCACCTAAGGTTTGCGTATGATATTGTCTTAATGGCAGAGTCACCCGAAGACCTGAACGCGATGATATGTGACCTATCACAGGAATCGCAAAAAGTAGGTCCGAGATGAACGAAGGCCAAAACCAAGCTGATGGAAACGACAGCCATAGTAGCAAATCCAATCACGGTCTTCGGCACTGCAATAGAGCAAGTCCACGAGTATTGCTACTTGGGCCAAGTGATTAAACTCGGACGTGAACCACTCGCAAAATAAATAGGCAGGCGTATTCAGCTGGCGTGGGTCGCCTTCGGAAAACTTAAAGATGTCTTCCATTCTAAGATGCCCCGGTCTCTGAACACTAGACTGTTTGACCAATGCGTGCTGCCAGTTTTGACCTACGCCTGCGAGACATGGACGCTCACAGTTGGTACTACGCACAAGTTGAAAGTAGCCCAAAGGGCAATGGACATGCTCGGCATCACTGAAGTTTTGATGTGGAGACCCTACACAGGAAAAAGAAGCGTCGGCAAACCGCCAACACGTTGGTCAGACGATATAGGTCAGACAGCAGGTGTCACCTGCGAAGAAAAACAGGAGACCGCACAACTTGGCGAAGTCTGGGGGAGGCCTACATCCATCAGTGGACAACAAAAGGCTGAAGAAGAAGAAGAGATGCAAATAGCTGCATCCCCGCTATTCCGATCGGCTGAGCCGCTCGGCAAAGACGAACAAGTCAAGACGTGCCGCCCGGGTTATAACTAAGCGGTACATACAAGGGGTCGCGCGGCCTGTTCTAATGCCCTTTGCAGAAGATGCGCCAGTAGGTACTAATAGTGTGAACACATTTTCATCGTGAAACACTTTAAGCTAAGTGAAAGTAGTGCATACTACAGAAAAATAAATATAACAACGAATTCTAATGAAAATAAATAAAAGACACGATACTTATTATTTAAACTTTGGGCCCCTATAACTTCATTCGGACTGAGTTTAGGCATACACAATGTATTACAGTTTTGTTTCTAACATTATACTAAACTAATGTAACCAAGTTTGGTTGATGGCCGCGCGAAAAAAAAAAGGCACCACCTTCCATACGAAATCCGGCATTGTCCTTTGACTTGCACTGAGTGATCTGTGTGGACAAGAAAGTTTTGGACAACCAATATGGTATAATTCATGCTAGGTACATGATCATATTTATCACTACGAAGTCGAACTTTTCAATCGCAAATCCCACGATTTCAAACCAGCAGCTCCGACCGGCTAGAGATGAGAGGTCGCAATCAAAATAGTAGTGAATTAAAAATAACAGCGACAATGGAATGGCTCTTTTGATATTCGATACCGTTGGCGCCCGGCGCGGCACTTAAAAAGCGCGGGAAAAGTGACACTTGAAAAAGGCGCGAGAGAACAAACGAACGGTTCTGATAGAACAATCTGGAACTCTTGCGAGGGAATTGTGTTTGGAGTTGTACGCTTATTTATTGCAAGATTGGGGCCGATTTTACATAATTATGTGGGTCATCACAACTAACATTAACTGAGTGGTCAGTCTGCGTTCTCACCTAAATTGATGTTTACGTAACAATGTGTAATACTTATTCTGTGGTTTTACTTCTTCAAGCTGTCAAAGTCAAACTCGGACTTCCGATTTGTATGAAAACGCAGAGTCGGCGTCAACGGCAACGTCGACGTATTTACGCCAACCGTGAGTAAGCTGCCAAATCAAACTCGGACTCGCAAATGTTAGTTCGCTTAACGCCCACTGGGCGCGCTCTTCAATTTCTCCATACATTTGAAACGCCAGTCGATCGGTTTGGCGCACAGAAATCGGAATTATTATATATAGATTTCTATGGTTTGGCGTGACACGCTCAAACTGCATCATACCACATTCCGGAAGAAGTCATGGTTGCATCGAACTGGACGAAAAAATGTTTCATTGCCGTTACTATCATAAATAATTCAATGTCGTGGGTTATACACCCCACAGTGCCTAGCATATATATATGTATTTTCAAATTGTGGCCCGTAGTGCAGGGGTTAACCTGTAGACTCTTGCATCGCAGCGTGTTGGACGGGTACCATGATAAATTCATTCGCCGGATGAACAGGCAAGTGAGTGATCAAATCTGATGTTTAGTGGCATTTCGTACCACGACAACTGGTGCTCTTGGCCGAATAACACGTCGGCAGTTAGCAATCTACAACAAATTAAAGTGTGCTTTAGTTTTATGCAAGGCTTATAAAATCCTAGAAAACCTAGGTTTATCCTCGTAAACGGTTGGAAAACCTTAATTTGTACTAGCCTGGATATGACTCATACGCAAGGTGTGACCTACAAACATATTGAAATCTAGCAATATCTTCGATCGCTCACAAAAATAAATATTTAATTATTCTAATATATTCTCGCTAGGGGGTAGCGATGTTTCGTCCGATGAGTGGAAATCTAACAAATATACTTATTAATTAGCAAACTTTTCGGTCATTTGCATACATTAAGACTTTTGGAACCGTGCCGTGCTTTGTTTTATTATAATTCTATGCGTAGTATCTCCGTTTTAATTGTCATATCAAGAGACGGGTCCCTGTACCATTTTTATGTATTTTTAATGTTGCCATGTGAGTCATCAATTAACATGAATAATATGTAGATAAGTTTTTTTTACGTAACATTCGTGGATGGCTAATACCGCACCTACTGTCATGATATAAGACTATTACTTATTCTATGATATTAACCCAACACATGTTATGAGAACTTGCCGAGGAACTTCTTGCACGGCTGAATTGAACCAAATGGAAAACACTAACAGCTCAGAGAGAACCTGTCAACTTAGTACGAGATTAGCACAGGACTAACCATACAAAAACCGGTTTAGTACGGCGTATTAAAGTTAGTCCGCCCACTATGAATACGGCTGTAACAGTGCTATTCAGAGTTGGCGGACTGACTGTATTTTCCACTCGATTTTCCACTACTTTAAAAATAGAAATCCGATTTATTTCATATTAACTTATTAAAACAAAAAGGCGAGGGAGTCGTGACACACTGACTTAATTTAATGTATCATACAGGAGGGTTAAACGAATCCAAACTCGCGTGAATCTTAAGGTGGCCCGACCCGGCGGGACTAACTCATTCGCGGGCACTGTACAAAACCGTGCTGTTGCGTTCTGGCACCTTCTCTGTTTCAAAGAAAAAGACAGGCTCCGTGATGAGTAAGATGCAACATGTCCACAAAAGAGACAATGTGCCTAGTGTATAATTTGGTAAGAATTACGAAAATTTCGATTTCAAAACGACTTATAGCTACAAGTAAACCACGACCGCTGTAGTAAAAAATCTAACAAAAACCAAATAGATTATAAATCTTGATTAAATAAGCTATGTCTAATGACTAATCTTTTTAAGATTGTCTTGCTTTATAATTGCAAAATAAACGTAATGCCAAAAATTCGAACTTTCGGACCATATAAGTAACTTAGAAACCAAACAACATTTTACAATGCCAACGGTCATCAGACATCTAGTTCGATCAAATAAAGCTCTTTTGAGAAAAATATGAGATCTCTGATAAGAAATATAGGCGTGATCTTCTTTCCCCGTTTGTATAAGGAGTGGAGCGGGTTGGGCCACCTTAAGCACGCAGTGAAGATAATGGTCCTACTGGCAATACCGAACGTCATAACTTCACCTCATGTGTCATGGTGTTTAGTGTCTTGGTAGGGTTCCTTTTGAAATGTCTTGATTTTTAGTTTAGCCAATTAAATAAAGACGCTTTTAATTAGGCGCCTTAGACATACCTGATAGATATCTGAATGTCGATGGAATCCTGCAAGTATCCGCCTTTGTATGGACGCGGGGACTAGATTCTCGGCTCATGGGTTAAATACCCGCCCCGTTCATGCACCAAATCTTTCTTTTTCAGAGTTGGATAAGTGCATTTCGTCACGAATGCGAGCTGTTCGATGGTTCGGAATCCATGTAAAACTCTCGAAGAGACTGTCGGTTACCTTTCCCTACTAGGTGGTAAGCTAGTGCCATCGTATCGGATAAAAAGATGGACGAAGCGGTAGTTAAAATGTGTCCATAGTTACGATCTATGTAGTTCAATGTAGCCGTGCCCATAAAGGATATGTCCTGGCACAGCACCTTATTGCTACAGGAATCCGGTGTGTATTGCGTTAATCTCATGACCGTGCTTGTGGTAGTAGCCATCCTAGTCCAATTACATAAAACTCGCAGTCGGACTCGCAAACGAAGGGTTCCGTACCATCGTACAAGATTTAACACAACAAATTACGTTTTTTGTGTGGGCCCCCCATATAATTATATAATATATATTTTTTTTTATTTTGCCTATTTGTTGTTATAGCGGCAAAATAAATACACACTCTGTGAACATTTCAGTTGCCTACCTATTACGGTTCATGAGATACAGCCCTGTGACAGACGGACGTACGTACGAACGGACGGACAGCGAAGGCTTAGTAATAGGGTTCCGTTTTCACCCTTTGGGTACGGAACTCTAAAAAGTATAGGCTCCTGAAAGGCATTGGATCTAGGTCCTATTGTCATAAAGCCAGGTTTTGTCAGGTCTTCCTCGAGTCACATGTGGTAACCCTGTGTGTGTGGCAGGCGAGTGGCATGTGTCGACGCGTCTGTCGGGGGGCGTTGTGTGATGTCACGCAACAGATTACATACATGTCACGCATTTAGATAACGTACTTCATCGTTAGTAGTTATAATTGTGGTTTAGATAAGTTAATGGCGGTGATGCTCGCTCGTTAGTTTGGGTGCATGGTGATGTGTTAATAATTAAATCAAATAAGACGATAGTATGCAAATTAATTAAATAATTGCTTGTTAATATTTTTCATTGGCTGCACCACTTTCTTTCTGTGTGGCCTTTTCTTCGGTGTGTCGTTTGACAATACTTCACAGAAGGTGTTCCTTATAAGCGATACTATTATCTGGTGTAATAATACTGGATATGTTAATGTTATCAAAATCAACGGATTATATTCCCGGCTAGAAAAAAATATTTGGAAAAATCCAATAATTCAGTTTTAATATTTATAAAATCTTTTTAAATACTTAAAACATTTCAGTGTTTTAGCTATTTTTAAAAGTCTCAGATTTGGCAATCAAGGCACTTGAAAATTCACTCTGTATAATATTATACCATGTTAAGGATGGAAATATAATTGAAGAAGTCTTATGAAAACGTTTTACGTACTTATCATTCACTCGAGTCTTGAAATATGCTAGGAGCTTGGAAATGTTATCTTGATTTAGGTAACATTCATCTTCCAACCCCCACGTTACGCTGTAAAATTATGCCAAAAAGCTTTTAACATGTGCTATAGCTATAGGCATAGTTAATAGAGACATCTAAGAACGATGACATCCAGAAATATCCCGGCAATTCCTCATTTTACGCCGTTTTTTTAACGTCCCACTTCTATCCGGCCTGGCTTCCAGAATGAAGACATTTCGTCTAAGTGTCGGTCGGATTTTGAGAAAACATCGCGCCTCTCCGTAAACAAATCAAAGAGGAGGCCGGCCTTAATGACTTTTTTATTTGTCTCGGTGTTGTGTTAAGTCGAGATTCAATTTGGGGAGACGCTGCAAGACGGGCAGATGTAAATAGACAAATAGGAAGAGACAATAAACTGGAGGCCCTTTTAAAAATGACGTTTGAACATCGGCGTGGAGTTTCATGTCATTAGGGCTTACATTAGCGATGTTTCGTATTAAAAGGCACTTTGTTGAACACGATCCGACAACACTGCGTACCTATTGTTACCAAGTGCCCAGAACATTGGAACCGTGTTATTTTTAACTCATTCTAGTCACTATGGAGCTAATATTTATAGTTTCGATCCCAACTCTACCAATGAAATATCTTGTTCCAGACTGTCGGGCGTCAACGACAGCCCCTGCTCCGACTCCACCTGCGAGTCGCCGCCCGCGCTGCTCCCAGACGCGACGCTTCCTGCGCTCCTAGTGTCCGGCGCCTCCTCTCTCTTCCATAGCAGCCTCCACACCTCCTCCGCGGCCGCCGGCCTTAGTATATCCGCCGCCGACGGCCTATGCCACCCTGGTGGAGGTCTGCACGAGAGCGCAAGCGTTGACAACACCGGCGCAGCGAACGGATGTCTGCAAGGGAACAACCTGTCGATACTGAGCAGCTTGGCGCTGCCGCTGACCTCGGGCGGCATCGGCTCGTCCACGTCTTCTTCGTCGGCCGTGGCCTGGTTGATGAACGAAGATAGCGCGGGTAAGTGTCCCCTAATTTGTTGAACCTCAATTCTATAAAATTCGTGATCTAGATGGAATGCTAATTTGCCCTCTGGTGTCCAGGGATCAGTGGCGTGAAGACCGAGGTCCGCAGCCCCGCGCTGTGCGACGCGGAAGCGGCGCTGGCGCACGACGCGGCGCTGTACTGCGGCGACGCGCTGCCTTACGATCAGTCAGCGCTGCCTTACCAATACTACAATAGGTACGACACGATAAATAATCTTTGCAGCCTTGCACAACCCTTCAGTGATAACCCCAAGCTACTCCGTCTGCAAGGTTTTCTTAAAAAAACCCTTGTCTACAAAACGCTTACTTATGAGAAGCGGGTAAAATAATTCTGTCATACATGTATAGACTTATTTCTTCTCTTCTCTTCTATTTATTTCTCTTCGTTATTTCATAGACTGTTATTTCGACGCTATCTAATCTAAATATAATCTATGCCCTATTCCTGAATTCATAATCCTTTTTATATTCATTCTCTGTTACTAATAGACCCAGATCAAGTTATACAATGTTTTCTCGTTTGCATTGACATGCAGGTTCGAATTCGAGAGAAAGGGACAAAACATTATTTAACTAACTATTCAGACGATGATCTCGGTTTATTAGTAACAGGGTAAGTATTTACTTTTCCTTTCGCTTGAAATAATTGTATCACTATACACGGAGTTCAGAAACCGGTAGCTAAAGCTGAAAGGTTATTCTACTGTTGTTTTGAAGACAAAATATCATGTATATTTTGTACTTGTTTTTATTTTGTTTGTTTCATGTTTGTATGTTTGTTTATTTGTTTATTATGTAGATCAACAAAAAAAAATCTGAAGATCTAAAACAAAAGTTGTATTAGAACAATTTTTTGACCTTACCAGTTTCTGTACACAGGCGATATCGCTAAACAATTCCCCTCCAAACCCAGTTTGTTCCCATGGCTCAACATTTGACTGCTACTTGATAGCAAGGATTGGTAAATTGTTTGTGGTCTTCAGCATGCAGCAATATGGCGGCGGAGGAGCGACGTCGTCCTATGCGAACTCGGCGGCTCTCTACAACCAGTCACCCTACTCCGCGTATCCACCGGCGCACAACCCCATTCCCAGGTAAACTTGATCACCTCTGTTGCCCTGGTAGATGATGAAATTGAATTTAACTCTTTTTGCAGGAATTAATTTACTCCTGGTTGACCAGACTCCTTGCTTTGACCACGAAAACATTCAGTCTGGATGCCTAAACTATGAAAGAATTGCAAAACAAACTTAACGTAGCTGGCACTTTGGCAGGTCGTCGTGCAAGGCGGCGCCCACGTACCTGAGCGCGTACGGCGTGGGCGGCGTGGGTGGCGTGGGCGGCGCGTCTAGCTTTGGAAGCGCCGCCCAGGCGTCACCCTACTCCGCCTACTCTTCCTACAACGGAGGCTTCGCCCAGGCCTTCCCCACACAGCAGGTCAGTGACATTTTGTCTTATTGTATTCTTATTTCGAAATGTAGTAAATTATGAACGTGTGAGGAATGTGTTCGATGCCAGGCTCATAGCTCTGGGCCGCGGGGTCCTGCTCGTCATGCCAGAGGTCATGGGTTCGGATCAATGTAACAAAGTAGGTCCCCTTCCCCTAATAGATGGTATAACACCTAATTGGTGATCCCGCTCAGATTGTTACCATCGTATGGGATTAGAAACGATGGTCGAAGAGGTGATGAAGAATGACCGTGTTTTCCATCCAGTTCCATTCAGAAGACTGCAAAAATATGTAAGAAAAAGAAATAAGGTTCCTGTATAAAAATACAATGCGATTTAAATAAGAATAGGACGGGGACTACCGCTATTTTGAATGTCAAACTGCTAAAGCATTTTGCTTTAGCTGTTTGAAATTTCAGTATGATGTCCAAAAAAAGTGTGTACAAAAACTTTTAAAGAAACATTTAGACAAAATAATTTCTTTTAACTAAATATTTTTTGAAGAACAGAAATTCAAATTACACTCAAGAACGCGATATCAAACACAATTGACCAATAAAACAATGTAATTGTGGCACTTTCGAGGACGCCCGACACAAACAAACTACAGATAACTAAAGACAGTAAACAGATAATCACAAACAGCAAAGTACAGGATATAAAGTACAGATATATGCTGTACTTTGCTGTGGTAATCATGATATGATTCTCACCTGTGAGTCACCGGTGACTCACAGGTGGGAATCTCATGAGTAGGCCCCCACCCCTTCTACTCGTGGAAATGTATATTCTGTGACCGGCACTCATTGTATTTTTACAGATTGTAGGATTACATTGTGTAGATTCGTGTGATCACTGTCACGGCTAGGCAGAGCTACAATAAAAGGAACGCATGTACACGCACATACTCGGAACAGACCTCGATTCTGATGGATGGAAAAAACCGCAGCTTTTTTAACGAATGTTTCCCGTGTAAACCCGTACGGACGTGCCGACCGTACTTTTTCGCGCGAATACGAGTGAAGTTAGTCACGAGCCCCGACCTATTCTTATTTGGATCGCATCATTCAACACAAAAATAAATACGATCGGAATTAAATACGAAATTACTCAATTTCTAAACCTGTGACGAAAGTTTGGTACTGGACCCGATGGGTTTGATTAACCAGTTCATGGTAAAGTTCATTACTCAAAGTTGTATTCAGAGATCACCTGTCAAAACTTAGTACGAGTTTAGCACTGGACTAACCATACAAAAACCGGTTTAGTCCGGCGGATTAAAGTTAGTCTGCCCACTCTGAATACACCTGCATATGTTTTATACACTTTTATTTATTGTTCCTTTGATTGGTTTATTTCTAGTTGACGTTATGAAACATAGAATCAGTTGAATTAGCTTGCTCACGTGCCTATGCCACTTCATGGAATCATGACTGCGTAGAAAACCATTGACGTCCATCAGCGCAAAGTCGACCTATTTCTTCCTCGTGCTTGCAAGTTTTGATTGCAAAGCATTTGGTTTATGATGTATGTTGACATGTTTTAAAAGTGTCTGTTTGAGTGGTATAATGTTACAACTGAAGTATATTTCCAACAATGTTAAAACATGGTTGCATTGAATATATCCAGTGGCATCGAATTTAGCTATTCGAAAAGTGTGCAGGGAGCTAAAAATACAGCTCAAGGATTTTTTTTATGCAACCTGACATGGATGGCTAATCCCACACAACTCCTGAAGGAATTAGGTGCCATACCAGAACCTCCCCTTTATGAGCACGGCTACGTTGAACTGGTCGGAAAACACGGACAATTTTTCATTACCGTTTCGACCATCTTTTCATCCAATGCGATGGTACCAACCCGGGCGGGCTTAAACCCTACCACCTAGTAGGGGAAGGGGCCCTACAGTTTTAAATGGATTCCGAACCATGGAGCAGCTCGCATTCGTGACGAAATGCACTTATCCAACTCAGAGAGATAAAGAAAGTGGTGCACGGGGCGAGGATGTGAACCCAGACCTCTGGTATGCTAGGCAAGTCCCCGCGCTACTATACGCGATAGATTTGTATTTGAAGTAATAGTGCCCACGCACTGACTAAATAGCATGCTGGGGCTCTGCCAAATTCTCGTCTCGCATGACCAAAAGAAAAGGTCTTTTGGTCATCCGAAATGTTGATCATAAACATTTTTTTAGTCATTCGAAAGTAATCGAATGAGTTTTCCCCTGAGAAAAATCAGGGGGGTCATTGAGGTAAGAGTGAGTTCGAGTTCGGGAATTAGTTAACCTAATAATGGCGCGATTTTTTTTTTATTTAAGTAACAGAACTGTTATTTTACCTTCCAACGTATTCATGGGACAAAACAGAATTTTAGCAAACTTAAATGGCGTTCAAGAAGTGCGGTATCATGAACTATTTATAAACCGGCCAAGTGCAAGTCAGACTTGCACAGAAAGGGTTCCGTACCATCGTGCAAGATTTAACACAAAACAATCACGTTTCTTGTATGGGGCCCCCTTTAATTTTTATTATTTTTAAATTGTACCTATTTGTTGTTATAGCGGCAAAATAAATACACGCTCTGTGAAAATTTCAGCTGCCTAGTTATTATGGTTCATGAGATACAGCCCTGTGACAGACGGACGGACGGACTGCGGAGGCTTAATAATAGGGTTCCGTTAACACCCTTTGGGTACGGAAACCTAAAAATTGAGATGATATTTAGTGCCAAACTCTCACTCGCTCGTCCTCCGCCGGCAGGACTACGGCGGCTACGCGAGCTACGGCGAGCACGGCGCGGCGGCGCAGTACGGCGGCTACTACGCCGCGCCGAGCTACTCGCCGTACGTGAGCTCGCCCAGCAGCAGCGGCAGCGCCGGCCACGCCTCGTACCACCTGGGCGCGGCGCTCTCCGGTCAGTACATCTAGCCAGTCTGGCGCAACTCTCCTGTCAGTACCCCTAGCCAGTCTGGCGCAACTCTCCGGTCAGTACCCCTAGCCAGTCTAGCACAACTCTCCGGTCAGTACCCCTAGCCAGTCTAGCGGAACTCTCCAGTCAGTACCCCTAGCTAGTCTGGCGCAACTCTCCGGTCAGGACCCCTAGCCAGTCTGGCGCAACTCTCCGGTCAGTACCCCTAGCCAGTCTAGCGCAACTCTCCGGTCAGTACCCCTAGCCAGTCTGGCGCAACTCTCCGGTCAATAAGCCCTAGCACAAGTTATTTCAGCAAAATACGTAGCTGCGTAAAAAACTGTTCCTGTCACGTATTCGCGTTCACTTCAACATCGAGGCAGAAAACTGGTTTGTATTGTATTGTTGTATTGCATTCATTGGTAGGCAACCTACACTTGAACATGTCAAGAATCGTTATGCTAGGTATATGTCAAAAATATAAATGTCGCATGCTCTATTTCCATGCATATAAGAACTGGCAAACATACTTTTCGAGTCACGAAATAAGTTTAAAACTGAATTCAAATTTAAGTAGTTAATTAATCAATACCACCGCACACAAGAAAAATATAAGGAGAAACGTTAAAAATATATATCAAAAAACAATAATTATGAATCTTACGAACTTAACCTAAATCTGGTGTATAGTGCCATCCTCAATGTAAAACTAGTCAAAAATAATTTACGAACTTTTATTGGCTTTGAGCACTCTAATCGCTTACAGTTCAAAACGGATCACGCTGTAACTAAACCATTCGGAAGCCACTCAAACACACAAAAACCGGCCAAGTTCCGAGTCGAACTCGCACACGTACAAGATTTAACAAAAAAAAATCACGTTTTTTGTATGGGGCCTCAATTCAGCTACCTACCTATTACTGTTCATGAGATACGGCCCTGTGACAAACGGACGGACGGACGGACAGCGGAGGCTTAGTAATCGTTTTCCGCTTTCACCCTTTGGGTACGGAACCCTAAAAATGGTCATTAAAATCGGTCCAGCAGTTGTGGGAAAATGTTTTTTGTTTTGCGGTGGTTTTAGGCATGTAGCGACATCTAGGGTTCCTATGTGGTTTGATATATACCGACATCTAGCGGTTAGTAGATAAAGTAAAATGGGCTTTACCGTCATCTAGCAGCGAATAGAGAACTTGATTCTTCCACCTAGTGACTGATAGCGCGGGAAGCTCATTATTTTCATATCATTAGGTAATAAGAAGTCCAGGCATATTTCGCTAGAATGCGCCGCAACCGCAAACGCAAAAGTTTGACAGCAAAAACAACCTACAAACTAATCTGATTTCACTTCCTTTTGTTATCACCTTTCAGACTATCATTTTATTATTTTCTTTCAAATGAAATAACCATTCCAATCCAATCTCATTGAACAAAAACGAAACACCAACTAGGCACTCGTTTATGGATATAATTTCTTCATATTCTTACAATTTTCCAACCAAAACCCTAACAACTATCGTGTTTGTTGTCGTTAGTCCATTTTAGTAAAATTGTGTAATCATTCTGAATTTAATTGCGCAGAGTATCCAATTCACGTTACCTTATATTTATTGCTCTAATCCAGTGAAAGTTATAATTATATTCAACAACGAATTCTACTGATTCATCAATGCGTGCTGTGTATCAAACAAAGCAATGAATAAAGAAAACTGGAATCATAGTGGCAACAAGCGTCCTAGACTAGACTCCCGGACGAGTGATCCAGAAGAAAGAGCTGGGGCTTCCAATGACAGCTTTGACGATCTGTACTCCGATGGCTGGTCAGACACTGATCATGAAATCGGTAACTTGTCCTGAATGGAGTCAAATTTGTTAACCTTAGTCATATTTCTATACACACAGCAAAAGCCGCAGTGTAAAGTTGGACCAAGTTCACTCGTACACGACACCTTCATACCAGTGTAGCCCTATTGTGGTTTACATGCTTCAGAGTGTACTCGTAGTCAAGGTTCATTCTACACACTCAGTTCAGTCAGACACTTTTTTTTGCCACGAACTTGTGAATAATTGTCGTTCAACGTCATTTTATTTTTTAGATTCTCGTTCGAGTTGGCTCTGAACAATAGGACCCTGTCGTAGTCAAAACGGATAGGATGATTAAGTCCGAGTGCACTCTGTTTACTGGTTGACATGACTCCATTAGTTTCCGAGTAGACATCCAAGTTTAATCTGATCGTGTGAACGCTGCCTAATAGGGCTTGATTTATTGTAAAACTGGTACTTCTAAAAATAGATATGATGCCCGACAAGACAGACAAAGAAGTTAGCATCCATCGTGCTTATGTAAAGGTAGAGAATATCGCTGTTCTCAGGGTAATAGTGGTTGTCACTTCCCATATTGATCAGTTTCTCTGTATGCGTTACAGAATCACCTTCGTCGGTGATGCCCCCGCTCAGCGACACGAGTCCCCTGTCACCCGTCAAGAGTGAAACGGCGCACGCTGCCAGCCGCCGATGCCGAGAGAACTCGGGGTCCGTATTACTAATCACCTAACCTAACCCCTTTCTTTCCGTAATTGCCATCAAATTGTAACATATATGTAGTTGTAAGGCTGAAAACAGCTGCACACGCACGTCGACATCCGACATGACTGTATCAGTGTATGAAGCGAAACAACGGTCAACCGACACACCCGTCACGCATGTTGCTGTCCGCCACGAACACGCCTTACACAGGTTGAGTTGCATATTCACTTTATATGTAAGGCATGACAGCACACGTTGTGCGGACACACTTGTGCACAGTCAAATGATATTGCTAGTCATATTGATACAGAGTGCGTAATAAACTAATTTAAAATGGCAGCTTCGAAGTCTGTAAGTTTTGCAATTGTTCCAGAATTGAATGAGTGAAGTGAAAAAAACACGCTCCTACGTTACGAATATCTGTGTCAAAAGTGTGTACAAAGTGTCATACTATCAAATAATTTTTTAAAATAATTAATAAATTGACAATCAGAATTGTCTGAGTGATTAGTTGTCAACAGGACCAGAGCCGGTAGTCTAAGTTCTCACCTAAATTGGCGTTTACGGCAAACCGATCGACTGGCGTTTTCTCCAAACTCCATACAAGTTTTTACTAGATATTCTTTGGTTTTACTTCTTCAAGCTGTCAAATTCAAACGCGGACTTCCGATTTGTATGAAAACGCGGAGTGGACGTAAACGGCAATGTCGAAGTATTTACGGCAACGTTGAGTAAGCTGTCAAATCAAGCCCGGACTCGCAAATGTTAGTTCGCTTAACGCCCGCTGCGCACGCTCTTCAATTTCTCCATAGATTTGAAAACGCCAGTCGATCGGTTTGCCGTAACGCCAATTTAGGTGACAACTTAGACTACCGGCTCTGTACATAACATAAAAATATAGTATTCTATATTCGTGATTAACATTGCCTTCTTCAACAATATAAGTAAACGTAAGGTAAACATCCAAATGCCCTTCTTCACTTCACTGGACATGTTGACATGCACGGTCTGTAGATCGCTAGTCTGGCCGTGTCGCACCTGCTACGGTACGCATGTCGTTTACCAGTTTACGCGTTTCCACCCTAAGATTTTGCAAACATTTTATGCGTTTGTTAGACAAACATTTTTTTACCACGGAACAAATACTTGCTTTGAATATTAAATAATTTAAATATATTCTCATTGAGCCTTAACCATAGTATTAATATTTTAAGTTTTATCTGAAAAGCATTCCTGCATATACTACTATGAAAGTATTTTCGTTACTTTTTGTACATACTTTGTGTTTCCAAGGCACCTTCGCAAGTGAGCCCTACACCCGAAGTGCAATACCAATGCGATACGATATCGTTACGTTGTGTCCATTGCAGAGAGGGTACGAACGGCCGGCCTCGCGGTCGCGGCCGGCGGCAGACGATGTCCTCGCCGGCGCAGCCGCCGCCCGAGCCCGCCACGGACCGGGTCTTCATCTGGGACCTCGATGAGACCATCATCATCTTCCACTCGCTGCTCACAGGCAGCTACGCCACTAGGTTTAATAAGGTGAGCTGTTTTCTCTCATCATATCCCGGTACCGCTCTCTGCTGTTGAATCAGCAGATTGAAGAAAATTGCACAGTCAAAAAGGTCACAAAGGTGAATTTTAAGCAGTACTTATATCACTGGTCAGCTGACTGCAGCAACTTGAGTTAATTTTTGGGACTTAATAATACTTTTTAAAAATTTCTAAACATTCAGAGCACACTTTAGATAAAACAAATTTGAAGTTTATAATGATAAACAACATAATGGTCTCACTTAAGGTCCATCGTAGCAGGCGAAACGGCACTGATGACAGAATAGTATAATAAATGCAATGTTTTTTTATGCTGTGCGTTTTTGAAAAACAGATTAGAATGTATTTTCGCTTGTAACAAAGTGGCACGCGCCGATGCATCACATAATTTATAAGTGCACAGCGGTTGGTGGACGCTCCGTTGAATCCTTTTTTGAACTGCATGAAATAACTATTATTTATTTAATTTAATGTGTTTTTTATTGTATCTTTTCATAGTAATGTCGTCTATTGGTCGTTTGACGGCATGAAAAATTCTGTTTTTGTTCACTCCAAAGAAGTGTAATTCCTTATATGCGTACATAAGTAACAACATCCCTTTTTTTTTTCAAATCTGTGCTCCAGCTTCTTTGTCTTGTTCATTTGTTTGCTTGCATGCTTTTACAAGATTTGCTTTCATCAATAAACAGTTTTTTTTTTGTTTTCAGGATACTCAACACATAGTTCAACTAGGTTTTAAGATGGAGGAACTGATATTCAGCTTAGCTGATACTCATTTCTTCTTCAATGATGTAGAGGTAAGTTCTTTCCGCTTTTTGCTGTAGCAATCGTTTTCTTGCATTACAGTAAATATACTGAATTGAATAGGAGAATCCTGATCCTGATGAGAGAGCAAAAACCTGATCTATCAATGGTTTCACCAAATACATCCCTGGCCATGGTTGATAAGTGAAGACCCTCTCTTGCCTTCACTTTTTATGACTTCAGAAGCTCACCAATGTTAATTTTATTTGTCAAGACCCATCATCGAAAAATACCCCACAAGCTTAAGTGCTCAGGAATTTGTTTTCGTCCCTCTGACATGGTGTGCCAATCCGGATTAATATTTTTTTCATAATTTCGATACACCGCTCTATAGTCGTTCGTACAGAACACCTTCCTTCCAAATTTGATCTGCATAGTCTCCATGACATCCAAAAATACATACGAACAGACAGACAGACATACAATACTCGGCGGTGAATAACGCATCGGAGCGTCGTCGCTGTCACATGCGTGTGAGAGAGATGTTCTTTTACAAAGCCGAAACTAGCAGATTGTCTCCTTCCAACGTCCGATGTGCATTATTTTCTGCCGGGTACTGTACAATTATCATTACAAATTCGCGTCGCTTGGACAGGAGTGCGACCAGGAGCACATAGACGCGGTGTCGGCGGACGACAACGGGCAGGAGCTCTCGGCGTACAACTTCGCGGGCGACGGGTTCCACGCGGGCGGCGCGGCGCTGGCGGGCGCGGCGTGCGGCGCGCCGGCCGGCGTGCGCGGCGGCGTCGACTGGATGCGCAAGCTCGCCTTCCGCTACAGGAAGATCAAGGACACCTACAACAATTACAAGAACAGGTGAGTGTGCGTGAGCGTCCGGCCTGTTTTAGTGCCCCACCGACGGTCGTCATTAATTAGTCATACCAATAAGAAGGGATGTTATAATAAAATACCTATAAATTGAAACCTATATTTTGATAAATTACACTTGTTTTTGTTTCATCGAAACTGATGCAGTATTACCCAACTTATGATGTCGTCAAGTTTCGCTTCTTCACAATGATGTAATAAATTTCAGCTCATTTTTGTAGTAATTTTAAATAAATACACAACTTATCAATGTGCTCGCCACAATACTAATAGTTTTTGACTTCATATTTTTAAGGAGTTATAGCAGTAATAGGTTTTGAACGAATGTGGCGCCAGCAAGTAGATAACGCACACAACCCTTAAGAGCGACCTTCCTGATTCCTCAACGTTATAGTGGGTGCATAACTCACTTCACTCAGGAAGATTTATTTATTTATTTTATTTATTTATTTATTCTTAAAACATATTCTCTAAAGTACATACAATGCAAAGAAAAGTATATATAACATACTTGTATCTAAAAGTCACATATATTCAACAAGTTAACTCGTATGTATTACAGTAAGTAAGACCGCTGCCTACAGAAGAATACATTCTGAGTAGTAGGCAGCTGATTTCGTCATTTGACTACTTAAAACTGTGTTGCTCTTCGTCTGTGGGTTTATTTATACATAGGCTGCAATAGTTTATCCGAGGTCGCGGGTTATTTCAAGTATGTTTTAGAGTACATATTAGTTTTATTACTTAATTCTAAAGACATTAAATTTAAGGGTGTTGGTGTGGATGTGTGAATGTAAGGGTGTGTAATTGTGTGATTTGTAGTAAGTTTTTAGGAGATGTTTATTTAATTAATTATTATATTTCAATTACAAAAAACTGATAAATATTTTCTTCTGACATATGAAGCAAGGTTGATAGATCCAATCAATATGCAGATCAGATCGACAGAGACATGTGTATGGTGTTTCAGTGTGGGCGGTCTGCTGGGGCCGAGCAAGCGCGAACAGTGGCTGCAGCTGCGCCAAGAGCTGGAGCTGGCGACTGACAACTGGCTAACGCTGGCGTGCAAGTGTCTCAACATGATCAACTCACGGTTAGTGGCCGATCTGCACTCTTATGAATTTTACTGGAAGTCTGCATTTCATTTCCTTGAACACACAATCTCCCCGAACCACCCTACGTTCCAAAATGCTTATAATATCGCAGAGAAAGCGAATATAGTGAAAACTAGTGTTCCGAATTGATATCCCTGCTCACAGCAACAATCTCACGATATCAAATTGGAATGAATTTGAGCAGACATATGTGTCAGCTTACATAACTACCTCGAAAATTCCGTGTAAGTCTCGAGAGTGGTTATTTTAGGCCTAGAATTGTCAAACTTGACTAACAAACGGCGAAAAGCCTTCGTTATTTCAGAATACAAGTGCATACGATCAGAGAACTACAGATAAACACGCTTAATGACAGCCATTTGACAGCATACACGGCGCACATGCTCTCAACTGTGCGCGCTTTGTACGATCTGTGTGCGGTCTACAGTCACGTCCCTTATGTCAAAACGACGTTCACGGTAGTGATCATAATCACATCGGAATAGTCGTGTATGCGTACATTGTCGCATTCTCTGCAATAAACGCATTTCGGTACGTAGTGCCAGATTGCACGCTCAAAGCTGTCAGATTCGGAACATTTGTGCTTACGGAAACAAAGCGGAAAACACTACCAAATAAATGACATCAGGTGAAACAGTTTTCCTCAAACTTAAATCGAATCAATTTCTGTAAGCTAAACTTATTTTTGCTGTCCCTTATAGCAAATGCGTTAAAAACCTGGGACTTTGGATCGATGAAACACTATCTTGGGCCACACAAGTCAACGAAGTCAGTCGTAAGGTATTTGGCTCCATGCACTCTCTCAAGCGTTTGCAAAATTTTATTCCCATCAGCACTAAAATCACTCTCGTAAACTCCTTATTACTTCCTATTCTCGATTATGCAGACGTATGTTATCCAGATTTAAATGAAACTCTACTTAATAAACTTGACCGACTGCTGAATTTGTGTATAAGATATATATATGGGTTGCGTAAGTTTGATCATGTATCTGAATTTCGCACCAGTCTTAAATGGCTTGACATTCGTAAACGCAGAAACACCCATCTACTTTCCCTTCTCTTTGGTTTGTTGAATAACCCAGCTGCTCCCAAATATCTCACTGCTCGGATAGAACCCCTCTGTTCTCATGGTTTACCCCTCAGATCCACTGTTAATTTGCTTCTTGCTATTTCGGGACATAATTCTTCTTTTTACACTGATTCTTTTACTGTTAGAGCTGCACGTATGTGGAACCAGCTTCCACTTGATGTACGAATATCCTATTCTATTCAAATATTTAAAGAGCGTCTCAAATGTCTGTTCCTCGATTTTTGACTTGTATTATTTAATCAGTAGTTATTTGCTTTTACTGATCCTACTGATTCAAGAGACACATTGTTTCTTTTGTGCATTGAATATAAAGGTATATATGTATATATTTATATGTGTAAATATTTGTATGTATCTATCTGTTAATACTAAGTACTATACATTATAAGCCTATATTATGTACGATTATTTTATGAAAATATATATATTTCCATTTCATTTTAAAATATTTTTTAAGATACTTAACATTTTCTTTAGTTTTTAGTTTTTTATTTTTTTTTCTTTTGCCCGCCACACCGCACCTCTCCTACGTCTCTAAGGTTGAATGTCAGAGAATGCCTCATGGCATTAATTCCGCCTTTTTGTGAACCATGCTTGCAGGCTTGCAAATAAAGAATTTTTCATTTCATTTTTTCATTATTTTTTACCTAAGAGACATTCAACGATTTATGAAACAACACGGTCGATAGATGCCAGACAACGCTATAGATACGTCAAAAAGTGACACTGACAGTTTCACCTCCAAATCGTGCCATTAGGTGACATAACAATGACGTAATCACAGTCCACCATTTTGAAGGCTGTCAGCGCAAATGGGTCCAGTTTCACAAGAATGCTATTTCATTGCAGAGAAAACTGTGTGAACGTGCTGGTGACGACGACGCAGCTCGTTCCGGCGCTCGCCAAGGTCCTGCTCTTCGGACTTGGCACCGTGTTCCCCATAGAGAACATCTACTCGGCCACCAAGACTGGTGAGTGTCCTAGGTCGATGGATCGTGTTTTTTTCTTTATATTTTTCTCTGGTTTTTACAAACAAATATCTTTTCTGGAATAATATAGATTTTTGATGTAACTAGACTTAAATGTCTAACACCCGGCGATTTTTTTTTTTTGTGAAACAACATTGACAGTGGCGCCTGCCAGTCAGTTTGCTTACGAATTCGCTCACTACTAATGTTCTCGAGTTCCAACGACCATACCAGTTGCTTCCCTTAATGAGCATGCTAACATTAAACTGATTGGAACACTGATAATTTTTCATTGACCATCTTTTCATCCAAAGTCTTGGTACCCACCCGGGCGGGCTTAGCCCTACCACCCAGGAAGGGAAGGGGACCTACAGTTTTGCATGGATTCCTACCCATTATACAGCTGGCATTCATCACGAAATGCACTTATCCAACTCAAAAAGAAAAAGAAAGAGGTGCAAGAACGGGGCTGGGAGTAACAAGGCTCCTCAAGTGCATTGACAATGGTTTTTATCAGCTTCTAGCTGAGGTCCCCGGCTCCGCTCAGGTCTATTTCCTTTTAAATATTTTTTTACTGACTACAGCACCTCCTACGGGGTTCAATTGTAAATCTAGGACACACTCAAATACACAAAAAATGTCATCATTAGGAGAAGTTCTATGGCATACATACGTACAGAAGAATTATAAACATATAGAGTGAGAAGAATATAAAAAAAAACTGGCCAAGTGCGAGTCGGACTCATGGCACCTAATTCCTTCGGAAACTTGTGAAACTTCGGAAATATTGGGTTCATATCATAACGGTAGTTACTTGTTATTAGTTGGTGTGATATGTCAGGTTCCATAAAAAAAACACGAAGGGAGATTAGAAAAGATCAGATTTCTTGTATCCATTTTTATTTAATTTTAATGTTTACTATTTGTTGTCATTGAGGCAATAGAAAATACACACTTTGTGAATATATCAACTGTACCTGTTACGATTCATGAGATACGGCCCACGGATAGCACGGATAGAGAAACTCCGTGGACATTCCTTAAAACTAAACCGAACTAGTTCCAATTCCAACCCAAGATAGTACTTTCTAACCAACCGAGTAGTGGACTCTTGGAACAAGCTACCACAAGAAGTAATGAGTGCTGTATCAGTTAACAGTTTTAAAAATCAACTTACAAACATTTGAACAAAAATAAAACTAATAAGTACACCTAACAAAAACAAAAAAATTATAAAAGATATTTAAAAAGTGCACTCAACATGTGAAGTACACGCATTATATTATATATCGATTAGAAATAGTAATACGTTGACCGATTTTAAGATTAAGTTGAAGGAATATTTATTGTGCCACCCATTTTATAATTTAGAAGAATTTTTCAATGACTCTGATAGCAATTAAGAATTATAATAATACATATAACATTTGATTTTGCCATATTATAGTTTTTTAATAATAATGATTTTCAACAAATATTTAATGTAATTTTTTGTATAATTATAATTGTAATTTTCAATAATTTGTAAATTTAATGTAATGATTTTATTTTAATGTATTATAAGATGTGCACGGCCCGCTAGGGTTATTTATGCTCAATAAATATAAATATGTCGGATAAGGATGAGCGCCATCTAGTAACGCTCCATGGTATTACTCGGATTACGACGCAAGCGCCGCGTACGGCACTTGAGGGAGTCTACGGTAGAGGGAGCGGGCGAGGGCCGGACACATTGGTTCGCCGGCGGTCGCAGCGTACAGACGTAAAACCCTCCGCGTTCCGTATCCGAAACTACCTACATACTTTTGGTTTGTGTCTGCCTGTATCGGTATTGTGAATTGGCTCTTTTGATTGGAATTACATCCTGTATTGGTGAGACTGGTGCTTTATTTACACACGACCTAACATTACCTACGTTACGCCCACTGAGAGATCGTTAATATGGACAATCCTGAAGACGGTGCCGACCATGATACGTTATCAGGCGTGGGATCAATGTTGGGTCGAAATGAAGGCAATGATAGCAGTAATTGGCGTGTCATGTTTGAACAACAGAACGCGAACATGCGCGCGCTAATCGAAGCCCTGCAGGTGCCTCAACGGAGTTTTGATGGACGTCTGCCGGAGTTCGACCCCGACAAGACAGATACGGACGCAAGTTCTTGGTGCGCGACCGCGGATTTGTGCTTTGCTGAAAACCCACCACAAGGCGGACAACTTGTACTGGCAGTGAGTAAGGCGCTGAAAGGTGAAGCGTCGACTTGGTTATCTCGAGTAGCCTACCAAGGAATGACGTGGATCGAGTTCAAGGCACTTTTCGCGACGAGATTTGTTACCTCCGAGACTTTAGCGGGTACCCTCATTAACCTGCGTGGCGAAAAACCGAGTGAAAAAGAATCGCTAGCCGCGTACGCGAGTCGGTTGGTATCTTCGTTAACTAATCGCTGGAAAGACGTGACAAAGGATGAACTCGTAGTGGCAACTGCGCTCGCTCACGTGTCGCAGTTTGATTTGAGACTACAACGGTTGGCGTTCACTACGAACATTACTTCTAGGGACAAGTTACAACAAGAACTCAGTGCTATTTCGTGCTTGAAACGCAAGATTGATAGTCACGGTGAGTCATCGAACGCGCTCAACGCTAAGCGAACAAAAATAACATCATTGATTAGATGTTTTAACTGCGGGAAAACTGGACATAAGCGATCTGAGTGTAGGAGTAAGCGTATCGAAGTCGGAGGACGACCTGCGGAATCTACAACGACGAGCCAAGCAGCACGAAGCCCCTGATTTGCTACAAATGTGGCAAGCCGGGACACATCGCGATCCGGTGTACGAGTGGCGGCAATGGTGGTGGTGGCCACGGCGGCGGGTCCGCGGGCGGCCGAGGTGAGCGGCGCGTGGACGCCTGCTTCGTGCAACCACCTTCGGGCGTGATGAATCATAAAGGTAACTTGATTCGGTTTACGTACGATTCTGGTGCCGAATGCTCGCTAGTGAAAGAAAGCTTTTCATGCAAATTGAGCGGCAAGCGTATAAGTGATCGTTACACATTAAAAGCGTTAAACTCTAGACGCATTTACAAGTGTGCACACGATAGATTGAGAACTATGCCAGTAGGTCATGTACCAGCCGACGATGACGTTGACGACGTCAGCAAGTAAACTTTGGGAAAGTTTGAGTAAAATCATGGTGGAAACTCGAGTAAGGACTCTAACAGCCGTATTTTGTTCGACCATGCCAGTAGCTATTACGTAGTCGTAGCCCGGTGGAAATCGGTGTCTCTTGAGGAAACTCAAGTAGTCCGTGGGTGCGCGGTGCGCGTTTAGCTCTGGAGGGAGGTCGTGGTCTGTTGAGACCGTAGTGTGTGGTGATGCACACGTGCTATCCATGAGATGGATATGCGTATGGGAGATGCGATCCACGCGGTGGATGGGCATGTGAGAGAGTCGCGATCCACGAGATGGACAAGCGAGGCAGCAATGCGATTGCTGGTCGGCTGTGAGCCGTGGCGGGTCAGAGGGCAGCTTACTCGGGTAGTAGTAGTGAAGTTTCAAAGTTTCAGTTGTGTGATTCTTGGATTGATACAAATGGTGGTCGTACATGGCTCTACTTGGTTCAGTTTAATGTAACTTCAGAGTAATGTGACCCCTGTAATTGCTTAACAGCAAGCAGCAATCAGTTATAAAGTCCTGAGTTGTGACTAGAATGTTGCGAATTGAGTTCGTTCATTTCCTGTAGAAACCCTGTGATGAGGTAGAGAGATGGTCAGGAAAGGCCGAGTGGAACAAGATTCTCGTGCGTTGATTGTTTCAGGTGTAGCTACACACGAGGACGTGTGCTAGTAGGATGGCCGTGTCGGATAAGGATGAGCGCCATCTAGTAACGCTCCATGGTATTACTCGGATTACGACGCAAGCGCCGTGTACGGCACTTGAGGGAGTCTACGGTAGAGGGAGCGGGCGAGGGCCGGACACATTGGTTCGCCGGCGGTCGCAGCGTACAGACGTAAAACCCTCCGCGTTCCGTATCCGAAACTACCTACATACTTTTGGTTTGTGTCTGCCTGTATCGGTATTGTGAATTGGCTCTTTTGATTGGAATTACATCCTGTATTGGTGAGACTGGTGCTTTATTTACACACGACCTAACATTACCTACGTTACGCCCACTGAGAGATCGTTAATATGGACAATCCTGAAGACGGTGCCGACCATGATACGTTAAATATAAATAAATAAATCAGCTTGAAGCTGCTAGTGTACATAAATAAATAATAAATAATAAAAAATAAAAAATAGCAGAGCAGTATTTAGTATATGTAAACGCTAAAAACCATTAGTAAGTAATATTTCTTCTCTCTCTGCTCACCAGGCAAAGAGACCTGCTTCGAGAAGATCAAGCAGCGCTTCGGCGAGCGCTGCACGTACGTCGTCATCGGCGACGGCCAGGACGAGGAGGCGGCGGCGAAGGCCAAGAACTATCCCTTCTGGCGCGTCTCGAGCCACTCGGACATCGCCGCGCTCTACAACGCGCTCGACATGGGCTTCTTATGATCTGCTGGCGCCCTGGTACCTTGCGGCGCCCGGCGGGGAGGGCTCGATCCTGCAATCGCTCTTGGGAGGCGATCGGTGCATGTGTCGCGACCAATCGGAACGCTGATGTCCATGTTCTGATTGGTCGCGACTTAGGAATATCCGTCGAGCGGTAGACGTGAATACGCTAGGGTTCCTGTTGGTTGAAACATAAGCTGCGTTCTCACAAGATGACACATTCAAAGTGCACTTTTCATCAGAGTTGGACTGAGCTCTGTTACTGAAAAGAGGCTAAATTTACTATCACCAGAAGTACACCTTGACACTGCACTTTCCCCTATGCAACCCTAACACAACACACGCAACCCTGATACTACCCACAAATCATTTTCTAATATAATAAATATTTTTCTGTGTAAGTGTATCATGTGGATTTACTCTTTGCATAGGTGTATCACGTGAATCTTCTTCTGAGTAAGTGTATCACGTGAATCTCCTTCTGAGTAAGTGAATCACGTGAATCTACTGCTGCATAAGTGTATCACGTGAATCTGAATAATCTTTATCACATTTATCTACTTCTGAATAAGTATATCACGTGAATCTACTGCTGCATAAGTGTATCACGTGAATCTGAATAATGTTTATCACATTTATCTACTTCTGAATAAGTATATCACGTGAATCTACTTCTGCATAAGTGTATCAGGTGAATATTTTTCTGTGTAAGTGTATCATGTGGATGTACTTCTTGCATAGGTGTATCACGTGAATCTACTTCTGAGTAAGTGAATCACGTGAATGTACTACTGCATAAGTGTATCACGTGAATCTGGATATGTGTATCACGTGAATCTACTTCTGAGAGAGGTAATCACGTTAATCTACTTCTGAGGAAGTGTATCAAGTGAATTTACTTCTGCGTAGGTGTATCTTGTGGTGTGTTTCGGTTCTACTTAACTGCCGGGACCTGTACTTGAATGTCCTTAGTCAGGTCTCTCTCTCCCTTGCAGCCAATAATGTGGGTCTATGATTTGGATACATTTAACCAAATACAAGCGCATTTTCTATACAGACCCCAAATCATCAGAAGTAGGAGAAGGTAATACTTTCAGAATAGATCGAATTAGTTAATAGAATACACTAAATGTTAAGCTCTCATAGGTCAAATAATTTCGGTGACCATTGTGCGCAAGTAAAAAGACAGCTTTTGAAAAATGAATTTTCGTTAATTGAGAAGTTCTATAAAAAAGTTTTTTTGTGAGATATTTCAATAAATCAACGACGGGTCAAGCTTGTGTCTATAAGCTCAAAATCAGCTCAAAATTTCTAGTAATTTTTGTATTAAAAATGTTGTAAATAGTAAATTAAAATTTGTAATACAGATTTTTATTTTATAGCTGATATTAATGTATTTTCATCATTCCTATTTACATATTTTATATGTTCAGCATTTTACCTGTATTCTTTTTATGGTAATCGTAAACTTGTCTTTCTTTCGTTTTTCATGTTTATACTGTCAATGAATATTAAAGATTTACATTGTTATTTTTGTCAGTTTCGATCATCCATTGCACAAAATATATGGATACCCAACAATTTACAGAGATAAATTATCACTAATGTCCGTTTATATATTACTAGGAATTCGTAAAAATGTTTGATTTAAAGAGAAGCCCTAGAACGTAAATAGCATTTTACATAAAATATGTCTAAATAAATTATGTAAATAAACTAAAGATTTTTTTAAGTTATATAAATTAAAATGCTCATATGGAGGATCATTTGCCAATATCAAAATACACATACCTAACCCAAGATTACCTAATATTTTAGAGTAAAAGTGTCTGGAAAAAATATATAAAAACAAATTTAGGTTTGCTATCAAATCTATGTAGTACCATATAATTCGTATTCCGTGCACTGATTGTTTTTTTATTTGTTCATTCATTACAATGCTAATGGACCTGAAGCCCTAATCCAAGTTGTTGGTTATCAATGTACCGAGCGAAAAGAAATTTTCGATACGACTACAACAATCTTTAAGGAAAATCCCCAGTCATTGTACAAGTTTGAAAATTGCAAAAATGTTTTCGAAATAAGATTAAAACAAATGTATCCATTAGAGGGGAGATACTTCTGAGGCACCCAACTCTGGCCCTATGTTCACCTGATATATTTGGGGCGAATTTAATGTTTGTAATTTTTATTAAAAATGTACATATAAATAAAAATATTCAAATTCACAGATCAATGGGGACCTTGATGTACAAACGAACCATGCACAGAAGACAGAAGAAAATTGTTCATGCAAAAATAGTTAGTCTTGATTCTGCAGTTTTATTTTTGTAATCTATCGATCAGAACTACTAGTATTCCGGGAGGTCACGACATTTTTGGTCACGATAAGGTAAATGGCTGAATCTGGGTTCACATGTTAGAGACCAACCCTCTGATGGTAAATATTTCGGTCTGCCCGTGCCAAGTGGTTGCGTTATCTAGATTGGCTATATAAAATAGATGCTGGTATGTACCTGCTGATGAATATACTGATTGTCTGGAAACATTGATGCCAATTAATTATGCAACAATAACCGGTCTGTTTTTTAATTAAATATTTAAATATACCTTAAGTTATATCTGTATCCTAAATCGCCTATAACTACGAAATGCAACCAAATCTTTGTTCAGTTTTTGTATTGCTAAGCAAGTATGTACTGATACTTTCATGCTTCGGTATTTGCATCGATTTACCTTATCATATGTATTTTTTGTCACCATAACTAGTTTTTCAGGCGCATTATCTACGTAACGCAACCACTTGGTACAGGCAGACTGACACATTTAGTTTCAGAAGGTTGGTCTTTATCCCGTGATACCCGTTTCAGCCATTTACGTTATCGTTACCATTTTTGTCGCGACCTCCTAGTCTATAGGTTCTGGTGCACTTAATAATATTTCAAGCTTCACAAGTCGCAACATTTAATCATTTGTATCGGGGAGCAGGCCACTCTTGAAAAGCTCTCCTGAAACAAGTAATGTAAATTTAACTTTTTTTTTATTGACATTTTTTTTAAACTTCGACCAAAGTGCACAAAATATTTTAAATAACATGTATACTGAAGTCAATTGAGGTTAACAGAGACATCTACATTAAAGCAACGTAATCAGATTTTTAGCAGGAGAACTGGCCAGGTGAACAGGCACGTCAGTGATTAGGTCTGACGTTTAGTTGCATTTTGTACCTTTCGTAAATTTCAATTGACTTGGCCGATAACCGTGTCGTTTGAAAGTTAGTAGGGTACGAAATTTACCTAAACATCAGATTTAATCACTCACTTGCATGTTCACCCGGCGAGTTAGTTTACCGTGGTATCCCCTCAGGGGGTCCATTCAGGGTAAGAGTGAGTTCGAATTCATCACTAAATATCAACTCACTTTTTTAAATAGTTAATGTTTCCACACTTCTTGAACATCATTACAGTTAGGTAAAAATCTGGTCAGTCCCGTAAATACGTTGGAAGTATAAATAACGGTTCCGTTATTTAAATAATAATATATTTCCCAGCAATTCTTAGGTTAACTCACTCTCGAACTCACTCTTACCTGAATGGCCCCCCTGGTCATCACCCCAGTTTGAATCATATTTGAGACTATGTCGAGACCAAAAAATATCTGATTACGGTACTTACATAATCATATTAAAAGACTTCAATGTAGATGTCACTTAAATTAATAATAAACTGGTAAAACTGTTTTGTCACATCCATTAAATACAAATAAATCATGTAAATTTATAGCACAGTACCATATATCATTTTGTATTTGTTGGTCCCCGTGTCCGCCGTCTCCATAAGGGTTGAATAGGTTTACCTAAATTTACAGAATTAGGTAACTAAGTAAAATCAAAATTAGCTAATACATGTAAAAACTTTATTTAGTTGATAGTTTATACTGTCATGTTGTACTAGTGCTAAGCATAACATTATGTAATAAAATATAAGAAATATTAAATCATGCATTGTAAATAAAATACATTATTACATAAATTCAGCTGTTTTATATTGTTACACCATGGGAAATATTTATAAGGTTTGGTTATGCACAATGTGCGCAAAATACAATATTTTTTCCTAATGGTATCACTTAATTTTACATGGCAACGGGGGTAGAAAGAAAATAATTTAAATCTAATTTTATCCAAGAGAAAATTTCTAATCCTACGTACCTACTCCCAAACTGTTACTTTTCGAATAAACTTCCGTGCAGCAAATTAGCTCAACATAACCAGCTCTATTTAGAGTGGGCCGACTAACTTTAATCCGCCGGATTAAACCGGTTTTTGTATGGGTAGTCCGGTGCTAATCTCGTACTAAGTTTTGACAGGTGCTCTCTGAATACGAGAGAAAGTGTAAATTGTTGCAACCAAGAAGAAATTTACAAGAATTCAATCATCAAAGCAGAGAGTAGCTGCAGTGTCAATAAGTGTTCAGTGCTCCAACATTCAAGCAAGGGTTCAGACCCTAAAACTGTGTACAAGATTGACAAGGAAAGCCAATTGAAGAGCCGACAGGAGAGCCAGCACCTGGAATAATTTTGGAAGCACCGATTAAAAGAACATCTATACAATCCACTCCCTATTCTAGGCCTCTAAATTAAACACACCGCAAAAAAAGAGACAAATTAGAGATCCCTTTCTTATATATTGATTTTGGCCTTGGAGTGAAAGAGACTTATGAATATTTTATCATTTTTTTAAATAAAACATTGTGATAGTGATTGGACATAGATAGCTATACCAACTGTCATGATATTAACCTAACACACCACATGGGAACTAGGTGCAATGCCAGTACCTTCCTTATATTGTTCGGCCACATTGAAATGGATGGATGGAAACCATCAAAGCGGTTTTAAAAACTATTTCCAAACAACGTTTAAATGTGGAACAAAGTTAGAAAAACTACCGAACTCGAAACAGGCCAGTTAACTGTTCAACGTTTTGTCGAAGAATTCTACAGACTGAAACTGTATAGTTACTTTTAAAGTTTTAGTTGACTAAAACTTTAGTCAACACCGATGGACATGTCAAAAGTAAAGCCCCCAAATTCCGAAGAACTCGAGCATAGGACACTGTTGCCTAGCAACGATAAAACGTCAGTCAACGTCAACAAAGCAAATGTACAGCACCAACAACAGTTTGTAATTGCCTTCGTTCATTTTTGTTACTGTTTCGGCTGAATAAGTGACCAACCTAAAAAGAAAATCGGAGACAGTAGGTATGAAGTCGTCGGCGACGATATTGTTCGACATATCCAAGAATGAGCTGTTCAAACTGAATGAAAATTACAAACTGCTGCACCGCAAGCTCAAGTCAAACTGGAAGGTCGCTGTGTAAGTTTTTATATTAATATATCTAGTTAAAAAACGGAAAATTGCTAAAAGAAACATCCAAATAGAATCAAATTGTGAATTGTGGTAGGATGGGGTCTGGGGCTGCGAGCCCTGCTTTTGAATAAAAAATACGTATGTATATCAATATATAAGTCAATGATGTATATCCTGGTAACCTAAATTTTCATATATTCTTGATAACACTAATTGTAATTTGTTTGTGTGTGTTGGACTTAATTGGTATCTTAAATTAAGTAATCCATTAAGCTTGTACTAAGCTAGTCTCTTCCCATAGCCAGTTTTTTTTATATATATTTTTTTTAGATTTTACATAGAGACAATAATTTTTCACTAAGCCTATCTCAGTCTCCGAGGTACCCTAAGAGGGGTGCAATTACGACAAAATTGGCAGTGTCTTCCTTATTATGCAATGTGAACTCTGCATTCTTCCGCATAGTCGTGCCATGCGGAAATGAAAACTTTCCATTTAACAATTCAAAGGTTTTTAGATTCAAGATTTTGAATGGGCCTTATACAGATTTTATCAATTTTCTAAATATATTATTAAATACAAGTTAGATACATTATGTATGTTGATCAGTTCAATCTCAAAATGTCTTTCAGAAACCGAGACGAGATAACCCGCAGTGTTCTCCAGGACTCAAAAATCCTTGTGATACCGGGGCCACAGAATGTGTTCACAGATGAAGAACTGTCCTGCCTTAAGCAGTTTGTAGATGCCGGCGGCTCGGTACTTGTTACTATGAGCGATGGCGGGGAGGAAAAAATGAACACCAATATTAACTTCTTTCTGGAAGAGTATGGAGTTATAGTAAACAATGGTAAGGTTATTTTATTTTGATTGTTCTTCTACATATCTCCTGACTCCGTGCATGGCGTTATTTCTCCTGATTGTGCGCTAGGGGCTGACCGCTACCTTTTCTGTCCAAAGACGAGAGACCATTCCTAACTAGCTAATACCGACTTATTAATTCCTCTTGAATTCTATTTCATCTAATATTCATCCAGTTTTTTTTTTTATGTAACTGGACATGGATGGCTAATACCACACCTTCTGTCATGGTATTAGCCCAACACACCACATGGGAACTAGGTGCCATGCCAGGACCTTCCTTATATTGCACGGCTACATTGAACTGGATGGAAAACACGGACAATTTTCATTGCCGCTTCGACCATCGTTCATCCAATGCGATGGTACCAACCCGGGCGGGATAAACCCTACCACCTAGTAAGTAAGGAAGGGGACCTACAGTTGCCATTGAGGTTGACAACTTTCGTTCTTGTTGTTGTTGTTGTAGCTGATCGCTGGTCTCACGTTGATTTGTCCTTTGTAAAACGCCCCCTCAATTCTTGCTGCTTGCTTCTTGATTTTCATCCAGTATATTTTAAATTATTTTTGATCCTCCGTCCAAGATAAAGCTATACTGTGTTTTGGTTCTATGTCTTTCAGTCATAACGTCATCTAATCAGCGACCAATTAAGGTCGGCCCGTAAGCATCAGAAAATTTCGCCTTCCATACAAACGTAGTTTACTAATAATTTGAAAACCACTGTTCCAACTTACTTGATATTTGGTATCTAATATAAGACTACAAATATCTGTGTCTGCATGCCTTGGTTTTTTCGGTAAATGCATTCTGGGTCAAACCACAGAGAAAACAAAATTCGTATGAAGATTTTCTTTTTGCTTTCATTTCATTCGGTTTGGATTTTTCAAAAAAACAAAAGCATGCAGACACAGATATTTGTTACCTGACATTAGATATTAAATATCAATTCAATTGGAATAGCGGTTTCCAAATGATTAGTAAACTACGTTTGTATGGGGAGCAAAGCTTACCGGCCGTTCTTATAGACTATGGCCACGACAAAAATGGTAACGATAACGTAAATGGCTGAAACTATATTCACAGGATAAAGACCAACCGTCTGAAGCTAAATGTGTCAGTCTGTCTGTTCCAAGTGGTTGCGTTACGTAGATATGGCGCCTGAAAAAATAGTTATGGTGACAAACAATATTTATGATAAGGTAAATGGATGCAAATGACAAAGCATGAAAGTATCATTACATACTTGGTTACAAAAAACAGCAAAGCCCCCACCCATCTTCGTAGATAAAGTAGGCAACATTCAACCTCTGCTTAACCTACTCAACATACATGCTGCAGGGGACTATGAAATCAAAGTCCTACGTAACGAACAGGTGAAAATCCAGCCACTAAAGCCAGGAGCATACTCAACTATCGTCAAACAACTGGAAGCAAAAAACACTGAATTTTACACATATAAGCCCAAGCACGATAGAAACTTTAAAGTAGTGCTCAAAAACATGCACCCCTCCTGCGACACAGAGGAAATCAAAACAGCACTGAGTGATCTCGGGCACAGCGTCGCTAACATTTGGAATGTCAGACAGCGTAGAACTAAAATACCTCTACCAATATTTATGATTGAAATGTCACCAAAAGGAAATAATAAAGATATTTATGACATTAAAAGTCTGCTGCACTGCCGTATCATCTTCGAGCCCCCGCGCCCTAAAAGAGAAATTCCTCAATGCTCAAACTGTCAGCAATATGGGCACACTAAATCATACTGCTGTCGCAAGCCAAAGTGTATTAAGTGTGCTGGTGACCACACCTCCGCAAATTGCGAAAGAAAAGGTAAGTAGGATGATGTAAAATGTATTTTGTGTGCCGGCAATCATCCTGCCAATTATAAAGGCTGCTCAGTCTACCGTGAACTACAGAAAATAAAGTATCCCCCCCTGCGAAGCAAGGAAGTCCCAAAAGTTTTCTATGACTACAACAAGAATAACACAATAATGCCCAATATGACCTTTGCTCAATCGGTAGGCAACAAGACGAAACCAGATATGCCTCAGAATAACCAAAATAGCTCATCAAACCCAAAGCCTCCACCAGAAAATAACCTAAATCCAAACCAGTGTCCTAGTGATCACACTAATATGCGCGAGCTCATGGGCATGATAAACCAGATGATGCAACAAATGGCAATTATGACAAACATGCTCATAACTCTCACAGCCAAAATGTCACAAAATTCGCGCGACTAAAAATTGTTCATTGGAATGCCAACGGGCTGTCAAATCATATCCTAGAGGTGGAAACATTCTTAAATCTTTTCCAAATTGATATTTTGCTAATTTCGGAAACCCATTTTACCTCAAAAAGCCATTTTAAAACACCAAATTACAAATTATACCACACAATGCACCCCGATGGCTCTGCTCATGGTGGCTCAGCAATACTCATAAAACAGAACATTAAGCATCATGTATTAAGAGCCTATTGCGAAACTAAGATTCAAGCCACAAGCATCGAAGTTGAAGATTGGTTGGGATGCCTCACCATATCTGCTCTATATAGCCCACCTAAACACAAGATAAGCAAAGAGGAATATAAGGCATTCTTTAGCACGTTAGGTGAACGCTTCATAGCTGGCGGAGACTATAATGCCAAACATACAAATTGGGGATCGCGATTAACAACCACCAAAGGACGCCAACTTCTGCTCGCTATGCAAGCTCTTAAACTAAACGCTGTTTCCTGTGGTAACCCGACTTACTGGCCAACAGACACTGCAAAAACGCCAGACCTGATAGACTTTTGTGTAACAAAAGGGATCGCCAACGCCTACATAAAAGCTGAAGCAATGCTGGAATTATCGTCTGATCACTCTCCAGTCCTGGTAACAATAAACAGCGAAGTCAGCCAAGAAGTGAGACCATGCACATTGCATAATCTAAAAACTGACTGGGATTTGTTCCGGATGTTGGTGTCATCCAAGCTCAATCCAAACTTACCACTAAAGACAGATGACGACATTGAATATGCAGTAGAGCACTTTAACAACTGTGTCCAGCAGTCCGCCTGGATTGCATCTCCATCCTACCTAACCAGCCCTAGCAGACCCCAATGCTCCAAAACCATAAGGGATAAGATAGCAGAGAAACGTAAAGCTAGGAAACTGTGGCAGCAATCACGTTTCCCAGCGGATAAGAGAAAACTTAATTTTCAAACTGCTCAACTTAAGAAGCTACTTAGCAGGGAGAAAAATCAGAGGGTCGAGAAATATCTCACTCACCTAGACCCAACAGCTGAAACAAATTACTCACTCTGGAAGGCTACAAAGAGCCTCACACGTCCCATTACTTTTCAACCTCCAATTCGCAATGTTGACAATACGTGGGCAAAGAGTGACATCAACAAAGCTGAAGCTTTTGCTAAACACCTGACTACAGTATTCATCCCGAATCCAAACGAAGGCCCGGCTCATGTTGAAGAAGAAGCTTTATCAATACTAAATGAAACATATCAATTAGACTTGCCCATTACTAAGTTCACAAAAACTGAAGTATCTTCGGTCATAAAAAAACTGCAACCGCACAAATCCCCAGGCTATGACTTAATAACCGCAAAGGTATTAAAAGAACTACCTGACAATGGCCTACTCTTCCTAACGCAGTTATTCAACTCAGTACTGAGAGCAGGGTTTATGCCTCCCCAGTGGAAAGTAGCACAGATAATCATGGTGTTGAAACCTGGCAAACGTCCTGAGGAAGTGTCATCCTACCGCCCAATAAGTCTGCTTCCAGTCCCATCCAAAGTAATGGAAACACTATTTTTAAATAGATTATTACCTATAGTAAAGAAAAGCAAGCTGATTCCTGACCATCAATTTGGATTTAGGCAAAAGCACAGCACTATTGAACAAATACATAGGCTTGTAGATAATATAAACTACACATTTGAACATAAAAAGTACTGCGCAGCCGCTTTCCTTGACATATCCCAGGCTTTTGATCGAGTCTGGCATGATGGACTACTTTACAAAATTAAAAAAATGCTTCCCATAAATTACTTCATCTTTCTGAAATCCTACTTGAAATCCAGACATTATTTTGTAAAGCATGGCGAAGAGGTGACAAATCTCCACGAAATTCATGCTGGGGTGCCCCAAGGAAGTGTTCTGGGCCCTACCTTGTATCTACTGTTTACAGCAGATTTACCTCTATCCGAAGGAGTAGTAATGGGTACCTTCGCAGATGACACAGCTGCCCTGGCCATTAATGAAAATCACTTAAAAGCATCAGCCAATCTACAGAAAAGCCTTGATAAAATATCCTCATGGTTGAAAGAGTGGCGTATAAAGGCTAACGAAACAAAATCAGTCCAGGTAACTTACACACTTAGACGAGAAACCTGCCCTCCAGTTACGCTTAATGGCTGTCCAGTACCTCAGGCCAACGAAGCTAAATATCTAGGTGTCTACCTGGACAGACGCCTTACATGGAAAAAACACATCTTTACCAAAAGAAAAGCGCTTAGTCAAAGACTGCGAAACATTTACTGGCTTATAGGTCCCAAATCACAACTTCATTCCAAAAACAAACTCCTCCTATACAAAACTATTCTCAAACCTATCTGGTCCTACGGAATCCAACTATGGGGCACAACCGCTAACTCCAACCTAGAAATCCTCCAAAGATTTCAATCAAAGATTCTGCGCATGATTGTCAACGCACCATGGTATGTTACGAACAACAGGCTCCATCTGGAACTCCAAATCCCATCAGTAAAGGAGGAAGCTAAAACAAAAACAGCAGCATACAAATCAAGACTCGATGAACACCCAAATAAATTAGCTTCAAACTTGATGAAACCGAGGAGGGTCTTCACTAGACTGAAGAGAAGGGCACCCCAAGATCTAATAACAGTCTTATAAGCTGTGTACTTTTTGTGGAAATGTCATTGGACATTTGCCACACTCAAGACAACTATTCCTAACAAAAAAACTGATAAATGTCTATAAACTGACTGATTGCAGTTTCAAATAATAAAAAAAAAAAAAAAAAAAACATACTTGGTTAGCAATACAAAAACTGAACAAATATTTTGTTGCAATTCGAAGTTATAGGCGACTTAGGTTACAGACATAACTTTAGGTATATTTCAGTATTTAATTAAAAAACCGACTGGTTATTGTTGCATAATTAATAGGTATAAATGTTTCTAGAATATCAGTATATTCATCAGCAGGTACATTCCAACATTGATTTTATATAGCCGATCTAGATAACGCAACCACTTGGCACAGGCAGACCGACATATTTAGCATCAGAGGGTTAGTCTCTAACATGTGAACCCAGATTCAGCCATTTACCTTATCGTGACCAAAAATCCTCCCGGAATATTAAGCATCCTATGTGATAATTTTGTGGTCAACTATGTATGCATGTTATGCAGGAAGTGATTTTAGAATAATGTGGTGAAAGCGCATTACAGTGGGCTAATAAATAAATTAGTGAACCTGCAGTAGCTAATCAAAGACCTCGGGTGAAAAAGCTTTGCCCGAGTAGCTGTCATCCTCCATCCATATTGACGAAATATAGTACACATTGTTTCTAAGCAGAGAATGGAAGCAATAAACAATAAGCTACTCGTTTGAGAACGCATGTGTTCGTTTCATGAGTACAAGGTCTAAACTTGCACTACTATGACAGAAACCTAATCATTATTTGTGATTTTATTTAATGTTACGTCAGAAACGGATCTATGTAAGATTTATTTGAAACAACTACCTACCTTACCTATTCAGTGAATCTTACTCTATACTCGGCTATGTCAGCCTGGGTAGCCCGTTGGAGTAACGCCTTGCGATTTGATAAGCTTGGGTTCTAGATAGGTGACCGTTTTTAACCATTGAGACTGGCCGTGGTTCGGATTCCACATAAAACTGTAGGTCCCCTTCCTTACTTACTAGGTGGTAATAAAGTTAATCCTGCCTCGGTTGGTACCATCACATTGACGATGACCGAAGCGGCAATGAAAATTGTCCGTGTTTTAATGTAGCCGAGCAATATAAGGAAGGTCCTGGCATGGCACCTAGTTCCCATGTAGTGTGTAAGGCTAATCTCATGACAGTCGGATTGGTATTAGCTATCCATGTCCAGTTAAATAAAAAAAGACTGCTTATTCACAGCTCTATTATGTGGCTTGACTCAACTCCTCAATGAGACATTCATTGGTAGAATTTATTTCAATTTCACAAAATAAATAGGCAGTAATATGTTCCTACAGATTATGTTCCCTGTTGTCTGTGATGTCTATTATTAATGACATTCAGTCTGGTGGTGTAGAATGTTAAACCTTTTTTATTTCAGACTGTGTGGTACGTGCGAAATACCACAAATATTACCACCCCAAGGAGTGCCACATATCAAACGGTGTCCTCAACAGAAACCTACTCAAGCTGATTATGAAAATGCCCGGATTTTCTACGGAATCTGATGATTTTTTGTGAGTAAACACCTTAAACCAACTCTTGCATCTTATGCATGCGTCCTAGCACAAAAAGAAGATATTTCCTCTCACCAAGTTAAGCCTTATAAAATTTCTCGTAAGTCCAGGCATAGCTTTTCTTACCTATTGATAAAAGATCAAAATCACCATTGGCGAATCCAATATAAAAGTTTAATTAACTGATGAAATGCTTCCCCGTTCATGATTTCCTTTTTAGGGTTCCGTACCCAAAGGGTGCCAACGGAACCCTGGAACCCTATTACTAAGCCTCCACTGTCCGTCCGTCCGTCCGTCCGTCCGTCCGTCCGTCTGTCACAGGGCTGTATCTCATGAATCGTAATAGGTAGGCAGCTGAAATTTTTGCAGTGGGTGTATTTTTTTTAATAGGTAAAAAAGTAAAATAATAAAAAAAAAAATATTTTCAAATTAAAAAAACCGTAATATTTAATGTTAGATCTTACACGATGGTATGGAACTCTTTGTGTGCGAGTCCGACTCGCACTTGGCCAGTTTTTTCCTTTAACTCATTGAAAGTTCTTTGACATAGTACCTAGTTTTTGCTGTCATTCTCTCCACATTTGGTCTGCCAAGTATCAAACATCCTCAAGGATTGCTGCACAAACTCGAGCATTTTAAGACTGTTGTTCAGTCAGAAGTCTACACAATGTTTATAAAGTCACTCCCGACACAATGTTCGACTGTAGAAGTTGGCATGCCACCTCGCTCGCTAAGTGAAATTGTCAGTGTCTTATTTTCACTTAGTGCCTGCCATCTGTGTCGGCCTACATAAAAAGTCATCGGCTGCGGAGATTGTAGCTGAGGGTAGATTCAGCTGCAGATGAGGGTAGGAACACAACACATCATCATTCACATTTGAGAAAACATTAAATACCAACCAATGAATATCAATGGTGTTTTTATTCATAATGACATTACTTAATTTATTGTTTAACTGTCATATTTAGAGTGGGCGGACTAACTTTAATCCGCCGGACTAAATCAGTTTGTGTATGGTTAGTCCGCTGCCAATCTCATACTTACTAAGTTTTGACAGGTGCTCTCTGAATACGACTGAGAATGTTTTTATCATACCGGCCTAGGGAAAACCTGGATTAAAGCTTTGTTTAATAACGGTGTAACTAGTTCTGCCTGTGAGATGACCTTCGCTGAACCCAATTGTTGCCATAATACTCCAGTAAGAGAGACCGAGTACTCGAGACCATGCCTCAATCCCCGAGGATATTTGCAATACGGTGGACAAAACGCCGAACGAGAAAAAAAGGCTCACATTGTACATGTGAACAATAATATTCTTTCAGGGATGAACCCGTGACACCTTGTTTCCTGTACTCGTACGGAGCAACCCTGAATGTGCGCAAGCCCGCAGCTGCCATCCTGTCCAGTAGTGATGTCTGCTACCCCGTTAAGAGGCCTTTAGCCGCAATTTACACTTCAGAGGAGACCGGAGGTACCTAATTAAACCTTCCGCGTAAAGTATTACAGAGACATTTAGATAATGAGGGACTTCCTTGGAATACAAATCTTATTTATGTCTTCAAAAATACTTTCAAGGGAACATTCAGAAGGAATAGTCAAAATCTGCAAAAAATCCTATTTTGCCTTAAACATGGAGACTTTTTTCGTACCTTTAAGTTATTTTCCCATATAGTTTAAACTGATGCTTAAGTGAAAGTATCTGATCACGGCAATGTATGGTTAGGACTTAAGCAGTTAGTATTTTCCATTTCCTACAGCGAATAAAGACACCGTGAGGAAACCCACCATTTTCGCGGTGTTAGGCTATCTAGCAACAGATAAATTAGTCAGCCATGGGCAAGCCACTCATTATTTGGGCCTAAAAACTTCATTGGGCCAAACTAGGTCGATAACAGTCAACTGCCGATGCCGTATATTTGTGCTCGGGGGACAGAATTGGTACCCGTGTTGATGTTTATTTTCTATAACTTCTTTTTAGGGTTCCGTACCCAAAGGGTGAAAACGGAACCCTATTACTAAGCCTCCGCTGTCCGTCCGTCCGTCCGTCTGTCACAGGGCTGTATCTCATGAACCGTAATAGGTAGGCAGCTGAAATTTTCACAGATTGTGTATTTATTTTGCCGCTATAACAACAAATAGGTAAAATTAAAAAATAATAAAAATTATTATTTTTTGCATACAAAAAACCTGATTTTTTTTGTGTTAAATCTTGTACGATGGTACGGAACCCTTCGTGTGCGAGTCCGACTCGTACTTGGCCGGTTTTTATAATGGATACATTGGTCTTCCTCCTTCCGCTCAGGTAAGCTCGCAGTCTTCGGGTCCAGCCATTTCTTCTCAGATCAGTGTCTCGAGTGTGAATGCAACGACTTGCTCCGTGAGCTGCTCTTCAGTCACCTGGCGGACGCCATCGAGCTGCAGCTGCATCCAGTTGACATCGACGACCCCGACGTAAGTTCATGAAGCCTCGCATACACTGAGCGGCTCGTAGCCTAGTGGCGCGGGGACTAGACTAGCATACCAGAGGTCTGGGTTCAAATCCTCGCCCTGTTCATGTACCACTTTCTTTCTCATTCTGAGTTAGATAAGTGCATTTCGTCACGAATGCAAGCTGCTCCATCGTTCGAAATCCATGTAAAACTGTAGTTCTCCTTCCCCTACTAGGTAGTAGGGTTTGAGCCCGCCCGGGTTGGTGCCATCGCATTGGATGAAAAGATGGTCAAAGCGGTAATGAAAATTTGTCCGGGGTTTCCATCCAGTTCAATGCAGCCGTGTTCATAAAGGAAAGGTCCTGGCATGGCACCTAATTCCTTCGGGAATGTAGTGTATTGGGCTAATATCATAACGGTAGTTGTGTGATATTAACAACGCATTGCCTAAAGCCTTGAACTTGGAGATGTGAACTTTATGGTTGATCATATTTGCCACCGCCTGCACATATTACACGTTATCGTCTTTCATTGCTTGCAGGATTCGCATTCATGACACCTAATTGCTACGGGAATGTGGTGTTTTCGACTAATACAATGGTGGGTGTGGTATTAGCCATCTGTGTCCACGTATTTAGAAACTTAATACTCATAATTAATAGAAAGCACTCTGCACCATGCATGCATTTACATCTCCCTAATCTTGGTCTTTGATCCACTTGTTTCTGCGCAGATTCTTTTACCATCCAAATACTGGCAAACACATATGAGAAAACCTTGTAATTTCACACTGTAGCCAGCGTCGTGACTTCATGTAGGTCTCTGTGTATTCAGGTGAATGAGTACCGAACGCTAGGAGACATGATGTATCTCTCCGGTCTTCCACTGCCATTGCCTGCCAGCAAGCCTTCACCAAGTCTGCAGGGCGTGCATCCAGCCAGTGTGTTCGACTGGCATCTCTTCTCGCTCAACTACAGCGGTGGTGGGTAGCTTGTTTATTTTATTGCTGAACCGCAACCCATCCTAAAAGTGAGAGTTCATCGAACGAACTTTGTATTAAACAAATTAACTGTCATTGAACGCTCACATTTATCGCTATCCTTTCGTTTGAAGAGCTACAGATCATTTTTATGCAGTAGAAAGGGGTTGGGGACAACACGGAGCCTTGCTGTACACCAAAATTCACTTACAAGGCTTCATAGCAACGACCGTCAACCAAGACGTTTATGTTGCGACCAAGCTGAAAGTAAGCTATCCAGTCACACAGGTCGAAAGGAAAGCCAAAGGCTGGTAGCTGAGAAAGCAAAGCCTTGTGCCATACCACGCCTATACCATCACCATTATTTTGGAGTGCATTAGCCATTTTATTTAAGACTTACCCAAGGATATCCTCAGCAGATTACTTCCGACATAGCTTGATAGATAAATTGCCGGTTTGATGTTAGTTCAGGAGTTAATAAGTCTCTATTCCTCATCAACTGAGAGTTCATGACAGCAGATGTGCCATCTCTTTGGTGGAAAAAGTGGGTATTATTAGCAAATTATTTGCTTTTTGGTTATCCTCTTAATAGACTTTTGTATCTCTTCAGCGAGGAAGCAAGCCTCGTGGGGCAAGCACGCATGAGTGAATAACCCGTTTCTTCACTCCACTAAATCAGCGGGGCTCGATCTCTTTCTTATTCGTAATTTCCTAGTACTATACAAATGTTATGGATAGAGATCGGTACAGTGTCAGGTGAACGATGTAAAGCTGGATTTTACATAATAAAATTTAACATATTGCAGTACCTGAAACGCTGCAACTTTACGAGGCCGTTGGCATAAAGCACGAACCGCTGAAACTCATCACGCCACAGTTTGAGGTTCCCTTTCCGCCGCTGCAACTTGCCGTGAGTGTTACTATGTTACTTTTTCGCGACAACTAATCTGATAACGGATTTGTATTGGACCCTGCGGCTATTGCTACATTGGCACATATCGGCAAAGGACAATGAAGCAGTATCCTTCACTTTGTTACAACATGTACAACATTTGATACAGAAGATATTGACACTGTCTCCATTTATCAAGCCCTACCTATTTAAAATTTGTCTCAATATATTAAACCAAACTGTATTTGCTTGATTTAAATAAAACCAAAAGAATGGGCATTTCCCTTTGAACTCAGCTGTGCCTCTATTCCCGAGTAAAAATACCAACCCAAAGAACACATACATTCAACGCGCCGCCGCCACAAAAAGACGAGGGTGTCACAAAGCAAGAATTATATGACATAAAAGAAATCTGAAAACCAGAAACAAGTCAGAAATTGATTAATTTCATCTATTGGGTAAAATTATGCGAGTATAACAGTTATTAGATGTTATTCTAAACTATGCCCTTAGTTATGTTACAGTTAAAGAAATGCATAATTGGTTATAGGTAGCACGTAGCAGGTTAGTGCTATAATTGAAATCAGGAGAACATCAGACAACATTAGGAGAAGAAGATGACGGAAGTCTTGACAAACTTGACTATTACATCTTTGACCTTACGTTTGCAGGTGTTTCCACCAACTTTTCGCGAACTGCCTCCACCGCCGCTGGAACTCTTTGATCTGGACGAAGCATTTAGCTCAGAAAAGTCCCAAATTGCGCAGCTCACTAACAAATGTCTGGTACCCCTAAACAAACAGAAGTCGGCGCAAAATCTAGACCCAAAGCAGCAAGAGAAAGATCTGGAATACTTCATACGAGAATGTGGAAGGATTTTTCGAGTCAGCAAACCGAACATCCTTGAGGCTGGTGACCAGGGCGCCATGACGGCAAGGCAGGTGTTGAACTACATTGGACTGCAAATTGCTACTTACAAGAAGATAGCACCTAAGGACTGATCACACTTGTAGTTATCTGAGTTTTATCTTATAGGAAATGTTAATTTGGTCTAGTCAATAATTTGTAAAATATAATGTTTAAGCATATCAAAATTAATTGTTTGAATTTCCTAATCATAATTACAAGTACTAATTACAAGATGCCTCCAACCATGAAAACTCATAAAATTGCTATTGATTGTTTCCGTGAATGTGTGTTATCAAAAGGCAAACGTAACTGCACATTCAAATATGAAAAAAGTTAAGCTTATGTTTTTGGTAATAATTTGTAGTCAAATTCACATAATTCATTGTGATTTTCTCTCTGGGATGTTCAGTGGTGTGCAACCACAAAACAATGATCAGCCCGTGAAACTGAATAGAAAAAAAATATTTTCTGTGAAAAAGAAAAACGATGAATCACACAACTCTTTCACTGCTTTCCCCCCACCACCACCCACGTCGAAAAATGAAGGGGGTGGATTAGATTTCAGCGACACATTATTACGGCGTAAAAGGGCCCAGGAAATTGTAATTGGTCGAAGGAAAACATTTGAAAATAGTACTACTGTGTACATCAATGTTGGTAAAACCGTTGAGAGGGACAACCATAATGCGAAGAACAAGAATGAAGACCTACAACAAGACTCTGCTACTGATAGTAAAGGTAACTCCTTATTTTGTGAGCCTCATTGGCCCAGTGGCGCGACACTTCGGCGATCGCTCTCCGAAGTTAAGCAATGCTGGGTCCGGTCTGGTCTTGGATGGGTGACCATTCGACCGTTGAGAGAGGCTGGCCGTGGTTAGGATTCCACGTTAAACTGTGGGTCCCCTTCCTTACTTACTAGGTGGTAGGGTTTATCCCGCCCGGGTTGGTACCATCGCATTGGATGAACTATGGTCGAAGCGGCAATGAAAATTGTCCGTGTTTTCCATCCAGTTCAATGTAGCCGTGCAATATAAGGAAGGTCCTGGCATGGCACCTAGTTCCCATGTGGTGTGTTGGGCTAATACCATGACAGAAGGTGTGGTATTAGCCATCCATGTCCAGTCATATAAAAATAATAATAATAAATTTTAGATAGTTTTGCATGAAATTACTAAGGTGAAGGAAAACATTGAAAGGGGAACTTTGCTGGACGCAAACTCCAAATAAACCTATATTACAGTTGATATCCCGCAAATTTAGCTATTGCAGGTGTTATTAAATGTGATTTTACTTTTCTTAAAAACAATACATATTTTTTATTAAACACAATTTCTATTCGCGTTATCAAGAATGTTAAATGAAATAGACACCAATTGTTCATAGTTCGCTATAACTAAAAGCATCTCGATAGGTAAACGTTTTCATGAGTTTTACAAAGAATATGTTGTTTTGTAATGTTTCACATTTTTTTAAAGATCAAGGTTTTTCCATGAATAAACTTCACAATCGATTATACTATGGGTTATTTGTATGGTATTTTCACGTGTTGTGTCCCTAGTTCATTCCGTTAAACAACATTAAGAGATTCTTGGGTGCTATTTTCCAGAGCTCAAAAACAGAAGACTAATACATGGGAACGACGCAACCATGGAGGAGTACCCCTACGTGGTCTCCATTCAAAGGAACCACGAGCACTGGTGTTCCGGCGCTATTATACACCCTAGCATCGTAATCACCACCGCCAACTGCGTCTGGAAGTGAGCTGGTCTTGCGCTGACACCATGTTCCTTTGGAACATTCTATAGTAATTAATAGTATTTTAATTGGGTAAACATGGGAGACAGTGGGAGTTTGCAAAACAATTTATCCCATCCATCTCTTTATCACTCCTGTGATTTCCGTACTTATTCAGTCAGTTTTTCTGGCAAGCGAATCTAGGAAGTCTGAAGAGAGAAATATGAGGCTTCTGAGCTGATCCAGAAAAGCAATCGAAAACTGGGACAGTTGGGACACTTAGTGCTTACTGCGGAAAGTATTTTTTTAAAACCTTAAATAAAAAGTTAATGCAACGAATTGACACATAACATTCGGAGTAAACCTTCTGTAATTCATAACTCTTTGATTCTGTATCAAAAGTCGTTGTCTAACCTGCATAGCATCAGTCTCCTGGTGATTTTCTCTCTACCATTTAGGCAGCCATAACTACTACTGAAGATGAAGAAGAATACTTCATAATACTGAAAGTTAAATGATAATCAACAAATATGAACTGCCCCCGGGACTGAGTCTAGGTTTTTATTATTGTAGGTAATCGAATTAGAGCCTGGGACAGACCTCGACTGACTGACTTGAAATCTGTATCCACTCTTGACAAATATACTTATGCTGAGATAAATAGTCGTAACAGAAACTAAGACTAATGAAAAGAAGAAGTAAAGAACACACTTTGTATGGACGAAATTTCAAAGTAATGCAAAATTACGTCAGAAAGTAGTACTTTTCGTTAGTCTTAGTTTCTGTTGAGACTATTTATCTCAGCGTATGTGTTATAAAGCTGGACTTTGTAGAGCAAATAGCTAGGCCTTTAAAGCTCTTAAGAAGAGTTAAGAGAGCCTTAGAGCTCTTAAGAAGAGCGAAGAGCTAGAGAAGGCCTTTAAAGCTTTTAAGAGGAGCGAAACAGGATAAACGCAGAATAGAATATACTTAATAGATATCATCACCAGACAGCTTCCTCGATCACACTGGGTCTTGATAACCCTTCAGTAAAAAGAAGAGCCTACTGTTAGATAGAAATCATTAACTCGATGGTTAAACATGTTTAGATTAAAATCCAGCAGCAAGATGACAGTCCGCGTGGGCTCGCGTCGAACGGAGTCCGGCGGGTACGTAGTGGGCATCAAAACAGTGATCAAGCATCCCGATTGGAGCGTGCAGAAAGACCCCGACTGCGACATCGCTCTACTCAAACTCAACACGTCTATTAGGTGGGTGGTATATTCAGGGTAGACATTAATATTTGGACAGTCAACTAATGTGGAAACCTTATTGTCTAAGCGCTTATTACACGGCGCTTATTAAGGTGTGATGCTCGTGAACCGGTGCTGTTTGTGGGGACTGGCTTGCTCCAATTTGGCAACATGTTAGATGGTGGGCATGGTCTTTACAAATAAACTATATTTGTCATGAACTGTTGCATATGACATAAACTGTTTGTACTTTATACTTTCGTAAACTTAGACTAAGTGGACGTTGAAAAAAACCAGTCGAGTTTCTTGCCAGTTCTTCTTCGCTTGGATTGCCGAACTGGCTAATGACAAAATATGACCAATCCGAGTGTACTGTCTATGTATGATGAATAAACAATAAACAATATGCTGCCACCTCCCACACTGACCAGATCCACACGGCGGGATCTCTCACATTATATACGAGTTCATGGTAAACTATGTTTTGACATGCAACTGTTGAATGAAAAGCAGCTGACTGGTCAACTAACAGGGTTTAGTACCATTTTGGATGGTCTATGATGGTCGTCGCTTCTACTTATGTTCATGGATGGGTACTTTTTAGGGTTCCGTACCCAAAGGGTGAAAACGGAACCCTATTACTAAGCCTCCGCTGTCCGTCCGTCCGTCTGTCACAAGACTGTATCTCAAGAACCGTAAGCCAGCTGAATTTTTTACAGAGTGTGTATTTATTTTGCCGCTATAACAACAAATAAGTACCATTAAAAATATAAATTAAAGGGGGCCCCCATACAAAAAGTGTTTTTGTTTTGTTGTCAATCTTGTACAATGGTACGGAACGCTACGTGTGCGAGTCCGAATCGCACTTGGCCGGTTTTTTATGGACGAATATGGATGGTTAAATACCACACCTCCATTCTGATACTGGCCGATTGCAGTATTTATTTACACAATTACATAACTTAAATCAGGTTCTCAGACGGGCTGCATGCTCTGGAATTGCCTAACAAGGATATGATGCCACCTTTCGATGATGTCTGGGTCACCAGTTGGGGCACGGAGAGGGTGAGTATAGCAGCGGGGATTTACAAATTTGCCGCCCGTAGGCAAATCAAATTTTGCCGCCCCTACCGACCTCTACACTTCGATACCCTAGTTCACAATGACATGAATTACCACTTATTTGTCAATGCATCTGTAACGTTATGATTTGTACTATCATCCTAATTACACAACCTATTTCCCGTTAATGTATTGATGTGGTGAAAACTGTTACATGTTGAATCGCTTAAATCATAACTTGTTATGTGGAAGCTCGTTGTGGCTCTAGCAAGCTATAAAAGTCGCTCTTTCCGACCTCAAATGTGGCCGGGAGGATGCTACTTTGGGCTTGGGGAGCAAGAAAAAAAATGTTGGTCTAAAGATTTGCCGCCCCTAAAATCTGCCACCCTAGGCTCCAGCCTACTCAGCCTGCTGGTAAATCCGTCACTGGGTATAGTATAAGTTAAACGAATAACTATCGTTCGACCAGCAATGAATGAACCATCATAGGTACTTGGCATTAGACGAGTCGTAGTCATAGCGTATAAAATTCAGAACGTCGAATAATATGTTTTTAAGAAATCTTATGCATAGCGTCGAAAGTCCATTGGTATGCATAGCGTATAAAATTCACAGCGACGAAAATTGCTCAATTGCACATTCGAATATTTTTGAAAAATAATCCACTAAGCAGAACGTATAAAATTCAGAACGTCGAATTTTCGATGCTGTGACTTTTATACGCTGTGCATATGGTTCGAAAATGTTAATACAATTTCGTTTCACAAAAAAAGAAATCCATGCAGAGCGTCGAATATAAATATTGAACACTCGTTTTAGCGCCCTAACAAGCATATATTTAAAGCTCAAATTGCATTGTATGGGAAGCACAGCTTACATGCCCATTTAGGCTTTTCTTATTACTGCCAACTCACAACTTGCATTACTTTGGTCTTTTTGTCCTTTGGAGATTTCAAGGTCTATCTATAATTGAAACAAATATTTTTAATCTTTTTTTATATTATTATTACAGAATAATATAACTTCAATTCGAACACAGATTATGATCAAAAAATAAAATGTCTTAAACAAAAATATTTTTTTTTTAAAACTTAAACTGATCAAAACATTTTAAGCGCCCATAGCAGCAAGTCGCAACGTTTTTTTCACGTAGGGCAACATGTCAGCAATGTTCATTTTTTGTTATCAAGCACACGAGTTTCCATGATGCAGAAAGTGCTTGTTGTTAAAACTTGGAATAGTAATTTCCGTGATGCATTGGCTGTTATTTCAATAGAATTATTGGGTTTATTATTATTTAGTTTGTGCTGGTTTTTTTATTTTATTTATTTGATGACTACCAAACACACAGATAATGAAACAAAACAAAGACTAACGAAAAGATTGTCCGGAATTAACTGCATAAATGTATTTTTCATTATACATACATAAATAAGGACAACTTTTTTCCAATGTTTTTTAGCATATGTTTTGCAATCTAAAAGGAATATAAAAAAAATGCAGATGTAGATTCTTACTATATTTTAGAATCCAAAATTTCAAAAGTTGTTACCCTGTCAATTCTCCATACTACGGGCGATAACTGTTTCCATGCTCTTAATGTTTACTAGGTTTTTTAAAGTTTGAATTCTAATATACGAGTATATTGTAGAAATCTATGTCTGTATTTTTTTATTTTTTATATACCTTTTATATTGGAAAATATTGGCTAATAAACATTGGAAAAAAGTTGTCTTTGGGATTAATGACAAACGCCACCCCAACATGGACTGGTTAGGTTAAGATTAAAGTGTAGAAGACATGGAGCGGTAGCAACATGTTTTCTGTAATGGTTTTTTATAATTAATGCGATGGTTGTTTGACCAAGATTCTTTATGTTTAGGTAGGTAGTCACCAACAGTGACGAGTAAAATAAATTCCTCGTGATTACACTATTGTCCATACCCAATTTAATCTATTGAAACAGTGCAGTGTTTAAAATCGCAAAGTTATTAATTTCCTTGCAATGCGCTGCGGTGACTTGCGTTAAATTGCTATTATCTTAAAGATACATATAAAACAATTTGATAACAGATTTCCAAATGTATCAGACCATTACATACAAAGTTTCTTGCCCAATGTCTGCTCAACTAAGTACTTACGATTTTTTTTTCATGAAGCTTTTTACCCGAGTCAAGCGAAGCATTTATTAGCCATTCAAAAAAGACATGAGGTAGAATCATTGGATAGGTGCTTACCTATATAATTTTTTGTTGGGATTTTTACTCTAGATGGTGATAACGTTCTATTTTCTTACAATATTAATCATATAGATACATATACCTAATCGATTAAATAATACATTTTAAAAGAAATCAGTAATTTGTATAAAACAAGTACCTAAATAAATTCAAAGATTCCATTGTATGTTCTTAACAAAGACTTATTTTTGCCTCTTAAAATGGATTAGAATGAAACATGCAGAATGTAATATTATATTATTTTTAACATGACATGCATGGCTAATACCTCATAACTACCATTATGATATCAGCCCAATACACCACATTTCCGTGGGAATTTCGTGCCATGCCAGAACCTTCCCTTTAACTGCGGTGATACCAACCCGGACGAGGGGAAGGGGTCATACAGTTTTACATGGGTTGCGAACCATGGAACAATTAACATTCGTAACGAAATGCACTTATCCAACTCGAAAAGAGAAAGTGGTGCATGACCGGGGAACGGTGTCATCCCAGGCCTCACATGAAAGGGAAGTCTTCTAGCACCTACACCAAGAGCTGTACAAATTCAATTGGAAGCTGTCGTCACATTGTTCCCGACCACCGTGTTAAAGCACTAGTAAGTATGTACCCATTGAAATCCGGAAGGAATCTATTTACCTACGGAAACAGGTTCCCTTTATCTGAGCATGGCTGCACTGGGCTGCCGGCCTATTGATACATTGCATATTGACAGCATTTTTTGCTCGAGTCGCTTATTTATATACATACTCTGTGATTATCCAAGTGTGCAAAGCCACCAAATGGATGAATATACAAATAAATAAAATATTTGAATTCAGGAATCGGGAATATCAGTAAAGAAACCCGCTTTTAAAACAGTTATCAAACGGTTTTTTTCGACTGAATCATTGAAATACTTACCGTGCTCGTCGAGAAAATCGATTTGACATCCGTTATGAAGCTGTTTTCTCGACTGAAATATTTCTGAGCACGGGATTCTAATAGGTTAGCCTAATTCAATGCTACCATCTAGTTTAGGGAAAGGCTAAAAAAGAAACGATAAATAATTCAATGTCGACTTAGATGTGGCCCAATTAGTACCTAGTATGCACATGAAAGCATGGTTACCTACATTGATCAAATGAAAACATGGGCAGTTCGATGCTAGATATCACAGGCTTGGTCCTTTTTTACCTATAATACATATCTAGCGATAGACATAAGTAGTAATCCGCGCACAGAACAAAAAGAACGGGAATCCGCGAAACAAACTCGATACCTAGTCGAGCAATTATTTTGTTCTCACGTTATGTATTACGAAATACACCTATCTTGATTGAAAACTGGCAGTAATTTTATTGGTATTCTCTATAAACGCATAAATATAGGTGATGAAGAGAAACATATTTGAGAAGAAATCATTTATAACATTTAAACATCTCTCAAAATTAAAAAGTAAGCATTTAATTTTAACATTTTTACGGTCATCAAGCAAAGCAAGAGTGGCATAGCCATAAACTCTCAAGTAAGACGTCGGCAGTATTCCGGTGGCACGAAATGGTGTACGCTTAAAAATAGGGTATCGACGAGTATGTTATTGTTGAACAATAAATTCCGCCGCAATTGCAATCTTAAAAATAGCCTAATACGGTGCTTTGTTGCATGTTACGTTATTATTCCCTTTTCAAATTATCCGACATCTACGGATCTTTGTTGCAATTTGAGCTTTAAATATATGCTTGTTAGGGCGCTAAAACGAGTGTTCAATATTTATATTCGACGCTCTGCATGGATTTCTTTTTTTGTGAAACGAAATTGTATTAACATTTTCGAACCATATGCACAGCGTATAAAAGTCACAGCATCGAAAATTCGACGTTCTGAATTTTATACGTTCTGCTTAGTGGATTATTTTTCAAAAATATTCGAATGTGCAATTGAGCAATTTTCGTCGCTGTGAATTTTATACGCTATGCATACCAATGGACTTTCGACGCTATGCATAAGATTTCTTAAAAACATATTATTCGACATATATTTTGAAAAAAAATATTTTCGACGTTCTGAATTTTATACGCTATGACGAGGTCCCCATTAGACTAGTTAGGGATACCTTTCTTGTTTCCTTTTCTTATTTCTAAAAATTATTGTACCATGCAACTACGGATTGCTAGATTTTTTTTAAAGATTAAACGACTTTCTACTCTCGCCATTATTTGTGCGGAGCACGACGTTTCCAGCCAAACATTTGGCTTCTGGTGAGCTCCCGTGTCCAGCGGCGGCCAACGGGAACTGTCAATTTGACGACCTGTGATTATATTGTCATACCTCTGAAAAGCCCTACACACTGTAATATCGTGTCCGTAATGTCTCTAAATAATTCCCCGTATTCAATAGCAATTTCAAAGGAACAACCGGATAAGAATAATTTCAGCCGGACGTCTGCTATGACGTGTTGATTTCGCTGCCGCTGCAGGTGTACCACGCACAGCTGCTGCCACGCGAGAAGTGCAACAACGTGACGAGCCGCTTCACTGTCAACGTCACCGACACGTTCATCTGCGTAGCGCAGACCGACGGCAAGGTTGCACGGTATGTCGAACCCATAGATAAATTATAATGAAGGAAAGATTGCAAATGTCATGCAAGTATTGTATTGTATTGTTTATTCATCATCCATAGACAGTACACTGCACTCGGATTTGTCATATTTTAGCATTGGCGGAAGTGTTGAATAGGGATAGTAAAAGTCCACAGATGGCGTTGCAATTCACATTTGGGAATACATTAAATACAAACCAATGAATATCAATGATTTTTTTTTATTACAATGACATTACTTAATTTATAGGTAGTTAAAATGTAACGTTTTTATCATGCCTGCCTAGGCAACATTTGGAATTAAGCTTAGTTTTAATAACGGTGTAAATAGTTCTGGCAGTTATGGTTGATGGCGCGGGTACCAGCGAAAATGAGAAGTATTTAGCGAGTTTTGGACGTTGTATGGCATAAGCAGTCTATCCCTATTTTTCTTTTTCTATGGTCGAACCTGATGTTCTAACCGAATGGCCACTACGATGGGCAGGCCTCGCTGCCCCCGCTATTTCACTTAACTGACATCCCACTACAAGATTTTTAATCTTATTATCAACTCCTTGCTATGCAGCGTGATACTGGGGCCCCAGCAGTTAGCGACGGTGTGGTTTGGGGCCTTGCTTCATGGGGACTCCAGAAGACGTAAGTAATCGTAAAATGGTTTACATTAAAACTCCAAAACTCAGTTTCTATAGGGACCACTTTGCATTGATGGCTTCCATTGTAAAAACTCGAGAAATCGATATATCCTGGTTCAATAAAGAAACTATATAGAAATGGCGGCTTGTACTTGCGAATCTCATGCTATCTCGCTTCCACTATATCGCTATCTATGTTCACACAGTGCGGTACCGACTGCAAAACAAAATATCAAATCAGAGCGTGCAGCGATATGTACTCAGTTGCGTTGTTAAGTCGGTAATGTTTCACTGGTTGAACTGAACAGATTTATGACTTCTAAAACCGCGGTAAGATTTTTTGGAGTGTCGCCCGTGAAAGTGTGTTTAAGAGAGTCGTTAACCTATCATATAGCTACGGGCAATAACTGTTTAGATGCTCTTAATGTTTAACTATGTTTATGAACATTTGGATTCTAAAATATTTTATCAAAAACTACGTCTATATTTTAATTTTTTGGGTACGGATAATGTATAAATACTGGAACATTTTAACCAGTTTATTAAAAAACTAGCAGCCCATCCCGGCTTTGCACGGGAATAATATAATTAAAAAAAAAATTACTTGGACACAATGAGTTTGAACTTCGTCCTGTTTGAGTTGCACTAAAAAACTGACATCCATCAACAAACTACAAATGTTTATTTAAACCATTTTTCAACATTGCAGACATGCTCAAATGCCCATCCCCCATTCAGCTACTTTGAAGGGGCATATTTAAAGCTAAGTCTAGGACTGGCATAAAAATATGTCCTGATAAAATGAGACGGAATATCATAAAATGAAATGAAGTCGGTTAAAAAGAATTCCATTCGCATAATATGATAGCTCACCTAACCTTACCTAACCAAACCGACATTTGCAGTTCATCAGGACCTCATGAAGCTCATGAAGCTCATGAAGCTCATATGTGAACAGGTGCTCCAATCCTCCGTGTAATCGCAGGTGCGGCACTGTACGCAGCCTAGCCTAACATAACCTAACCTTAACCTAACATAACCTAACCAAACCCCAAACAGTCAAATTTGCAGTTCATCAGGACCAGGAGCTCATAAGTGAACAGGTGCTCCAATCCTCCGTGTGATCCATAGACCTAGCATGCGCGCGCAGCGCTGACATCCTATTTCTATGGTGTGATCGCAGGTGCATCTCTGTACGCAGCCTAGCCTAACATAACCTAACCTTAACCTAACATAACCTAACCAAACCCAACCAAACCCCAAACAGTGAAATTTGCAGTTCATCAGGACCAGGAGCTCATAAGTGAACAGGTGCTCCAATCCTCAGTGTAATCGCAAGTGCGGCACTGTACGCAGCCTAGCCTAACATAACCTAACCTTAACCTAACCTAACCTAACCTTAACCTAACCTAACCAAGCCCCAATAGTGACATTTGCAGTTCATCAGGACCAGGTGCTCATAAGTGAACAGGGGCTCCAATCCTCCGTGTGTTAGCAGGTGCGGCACCATGCGCAGCCCAGCCATGTTCTCCTACGTGGCGGCGCCCCGCATCCTTGACTTCATCACCCGCGCCAGCTCTGAACTCATGAGCGAGGAGCCCTCCAACCTATACGTCATGCATGAATAGCTTGCCTCATTAGCGGCAGATTTGAGAGCGTACATGATGATGTGGCATCATTAGTAAGGATATGTAGGGGAATGTTGATAAAAACAGAATAAATCTTGATAAAAAAATTGCAAAGAATTTGAATTAACTTCTTACCTTTTAGATATTTAAAAAAAAATCAATCAAAAATTATACAGAAAAAATCGAGAGATGAAATCTGAAGTTTAAATGGGTTACTTCTTTTATTAAGCTGTCTAAAGCAAAATGGGGGTGAACAATGTATAAATAAAACAAAATATATCAGAATATGAGCATATTTTAATATTTTCTTTTCAAAATTGTAAAACTCACATTTCTTTTAATTGCAAAAATTATGACTAATTTTTCTCATATAGTAACAATCGCCATTTGTATTTTTTCTTTGTAATTCTCTCAAACCAATAATAAACTGTAAAATATGTTTACAAGGCTAATAATACAATTCTAACAAATACACATTTTAACGTTTTAAGACCGTCTTACATTTCACACAATCCAACATCAACATTTGACGTCTACTCAACGTAAAACCTAAAGTACGTTTACACTGTTGCACACATTATTTCTTATGTATATTCATGTGTTTTCATGTCGTTACATGGGATCATCTGAAATAGATCCTAATTTGAAACATTTTCTCTCATTAGCCCTGAGATTAAAAGATACTTTGCAATTCTTTCTCTTTTCAGTATAACGACATGAAAGTACGTGTCTGTTCTTCATTCATCTCTTGTCACTTGTCACGTGTATTTATGTAAGAAAACATAAGCAGGCAGCTGTCACGAATCACAATAAAAATGTAAAATTATTTTGTATTTTGTTTTTTGCTAATAATTAAAAAAATATTAAGTACCCATATTTTGGAGGCATTTTAAGTACACGCATTTATGTATCTTTTATTTATACATTGTTAAAACGAAAAAAGATAATAAATAAAATAAAAAAAACTTTTGTCATAAAACTCTATAAATACAACGCAAAATACATCTTTGGTTAATTTAGATTCCTCGCAATAAAAGATAAACACCGAAATAAATATTGCATAACCTCAAATTTAAATAGAAAAACCACATCTAAATAATCTTTAGTTGCTGTATGGAGAGGTGAGCTTTTTATTATTATGATCTATTTTTATTATTATATGTAGACTGAACGATGAGCTTGGTTACATGTTTTTATTCTATTACATTATGAGTGTGGTCACTAAAAGCAGAAATTCAAACCGGGATAATGAATTGTACACTGTATATCTATTAGAGAAAGTATATATAAAGTTTTCACACCTTTTAAAATGTATCTAAATCCCTGAACCACACGGTAACAGTCTATACAAACAGTACGCACGCAATTTTGAGCACATTCGCTTCGTTTTCTGATAGTAACACCATATTTTATGAAAAAATAAATATTTTTTTACATTTCTTCCATAGATTAATATTTTTAGTGTCTTTTAGCTTAACAATTTTCGAATCGATTATCTTTTGCATCGCTAAATTTTAGCACATAATAGGCAGGTATCTCTTTAATTACTATGGACAATTTATATAGACAATTAAAGATTATATATTATTATATTATAAATGCATACATATTTTGCAAGATAAAATGCAAAATATGTACAGTTTGTTTACAAAATTAATGCCGGAATGACTGAGAATTTGTTAAAAAACAATGACTTTAAACAATTATAAAAAATAATTGTTATAACTGGCCAAAACTAAACTTATTAGCATGATACCATAGAAGTTACCAATAGAAAATGTTTAAAAAAAAAACTATTTACTGGCATTTTAACCAAATATACATTACGCATTATAATAAAAAGTAATATTATATAAAAATAACTTGCTTTTTACCACAATTATATGAAACTATCATACGTCTAAACTAAATATGTATAAGTAGTTTCAATGCTTAATACTATGGTAACAGCACATTAAAAATTTCGTAATAAATACAAATTATACTTACCTAATTACAAACACAAAATAATGCATTTGTCCTTAATATTCCCAAATGCATAAAACGAATGTGTTGTAAATGATTTTTCTCTATAAACATGTACATAATGATGGATTAACATTTATATTTTACTTTGAAAATATAGAAGTGTATTTATTTGCACAGTGGTTTTTTACCAAATTAAAATAATAGAAAACCGAAAATCAGAATCGTCTGCAAACAATATATTTTCATAATAAAAAATTACTATGACCTGACTTTAACCGTCTACTAACGATAAATTCGTAAAAGCGCGTTGCTAACCTAGAATTATGTATCTACCTCCTAACATAACCTATGAAATAAACTTTGCCGAGCTATTTATACTCTTTCGATGACATAACCTAAATCGTCAACAACTCCTATGTCTATACTCGATCGCACCGGGCAAGAATTACTAAGTAAAAACACTAACTCCCTGATTTTCCTTAAAAACTACAAGATTATTCACAAAAAATATTTGTACTCTCACGAGCGGGAATATGGCAACACCTTGACATTCTTCATTCTCGATAGTTGGCGTGCAGCGTATGCAATCCTACCTACCTTGGGAGAAGGTCCACAAATTTGTCCTTCTTCGTCGCCAAGTTCTTAAACGCCACGTGATTCGGAGGCCGCGCAATTTAGTCGTATATTGAGTGGCAACTGAGCCGAGCGTCCTCTGAGTCGCGCGCCTACATTCTGGACGAACATTCGTGGAGTTTGCCCAAATGTGGGTAGGCCTTTTTACAGTGAGACACGAAATACTGCATGCGGACTGCGACTAAATTTGACATTACCAGAAGTCACGGCGCAGCGTCCATAGCTAGCGTTTTAATACGTTGCCATGTTTTCAGTACCCAATGGGTGGTCAGATTTCATTATGAATAAATCATTATATCATATTGAGAAATTCAAAACCATTTACATTGCAAAAAACCAGAAATGTCAGTTCATGGTCTTATTAATTTTTTATTTTCCCTCACATTGTGTAATATTTCCTGAGATGGAATTAACTCTGGCATTTGAAACTACCGAACGCAAAGATTTCCGTGTCGGATTAAAATCATGAATTTCAAACTCATGGATATCTGCCGCTCAGCAAGGCGCAAACTGTACCCACGACTAAAGTTTGCTGCCTTGGTTTAACAATTAAAAACCAAAAATACTATAAAGTATACGTTAAAAATTTCGCACCCACATGATCTGAGATCGTTTAAGGAGAGACCTGTCAGACTGTTTTACGCAACTAAACAATGAAATCATCACTAAAGTCAACGCTTTTTTTGTACTTACAAATTTCGAAACAATAAATAACAAAATTTGTAATTCTGTCGTGTTATTTGAAAAAAAAGAAACAACAACACTCTACCAGGACAGCATAACCGTCTAGGTTTGCTGCAGCAGTAAAGCCTCGAGCTCGTCGGCCGACCGCAGCAAGAAAGCTGCCGACTCGCGGTACCCAGTGATGAGTTGCCTCACTGCGCCGACCTCTGCCCCCGACAGCTTGTGCGACAGCAGCGGTGGCTTGGCAGCGGTGGTGCCCACACAGGCCGAGGTGGTACCAGGCAGCGATGAGGGGTTGGAGGTCGAGGAGATCGGGTGGAGAGGCGTCGACGTTGATACAGTCTTCATCGATAGATCTGTGGGTGCTGTTGACAAACAAAAGATGTCTATTAGTTGCACGTGGCTGCATAAAAGTATGTTCTTAAACAATTTCCAATAAAACGAGTTCAACCAGGCCAACATGACTGTACCTTGATAATTTAAAAATACATCTGACAGGTCGGTTTGAGCCAGATTTTTTTTTCGTTTTTCTCCCCATGACTAAGGTTGCAGCAATAGGAACCGCTATACCTACTAATGTCGTGAATCGTAAGCTGTGATCATAGCTATAAGTCTGGTCGCCTCTGCATATTGTTTTGGTACTCTTAATGGCGAGTCCTACATGGGTGATGTCCACTCCATATTTTCCAGATAGATACTCGAGCTGTAATGCAATAAACCTGCAAAAGTTGCTAATGTCTCAGCATCCACGATCAGGATATCTCACTATATCTCCGAAGCGGTTTACTTGACTCGCCAGCCCAATACTACCTTACTCCCGGTCTAGTACCAGTAGTACCCTAGTCGAAACAGTTCGACCCGTAGTTCGAGGTGCGAAACCCTGTTGAACGGGTGCGGAAAGGCGAGCTAAGTGCGAAAAGGTATTTGAACCAGTTGAAGAATACACACACTTGATATCACATAATTTTATCACATAAAAAAAAATATTTTAAAGTTTGGAATTTACCTGCCAAAGGAGGGAAGGTTTGTGAATGGGCAGCCATAGCCGATAGCAGAGCACTCTGGTAGGCTGCTACTGCCGCCGCATTCACGGCAACACCTCCTGCACATCATTAAATCCTAATCATTATATGTCACATTGTCTATCATGAATGCAACTATCCTAAATTATTTATTTAATAGGACCCAAAATACAACAATTTATCGATGACAGGATGCATGTTTTTTCATACTTATTCTCGAATCGTTTTGCTGAACACATTTTTTTCATGGAACCTGACATGGATGGCTGATACCCCACGACTACCGTTATGATATTAGCTCAATACACCAAATTTTCGAAGGAATAAGGTGCCTTACTTTATAGGACCTTTACTTTATAAGCACGGCTTCGTTGAACTGAATGGAAAACACGGACAATTTTTCATTGCTGCTTCAACCATTTTTTTTATGTGACTGGACATGGATGGTAATACCACAAGTTCTGTCATGGTATTAGCCCAACACACCACATGGGAACTAGGTGCCATGCCAGGACCTTCCTTATATTGCACGGCTACATTGAACTAGATGGAAAACACGGACAATTTTCATTGCCGCTTCGACCATCGTTCATCCAATGCGATGGTACCAACCCGGGCGGGATAAACCCTACCACCTAGTAAGTAAGGAAGGGGACCTACAGTTTAACGTGGAATCCGAACCACGGCCAGCCTCTCTCAACGGTCGAATGGTCACCCATCCAAGACCAGACCGGACCCAGCGTTGCTTAACTTTGGAGAGCGATCGCCGAAGTGTCGCGCCACTGGGCCATTGAGGCTGACAAATAACCATAGTTTCATCCAATGCATTGGTACCAGCCCGAGCTGGCTTTACTCTACCACCTACAGTTTTACATGGGTTCTCAACCATAGGCTTAGAATGTCAGAAATCATAAAGATTTCACAAAAAAAATTTCACGTTCCATGAGCGCGACTCCAATGTATTGATAACGATTTCAGGAATTGTCTCATCGGGCAGATGTGTTTCATCTCTCTCTAACTCGCGGTAGTGGTACGTTGAGTTGACGTCTCACTCCCACGCTTTGTTCGTCTTGTAAGCACAGCGCGCTATGCTAGGTCTATGTTCCCAACCATGGAACAGCGTAAGAAATGCGCTTATCCAACTCAGAAAGAGAAAGAAAGTGATACATGACCGGAGCGAGGATTTAAACCCAGACCTCTCGCATGAAAGTTAAGTCCAGGCAAGGCATTCCTTCAACACCAATCGTTGTGCTTACCAGTAGGTGGCATGCCTGACAGCGTGGACAGCAACGCGTTGCCACTCAGCGTCGGTGCTGCTGACGAACTGCTCGCACAACTGCAATCAAATTGCTTCCATCAGCGTCACAGTAGATATAGCTGTGCGGCCGGGGCCACAGCAGTAGCTTAACTCATGCGATTTTTGAGATAAATATCTACCCTCCATCGAGTGTCAGGGTTATCACTTAAGGCTCCAACTGACTCCAGCGTTCAGCAAACAAACGATAATGGCGATCTCCGTAAGCATTAAGTTTGCGTTAGGGTTAGTTGTATGCGCGTGAAAATCGAGCGCAACGAAATGAAATTTCTGTTTTTGATCTGTAAAGTCTACTTCCTAAAGTGAATGAATATATGTTTTACGGTTATTCACTAGATAAATTTGTTATCTTATACTACAAAAAATAAAATTGTCTGCATCATTTATAGTTTCCAAACGCCGCCCTCAAACCTAGTAAAAACTTGTAAATAGGTGTTTACAAACATATTTTTTAAAAAGAATGTAAGCAACTTATTAAAACCGTTCTACGGTTATACACTAGATAACAGTCTAAACTTTTATATTTCGATTTTTTACGGGTGTTCAAGCTTAACAGACGCTAAGATAAAATAAAAACTAAACCTAAAATTTTGGAGGTTAGAGTCATATGGAGCCTTAAATATTGGCGGAGCAAAGCTGGTTCGGTCACTTTTAAAAAGATGACTTCGAAGGTCCATTCGCGACAATACAGCACCGCGAAACTGGCTTAGAGCCCATACAAGCGAAATCTTCTTGTACTGGTGCATGAAATCGGGACTTTTTATGGATTTGAGCTACCGGATGTAATCTTATATATATTCTGTGTCAGCGTTCATCCTCAGTCAGGAGACAGTTATTTCGATATTGACTTTTATTCAAATGAAAACTTTAGCTAGAAAAGAAGATATTATCAAACTATACAATTCTCTGTATTGGCGGTCTTTCAGGAAATATTTGTCAAGATAAAAACAATAAAATGTAAGGTGACTTCATGTTGGTAAAAAACCGGCCAAGTGCGAGTCGGACTCGCACACGAAGGGTTCCGTATCATAAACACCAAAAAAATCACTTTTTTTGTATGGGACCCCCCTTTAATTTTTATTATTTTTTTATTCTACCTATATCTTGTTATAGCGGCAAAATAAATACACACTCTGTGAAAATTTCAGCTGCCTACCTATTACGGTTCGTGAGATAGAGCCCTGTGACGGTCGGACGGACGGACGGACGGACGGACGGACGGACGGACGGACGGACGGACGGACGGACGGACGGACGGACAGCGGAGGTTTAGTAATAGGGTTCCGTTTTCACCCTTTGGGTACGGAACCCTAAAAACATTCATAACAGCAATGTTAGAGAACCACAAAAGGGGTCGACCCTGGACATCATCGGAACTCTTTGATTATTGGTTGTCTGTACAAGCCATATTTTAAGCATTTCACAATAGAAAAGCAATATAACCACAAAGCCACGTTCATTTGTTTTGTATAGCTGAACACTCAAAAATATTTTTAAATAAAAAAAGGACCGCCTTCAAAAAAACACACCGGAACTAAAAAGCAAAAAATAATTGGTTGCTTTGAATTTTTGTACGATAAGCTATTTTGATACCTAACTAATTATATACAATTTCTTAATTTTAATCATCTTTTGAAGTCGGTGCCTTGGGTAGAGTTCGCTATGCACGCTGACCGAACAGACACTATTTCAGCCGAACGCCCCGAAGTCTACGAGAGCGTAAGCGACCTGGGTCAGCAATGATTGGTCCTAGAGCATTTTAAGCGACCGCTCGTCTAACTAGAGATAACCTAAGCGTTGGTTTACGAGCAAGCGGCTTAAACCGGTAGGCGTAGACGATGACTGATATTGATACAGCGCAGCGTACTGAAATTGGGTTTTAACGATTAATAGTACTTTCGGCTTTATAAAGGCGCGCGCTGGTTACTACGCGCTGGGCACGTTAATTCGCTGCTCTATGGATTGGTGCTTCCTTCGACGCCGTTGTCTGAACGAGACGATTCCTGCCGAAGTTGGTTAGAGCGCGGGCAAGCCGATGCGATGACGTACCTAGGTATTCTCGTTTTGATGCGATGTGCGATGAGCGATGTAGGTATTTAGTAAAGGACAAGCTACACGTACCTAAATATTGACCATATAAGTGGTCGTTGTTTTTATATTGGTTTATTTGTTTATTTTGTAGGGTTTTCTTATAAATATTTAGTTTTTACTGTGTTAAGTATTCAGTGTAAGTCTACGGCATATTAAAATTACAAAGTACTTGCCTGAATACCTACTTACATACGTTTTTCCGACCTGTTTATTTATTTCTTTTTTGGTTTTCTGTTCTGCTTAAGTAGGTAAATATAAGTTTGAAAAATGTTACGGCTTTTCACACGGCGGGAGAAGACATTCTCCGACGTTTCGAGCTGATCGTTCAGCCCGTTGTCAAGGCGGCATCCGCTATGTTCGTACGTAGCAGACGACTCCTCCCGCCGCGTGAAAAGTCGTAACATTTTTCAAACATGTTTAACGACCACGGTAATCTTAAAAGTATCATAGGTAAATATAAATATCTACCTAAGCATTTTTTTTTGTTACTCATAGGTGATATTAATGTTACAGCCCTTACAGAACGTCTACCCAAGGCACCGACTTCAAAAGATGATTAAAATTAAGAAATTGTATATAATTAGTTAGGTATCAAAATAGCTTATCGTACAAAAATTCAAAGCAACCAATTATTTTTTGCTTTTTAGTTCCGGTGTGTTTTTTTGAAGGCGGTCCTTTTTTTATTTAAAAATATTTTATTTTTTGCTTTTTAGTGGTGTACTTACGGTGGGCGGGCCTTCCCGCTTAATGCCCCATACAAAGTGGAAAAGAAGATCATGCGCGCATTTCTTGTCACAATCCAAAATTACACTCAAAAGAGCTTTATTTGATCAAACTAGATGTTTGGAGACCATTGGCATTGTAAAAAGATGGCACCGTACTATCGTACAAGATTTAAAACCACAAAATCACTTTATTTGTAGGGTTTGTACTCCCTTATTTTCTTATTATTTATTTATTTTACATATTTGTTGTTATAGCGGCAAAATAAATACACACTTTGTGAAAATTTCAGCTGCCTCTGTACCTATTTCTGTTCATGAGATAGAGTCCTGTGACAGACGGACAGACGGACGGACGGACGGATGGACGGACGGACGGAAGGACAGCGGATGCTTAGTAATAGGGTTCCGTTGGCACCCTTTGGGTACGGAACCATAACAACGCAAAACAACGAATATCCGGAACCGCTGAACTTCTGAATTTGTCATCCTAAAAGAAAGCTACTGTGAATATGTAATATTTCTGGGTACAGCGGTTCCGGAGAGTCTGTTTCTTGCGTAAGTGTTGCATGAAAATGTGCACATATCGGCCTCGTTCATCCCCTTAATAGTTGAATTGTAAAATTCATTGTGAGCTAGCCTTTTCATCGTAAAAAGAAGTCACTAAACATTTTAAGCTTCTAGGATTATTGGTTTTGGAGATCTTAACATGAGTAGTTTTTATCTAAATGTGTTAAATTTGGCCTTTTTTACCCCCCTAATAGTGGGGTTTCCAAAAATATTTACTTCTTAAGCATTCATCTGAAGAAAACCTACCATGGTACCTACATTTCCGGTTTCAGCAGTTCCGTACATTTAAAATTTGTACAATTTGCCCTCCTTTATTCCCCTTAACAGTGAAATTTAAAGAACCGCTCTTACCGCGCAATGTCACCCTAAAAGAAAGCTACTGTAAAGAAAAAAACACATTTCTGGGTACATTGGTTCCGAAAATTCGTTGTTTATTGTACATAAGTACCAAACTACTGAACCGATTTTGATAAAAAAAAAATGGGACCAACTAGAAAGTATACCCATTCGAACAAAAAAAGATTTTTTCAAATCGGTTCAGGGGTCTTCGAGTAATCGGTGAACATACATAAAAAAAAAAAAAAAAAAAAAAAGATTCCGACGAATTGAGAACCTCCTCCTTTTTTTTGAAGTCGGTTAAAAACAATATCGAATAGAGCGAAGCAAATGGTGCGATGACCGACATGTTGCCGATTTTAGCAACATAAAGCGTTTTATAATTATTTCTTAAGGTGGCCCATCCCTCTCATCTCCCCATACAAACGGGGAAAGAAGATCACGCCCATATTTCTTGTCAGAGATCCAAAATTTTGCTAAAAACAGCTTTATTTGATCGAACTAGATGTCTGATGACCATTGGCATTGTAAAATTGTGTTTGGTTTCTAAGTTATAAGCTTAGATGAAGTTATAAGGTCCGAAAGTTCGAATTTTTCGGGCGTTTTATGCAATAACTTTGGACGTGGATTACGCAATGATAAAGTAAGAACATCTGAAAAAGATTAGTCATCAGACATAGATTATTTAATCATGTATAATAATCTGTTTGGTTTTTGTTAGAATTTTGACTTCATGTTTTACTTTTAGCTATAAGTCGTTTTGTAATTAAAATTTTCGGAAATCTTATCAAATCATACACTATGCACATTTTCTTTTTTGTGGACATGTTGCATCTTCCTCATCACGGAGCCTGTCTTTTTCTTTGAAACAGAGAAGGTCCCAGAGCGCAACAGCACGGTTTTGTATCGTGCCCGCGAATGAGTTCGTCCCGCCGGGTTGGGCCACCTTAAACGTTCAGAATTGACGACTAGATATTCGATTAATAAATGCCCCTTTTGGATACCACCTACAGTTATGAAACATCACATACCTACCCATATTACATTCTTACCTTTGTCTTCCGAACGGCTGCGGTTGCCCGAAGGTGGTGGGGAAGGTGGGTCTGAAGACAGGGGCGGGGGATGAGGCAGGGCTGAAATGGGAAAAAAATCATATGATTGCTAGCCGGGTTCAGCGTCTGAGACTGAGGATCCGGGCTAGATCCGGATAATTTTCAGTAATATTCAGATAAGAAATTACTGAGCAAACAGTACATTTGAACATGAAAGTGTTCAGTTGTGTGCTTATGACCAGGTGGTCAGAAAGACATTGCCTCATGGTGGTATGAGGTATGATGCGTTCGAGTGTACGATAAGAAACGACAACAAAATCCAATGCTAAAATGAACGTGCCTGCGCAGTTTAGGGCTGAATTAATCTTAATGCCTTCTACAAGTAGACCCTATACTAGGTTTCGAGATTCTCTAAATTGAGTCTACTTTCGAAGAGCATAGATTACAGGTCGCTGAGCTAGATTGAAAAAAAATATGTACATACCTAGCAGTCTTGCTTCCAGAATGTCCATTAGCGTTGTCATGCTTGAGACTGTTATTGTTGATGGGATCTAAGGTGGGGCTCGCGGTGGGCCTGGTACTATCGGCCAGCGCCTTGCTGTGCGACGCTACCAGCGCTGGAGTGGTGGAGGTACTGGTGGTGGCGGGAGATGGACTGCTGACTGCGCCCGTGTACAGACTCAGGAAGGACGATGCTACGGCGGCTGTTGAAGCGGTTGAGTCTATTCCCTGGAATCATTGAACAAATGTTATCATAATGCTTGAGCCAGTCTAGAAGTAGTTCTATTTAGCCAGAATGTTTAAGCTGAATCCAGTTTAACTTCATGCAAAACTCGGCCTGTTGAGAGCTGAATTTATTGTTTGGAGAGTCTAGGTAAATCAGAGATGTCAATAAATACAATTTAAAATCCAAACCTGGTCAAACCTTAAGGAACAAGGAATTGTAGTCCATACAAGAACTTTTGAAGTCAACGTTGGTTACTCACAATAGTGGCAGGTACGGTGGGCATGGGTTGGCTGACAGGGTCGAGACCGAGGCGCATGCGCTTCGCGTTGAGACTCTCGTTCTCGCACGCCTGTGCCAGAATGTGCTCTGCCTGGACTGAGGTGAGGTGGGCAGGCGTTGGCCGCACCTGAAGCAACAAAAGAGAAGCACATTCAAAAGACTGAACTGAATTATTTACATTTACGGTGCAAGGAGAACATAAATGATAGGAGATCGAACCCTCACCGCAGCGTCCCAAGCGTTGGCCACTCCCGCCGTCACGGTGTTGCTGGCGGTCGAAGAGACGTCACCTCGGACCTTCTTGTTCCTCCTGCAGCTCTTGAGGTACGTTCTGATCCTCTTTCTCGCTCTCTCCGCGAACTCGGGAAACTGTCGCGTGCATGAGTCTATTATCGCCTGGATCTTCTCCTTGGGCTGCTTTGATATCGGCACTATCCTGTCCAGGTTCTCATCCACGAAGAGCCTCACGAACATCTGTAATTGAATACTTATATCATCCACCTTCCGTGCTAGTAGAAGATCAAAAATCACCTTCGCAATGGTAAGAGAAGAGGATTCTCAAATAAAATAAAGAAAAAAGAAATGAGACAACCAGGAGATCACAGAGCCTACTGAACGTATGTAATTAAATACTTATATCATCTGCCTTCCGTGCCAGTTAGAAGATCAAAAATAACATCTTCATTTGTTAGAGAAAAAGAAGTTTCTCAAATAAAATAAAGTAGAAAGAAAAGAGGCAACCAGGAGATCAAAAGGAGAGGTGATAAAAAAGAACTCACATTGAATGCCTTCAGCCGCTCAGGGTCATGGTGCTGAGGGTCGACGCGGTCGTCACTATCGTCATCGGACCCCCCCATCATGGGGTCGTCATCGTCCTTGCCGGTCCCCCCGGCGGAGGAAGACGTCTCGTCGTGGGCCGTCGGGTCCACCGCCGACGTCACCGAACCGACATGGATCGGACTCTGGGGACGAATGAAGTCTCAAATCAAAAATCAAATCAAAAAACGTGTATTGCACTCAAATCGTAGACAATGGGAAGCAATTAATGCCTAAGGCATTTTCCGCCAGTCTACCCTTTTAACATAAAGAGACAACGGTAGGTACATTAATACAGAGTCGTTGCAAACATATGTAAAAAAATATATTAATAATTATAATATATAACAAAAATAAAATTTAACATAAATCATACATATGCATATTTACATACAGAAATGAGACAAAATTAATGTAACTGTGTCAACAGAGAAAATCAGGGACGCAGTAGAAGAAAAAGATATTCATGATTTGAGGAGATGGTCTTTCACTAGAGCTCTGAATGTGTGGATCGATGCACACTGACGTAAACGTAGGGGGAGTTCGTTCCACATACGTGCAGATTGCATTGAGAAAGAGTTAGTGTAAAATGCTGAGGAATGAGACGGGATGGCTACGGCAAGGGTGTCGGAGGATCCCGTGGGAGGATAGGAATTGGAAACGTTTGGATAGGTATTTAGGAGCAGCAGGGTCATTCAGTCTTGTTAGCAACAATAGAAGAAATAGCTTACACGTTTCGTAGAAGTGATAAATATGGAAACGCTGCTCAACCTTAAAACTCACCGTCTGGTCGCGGTGCGGGGTGGGCAGCTTGGCCGGCTTGCCAGCGAGGCCCAGGGCGCTGTGGTACGATGCCCATAGCTCGGCCATGCTGTCTGCCGCGCCGTTGCCGACGGTACCGTCCGACACGTCGCCGTTCCGACCTGCCAGAAAACCGGGCGTTATATAACTGTAATACTGTATCCATTATCATTTCTTACTTTATCGACTCACAACAATATCCGATCACGCGTGATTTCTCTGTCTACGATTAAATGCAAGTGTCCCAAGATGTCACGAGTGAAAACATTTTACCGATGCCTATAAATTAAGCCAAACATCATCTTTGAAAAAAGGACAAATAATGCAAATTATCCAAGTCTAAACGCTGCACGGTGGGACATAATTTTCGAATAGAAATTTAAATCAACCAGGAGCGTTCAATAACAAAGCAATTATCATATGCTACTGGGGGTAGAAAGATAATGAAGAGGCGCGTCCGATCGTAATACCGTATGCATTCACGAAGGCGGCTAAATGTCAACGTGCCCGAAGGTGTACTCGTAAATAATTGACGTTGCCGCTCCTGCACCCCTGGTATTCGCATAAATTATTTTTCAAGCGTTCAAATTAATTTCGCTCTTTTTTTTTGCTTAAAAAAATTGCAGCAATTTCATAAGCGAACTGACTGGCCGAGGATACCGTCAGTGTATTTGTTATCACTAAAAAGTGGCTAAGCTGCCGCTATACGGATGATTTTTCACTGCAGTCTTACCTCACTCGATACAAACCACCGCGAAATAATTACATATTTTGCTCACGAGATATATAATTCGTATTCAGAGAGCACCTGTCAAAACATAGTACGAGATTAGCACCGGACTAACCGTACAAAAACCGGTTCAGTCCGGCGGATTAAAGTTGGTCTGCACACTCTGAATACACCTGTAAATGTTTAGTCGACTTGAAGACATAGCCCCGGTTGCAACAAGAAACGGCTGAGTTGAACTCAGCCGTTTCTTTTAGTGAACCGCGAAGAGTTCCTTCCATACTGGCCTCACAAAGTGACGTGTTTAATCATAATTTGACGTTGATTTTGATGATTTGTTCTTTCGTGCACTCGGCCCATATAAACGACGGAAACGTACTGATTACAATTTCTTCTCGTATTAAAAACTGTTTTACAAACGGGTAATTTTTTTTAAATTCTTCCGTATCAGCAACGATACACTATAACATTAGTGCGTAGTTACATTAATCTACCGGTCCAATAAAATTACCATATCTTACATAGATCAAGCCGTAAACCGCAGCCTGCCGGCGAAACAGAACTATACAATTAGAGTGCTGGTGCACATTTTGAGTTGTTTTATTCCGTTTTTGCAAATGCCAAGTGCAGTGACGCGGTGCAGCGTACGCATGCGCCTTGCATACTAATTCAGCTTGGGCCGTTTTCGGAATTTACTCGTCCTTCGTAACGTTTGGCTTGCATGCGTCCGTTGGGACGAGCATTACATCCAAATACCAAGTATTATTAACATAGTTAGAAATATTTACTGTGTTATAGGGTTCCGTACGCAAAGGGCTCCAACGGAACGTATAGTAACGTAATAGTATTCAGGGCTAGAAGTTACCGTGGAAAATAACTCGCCGGGTGAACAGGCAAGTGAGTGATTAAATCTAACGTAGTGTTATTTCTCACCATTCTAACTGCTAAGTTCAATAGGCCGAATAACACGTCATTTGACATTAGCGTGGTACGAAATACAAGTAAACATCAGATTTAATTTCTCACTTGCCTGTTCACCGGGCCAGTTAATTTACCATGGTAACCGCCCTTTTCCGTGATAATAGGCAGTATTTATTAACAGATGAAAAAATCTTATCACACAATACCGGCCGGCATGGCTTTCGCAGCCCCGCTGAATGTTCGAAAACTCATCGAGCATCTTTAGGTCCTGGCGTACGCCATATGCCGCACTTAACATAAAAAAAAACCTATGTTTTTTTCGCCGTTCATCCGCATACAAATTGGTCACGTGACACCTGTATAGCTTACACATAGGTGAGCTGAATTTCCATCTTTTGGCCTACATACATAAAAATAACTATAGTTCCAACTACTTTATACTAGTCGACAAAATTCCAGACAAAATATCTAGTCCTCTGCTTGTAACTTTACCGTTTTATTCATAGCTGGCGATATAAACTTTAAAAGTAAATCGCGTTTTGTACCGCATAACCTGACGTAAACTGGGTTTTCAATATACGTCGACAACTATAAATATAAGATTATGGACTCCATCTGGTCGTTGCTCCATGGCATGGGCCCGCGTGCACAAAGAGATATCAACTTTGAAAGGAGAATGCCCAAATTCAAGCCCTTTAGAAATCAGTCTTGTCTTTTCTTGACACATATGCGATAATTTATATTGATTATTTAAGCATATTTGTAACTATCTGAATCCTTAATTTCTTCGCCGTTTACTCCTAACATGTTGGTCACAATGGGGATGAATAAGACAAGGACAGAACATGGCATTAGTACTTCTGTTGTCACAAGACGTATTCGGGGAGCCTGCTCCGTGCCATTTGGTCCGGTAAGGGAGATAAAAGACGTAAATACGGTTGTAAAATAATCCCTATGACTATGTGAAAGATTGATGCTTATGAAATATCCATGTCGGGTTCCATAAAAAAATCATATGACGAAATTTTATTTTATTTTCTAAATTACAACATTGGTTTGCAGAAACATGCTAAAACTTTGAGGGGCCCAAAATGTATGGGCAATGGGCATTCTCCTTTGGCATTCGTACTTTTTGTGGAACATATTAACTCAAGCAAGCTTCCTTCACATATTCGTGACCTGTTTAATCATGCGTTGACGCAATTTTAACGCTGATGTCTCGTCCTGCAACCGGGCCTAAAACTGTAAACATGTAAACTCTACGCTTAAGGTGGCCCAACCCGCTCATCTCCCCATACAAAAGGGGAAAGAAGATCACGCCTAAATTTCTTGTCAGAGATCCAAAATTTTGCTCAAAATAGCTTTATTTGATTGAAGTAGATGTCTGATGACCATTGGTATTGTAAAATTGTGTTTGGTTTCCAAGTTATAACTTCCGAAAGTTCGGATTTTTCGAGCGGTTTATACAATAATTTTGGAGGTGGATTACGCAATGATAAAGTAAGAACATCTTAAAAAGATTCGTCATCAGACATAGCTTATTTAATCTTTAATTTTTTTCTCATTTTTTTTCTCATTTATTTAATTATTTATTTATTCATTTACTTATTTAGTTGTTTTCACCGTATTGGTTCTGTAGGCAGACATAATCTTATTTAATCAAGATTTATAATCTATTTGGTTTCTGTTAGATTTTTGACTACAGCGGTCGTGGTTTACTTTTAGCTATAAGTCGTTTTGAAATTAAATTTTTCGTAAATCTTACCAAATCATACACTATGCACATTGTCTTTTTTGTGGACAGGTTGCATCTTCCTCATCACGGAGCCTGTCTTATTCTTAGAAACAGAGAAGGTCCCAGAGCGCAACAGCACGGTTTTGTACCGTGCCCGCAAATGAGTTGAGGCCGCCGGGTTGGGCCACCTTAAATATGAATGAAGGCTAGCGATTTGAAAATTTAAAGTAATGCTCTCTTTATCCATTGGCCAATGCACAACTTTGCACGCCGCCTGCTAAAAACTAGCGAAATCGTCTTCCGAGCCCTAACGGAAATCTGATGATTTTTTTAGTTAATTCATTTCAGTTCAGAGCTGCTAGTCCTAGTAGTAGTATGAAAACGCGGAGTCGGCGTAAACGGCAACGTCGAAGTATTTACGTCAACGTTGAGTAAGCTGTCAAATCAAACTTGGACTCTCAAATGTTAGTTCGCTTAACGCCCGCTGCGCGCGCTCTTCAATTTCTCCATACATTTGAAAACGCCAGTCTGTCGGTTTGCCGTAAACGCCAATTAAGGTGACAGCTGGGACTACGGGCTCTGAACACGTTTCATCTAAAAACTTGACTGGGTTGACAGTTTTTACGCTTCTAAGGTGAGATCGCACATGCGACATCTACTTTGTGCTTTCTTCCCCATTCACACCGGCCAACACGACTTGCACACACACGTTCTATGAAATATGAAGCCAAGATTCATACCTTGCGCCTGACTGTGATAATTCCATGCCAGTAGCATCATTTTCAACTTCTCCGTGTCTTTAGCGAGGGCTTGACCTGCATCAGATCGTAACGATCGGCGGTAAGAACACATGCGGTAATTTGGAAAAATCAATGACATTTTTTTGTAATTCGAAATCGTGATAGGCCAATTGTTTCACGGTTTTGAGGTGGTAATTGGTCGATGCACTGTTAATAAATGTTTTATCTCAGAATTGGCATGTTTTCAATCGGAAAATGTATACTGAACGCTTCGCTTTTCAATCAATTACCACAACTCAATGTACTGATTTGATGCAAGTAAACTTTACGAATCTCTTCCGTCGCCATGACTTAGCTCATTGGCTATGGTAACGTTTTCTTCATAATTGTAGTGTTTACTGACCTCCATAGTTGTCGTCGTCATTGAGATCTGCCGGTTCCGGTGTAAGGTTATCCTGTAACAAAAGAAAATTGTTTCATTATGAACCTTCCATGTAACTGAAAATTTAAAAATAATTTATCTTGCCCTCATGGCGGCATTGAGCATGGATGGGAAAACGCCCAGAACCCTAAGTCATCGTGCTATGCTATGATAACAAAGGGTAGAGCAGTAGATGCAGCCGCACTCCCCTCGGATCATTCCCTCGTTGCCTCGATATTGTTCACGTGGTTAACTGATGCTAGGGTTGCGAAAACTATCTTTATTGTTTCATTAACGATAACCTTTTACACGTAGATACAGCAGCGGATTTACACATTTCCCGCCAGTAGGCTATTTAAACTTTGCCGTCCTCTTTCCCGTAATTAGTATCATTGTAATTAGTGTAATTGTAAACTAGGAGATCTATGTTCAGTACCTACATTATTTTTACAAACCAACGATTTAGTTCACGATGCATAGTAGTTCAGATCACATCGTTTTAAGTAGGCGGAGGAACGTATACTGCATTATACGCATTTTATTATTTATTTGTTAGCTTTATTATGCTGAAAGTTTCTGATTGGAGTGTAAAAAATTATGTTGTCCCTGAATTCGCCGCCCCTAAAATGTGCTGCCCTAGGCTCCAGCCTGCTCAGCCTGCTAGTAAATCCGCCACTGCGTAGATAATCTGTAATGATGGCTGAACAAGTTTAGGGTGTTTCTTTAGAAATAGATAGACGTAGAACGTGATAACTAACACATACAGAATGTTTTACTTAACAAAAATTAGCAGTTCAAACTATCGCCAGTATTGCGCATCAGACATTTTCAGTTTTGGGTTACATAACACACACGAAACACTGTATAGGACAAAGGCGAGTTGTTTATAGATTTTGCCGGTGTATGAATTCACGATCCGGAAACTGCGGCTATTTCCGCTGAAATGTCAGGACGGGTACAGCGCCGGGTTTCCCTGGCGGGAATTACAGTGTCGCCGCTGTATGCCGTAATGGCGCACGCAGGACGGGCGAGGCGGGCCCCGAGTGGGGTGTGCCAGCATCCAGGTGTCGCTCTGTGGGAGTGACGCCACCTCGCGGCGGCGACCTACCAGGCGAGTATGGGAGGGGGGGTGTATCCGCTGTCAGCCGGTCCACCTACTGGCCAGTACTGCATCGGGCCCGCCCGCTGTTCCCGGAATAGTTACGCGAGCAATGATGTGTTACGAAATTGATTGTGATGAAAAACCCTTTTCCTGGGGGGATCATCTATCAAAGATTTTGAGACAATGTGAATTCATAACAAAACATTCGTTTGACACCGCGTCATAATGTTTTCGTTTGATTCAAATAAGTAGAGTGTAGAGTTGTTTCCAGTTAAAAAATTAGGATGGATACGAATCGCTTCGCACTCATACGTACGATGTCATACGCAAAGGAGATGGGCAAAATCAAATACCATAATAATACCATAATATCGATACCATTGCCGAATCGACATGATTCACATCCCACTATACGAATGTATCACAACCGGAATGCACAAAATGAACAGGATTTTTTTTATATTTGATAGCGTTGTGCCGAATGGGCTGATGCGTGGCCATCACTGTTCAGCAAAGTGCCTATTCACAATCGGCCCCACATATGTTTGCATATGTCGCAAGCCAGACAAATACAAAATCAGCAAATTTATAGAATTCAAATTCAAATTAAAAAAAACTTTAATGTAATTATAAGAAAAAGAGAAAAAATCGTTTTTTAACCGTCGCACTAGGCTTAGCCTGGATTTCACCAATTGCTGATTTATCATAATCGACACTTAAAGGATCTTTGCTACAATGGTGCTGATTATCTTGTACTGGTATTGATTGTCAGCTGGTAAGACATGCCCTTAATATGTGCTGATTAAGCTAATCAGCACATGGTGAAAAATGCCCTTAGCCTGTATTCCGATGGCTAGGTATGTACTTTATATTTTCTGTTTGTATCTAACCTCAACTATATTAACCTAAAATAACCTCATTTAACCTAATAGAATTGTTTCATAATATTTCAATAATGCGGCCGCGCATGCATAACAGGATAGGACATAGTGGGGTAGGCAGCAATTACAGAAGAATCACATTACAAAAGGGTCCCCAGTCATCCGCAAGAATAACGTGTTCAACTGGTTTTTTATAAATAGCTGATCGACACTATTCTAGGGGAAACTTGTTGTAATAAACCGTCCGTACACTCCATTTACCTACACGAATGTTTTAAGGCTGTTCCGACCCATATAAAGTTGTTTGCACACATAACGCAAAAAGTATTGCACTTTAAGCCACGAATTCATAATAAAAGTTTAATATAGTCATATTACTTGCAGCGAAAACAATTTCACAATTTCAGGATTATTGTTTTTGTTACAATTTATTTAAATACGATTTTTATTTAACAGCGCCATCTAACGGTGTAAAACTTCTAATCGGCAATCCTGAACCTGAAATTGTGAATATGTTTTCGCTGCAACTACTATGGCTATAGTATAAATATTTTTGACGAATTCGTGCCTTAAAGTGCAATACTTTTTGCGTTCTGTGTAAAAAAAACATTGTATGGGTCGGAACATCCTTAAGAAACAGAAATAACAAAATGGCCGCCGCCTAGTAGAACCAATTATCATAGGATAAGCATGGGATACACCAGGGCAGCAGCACGTAAGGGGCTGTTTGACTTCAGTGCTTGATAATTATTTAATTAGTACAGTCCGTGCCGGGTCAACGCTCGCGAACCTACGAATCGATAATGTGGCTACAAATGCACCTTACTACCTATGCACTCCCGCTACTGCCATCTGGCGGCTAAGAGCTAAATATAGTGGACTAGGGTGGATTATCGATACAGTCAAGGACTTCCCTGCCCCCTTACATAGGCGGACAGGACTTACATAACTTAATATCATTAGGATTCTAGCACTCTCGAGTCATTGATTTAATTAATTTCTCCACCAGGACGCTTCATGAAACCAGCCAATATGAACCCACATCTGAATGTCTCGATTATTAATTGAACCAATAGAAACATTATAGAGCTATTAAATCGGTTTAACACAACCCACAGATCCCAGAATAGCTTAAAAACAATCTGACGGTCACATTTGCTTTTCACTTGTTTTAAATTCACTATGTATTTAAAATTTTCGAGGGCAAACATCGGTAAAAATAAAAGAAAACTGTCCAACAGTCAACGGCACGACTCATGAATGAAACTAAGCCTTCATATTCACTTACCGACACACTCAAACCGCACCCGAAAACGCTCGTAAAGACGCGTCCGACACGCGAAATTCCAACACACGCGCGGATATGCGCGTGTATGAGTAAGACGGAGACGTACGAAAATAGACGAGATTTTCATTCAACAAGTGGTTACTATTGAATGCAAAACTGAACTTACGACGCGAGACGTGTAGCATGCGCTCTCGCTCTAACTGCTGCGTCGTGAATTCTAGAGGTGGTACACTCTTGACATAATAAGAGGTAGTACACTCTGGACAGTATAATCACGGCTGTTTGAATTTGGCTACCATGAAAATCATTGGATTTTTATTGTCCCACATACATTATTTTGCGCCTGGCCTAGGGCAACACTGTCTTTTAAGAGTTAGCACATGAAAAAAAATCCCCATTGATCGGGAAATTATTTACAGCCTGCTGTAAGAAAAAAATTGAGGAAATGAAAATTACTATTTTAGGTAAATAATATTATTAAAAAAATAACTAAATTTAATCTTTCATCGTTTGAATAAAAAAATGGGGGTTGTAGAAGTCGGGTTACTTGCTACCGCTATTTTTATTTTCTTGAATTCTACGAATAAAATAATCCCCAACGTCAATCCCGGAGGTTATAACTCTGTCAAACGATATTTTTTGCCATTCAATTTAGATTAGGACTTCATACAGTATTTTTTTTATTTCGTTATAATCTAACAAGGCGTTTTCGAGTACAACTCGCGATGGTATCAAACCACTACTACTACTCCCCTTCCGGGAAAACAGCGTGACGGTATGTGTGTATGTATGTATGGCTAACCTAAACCACAAACATATCTTCACAAAGTAATAATTACTTAACAAAAAATACCCTTAGCTTAAAATGAATAAGCAGTGGGTAACTGCATTGTTATAATGGCAACACTCCTGCACCGCCTTTCAAGATGGCGACCGTTTAGTTCCGATTTTGGCTACGCGCAAAAAGAGCTATGTGGCACTTAATAATACATTGTTTTAAAGACACTTTCGTTCGTTTCGAGGGACAAAGCCAGGTAGAATCATGGTAAGTGAACTCGCCAGGTCAGTAGCAGGTGAACTGGCAAAATGGTGATTAAATCTGACGTTTAGTTGCATTTCGTACCATGCTAACTGTCAAACGATGTTGATGATTCGGCCAAATTAACTTAAAATTCACCCTTTGTCGTGGTACGAAATGAAACTGGAGAGTTTTTTAACTGCTGTATATTCAGTTGTTAACCTTGCTGTATATTCGTAACGTACTTAGTTCTTTTTACTGAGCACTTTCTGTAATTAAAGTGTCCTTACTTCATGGTCGATTATATATACATACATATCACGGTACCTGCATACATATGTGAGTCGAATGTATGCATTTCGCTGCGAGTTTATGTCATGTTTCGAAAACCCTTTACAGTGCGTTGTGAAAAGATGGTTGAAGCGAAAAATATAATTGTCCGTGTTTTCAGACCGTTTCAACGAATCCGTACCTACTCCACGTCGAGAAACCGTAAGTTAGCCAACGAATAATAACATATCCTGTCACGTTTTATAATCCGGGCGGTGCGGCAGTGAAATGACTCAGAAACGGTTCGTTCTCAAGAGCCTAATGTCAACCACAACGGGGTGCTCTGAGTCTCTGCGGAGGGTGCACTGGACATAGGTACGACGCGGAGGAAAGGGATGCAAGTAACTTCCATGGTAGTACCTCTAGAATAGACTGAGCATAGAGCACAATCGGTTGGGGTGAGTTGTGGGTCCCCAACAAGACGGACCGCTCGGCGCTGAATTGAGTCCAATGACGCCAGCAGGTCCTGGGGACTACCTTCCCATATGTGACTACAGTATTCCAATTCTATTCAGGTTTGACGAAAGGCACCCGACGGCAGATCCATGCGGCAGAGTTTGAGAAACGACCTTAGTTCTCAAAGGCCTAATGTCAACCGCAAAGGTGTGCTCAGATTCTCTGCGGCGGGTTATCGGTCGGACGGGCGGGAACAAGGAATGCAACACAGAGCACAGTGGTTGGTGATGCAATGTATTATAATATAATATAGTGCGGATAGCGGGTATGTTATGTCATGGACGGATGACCAATATCGACCAGTGCGGGGGCGGCGATGGCGTCTTGGGGTGGCGTGACGCCCCCACCCCTGCCGCTAAGTACCGAGGTACAAGCTTGCTGGGTACTTGTCGCGTAGACATATGTGTCTGTACCTATATACGTATGTGCCTATACCTATTTACTTTGCAGGCACTACGTAGGCGTTGAACCTCTGACATGGTTTCAATAATTCGGTGCTTGTATTCGATATCCCTTAGATATTTGAGTGCGTAACGAAATACTTTTCTTGGAAACTATTTTCGTTCATCCCATTTTATTAAACTGGACATACATGGGTAATACTACACTTATTATATCCATAAGTCCAACTCACCCCATGGGAACTAGGTTTTTTTTAATGCGACCTGACTGACTGAACTACCGTTATGATATTAGCCCAATACACCACATTCCCGAAGGAATTAGGTGCCATGCCAGGACCTTCCCTTTATGAACACGGCTACATAGAACTGGAAAACACGGACTATTTTTCATTACCGCTTCGATCATCTTTTCATCCAATGCGTTGGTACCAACCCGGGCGGGGTTAAACCCTACCACCTAGTAGGGAAAAATAGAAAGAGAAAGACAGTGGTGCTTGTTGGAATTGAACCCAGACCTCTGGTACGCTAGGCCAGTCCCCGCGCCACTGGGCTACGAGCCGCTCATGGAGTCGCAAGGTGCCATGCCAAGACCTTCCTTATATTGCACGGCGACATGGTACTTAAAAGAAAACACGGACAATTTTCATTGCCGCTTCGAACGTCGTTCATTCAATGCGATGGCGCCGGCCCTGACGGGGTAAACCCTACCGCCTAAGGAGCAAGTAAGGGCTTTAGAAATGCCGGAACACACAAAATAAAATACTTGTTTGTGGTGCTTTTCTTTACTTCAAAACTAAACTGCGAGATAAGAGTGGTCTGTCATTCAATTCTTGTGTTAGTCTAGACGTCTGGTACAACTAGGCCAGATCCGATAGCAGTATATCGCATATGACAGCCCGTTATATAATGTTACTGCGGTTAGATAACGTGGATTATACTACAATTATACCGTAGAACCATGTTACGCTTCTAGTACTGAGCCGGTAGTCTAAGTTGTCACCTAAATTGGCGTTACGGCAAACCGATCGACTGGCGTTTTCAAATCTATGGAGAAATTGAAGAGCGCGCGCAGCGGGCGTTAAGGGCCTGAGTGGTCAGTCTGAGTTCTCACCTAAATTGACGTTTAAGGTGGCCCAACCCGGTGGGACTAACTCATTTGCGGGCACTGTACAAAACCGTGCTGTTGCGCTCTGGGACCTTCTCTGTTTCGAAGAAAAAGACAGGCTCCGTGATGATGAAGATGCAACATGTCCACAAAAAAGATAATGTGCATAGTGTATGATTTGGTAAGATTTACGAAAATTTTGATTTCGAAACAACTTATAGCTAAAAGTAAACCACGACCGCTGTAGTCAAAAATCTAACAAAAACCAAATAGATTATAAATCTTGATTAAACAAGCTACATATGTCTGATGACTAATCTTTTTAAGATTTTCTTACTTTATCATTGCGTAATAAACCACCAAAGTATAAAACGCGCGAAAAATTCGAACTTTCGGACCTCATAACTTAGAAACCAAACACAATTTTACAATGCCAACGGCCATCAGACATCTAGTTCGATCAAATAAAGCTCTTTTGAGCAAAATTTGGGATCTCTGATAAGAAATATGGGCGTGATCTTCTTTCCCCGTTTGTATGGGGAGTTGAGCGGGTTGGGCCACTTTGAGGAACTTCGAAGTTACGTAAAACTACGGACTTCCGATTTGTACGAAAACGCGCAGTCGGCGTAAACGGCGTGACGTATTTACGGTGTTGGTGAGTAAGCTGTCAAATCAAACTTGGACTCGCAAATGTTAGTTCGCTTAACACCGACTGCGCGCACTCTTCAATTTCTCCATACATTTGAAAACGCCAGCCGATCGGTTTGGCGTAAACGGCTCTTTTTCACTTTTCCCGCTCTCCCCGCATCGAACTGCACACAACTATCATATCTGTACAATTAAAGCACAGACCATGTATCCGCCTATGTACATGACGCGAGTACAAATGACTATGTACCGTTATGTAGGTACTAGGCATACATAGGTTTGCTGCAGTGGCGGTACCCGTTGCCGGGTACCGGGACACCCGCCGCTCCACGGCTATAATTGGGCTGCGGGAAGGCTGTTGTCGATATCGAGTGGCGGGGAACGCGACATCACTACGGGGGGTTTCAGCGGTTCTGTTGTCAGTCAGCTAGTAGCCAAGTGGCGCGACGCATAGCCGTTCGATATTTGAGGTGAAGCCACTCTGGGCGCGGTGGGATTCTGGATGGGTGACTGCTTTCGAGCGTTGAGGCTAGTCTTGGTTCGGATTACACGTTAAACTGTAGGTCCCCAGCCTTACTTACTAGGTGCTAGGATTAATACGAAAGCAGTCCGTGTTTTCCATCCACTAAAAATTTAGCCGATAAATATAAAGAAGGTCCTGGCCGGCACCTAGTTCCCCTTTGGCTTAGTGGCTAATATAACACTAGGTATGAGTACAGTTTCTTAACAAAAACCAAACATAAATATGCTAGGTTTTTCCTAGTTCAGTGACATATTCCGTATGGAACTCAGGCCCACAAAAAATATATTGACTGAAAATGCTTTTTTTTCGATACATCGGCAACCAGGACAGCATCAGCAGTCAGGTATAGCCGTCAGCATATAATCATTAAATACCCAAGCGCCGCCGCCGAGGGGGCGCTGATGACGCCGCCCGCGGCCTCCCGCGAGCGGGCACGGCGGGGGGGCGGCGGGGGTTCGGGGGGAGGGGGGCGCAGGGGGGCCACCTCCTCGCGTGTCACCGCCCCGGGTACATGCGCCACCCGGCGAATTATGAAAATACGAAAATTATTCGATTCCAGGCAGGTCCGCGCCATAAAAGAAAAAAAATCAGAACCGAAGAAAAACTCAACAAATCAAAAAAATATTCGTCCCTTTCAAATACACGCTCGTTTGGACCAAATTACGGTCGAGTGCGCAATGTCTGGATTTCGACCATGGAAGTAATAAGTAATACTAAGTAGTTATAGTACATCCTAATTTTTTATTTCGACTGTGAATAACTCATGACATTAGTTCGATAAGGACGTAAGTCAACGGCAAAATTTTTAAAATACAAGTAATTTCGATAATGATTATCGAAATTGTTGATTTTAAAGCTTTTTAATTGTAATCAAAAAAGAAAATATTTAGATTGATGATTTAGCTATTATTTAAACATGAAACTGTAAATCTCTCGTACTTTGATTTAATTAAATTAGGCTGTTCTCCGCAGGTCCGCATTTCTCAACCGATTCTCGTGAAATTTCGTCAGGAGGTTTTATAATTATTCAGATTTTTTTTTTGTCAATTGAAGTTTCAATTTAGTGCAAATCTAAGAAAATATATGGAATGAAATCTCCGATTCTAGACCAGGTACAAAGGTAATTCATTCAAGTTCAGTCAGGTGGCATTTTTTTATGCAACTCAGCCTCAATAGCCCAGTGGCGCGACACTTCGGCGATCGCTCTCCGAAGTTAAGCAACGCTGGGTCCGGTCTGGTCTTGGATAGGTGACCATTCGACCGTTGAGAGAGGCTGGCCGTGGTTCGGATTCCACGTTAAACTGTAGGTCCCCCCTTCCTTACTTACTAGGTGCTAGGGTTAATCCCGCCCGGGTTGGTACCATCGCATTGAATGAACGATGGTCGAAGCGGCAATGAAAATTGTCCGTGTTTTCCATCCAGTTCAATGTAGCCATGCAATAAAAGGAAGGTCCTGACATGGCACCTAGTTCCCATGTGGTGTGTTAGGCTAATACCATGACAGAAGTTGTGGTATAAGCCATCCATGTCCAGTCACATAAAAAAAACATGACTGGCATACGAGCCCGATACACATATTTATATATTTATTTATTTATATTTAATGCACTAAAAAAATGGGCTAAAGGCGCATCTTAATTCCGGAGGCATTCTACCTGTCTACCTATGATATTAGCCCGACGCACCACGTTATTACGCAGAAATTAAGTACCAGGCCAGGACCTTCCCTTTGCGAGCACGGCTACATTGAACTGGATGGAAAACACGGACAATGATTAGCTGATACTTTGACCATATTTCATTTAATACGATGGTACCAACCCGGGCGGGCTTAACGCAACCCTAAGTATGGAAATTTACCTTCGTTTATCTATGGACTCTTTGCTATGGAGCAGATCGCAATCGTGAAGAAATGGATTTATCCAACACAGAAAGAGAAAGAAAACGAACATGCGACCTGAATGACATGCGAAGCTCCGCGCTTGCTGTCCAAATTAATTTATGGGTAGGGAACCATCTCGTGCGATAAAAAATAATGCAGCAGAGGCGTGGCGGCACCGCGGCGTACTAAGCCTAGCTTTCGCTCAGCACCGTTAGCTTTAGCTGCGCTCTCCTTTCAAAGGCGAGCCAGGGCGGCTTTGGCATCTAACGGGCCGTCTTAGCCGCCCATTTACTGCTCCCCTAGTATCCGCCATTCGCCTTTCAGCCCTGTATTCATGGAACGCACGTGAGTTCGATTCACAAATGAAAGTGAATCGCTTAAACGCGTCATAAATGATTAGTTTACGTTGTGCCATCGCACTGTAATTATAATAAATTAGTATAATAATTAGGAAGGAACATTAGTGGGAGACTCTTGTGAAAAGGTAAAGAGCGAGTAGCGGTAATTCCATGACTAATAAAATGTAAGTCAGGGTTGACCCCTTACGAAATTTCCAAAATATTTTTTATTTATTACCACAGAAAAAGTAGAAATTTAAGATTTATTTATGGAACCTAACCCGAAGGAATAAGGTAACGTCTCTCTATGAGCACGGCTACACTGATCTGGATGGAAAACACGGACAAATTTTAATTGCCGCTTCAACCATAGGTTCATCCAATGCGGTGGTACCAAACCGGGCGCGCTTAAACCTGGTAGTTGGGGAAGGGGACCTACGGTTTTGCATGGGATCTTGAGATATTTAGATCATGCGCAGCATTATTGTCATCATATGAAACATTAACCTCCAGCACTCATGCCACGAACCCCCTATCAACCAGTGATTCACAGGTGACTGTGAATCACCGGCGAATGTGAATTACGAGATTAACCCCTCAGCTGTGCTCGCTTGGTATTTTTAAAGCGCGGACTGCCAGGTGGGCCCGCTTCCCATCACCTCTCGCCCCCCTCCCGCCCCTGGGGGGGCGCCCCGAGCACCCCTCTTTAAGCCCACCCGCTCAGTACACCGTAATACCATAACGGGTGCGTGGTACCTATGACGAGATTACGTGTACGCACTGTACATAAGCCCGTATGTATCAGTGGCACTGCGTGTACATGGGGCGTTAGATAGAGCCTATCTGGGTCGATGACCTATGTACATGCGAGGGTACCCGGCCTGCGCTTCCCTGTCATCGGTGCAGTAATTACATAATACCGAAAATATTCGTCACAAAATACATTCGGAGCGAACAAAGTCCGGTATTAACCGGATCGGAATGGCCGCCAGTCGCCCCGCCATGCAAATATAAGCTTGTGAAATAACTGGCCGATTCGGAAGCAAATTTTGCACGTTACATAAAGCAACATTCAATTGGCAGTGTGATCAAGTCGTATTCACTACGTATAAAATTCACAACGCATAAAAGCAATTTTGGACAAAACATCACAACCATGCATATCGTATAAAATCGGGGAACGGCAGAACGTATAAAATGCAGATCGTATAAAATGATGTTTCGACGAAAAAATTAAAACCCTGCAAAACGTATAATCGGAAGATCGTATAATTTTATACGTAGTGCATGAAGAAGTTGAAAAGATAAAATAACTGTTTTCTTCATGCCTATCGTATAAAAGTCACAACGTATAAAATTTTCGCATATGCATCGAGCCTTAGATTCAATCGAAAACTGTTTATTTAACAATAAAAGAGAACCATGCATATCGTATAATGTGAAAAATGTTCATTCCATAAACGCCCTAAACATCATACATTTAAAGTATATACTCGCGCGTCAATTTATTTGTTCTCAATTCACCAAAAAATGGTAAGGTTAGGTTAGGTTGGGCTAGGTTCGGTTAGGTTAGGTTAGGTTAAATTAGGTTAGGTTATATTAGATTAGGTTAAGTTTGTGGCAATATTTTCCTCCGTAACAAATACGGCTTTGTAGCAATTTCAGCTTTAAATACTCATAAAATTTAGTTTAGTAGTAATAAATTTAGTTAAAAGTTTAAAATAAAAATCAACTGGTTTCGTCATGCAAATTGAGACCAAATAAATTCGCGCGCGAGTTTTTTTTTTTTGCCGGGACTTGGATGGCTAATACCACACCTTCTGTCATGGTATTAGCCCAACACACCACATGGGAACTAGGTGCCATGCCAGGACCTTCCTTATATTGCACGGCTACATTGAACTGGATGGAAAACACGGTCAATTTTCATTGCCGCTTCGACCATCGTTCATCCAATGCGATGGTACCAACCCCGGCGGGATAAACCCTACCACCTAGTAATTAAGGAAGGGGACCTACAGTTTAACGTGGAATCCGAACCACGGCCAGCCTCTCTCAACGGTCGAATGGTCACCCATCCAAGACCAGACCGGACCCAGCGTTGCTTAACTTCGGAGAGCGATCGCCGAAGTGTCGCGCCACTGGGCCATTGAGGCTTGAGTACATACTTTAAATGTATGACGTTGAGGGCGTTTATGGAATGAAGTTTTGTTCGCATTAAACGATATGCATGATTCTCTTTTTTTGTTGAATAAACAGTTGTCGATTGAATCTAAAGCTCAACGTATAACATGCAGATACTAAAATTTTATACGTTATGCATGAAAAAAAGTATTATTTAACTTTTCAAGCTCTTCATGCACTCCGTATAAAATTATACGATCTGCTTACTTTACGTTGTGCATGGTTTTTAATTTTTCGTCGAAACATTATTTGCATTTTATACATTCTGCCGTTCCCCCGTGTGATCGACCCACGGATAAGCTGCAAAGCGAAGAAAGAATTTTTCATCTCGCTAGTAAACGATAAACAGTCACCTTTAAACCTGGGACTGCAGAAAATTGTTTTCCCGCAATCATGTATGATAATCCGACCACAAATAATATACAGATGACGTTTCCGTTCACGACACGGAATTCTGGCATCCCTCTCTCTTAAGGCGCTAGGTCTAGTCAACTCGAAGCACTATACGATTGTATCTTCAAATGGAACTTTAGTCTAATTGCTCGTTTGTATTTTTTGGATATATTTATCTCTAAATATACATATAACTTGCATTAGAAATTTGGAAGTAAATGATGGCTATATATTTGTAAAAAAATACATTTATTTATTTTTCCACCTTTAGTCAAAACATTATGAAATGAACACGTTTAGTACAATGTGTTTAATGAAAAATGGGAAGACAGGTAAGCAAAAACAATTTGATCGTTAGAAGAGGAATCATACTTTGTAATGAAGTATTTTTTAATTCTCAGACTAAGTTAGTTTACTTGGGATGTCTCGTCAGACCACGCGTTTTGGGTGGTACCAGCGCCTTAAGGGCCTGGTACTAGCCAAATCGCAAAGTTAGACGAGGCACCCCAAGTTAACTAACTAAGTCTGACGATTATAAGTGTCATTCTTACAATATATGATTCCTTGTCTAGGAATCGAATTATTTTCGTTAATGTATGTTACCTTTTTCTATACAAAATACATTGCGGAAACGGTGTCCATTTCCGAACTTTTTTGACTAAATGTAGAAATCTAAAAGCAAATGGAATTTTTTGTTTATGCATATATGCTGTTTTTGCTTATATCTAGAAATCGAATTACTTTCAGATTTCTAATGAGAAAAATCAACTTTTTTATTTTTATTATTATTTAAATAAATGATGGAATAAAAAAATATTAACAATCCATTATCAGTCTGGAGTTCTATTTGGATTTGATGAAGCGTTTCACTACATATTATTACATTTGTTAAAAAGTGCATTTGTATGGCGCGAGTAGTTGGCTAGTCCTAGCGCCTTAAGGTGGGACCGTAAGCTTAAGAAATTTACACTCCCCATGCAAACGTAGTTCACATACATTTCAAAACTACGGTTCTAATTGAATTTATGTATAGTATCTAATATTAGGCAACACATGTCTGTGTCTGCATGTTTTTTTTTTTCGAAAAAATTCTTCTGTGCCAAACATAGAGAGAAAAAAGTTTGTATTAATATTTTCTTTTTGCTGTAATTTTTCCCGGAATTAAATTTTGAAAACAACAAAAACTTGCCGCTTTGGACATTCGTAACCTGATATTAGATACCACTGACATTAGTAAGTGTTACATATAAGGTATTAATAACCTCAGATCAAAAAGGAAGCAGATATGCCATCCTCGATGCCATCTAGCGCGATTACTAACAGACCCGCAGTCCTCAATTTTCTAAAACTACCACTCCAACTTAAACGTAATGCCACAAGCAAATATAGTCGCAGGCGCATTGGAGGGCATGCGTGGATGGGAATTGACTTGGTGAATGCATTCGGGGAGCATATTCGCGCGCGGTGGCAATTTCGGGATATGTGGCATACGACGCGCGGCCAGCTTACCATACGATTATATGCACACATTGGTCATACGGCGGAGTCGCGATATCTGTGGGTAAAATAATAAAATGCAGAGGTACAGCTATAGAAGTAATTTGAAATTGGTACCTACCTCTTGGACTATGTATAAATCCATACTAATATTATAAATGCGATAGTAACTCTGCCTGTCTGTTGCGTTTTCACCCCTAAACCGCTAAACAAATTTAGATGAAATTTGGTAAAGAAAGAGTCTGGACCTTAAAAAGGACATAGGCTACCTTTTGTGGAAAAAAATACACTCAAATGGGCTCAAATAGGGAATGAAAGTACTCATATAATATCCAGGAAATAATTCAGCCAAACATCAGTCCAAAACAACATTGACCCGAGCGGAGCCGGGTACCTCAGCTAGTAATGAATAAGCCAATGAAATTCGTTGAGATTACAAACAGTCGACGACTTGCTTAAAGATGGCCGCACTAATTCACTCCGAATCTCGGAGCGGCGATGTTCCGAAGCGATGTGACTCCGCGCGGCTGGCTCCGTGTTCCCTCCATGGCATTACTCCGCTGTCAAGACGGGCGGGCAGGGCCGGAGTCGCGGGGGGCGAGGGGGGCCACAAGGGTCGGGGTGGCGTAGGGTCGGGGGCTCCGAGCGTCGCGGTCACAATTCGGCGCGCACGCCTAGGGCTATAATAGGGACTCTCGTTGGCGGGAATTATAGTAACTAGGTTACTTCTCTTGAAACTGGGAGTCGGTTTGACTTTTAGAGGGAATTGAGTCGCCATTTGTCGGATGTATTTCTTTAGTGTCGAATAGTTTTCATTACAGACGTTCATTCGTTAGTTGAGGGTAGTCATCACACATATCTAGTGTACACGATGTACACAAACAGTGGTCAGAGACTAAACGGGTGTGATTCTGTGCCCGAAATTTAATATTGACATGCCTTTCTGTCGAAACCTATACAAAATAAGGGGAGACGAACGAAAATGTTTGGTCTTAAAAATATTTGTCTAGTTTCGTGTACATTTATATATTTTTTTTCAAACCCAGTGCTGAGGGACCAAAGATAATCACAAAAGCGAAACCCACCTCACCTCGCGAAGCCATGCTACGCGAGGCACCATACCAGCAGATTTGCTGACTATCGCTGAGTTATCAAGCTTATTCAAATTGCTTTTGAAGACTCCAAATGAGGAAAAGAAGCCCCACCTTATTGCACTCAGACTCGGAAAAGCCGTTCAATTGAGGAGCATTTACTACATTATCATTTACTAAGGCCTGAATTAAATATTTGTATGTACATTCATTAATCATATTTATCAAGGTAATGTCACGATCCTGTTTCCACGTAATGACGGGTGAAAAGCTTTTATTTAACAAAATAAATATCATGCTTCACCTTTCGATGCTATTACTAGTTGAATAAACGCAGTGACAATGTTAACTGAATCGTTGCTATGTCAACCATACTGGAATGTGTCGATCTCAAATTCTGACACGACAAGGACATTTCCAAATGAAGTTCCACCAAAATAACTTCACACGCACGTGGAGGTAGTTCGCTTTTAGTGTGTTATCTTTAATTTAGTAAATTGGACAAGAATTTTAATAAAAAGAGTGGCGCCCCCCCCCCGCCCCCGCCCCTCTGCCGCCCCGCTACCGCCCCTCTGCCGCCCCGCTACCGCCACCGCCGTGCCAACCGCCCGTGTGGTATCATTCAAGACTGAACCAATATAACATATTCTGTGACCCAACTACTATCCGCTAGTGTAAATAGCTTCGAGAAAGGATGGGATAAGCAACCGAAACGCATTCAAATAGCGGCACCGTAGCCACTTTTTAGTGATAATAAATACACTGACGGTAGCGCCGACCAGTCAGCTCTCTTACAGATCCGTTTAATCCTGATACTCTCGAGATCCAACGACACGTAAGCACTGCACAGAACGCTATTTAGCGCAAAGAATATTTTGATGTTGCGTCCCAAATTGTCACTTCCTTGTTACGCTATAGTAGCCATATTGTGGGCGATAGCAATCCTGATTTTTACTTCAACCTCCAAGTATTTTAAGAGATTGCTCTCATAACATATGTACAATTATTAGTTAGGATCCGGACGGATTTAACACAGCCGGCCAGAATTTTAACTTGTCTTCTCTTTATCATCTCTGCCCACCCCTCCGGAGAATCTTCGTGATGGTACGTTTGCAAGTATGTCTTTACTATACCGTAGCTTTTTATACACAATTTCGCTGTGCATGTGTTAGTAATTCTTGACTCTCCGTAAACGGCTTGGCCTATTTTACACATTTTTTATTTTTATTTTTGAAGTTGCCTCGATAGTTATTATCTATCTACCACCAGGTAGGTGGCAGTGTCAAGATCCAATTTTTTTCTTAACTGACCAAATGAGTAACACACCTGAAAGTTTCTGATAACACTTTACCGGGCGTCGCTCGGGTGATTGTCCAAAACGAAATTGGCCCGAGCGGAGCCAGGAAAGTCAGCAAGTTTAGCTATAAAAAAAAAATCAGACTGTCTTGCAGAGATATTCCGAAAATAGTCTGAAATATGTGTATCAATAAATTACTCATGCCTCAACTATCACACTCGTTATCAGTAAGTCCGTTATAGATTTCTACTGCTTTTACGAGAATGCTTCACTCCGGCACAACCGCGCCCCCGTCTCGGTGCCGCCTATCTCTTGGCGTGTCTGTCGGGGGCGTCGGGGGTGTGCGCCCCCGCGTTCCTCGCAAGTAATTACCGAGGGGGCCGCCGGGGAATCCGGCCCCCACCGCCGGCGCCGCCTGCCGCCGCCGCCCCCCCGCCGCGCGGGGGAGCGCCGGGAAATAAGTAAAAACAATATTTTTATACGGAAACACCGCGCCAGAAGCGAAGACGGCGACAAATGGACAACGCAAATAAATCGGAATGCTTTTTCGTTTTTATGTTATTCCCATGGATGGTTAATACCACACCCACCGTCATATTAGCTCAACACACGGAATTAGGTGCCAAGCCAGCGCATTATTTTTTAGCATTGATGTGGATGGAAAAATGTTCATTGTCATTTCGACCTTCTATTCATCCAATGCGATGGTACCCACCCGGGCGGGGTTAACTCTACCATCTAGGGGAAAGAGACCTACAGTTTTACGTGGATACCGAACCATTGGGCACCTTGCTTTCATAAGGAAATGCACTTATCCAACTCAGAAAGATAAAGAATGTGGTGCATAAACGGGGCCGAAATTTGAACCCAAGACCTCCGACATGAAAGGCAAGTCCACTCGCCCCTGAGCTATGAGCCGCTCAAACCTGGGGGGGTCGGAATGCTAATTATTTTATTCGGACATCATATTCTAGCGATTTCGTTAGCAGAATGAAATTCTGGAAATTCTGGTCCAACCGGGCTTGGAAACTGTCGTAAAAAGTCCAGTTGCACTTTTTACGAGCAGAGCGAAACAGTTCGAAACAAAAACGAATACAGTGCGCCGCCGAGGTGATATGAGATGGGCACATGCCGCGATGACCTGGTTCTGCCCGTATTTGCCGACAGTGCAGCTGCCACACTCATCGGATCCTACACGCGCAGTGTATGCGTATAGCTGACTCGCCCTAAGTAAAAACACATGCATTCGGATCGTGAAAATGTGGTCGACGTGGGAGTTCATTGATCGTTTCTTACAAACCGTGCGAACTTAGGTGAGCTGATATTGTTTTGTCAATTCAGTTTTGGATCAGGAACACAGATACAAGTCAATTTATTGAACTGACCACGGAAGAGACAAAGAAGGAGAGGCTTTATGTGGCCGTAAAGAAAGCCGGGTTCACGTCTCGTGTGCCCCAGAAACGCTCCAAAACGTCTGCGACTATGTCAGCATGTAGCGCGTTAAATTTGTCTTGGTTTGAAATGGAGTTGTTGATGTGCTAGATGGCGCATCTCATTCCTTTTTTGATCTGAGGGTCTACTTACCGATAGTCCTCCGACAATCCTTCATAACCAGTCCAAGTTGTTACTAAAATTGTATTGTGTTTCAGTGTGTCGTTCAGTTCAGTGTTAGTTCGTTGGTCTCACTTTTTCTGTGTTTTTTCTGTGTTTCCTAGTAGGTGCAATTCTTTTGTTATTTCATGTGCAAGAATGACTGGTAACAGGAATGCATCAAGAGGTAGCGGTATGAATAATGCACGCGTAACGTCGCCATAATGGCCGTCCCCGTACGGCACGAGGACAGTATGCGTTTTTAGGAGACCGCTCGCAGTTTATCGACTCACCTCGCTCGTCTGTCCGCCTTGTATATCTTGGAATAAAGTACGGTATAATTATTGCCTGGATGTGAAATAAAACTGTTGTATTCAGAGTGGGCGGACTAACTTTGATCCGCCGGACTAAACCGGTTTTTGTATGGTTAGTCCGGTGCTAATGTCGTACTAAATTTTGACTGATGCTCTCTGAGTACGACTGTTAAACAATTTATGGATTGTATTTATCACGAAGATTTACCACTTTATCGAATATACTTTAGACGCATAAACATGTTCCAAAAAAAGGCTGGCACGGGAAATATTATCATTCTACTGAAAAAGGTGTAGTCAAGAGAATTGAGAAGGGTATATTAAAATTATTTGGAAATGTAGATTATTATAGGTACATAGATAATTACGAAACAAACTAACAGAGCAGAAGAGAAATAATTTGAGACCGTATCACGAGCAGAACGATGCAATACTTCGTAAACGTCAGGTACGTAGCACCCGCAATCGTAGAGCTTGTATGAAACGTATGACTCATGATCATACCGCACGGCGCGCTATCTCTAATTCTCCTGGTGGAATCCGCGTGACAGTATGTATGCATGAAATCTAATCGATCTTCCAGAAATAAATCTTATCCGAGAGAGTCGGTATTCATGAACGCATCATCGAATTCCAGAAAGGGGTCGCCTTCATAAAGTCCAAAAAGTATAAGGTCCAAAACCCGGAACGTCCAAAAGTAGATATTTTCTGTGTGTATTATAACATGCATATAATCTAACCTTACCTAACCAAATTGAAAATATTCGTATTTATAAGTGTTTTGGAAGATATGGGTTTTGGACTATGTGCTTTTTGGACTTTATGATGCGTCCCCCCCAGAAAGAAAGATGTTACATCCAGAGCAGCCGCTAGTTCATGGCGCCATGGCCATCCGCGTGACGATAATTTGCCGCAGCAGAGGACCGGTTCGTAAAATTACCGCAACAGTTATTTACTTATTATATCTGGATTCTGGAGGTGGATCTCCGCTGCACGGCCACACTTAACGTGCGTGTACGTGCATATATACGTGGTATACGTGAGTTTTAACAGATAAATAGCTGGCGATAAGACCTATCAATGTGCACACATTGTATCCTCTCAACCTTATTACGCACATAACATTTAGCAAATGGGACCTAACATTCTGCATTAATTAAAAAATTTGCGGAGCATACTTATAGAATAGTTCAGCCAGGACAGATGACCAGAAAAACATTGTTAATAATGCTCTAAATTCAAACAAGCATGCAAGATATGCTGGTGTCTATGATATCCTAGTATTATGATATATTTATTCCTACGAATCCATATGATATCCTAGTATTATGATATATTTATTCCTACGAATCCATACCATCCATACTAGTTGTCAGAATGTTTTAATCCTGGACATGGATGACAAGTACCACACCGACTGTCATGATATTAGCCCAACCACAGAACAAAAAGAACAGCCCAACACACCTCATGGACTAGGCGCCATGCCAGGACATTTTGTACAGCAACATTGAACTGGATGGAAAACATGGTACCAAACTGGGCGGAATTAACCTCACTGCCATCTTTCTTGTCAGTCCATCTTCTTTCGCGGAAATCGGACCGACCGAAGTATGAAGAACGAGCAAGAATTTTCACAACTTAAAGAGGAATAAATTAATATGAAATATACCTACTGAGCCACCTTGACAGTTCCGAAGTACAGCGACGGCAGGTAGAGCCTAGCACGTTGCCATTCGGGTATGGGTAATGTATTATATTCTTTGGGTATGGGTAGCGAGACGGCGCGACTCGCTCCCACGGATACAGCTGCGCTAGCGAGATCGGGTTTCTAGGTTCAATGTCACAGTGAGCTCTTCCTTGACGGGAATGTGTACAGTCGACCAAAGATTAAAGGATACACTTCCGGTTGAAGGAAAAAATGAACAGTCAAAATACAGCCAAGAAACATATGGCTGACTGAACATTCAATAATAACCGAACGCACAACTGAATGTCTATTTATCTTACGAGGTAGGTTGTGTTTTAAGACAATTATTTTTTACCTTTAACAAGAAGTGTATCTTCAGAACTTTGGTTGACTGTACACTTCCGAACATGCTAAAGTATAAGTGAAAAAAAATCAAGAAAAAAGTTATTCTTAAAGAGCTATAAAAGTTAGCTAACTACCTGTATTGCTCCTGTAGGATCATTTGATACAATAAGGAGTTATCCAGGCAGTACCGATGACTTCAGGTTCACTAATTTAATAAATTAGTGATAATTTGATATTATATAAAATATAAGACAGCAAAAGCTGAGATCCGAAAGGACGGCTCTGCGAAATTGTTACATAGAATAGTAGGATATTAGGTCCTTACCTATGAAATTGCCGTTTACACAAACTGACCAGTTTAACATGACTAACTTTTATTTGCGCAGGAATTATAAATTCAAATATTTTCCGTCATAAAAGTAAACTATTCCTTTTTCAAATTCAGTTGTTCGTTTGTTTTCCCACAGTTTGCTTTTTTTTTACATCCCATTCGAACGGCAGTCCCACGAAGCGTTTTATTCCAATGATCGAGGTCTTTCATCCCAATGATACCAGATAGTAAGAAATAGTGCAGAAAAGTAGGTACCGCGTCGGCGCCGCGACGTCGCTGGAAGCACGCAAGGTCATCCTGCGTCCCATTGGTCGTTGGTTTTGGTGAGCATATCATGGACATGCCTTTTTCGAAACATGGCAACGTGTTCTTATACATCTATTTATGCATGTACAGTTGAACAAAGAGTTTAGGACACACATCCGGTTGAATGAAAAGATGAACAGTCGATATATTGGTTGGGGAAAAAGTTTCTTCGCATTTTTTAAGAAAATTCAAAACATTTTTTAATATGGTTTATTTACATTTAACTAAAGTATGTAGGTACCATTTTGTTCGATAACTTTTTGCCATCTTGTAGGTAGGGACATGATCCCATTGCTATAGAAATATTGGGACTTCTGATCAATATACCGCGACAAGTGGTTTTTGCAGTCCTCTCGTGATGTTAACCTGACACTGCCTAAAGAATTCTGAAGAGACCTAAACAGGTGGAAATCTGAAGGTGCAAGGTCAGGACTATACGGCGGATGCATTAACACCTCCCAGCCAAACTCTCTTAGTTTTTGCTGAGTGGCTAAAGATGTGTGAGGTCTAGCGTTATCATGATGAAAAACCACACCCCTTCTGTTGATTAATTCCGGCCGCTTTCTCTCAACTTCTTGCTTTAATCTCATCAGTTGTTCGCAGTAGAGTTCAGAATCGATGGTCCTGCCTGGTGGTAACAGCTCATAATGAATAATGCCCTTCCAATCCCACCACACACACAGCATCACCTTGTTGCGAGTTAACCCGGGTTTCGCCACAGTCTGTGAAGCTTGACCGGCCTTTGACCACGACCTTTTTCGCACGTTCTTGTCGTACGTGATCCACTTTTCATCACCAGTTATCAGCTTCTTCAAAAATGGTTCGGTTTCATTACGTCGTAATAAAGAATCACAAATGAGTACACGGTTCATTAGGTTTCTTTCAGTGAGCTCGTGAGGTACCCAAATATCGAGCTTTTTTGTGTACCCAGTTTTTTTCAAATGCGCCAAAACTGTTTTGTGGTCAATTCCTAGTTCTTCAGCTACGTCGTAACTACTGATATGCCGATCTTGCTCCACTTTTTCAAAAATGGCATCCATTTTATCCGTAATAGGGCGACCAGAGCGACGTGCATCTTTGACATCAAAATTTCCGGATTGAAAACGCTTAAACCAAATTTGTGCTACTCTCACAGACACTGCACTAGGTCCATAAACATCGCAAATTTTTATCGCGGCTTGCGTTGCATTTTTGCCTTTTTTGTAGTAAAATTTTAAAATGTATCGAATTTCTTCATTAGATTCACTCATTTTGACAGTACGAAAAACAAATGAGAATCACACATTTTCCTAATTTGAATTTGGAATTATGTTCTTTAAAATTTAAATTTTTTAATGATACCAAAACCAGCCAGATACAAATAGTATAGCCAAAGAGATTTTATTACAAGTTCATACATACTATAATGCGAAAAGACTTTTTCCCCGACCTATTACTTTGACTTTTGGGAACTATTATAGGGTGTAGTATAGATTCAAACATAGTTGAGGATGTCTACTAGCTACTGAGTAAACGAAACCCTAACTTAATTGAATCGGAGGTTGTATTTCAACACTATTCATTGTTACGTTTAACCGGAAGTGTATCCTTTAACCTTTGGTTGACTATACAATGCGATGCAAATAAGAATAGGATAGGATCACCGCCATTTTGACGTTCAGAAACGTTCAGCAGATTCAATTAACCCGATTGTTTTTAACATAATTGATGTTTGACCATTGATTTCGAATCGCTGCAAACAATTTGGTCTATTTTCAAGTCAGAAAATATTATATTAATGTATTTAATTCGACATAGAATGACAACTGATTGCTGGTAAGGCCAAAACTAGCCAGAAAAACCCACGCGACCATCTGTACCTTTTATATTCAGTTTTCTCAAAATGTCTCCAAAATTTTACCCATTATCAAACTCTTGAAAATGTTGTTGCAACAAAAATCTGCCACACCAACGTTTTAGGTACATGTGCAACTAATGGATAAACAAAAAATAAATAATATTACACTCCACAATCGCCATGTCCACTCTACGCCTTGGCGCCTCGCGTCATCCGAGCTGCGCGCGCGCAAGGCAAACCACAGCGGCGCGGGCGCGAGGGAGAGGGGGGGATGTGAGGGGGGGTACCAAGCGGCGTCGGCGCCAATTTAGAATTCGCGCTTCATGTGACAGTTCGCGCGGATACTTTAGCTTTAGAGAGAAAAATATTGGAGTGAGTGTCATTCATAACGAATATTATTCGGATGTATCAAACATGGCAATTTTTACTTACTTGCTCAATGGTACCTTTGTGCCTAGCCGACGTGCAAACCTTACTAAGAGAAGTGCTATGTATCTAAGATATCGGTGTGAAATTCTAACAAATTATCCTACACTTACTTTTTTTATTTAATCTATTTATTTATGAACAGGCAGTTATTGGCTGATGTGTTCATATCTATGATATTTTATTTCGTGTCATGTCTTTTATAAATATACTAGAAGCCCGTCCCGGCTTTGCACGAATACAATGTCATTTAAAAAAATTTTATTTTGACACAATGATACACAAATAAACCATTTTTACGTAGAGTTCCTACATTGAGATATTTGAAATAAAAAAAACTTAGATATTATTATTACATTATTATTAGATATTAGAGAAATGATAAATTCAAAGTGCTATAGGGAGAACCGCGGCGTCCGAGGCACGCTCCCGCCGCCCCGGCCGGCCGGTACCGCCGCAAACGCTACATCCCGCAATTTTGAAATCTATAATATCTTCGAAAATATTCATTTAAATCATATGCTGTAAAGTGCCGTATAGATCTATATTAAATCAACAATGTATTTAAGGTATTTAATTGGATAAGGATTAATGCTGTATTGGTTAAAATCGCTTCGAAAATTAGCCATTATTTGTCGTAAAAAGTAAATGAGAAAAAAATGTTATTTTGGGATATTCATAAGAGATAGATATATACCATCGCGGAGTTTTCTGTAGACCTTTTCAATGTATACAATACTTAGTACATTATTTTGATAAATCTCGTAGGGTTCAGCCTGCGTTTGCAATGTAAGCGGAAAAAAAATATTTTTTTACGACATCACATTGGAAACCTCAAAAATAACAGTATTTCTCCAATATTTAATGGATGTTATTGTACATATAAACCTTCCTCTTGAATCACTCTATCTTTTAAAAAAAACCGCATCAAAATCCGTTGCGTAGTTTTAAAGATTTAAGCGTACATAGGGATATAGTGATATAGGGACAGAGAAAGCGACTTTGTTTTATACTATGTAGTGATTTTGTGGTATTTGATTTGTTATCGTCTCGGGCACTATATTTGTTTTTTTTTATTTTACTTTCTGAATTATTTTAGTCTTTTTATGTTTGTTTTTCGTATTTAACAAGTTTACTTTGAGGTATTTTCCTGGCAAACCATTGATTGTCGACTCGTTACCCCTTTACTTAACCTAACTAAACAAGTTACTACCACAGAAGAAACATGTCGCTGCGCCACAGAACACTCAATCAATACCAACGCAAACGGGCTAATAACAGTGACAGGGCTGGCCTAAGGGCCGAGTGCACAAACGTACAAAAAATCAAAATCAACGTCAAAGTATGATCAAACACGTCTTTTTGTGTAGACAGTATGGAAGGAACTCTATGCGGATCACTAAAAGTGACGTGTTTGAACATTGATTAACTCGGCTGTCTCTTCGTGCAACCGGGGCTAAGAGGCGCTTCTGCCACTCAACCCGCGCCCGACGGTCGTCACACGCGAGGTACAGGTATCAGCAGATAACTAGAACCGCGCCTAGGAATTCCTGTCATCTTCATCGTTAGCCTCGGTAGCCAAGTGTTGCGACGCCTTGCGATTCGATAAGCCAGATGAAGCACCTATGAGCGCGGTTGTGTTCTGGATGGGTGACCATTTTCGACCGTTGAGGCTGGCCGTGGTTCGGATTCCACGTGAAACTGTAGGTCCCTTGCTCACTAGGTGGGAGGGTTAATCCCGTCCGGGTTGGTACCATCGCATTGAATAAACGATGGTCGAAGCGACGATGAAAATTGTCCGTGTTTACCATCCATTACCATGCAGCCGAGCAATATAAGGAAGGTCCTGGCACGGCACCTAGTTCCTATGTGGTGTCTTAGACTAATATCTGACGGTCCGTTTGCTATTACAGTTACATAAAAAAATCGAGTAAGAAAGGACGCGAGCAGAAACTCATCCGTATAGCGGTAGCGTAGCCACTTTGGGGGCGTCCACTAATTACGTGAGGCGTTTAACAGGGCATGAGATCAAGCCGAATCTCACGTGGCGGCAAATATTACTATTTATAATATGTTATTAATTTCGCGCAATAACGGTGTAAAATTTCAAGAAAACAAACCTCACAAAAATAGAATCTTCGATCGTAAATCCTTGTGATGAATGAGCTATTTGAATAAATCCAACGTAATCGAGCACAGATTAACGTATTTTCACTAATACTCATTTTGAAAAATCTCATGTGAGATTAGGAGGAAAGGAAGATCTCACATCTCACCAGGGGAGGCAGAAAAATCGCCAAAAACGGCTCACGTAACTACTGGACGTCCCCATCTTTAGCGATAACACAACGACAGTAGCGCCGGTCGTTAAGTTCGCTTCTGAATTCGGGAACCTGTGAAAAGGAACAATTACCTAATGAACTCACCTTTGGTATAACATGCTGCAGGAGGGCGCCCGCCTTCCTCTTGGCAGCCATCTTGTTTCTTTAGCTCTGTGCGCTCCTGGTGCACGACTCTTTGGTTAACCTCTCGGGTTACTTAGATCAGCTCTTAAATTACTCTAGGCAACATTTTATAGATACTATCCTAACGAAAAACCGGCACCTGTGGAATGAAAATAGTTCTTAGTGATTTTTCCGATCAGCTAGCATGGACGGACTGGAGTGGAAACCGAAACACGGGGGCGGCGTAACCACTTTAACATACAAAAACGGGAGCGCCGGAGAGTTCGCTTACGAATTCGCTCACCACTGATGTCCTGCAGTTTACACGAACACGTAAGAACTTCACAGGACGCTATTCGGTGCAACGAACATTCGATTTTGCGCATCCCGAATTCGTAAGAGAACTAACTGAAGTTAGTGGTATCCCACTAACTCGTGGCTACGCTGCCGCCATGCAAATGAGCATCGGCTACTACTCCCGCTCTTTCATGCTCTCCGTTTTCAATACCATAATAAAATAGGATGAATAGAATTTCACAGTAGTGTACAATACTGTGAAATTCTCCTTAACAAAATACGGTAATTTCGCAACCGTTAAAAATACCAAATATCAGGCGAAGTGTTTTTGTACCATACTACATCCAAGCCTATATAAATACCATTTCGTGACATTATATAAACACCAAAACTACCTTTCACACACTGACGCAAACAAAACTCACCCATTACCTAATGACGCTCGGAGATCTACAGAAACGAAGCAACGTCCGTTAAATTATGGAAGGTCAGTGCCAAACGGATGCGTTCCATTCGAACGCAATTTTAAAGCGAATTCTCGTGTGAAATTTTATATCGTGGTTGACGATAAGCCGATTCGTTTTATAAAGAGAGTAACAGCAAACTGGTAGGCAAATATTTCGCGTAAAGGAAATCCTTATCGTTAAAACCATACCCGAACTTCAAGGTATTGGTTGAGCGCGCCGATAAGAACTTTATAGTTTCGAATAAAATCTGTGTTCGAGGTAACGTGAAGCCAAAAAACCGAGCGCTACGCGCATTCGTAGCGCAGGGCCTATGGTGCTACGAAATGGTAGATTTTTGTATTTGATTATTTGCTACGAACTTGACTGCGCGCTACGGTGCCTCCGTTGGGCACTTTCTTTTGTAGAGGCTCTACGAAGCCCATTTTAGCTCCCTTTACTTAAGTAATTTAACGGAAGATGCGGACGCAATTCTTCGTTTTTTTTATGAATTAAACGTTTCATCTGCGGTTTTTTATATGAGAATGTTTAATTACGAGGTGTAATTATTTTACAAAAGTATTTTAATTCTCAGGCCAGTCGCAATACGTCCGTGGCTCCACTGAGTCGTTCCGAACGCGGCCAGCGCTCCCGTCGCCTTGGGAGGTTTATTTTTGCATTGCGATAAGCTCTAACACACCCACGCGTGCGACGCCAACTTAGCTAGCTACATTTTGCTCTCAAATTAGTGATCGTGTCCACACTAAATTTTCTTTGGGCGCATTTCGATTATGAAAAATAATTAGATGATTAAATCTTCAGATTGTTTTGTAAGAGGTTGGTAGATTACGAAACGTTTAGGTATTTTTAGGGTTCCGTCGCAAAAAGGGACCTCTCTGGAGGGTCTGGCTCTGGTGTCTGTCATCGCACGTATTTTGTCCCGTGTTCTCCTATTAAGTCGTGTGAAAATTCTGAATAATATGTCAATATCGGGACACTTACTTTTGCTCGAAAAGTCATACTTTAAAAAAAATTATAGATTTCTGTTTTGTATGAATATATGTGACGGCACCCTTGGCACGTGAACACGCTTTATTTTATCCGACAAAATAAAAAACCAAGTGCGAGTTGGACTCGCATACGAACGGTTCCGTAACATTGTACAAGATTTAACATAACAAAATCACGTTTTTTGTATTGTAAAGGGGATCTTTATTTTTTTATTTTAACTATTTGCTGTTATAGCGGCAAAATTAAATACACAATCTGTCAAAATTTCAGCTGCCTACCTATTACGGTTCAGTTACAGACGAATGGATGGACGGACGGACAGACAGCAGAGGCTTAGTAATAGGGTTCTCGTTGGCACCCTTTAGTTACGGAACCCTAAAAAATTAGAATTTCACTGCCAAATTGCCTATGTAAACACCTAAAAGTACCAGGGATTTAAAAGTATCTAAGAGTTCGCTAATCCACGTGCACTCAAATGTTATCGACGCCGGTCCCCTCCGCCTCCGCCGCGTAGCTAACCAATTGTTTCGGCGCACGAGGTGATTGATGGAACCCTGGAAGTTGCATGCGGCGCGAAAGGGAGATAGAGATACGACAAATAAGAGCTAGAGAAAGACAACACTAATTTATTTTGTCGTTGCCTGTATTTTGATTTTTTGGTAAATATTATTCAATCATTCGGTAGACATTATTTGCATCAGTTTATTAAACATTCTGTACCTTGATCGAACTACTGCCTAACCTAGCGGATCAACTATTACTAGGAAATGCAGAAAAAAAACTTTGCAAACATATTTACAAACAGACTTAAACGTTTTTTATTATGATTCCATGGAGGTAAACTATAAACATGTTAAATATAAAGATATCGACAAAGGAAACTATCAAGCTCAATGCTAGCAGGCTTTAAGTAGATTCAAATTGGTATCTTATAAGAATCTTAAGTGACAAAGGAAACTGCAATGACCACAAACAGACGCAATCGACTCACGCTACCAGTTTCCGAGTAGTTAATTACATTTTTTGCCCTACTGCGACTCTTGCCAAGGTTTTTCCTCGCGTATCCTGCTAGTACTCACCTCACTATTACACAAAATAGCAAGACCGAACTTCCACACAAAACAAAAACACTTCGCCTGCAAGCGCCGAAATATATTCGACTTTTCCAGGGAACATCTTCGCAACACAAGAATGAGGTACTACGTATTGATTGTTAAGTTTTACCAGGCTTACAGAAGTATTGAGATCGTAAACGCGAGATCCGAGTTACAAACTAGTTTTCTATTCGAAACTCGCGAGTTCGAGCCGGTCGCCGGGCGTACGGGAGCACCGTCTAGGCTGGCTGCCGAGCGCGCACTGAGCAGCGGCCGAGGCCGGGAGGCGATGTGTCAGTCGGTCCCACCTCACACCGCCCTGCCACCCTGGGCGCCTGGTCCACCCCCGGCGTCCCCTCCGACACCGAAATGCATCAATGGGTACTTGACACACGCCATCGCATACGCGGGTACCCAACTGCTGATATACGCTGCGTGGATACACTGAATAAGTACCAACCGCGTATACATTCACATGTCATGTATAATCGGTAAACTGGGAAATTATCCCGTATATGATAAAACGGAATGACGAATGTGAAAGAATTTCACACCTTTTCAATTAATTTTCAGTACAAACACAATAGGCTAGATCAAGAGAATTTCCAGAATGTTTTACAACATTCACGTAAAGACATTACAACAGAAATGTTTTATGAAGCGGCTCTCGGAAAGGCTGACCAACTACCCCTGTTTCCACCACCTTTAGTAACTTTCGGTTGCATTGCATATTTGCATAGTGTAACTGAAAGGTAACTTCGAGATTTTTGTAACAGGCGGTGGTGGAAACAAGCGTAAATCCGTTAAACAAATATACATTTATAACGCCCATAGATTCTAAGCCGGATATCAACAAACCAAAAAACGCTTTCGTCTGTCTGTCAGGCGTTCCGACTGTTTTGTCTGGTCGCATTTCTCAACCGATTCTCGTGAAATTTTGTGAGCAGTTCGATAATCATATGGATTTTTTTCGCACATTCATTCTTTGGAAATGTATCAATATAATGGAGTTAATTCGAAAAACGTTCAAAAATGTCACAACATTTTGGTTTTGTGACTAGACCAAAAGCGTTCGGTACTTAATACAGCGAAAAAATATAAAAAAATAATAGAATTTTGTTAAGGTGTGCCGAAAACATTTATTCAGTTTCAAACCATGCAATGACTGACTCGCCGCCAGGTCTACAGTTCAGAGAGCCACTAAGTCTACACGAGTCAGTGGTCGGTTTAAATTTTCATGCATGTTTCCAGTCTACTCTATAAGATACTATAGTAGACACTATCACGTCAAAATCTTTTGGAGTGTTAACTTTGACATTAGGAGGGTACAATACGCTTATTTTTTTCCAGCGTGTGATACATAACTTTTAATGCATAGGCTATGATATACTGGAAGAATTTTTCAAGTGGTCATTCAGGGCAAAATCTTCAACAAAGAAATATATACTAAACTAGAACTAGAAGAAATATATAATTTAAACTAAGCGAAAAACTTTTTTTTCGCTATTTCTTATACTTTTGGATTTGGTTTAGGCCCACTTGGAAAATTCAGCCTGTATAGTACGCATGGGAATTCGAAGTACATACCTCGCGTACTCTACAAACGCACAAACGTTACCTACCGACAATATTAATTAATTACGGTTCGCTTGCATAACTCCAAGCACTTCTGTCAATGTATGTAAGTACATTATAATGTAATATGTACATACTCGGACATAAGTATGACAATAGGTAACTATGAACCTACTTAATAGAATCAATATGCTACCGCTGCACTGAACACACGTGTAGGCTTCACTTACAAACACTACATACTAAGTGTATGAGGGATGTGAGTGTGTGAAACCGCGGGTCAGTGTAAATTCAGCGTTTACCACACACGTGCAACTATATTTTGGGTGGAAAGTACAAAATTATCTTTTTAGGGTTTCGTATTCAAAGGGTACCAACGGAGCCCTATACTAAGCCTCCGCTGTCCGTCCGTCCGTCCGTCCGTCCGTCCGTAATAGGTAGGCAGCTGAAATGTTTACAGAGTATGCATTTTTTTTGCTGTTAAAAAAAATTTTTGCCCCCACACAAAAAACCTGTTTTTTCTGTTGCTACCGCCCGCTGGTTGCCGCTTCTTCTATGCCCGCTGGTTGGTCCTAACGAGTTTAAGGGCCGAGTGCACGAAAAAACAAAAAATCAAGTATGATTAAACACGTCACTTTGAGTGGACAGTATGGAAGGAACTCTATGTGGTTCACTAAAAGTCACGTGTTTGAACATTGATTAACTCGGCCGTTTCTTCGTGCAACCGGGGCTAAGATGGTTATACTAGCCAATGCGAATAGTTTAATTGCGTTTATTTCCTAAACTCTATGGAATGAAAACATGGAAAAAAAACATGTATAATTCCAGCTAACGTTCTACCAAAACAGAAAGTTTTTTTTTTACAGAAATTGATATTTTATGCATGGAAATGTGAAGTCAGGTCTCAAATATATTATTTTTCAAGTTTGCGGCGTATATTGATATTAACTAATATTTATTTCAATACCATTTCAAAGATCTTAACATTATCTACCCATTCAGCCAAGAAGATGTTTAACTTGTCCCAATTTCTTTAACGAAACAATAAAAAAACCGGTTTCACGTGTTATGCGGGTTGGTCACATTTAGAAAGAATTATTTCGAGCTACTCTAAGAGCGAGCGCACATTGAGCCACTAGTGGCGGCCACTAGTGGCCGCCACTAGTTGCGGACGCGTTCCTCCATACATTTTGTATAGCATAGGCGCACACCAAGCGTTCGAGTGGCCGCGTCCGAGCCACAAGCTGCGGGAGTCGACCGCGCTCGCTACTTGTGGCCGCGTTTTGTCGTTCCACTCGCGCGCACACACGGCCACTAGTCGCCGGCTTCTCCCCGCTTCCGCGTCTCAGGTCTAGTCTTGTGTAAGCAGCGTACTGAATGCACGTACGCGATGTCTACGGATCCGATCCCTCATTTTGACGTTGATGTTTTTATTTCCGATATCGAAGAGCGTCCGGCTATTTGGGATTTAAAGTCAGAGTTGTATAGTGACCGGGGTAAAAAAACTGAAGCTTGGGAGGAATTGTGCCTTAAATACATTCCAAATTTTAGTGAAAAAAATGTAGCGGAAAAAAACAAAGCAGGTAAGTTTTGTACACTTTTATTTCAGATTATTTTTATATATTTATCACACTTTATTATTTTGCCAAGATACAGCTCCCTCGTTGCTAATAAAATAATCTTTCAATATATCTCTAGTGCTTAATGAACGACGAGTTGGCACGTGGAAATTATCGATTTCGTGAAGTCCTGGTACAGTTAATGTATGATGGAAATTAAACCCATCTCTCTGACGAACAAAGTTGTGTAGTGTACAACAGGTCTTCACGATTTCTTCGGCGAAATCTATTGACACATTCAATGGTCGATGTAGTATTCTCCACTTATTACTAGTATCCCAAAGGCGCACTCGATATGACGCCTAGCACGAGAAAGCCTATAGTTGAAAATTCTTTTCTCAATATTTAAATGTTTTCCTGAATAAGGTCTCAACATGTGTTCTGCAAGGCCGAAAGCTTCATCACCAACAAAACAGTAGTTTACAGGGCCAGAACTACTAGAAATTGGTTTTGGTGCAGGAAAATTCAGGGATTGGTCTTCTATTTTTTTGAATAATTTCGATTCTTTGTAGATAGTCGAATCTGAAGCTTTCCCATAAGACCCGACATCAATAAATGTAAACTTATAATTCACGTCACAGACAGCTAGAAGTACGATGGAGAAATAGTGTTTATAATTATAATATAAGGACCCGCTATCTTGAGGCCTAATAATCCTTATATGTTTTCCATCAATTGCACCACAGCAATTTGGAAAGTTTGCATATTCTTGAAAGCCCTTAGCTATATTACTCCACATCTCTTCAGTTGGTTGTGGTACGCAGATATTCTCAATTGATGCATTAATTAATTTACACGTTTCTTTTACAATCAATCTCGCGGTTGACGCACCACAACGATATACGAATTCAAAGTCACCAAATGAACAACCAGTAGCAAGGTACCTGCAACAAAACAACAGATGTAGACACCTTTAATAAGGTATTTTATATTTTCAGCATCCCAGTTGCAGCGCAAATGGAAAAGTCTCCGTGACTGTTTCAAGAGAGAGCACTCTAAACAAACCAGTACTAAAAGTGGATCTGCATCATCAAGTCGCAAGCCGTATATATATAATCAACAACTATCTTTTTTTAAAAATTTGGCTGACACACGACGTGATCCGAGTCCATTACCGAATGAAGTACAAGACGCGACTGAGAGAAAAAGGGCAAAAAAGAAGAAAACAAACAATGAAGAAAGTCAGGCAGAAACTGAAATACTTGTTAGTATTTCAGAGCAATTAAAATCTCGTAATTATAACAAGCATGAAGAAGACGCTGACCATAACTTTGCTTTGTCCTTAGTCCCGCACTTTAAAGAAATACCCAATGAATTTAAATTGGATGCTCAAACTGATGTATTGATGGTACTAAAAAAATATAAACAGTATATGCGAACCTCACAGAATCAACAACATGGATATTTTACATCACTATCTCAGGAACCACGCTCATACCATAATATGCAACCATCTACTTCGGGTTATCAACCAACTCCGCGTCCATCTACTGTGGTGGGATATCAACCAACTCCGCGTCCATCTACTATGGGCTATCAATCAACTATTGAGAATGAATTTTCTGTAAACTCACCAACTGCATCTGATAACACTATTAATTCTCTTTTGTCGGAAGATTCCATTAATGAACATCTTTTTGATAGTTAAGTTGATTCTCAATTAATAAACAATTTCCATTACAATTTCGTTTCATTTTATTCATTTACATACAAGAATACATTTTTAAGAGTCCGTCTATAATCTAGCAAACTGATAGAAGCAAAATGGTGCCTACTTACCTTAAAGTAATAGCGAGCCTTTCTGTCGGAGAGATGCTTTTTCTCAATTGTGTATCTTGATGTTTGAGGTCATCGTGCAGCACGCTAAGTAGTTCGTTGAATGAGTTCACGCTCATTCTAAAATACTTGAAGAACTTATCTGGATGACTTTTTAACTCTTCGAAAAGCAATTTGTGCTGTCCATTTTTATTGCGTGAAGTTAAAATTGGATGAACCCAGTAACGCCGACGAATTGGACGTCGATGGTTCTGAATTCTGCGACATTTTCTACGTCTCAGTATAATAAGCAACAATAACGAAATCAACAGTGCGTCCATTTTTGACAAACACACGTCCGCCTCTGTCGAAACACCAGAACAACTGCCACAAGTGGCGGCCACTGAGCGCCTCATCCAGCCACTAGTGGCTGCCACTGGTGGCGGCGTGTAGTGGCCTGACTGAAACACTGGTGGTCGCGTTTAGAAGCCGCCACTAGTGGCCATAGTCTGCGGGGGCCCTCTAAGCGACATCGGGCTCTGGCTATCCCGTTTGAATCGCAAAAATTGGTCAAAAATGTTTAGGTATGAGGATGCTCTTAAAATGCTCCTGCATCAGCACTGGAAAAACCTTTTCCAAACAGGCACGGAACCAGGGTGACATAAGCGAGGTGCCGCCGCCGCGTCGGCTGCCGCGCCGTGGCAGTTAATTAGCGGTGCGACCCTGCAGGGCGCGGCCGGGCGAGCGGGGCGCGCCGCGTGTATTTAGAGGAAATTGTCGTTTTTATAAGGCTTCACCCACCCTCTGCGCCCCTGGCACTGTGTGATGTCACTTACTGCTCACTATGGAAATGAATTTTCCCGCTCGCCTAGTACTTGCTTAATTGGACAGGGCAGCCATTTTGGGGATCCGATCGGGGACGCATCATAAAGTCCAAAAAGCACAAAGTCCAAAACCCATACCGTCCAAAACACTCATAAATACGGATATTTTCAATTAGGATCGGTTAGGTTAGGTTCGGTTAGATTATGAAGACGACCCATCCGATCTAGCTAGACCCGGAAAATTGTTAATGTTAATAAAAAACCGGCCAAGTGCGAGTCGGACTCGCACACGAAGGGTTCCGTACCACGATTTAATACAAAACAATCACGTTTTTTGTATGGGGGCCACCTTTAATTATTATTATTTTTTAATCTTACCTATTTTTGTTTGTGTTTAGTTATAGCGGCAAAATAAATACACACTCTGTGAAAATTTCAGCTATTACGGTTACTGAGATACAGCCCTGAGACAGTCGGACGGACGGACAGCGGAGGCTTAGTAATAGGGTTCCGTTTTCACCCTTTGGATACGGAACCCTAAAAAACATCGGAACACGTTCGACTATGACCACGGTCTTTTCATTATGCATATTCAGCAGGTATTGCCACACTGACGGCACACATAATAGACCAGGGCCGTACCTACGCCCAGGAACGAGGCGGCAGCGGCGCCGACGATTCGGTTTTATACACACCCCCATAAAAGGAAAAGGACCATATCCCAGGCGGAGCGGATAAGAGAGGCAGTATCGCTTGTATCAAGCGGACCGTCTTTATATCTCGGCGCTCCCTCCCCGGCCCTCCCGGCGGGTGGATTTAGGTAAGGCCCCCCCCGGCTCGGTCATAATGCCCTCCCGGGGGGTTCTTTGGACAGCTAAAAGAAATATCCGGTTGCTTTGCCCCGCAGGGGGAGCGGGGCGGGTCGCTCGCCCCCACCCGGGCCCCCGTTCCGCCGCCGCCGCCCCGCTAGACGGCACTGCCTCGCACCCTAGCGACGGTCGTTCCTTTTCCAGCATTACTTTGCTTATATGACAGCCCGCACGCTGGCTGGGCACATGCCCTGCCCGCATGGACGTGCACACGCATATACGAACGGTCCGCAGGTAAGAATCGGGAATAATTTTAATGAATACCCCAAGTCAGGAGGTATTTCCCTTCAACCTAATGAGGTTGCACACGAATGCGGAAATAACTAAACCACCGAAGAAGAGAACTGGTCACACAGTTTGGACAAACTGTGCATATAATCGTACGGACAGTCTGCCGTGTATAGTAAGCCATACAGTCCACAAATTGCCACGGCACGCAAATATGTTCCAGAAGTGCGTTCGCCGAAACAGTTCCCACCCACACGTCCAATACGTCTGCGACTATTTTTTCGTGTGGAAAGTTGAGTTGGTGGTTTGTGAAAATTGGAGATAACGGGTTTCATAGCAGGCGCACAAAAACTCATGTCGTGAACCTTTGATCTGAGTAATTAGCCGTAGAATATGCAATTCATATTATAAACTAAAAAAATGGATATTTGTTATTCAATTTGCATAAGGGTGGAACCGATTTCGCAAAAAATCTGGTTCAGCTATCAATGTGAATGTCGTGTTTTAAGGTGGGCCATCCCGTTCAACTCCCCATACAAACGGGGAAAGAAGATCACGCCCACATTTCTTGTCAGAGATCCCAAATTTTGCTCAAAATTGCTTTACTTGATCGAACTAGATGTGATGACCGTTGGCATTGTAAAGTTGTGTTTGGTTTCTAAGTTATAAGGTCCGAAAGTTCGAATTTTTCGCGTGTTTTATACAATAACTTTGGAGGTGGATTACGCAATGATAAAGTAAGAACATCTTAAAAAGATTAGTCATTAGACATAGTTTATTTCATCAAGATTTATAATATATTTGGTTTTTGTTAGATTCTTTACTACAGCGGTCGTGGTTTACTTTTAGCTATAAGTCGTTTTGTAGTTAAAATTTTCGTAAATCTTATCAAATCATACACTATATCCCAGAGCGCAACTGCACGGTTTTGTACCGTGCCCGCGAATGAGTTAGTCCCGCCGGGTTGGGCCACCTTAACAGTCTACTAGTACGGGTAACAAATTTTTATCCCGAAAAAAATTCTCAAGACGTCCGTCAATCCCTGCGCGGAGCTAGTTGTATTAAATGAGGAAAAAGTAATCTAGGATTTTTCAAATACTGTTGAGCGTGGTAACGATTTATAATTTGCTATGGAAATGTACTTTCAAGATCATTAAAAAATATCAAAAACATTTGAAAAAATGTATTTACAATAATATCGATCACTAGTTATTTCTAACTTCCTGGATTTTATAAAAGTTCCTCATACATACTTTCATTCCCAATTCCACCACTTTCGAGTTTAATTTTCGCCACAAAAGTTAGTCTATATCATTCTCCAAGGTTCAGACTACATCTATACATAAATTCATCAAAATTGGTTCGGGTGTTCAGGCGTGAAACGCAACAGACAGACAGAGGCACGTTCGCGTGTATAAGGTCCTCTCTCGCAAAAGTTGTAGTTAATTAGGTACGAAAACCTATACTTTTCCGCAGAATCTCGAACGAATCGCCAGCGAATTTCCACTGAAATGTTCCTCAGCCACGTCGCCGGAGCGCTGCGACCTTCCGACGGACCCACCACGGAGAGAGAAAGAAAAAAGTTACGTCTTCAAAAAAGGAACGCCGGCGACGTTCGTGAAAGTTTGCCCCCGCCCCCCCCCTCCTCCCCCGCGCCGCCGCACGCAGCCCCGCCCCGGGGGCCGGGCAGCAGGTCTATTCCTGGCATTCCGCAATCAGGAATCAGGAATCAGGAATCCTGAGTCGCTATTGTAGTGGTTTTCAAAGCGATATTCTTGACGAAAATATTCCAGAGCTGAGTTTTTTTAATTAATCAAGGTTTTCCGTCGAAAAACTCGCTTTCAAAATCGCTATAAAAGGGGTTTTCTAGACTCAGGATTCCTGATTACTGAATGCCAGGAATAGACCTGCAGCTCGCGCTTTCCGTCGCCACGCCACTGCTGCCGCTGGGCGCCGACTGCCCGATAAGTTACCAGAATTTCCAGCGCGTCTATATAAATGTGCAGTACATATAAATCAGAGCTTGATAGTACTATTTCTTTTCATATGTTTGTAATTTTTTTTAACAAAAACAAAGGTACTCGTAAAACACTAAAAACACTAAATTAACATGAATTCACAAACAATTATAATTCATGCCGTATGCAACAGTTCATGACAAATATAATTTTATTTGCAAAGATTATCCCCACCAACTAACAGGTTGCCAATTGGTTAAATGATGGATACAATTGTAGTCATGGAGGTGAAAAAATAACAGGAGAACGAATGGAACTAAAAAAATGGCCTTATCACAATTGTGCCGCGGGGGGCGTGTCATCTTGACAGAACCTGCGGCCATTTTAGTCTTGCGTCGCTAGCTGTCGCGGGCGAGTTTGACGTAAGATCGAATTCTAATTGAATATGCCGTCGTGCAGTTAGGTCGTGCATTGTAAAATGATGCATAAACAACTTGACGAGACATAAAAACATTCAGGAATATAATATTACCTGGAAGTATACGCTAAATATTCGATATAGTGGATATTTCACTTGAAACATTTCTATGGGGAAGGTGTTATGCCATCAATCAACACGAACTCAAAATAATCTCAATTCGCTACCTATTTTCATTTCTTTGCAGAATTCCTCTATTTAGCCAGAAATTGATATTATATAGCATGCAATTAGTATGTCTGTCTGTGTTTTGTATGTCTGTATGTTATTTGCACGAACCAGCCTAAAATAAAACTCTTACTTGAATATACATACTTAAGTCTGAATATGCGCGATACAATGTTGACCTAATATATTTTTTTACAAAAAAGTTGTACCTTATATTGATCTGAATCTAGCATTATGAAATGATATTTGACGAATATTTAAAATATAATTGCGTATTTGTAGCAAACAGTGCCAACTTATTTTGGTAAACATTTTGAAAATTTTGGCTTCCATCATTAAGACAAAATATAATAAAAATACGCTTATGAAAAGCCATTGAGGACTTGAGTGGGCACTCTGCTTGGAGCACTCAAATAACGCAAGTCTATACGATATTTACGTAAAGTTCAAGGTTAAGATAATTACGTAAAGTTAGTACCTGAAAGGAGTGCGCCTGTACCGGAATCACTAACCCAAAAACCGGCCAAGTGCGAGTCGGACTCGTACACGAAGGGTTCCGTACCATCTTACATGATTTCACCCAAAAAAATCACGTAAGGGGGCTCCCCCTTTAATTTTTAATATTTCAAAATGTTTGCTATTTGTTGTTATAGCGGCCATAAATATACACAATCTGTGAAAATTTCAACTATTTACCTATTATTGTTAATGAGATACAGCCCTGTAACAGACGGACGGACGGAGGGACAGACGGGCGGATGGATGGACGGACAGCAAAGGAATGAATGAATGAATGAATGAATGAATGAATGAATAAATTCTTTATTGTGCAATAGAAAACAAGTACAATTACAAAAACAATTCGAAACAACAACAAAATTGCACAAAGGCGGACTTATCACTAGGAGTGATTTCTTCCAGTCAACCTTTGGGGTGATGAGGAGAGACAATCTAAAATATCTGTAGGTAGGTACACAATAGCAATTTGAAAGGAAAATAATAAAGCAAATAAAATAAAAATATATACATACAGTATAAACATACATAAACCATAATTTACATGACAATACAAGCATACTTTGAATAAAATAAACTAATATATATAATACAATATACTAAAATATATATTGTATATCCACAATTAAGGAACAAATTAAAACAAAACAAAAATATATACCTATTTCTTTGATGATAATAAAAAGAAAGATGTACAGCGATAAAAATAGTATATTCAGATTTCATTTAAATAAAACTCCTTGATTCTCGACTTGAAAGAGCCGATAGTTTGACAAGAGCGGACGGAGGAAGGCAACGAGTTCCACAGACGTACTGCATGTACAGTGAAGGAGTTGGAAAAGAAGCAAGTTGTATGGCGGGGAATCGCAAGGATACTGTCGTCGCTAGAACGTAGAGGGAGACCGTGTGAAGATAGGTGCAAGAATCGGGAACGAAGGTACTCAGGAGAGTGAGGGTTATTTAAGACCCCAAAAAGAAGAGTGAGTATGTGACAGTTCCTTCGATAACGAATGGGTAGCCATTTAAGCTGACGACGGTACTGCGATACATGGTCGTATTTACGCAGACCATATATGTAGCGAATGCAGAGATTCTGTAAACGTTCCAATTTATCAAGGAGAACTTCAGTTAAATCAAAAAAGCACACATCTGCATAATCTAAAATTGGAAGTAGGAGAGTTTGCGTCAACGTGATTTTGGTACGGATTGGAAGGAAACTCTGTAAGCGTTTTAAAGAGTGGGCGGCAGCAAAGATTTTCCTGCTGATCTCATTTACCTGGGGCGCCCATGACAGGGTGTCATCAATTAAAATGCCTAGATTTTTTACTGTTTTAGAGTACGGTATAACTACTTCATTGTAGATTACCGCTGGTAATGTATTGTGATCAATCTTCGATACAAGTCTAGGGCTGCCGACTATTATGACTTGTGATTTCATAGGATTTACCGTCAGACCAAATGATTTTGTCCAATTTAGGATATGATCCAAATTCACATTCATTTCTGATACGGTATGTGCCAAATTATCAAAGGAGCAATGCAAGTACAGCTGTAAGTCATCGGCATAAAGGTGGTAAAGAGAAGTTAACATATTTGTAATTAGATTAATAAATATAGAGAATAACAGAGGAGATAACACGCCACCCTGTGGAACACCAGCAGTTAAATCAGCCCAGTCAGAACACACATTGTCAATTCTGATACACTGATGTCGACCACAGAGATAAGACGCGAACCAGTCAAGCACTGCCGGAGATAAGTTATACACCGTTGAATGGGGCATTTGAGACATGCATGAATTCGCCCGTCCATGAAATCTTCAGAATGTGTACAAATACAGGTTTTAAAAATGAATGACTCAGAATCCAACATTTTTTTTTCCCGGAACTTAGGTATTTTGGCAAAAAACACAAAATATGCGGTATCATTTGCTGCAAAAATGGCCCGCCAAATTTCTTTTCAATGTCTAATAAAATGGGTTAATAGGTATATATGTGTTCAGGAATCCAACAATTTTTTTACACAAAAGCGAGTTTTTTTTAAAAAATACACAGTTTTCGCTCTCATAAAATCGGCAAAATTGGCCAGCCCAATCTGTCGTCACACATTGTTTTTTAATTCTAATCAGATCGATAATTTCAAAGAATCCAACAAAATTGTTACTGGCAACACATATATTTTGCAAATGCCCAAATAAAGTGAACAGCATAATTGGCCCGCGCACTTTTTGAAATATAATGACAATAAAAGATATAATCGAAGATACTTTTAACAGAATCCAACAAAAAAGTTACACGACCGTCAGTTTTGCAGCGTTTAACGCAACTTTGAATTTCGCGCTGAAACGGCAAGATGAGCGCGGGTGGTAGGCTGAGGCAGGCCGAAGCGGGACGGCAGCGGCGGCTGAGGCACGTGTTTCAATATGTGTGATTGCGTAAGTGTGCGTGTGCGCCGACCTTTGCTCGAGGCAACGAAACGCTCGAGGCGCGGGGCTTTGGAGTGTGGTGGCAAAGATAATACTTATAATTACTTTGGTGGTGCATAATCGAATGTACCTAAAGCGAGCGCGTAGTTGGGAGCTGGCGAGCATTTCGGATGATTTTGGTAAATAAATTGGTCATGTACGTGCATAACTCGTGTAAGTTTTCTATGACAAGTGACACATCTTTATAACCGGCTCGACTCGTAGATTCTAGCAGTTGTATTCAGAGTGAACTGTAATCATTTTGTACGAATTATCACTGGACTAACCATGCAAAATAATACATAGGACGGACATAATCCGGGTCGTCAAGTTAGACCGCCCACTCTGAATACTACTTTTTTAGGGTTCCGTACCCAAAGGATGCCAACGGAACCCTATTACTAAACCTCCGCTCTCCGTCCGTACATCCGTCCGTCTGTCACAGGGCTCTATCTTATGAACCGTAATAAGTAGGAAGGTGAAATTTTCACAGAGTATGTATGTATTTTATTTATTTATTACTTTTTAGGGTTCCGTACCCAAAGGGTGAAAACGGAACCCTATTACTAAGCCTCCGCTGTCCGTCCGTCCGTCCGTCCGTCCGTCCGTCCGTCCGTCCGTCCGTCCGTCAGTCCGTCCGTCCGTCTGTCCGTCTGTCACAGGGCTGTATCTCAGTAACCGTAACAGGTAGACAGCTGAAATTTTCACAGAGTGTGTATTTATTTTGCCGCTATAACAACAAATAGGTAAGATTAAAAAATAATTTAAATTAAAGGGGGCTCCCATACAAAAAACGTGATTTTTTTGGTTTTTTTTTTCTACGATGGTACGGAACCCTTCGTGTGCGAGTCCGACTCGCACTTGGCCGGTTTTTAATATGTTGTTAAATGATTAAAAAAGTAAATAAAATGTTATACCCACCGGATTTTTCTTTGAATTAAAAAAAAAAGTGCATTTTATGTTTCCTTCATATTGACTTTTATGTGGCTAGAGAAAATTGATAATGTATTCAACTTATCAGTATATTCACTCCATTAGCATGAAAAAGATCGTCGGTGTATAAAGTATCGGTGAAAATGCGTCTTAACAATGTTTTAAATTTTAAATGTATGGAAATAAAAATACCGTCCATCTTTTTTCGCTTATGGAGACTTTGACTTGCTATATTTAATGGTGAAAACCTCATTTCAATCTGACCATTAATTTCCGATATATTCGCATGTCAATACTGTCAAAATTGTACAGTAAAATTTCAAAAATATAATTAAAAGGAATTTTTACCGATTTAAAAAAAAACATAAAAAATATGTTCAATATCGAAAATAGGCAACGTTCAATAGGTAAAAATGCCTTAAACAATGTTTTAAATTTAAAAGTATGGAAAATTTACTGTTTTGAGTGTATTCAAATGCGAATATCTCGTAAATGAGTCGTCAGATTTTAATTAAGTTTTCATCATTTAAAATAACAGGTTGAAGACTCCATTAGCAAACAAAGATGAACGGTATTCATATTTTCACACATTTAAAGTTTTCAAATTTTTTTAAAGGAATTTTAAAGAAAGAGGCATTTATACCGATACAAATGTTTATACCGTATACACAGATTTAAATGAGGTTTTCACCATTAGAGATAGCTCGGCAAAGACTCCATTAGAAAAAAATATGGAACCAAAAATTATGAAAATTACATACATAACTTTTTTGTGTTATATCTTGTACGATGGTACGGAACCCTTCGTGTGCGAGTCAGACTCGCACATGGCCGGTTTTTCATGCCCATGGAGTCGTTGACGTGTTATTTTAAATGATGAAAACTTCATTAAAATCTGACGACTAATTTACGAGATATTCGCATTTTAATACGCTCAAAACAGTAAATTTTCAATACCTTTATATTTAAAACATTGTTAAAGGCATTTTCACCGATCCAATGTTATCTATGTTTGATATAGAACACATTTTTCATGTTTCCTCAGACCGGTGAACAAGCCTCTTTAAAATTGTTTTAAGTTTTTAATGTATGGAAAATGTACTGTTTCGACAGTATTCACATGCGAATATCTCGGAAATTAAAAGTCAGATTTTAATAAAGTTTTCACCATTCAAAGTAATAGGTTGAAGACTCCATGAGCAAACAAAGATCAACGGTATTTATATTTTCACACATTTAAAATTTTCAAAGGTTTTTAAACGAATTTTAAAGAAAGAGGCATTTATACCGATGCAAATGTATGTACCGTATATACAGATTTGAATAAGGTTTTCCCCATTAGAGATAGCACGTTAAATACTCCATAAGCAAAAAATATGGAATTAAAAAATTGTCAAAATTACGTACAAAACTTTTTTGTGTTATGCCTTGTAAGACGGTACGGAACCCTTCGTGTGCGAGTCAGACTCGCACATGGCCGGTTTTTCATGCTTATGGAGTCGTTGAAGTGTTATTTAAAATGATGAAAACTTCATTAAAATCTGTCGACTAATTTATGATATATTCGCATTTGAATGAGCTCAAAACAGTACATTTTCAATACCTTAACATTTAAAACATTGTTAAAGGCATTTGTATGTACCAATCTAACGTTTTCTATTTTCGATATAGAACACATTTTTCATGTTTTTTTTAGACCTGTGAAAACGCCTTTCAAAAATTGTTTTAAGTTTTAAATGTATTGAAAATGTACTGTTTCGACATTATTCACATGCGAATATCTCAGAAATTAGTGGTCAGATTTAAATAAAGTTTTCACCATTCAAAATAACAGGTTGAAGACGCCATGAGCAAACAAATAACATATTTAAAATTTTCAAAAATTTTTGAAGGAATTTTAAAGAAAGAGGTATTTATACCGATACAAATGTGTGTACCGTATACACTGATTTCAATGAGGTTTTCACCATTAGAGATAGCACGTCAAAGACTCCATAAGCAAAAAATATGGAATTAAAAATAGTCAAAATTACATACAACACTCTTTTGTGTTATGTCTTGTATGACGGTACGGAACCCTTCGTGTGCGAGTCAGACTCGCACATGGCCGGTTTTTCATGCTTATGGAGTCGTTCACGTGTTATTTTAAATGATCAAAACTGTATCAAAATCTGACGACTAATTTACGAGATATTCGCATTCGAATGCGCTCAAAACAGTAAATTTTCAATACTTTTAAATTTAAAACATTGTTAAGGGCACTTTCACCGATCCAACGTTATCTATATTCGATATAGAACACATTTTTCATGTTTTTTTAGATCCGTGAAAATGCATTTCAAAAATTGTTTAAAATTTTAAATGTATGGAAAATGTACTGTTTCGACAATATTCACATGCGAATATCTCAGATATTAATGGTCAGATTTAAATAAAGTTTTCACCATTCAAAGTAATAGGTTGAAGACTCCATGAGCAAACAAAGATCAACGGTATTTATATTTTCACACATTTAAAATTTTCAAAGGTTTTTAAACGAATTTTAAAGAAAGAGGCATTTATACCGATGCAAATGTATGTACCGTATTTACAGATTTAAATGACGTTTTTCACCATTAGAGATAGCACGTCAAAGACTCCATAAGAAAAGCATATGGAATTAAAAAATAGTTAAGATTACATGCAAAACTTGTTTGTGTTATGTCTTGTTCGACGGTACGGAACCCTTCGTGTGCGAGTCAGACTCGCACATGGCTGGTTTTTCATGCTCATGGAGTCGTTCACGTATTATTTTAAATGATCAAAACTGTATTAAAATCTGACGACTAATTTACGAGATATTCGCATTCGAATGCGATCAAAACAGTAAATTTTCAATACCTTTACATTTACAACATTGTTAAAGCCATTTGTACCGATCCAACGTTTTCTATTTTCACAATAGAACACATTTTTCATGTTTTTTTTAGACCGGTGAAAACGCCTTTTAAAAATTGTTTTAAGTTTTAAATGTATTGAAAATGTACTGTTTCGACAGTATTCACATGCGAATATCTCGGAAATTAATGCTCAGATTTAAATAAAGTTTTCACCATTCAAAGTAATAGGTTGAAGACTCCATGAGCAAACAAAGATCAACGGTATTTATATTTTCACACATTTAAAATTTTCAAAGGTTTTTAAACGAATTTTAAAGAAAGAGGCATTTATACCGATGCAAATGTATGTACCGTATTTACAGATTTAAATGACGTTTTCACCATTAGAGATAGCACGTCAAAGACTCCATAAGAAAAACATATGGAATTAAAAAATAGTTAAGATTACATGCAAAACTTGTTTGTGTTATGTCTTGTTCGACGGTACGGAACCCTTCGTGTGCGAGTCAAACTTGCACATGGCCGGTTTTTCATGCTCATGGAGTCGTTCACGTGTTATTTTAAATGATCAAAACTGTATTAAAATCTGACGACTAATTTACGAGATATTCGCCTTCGAATGCGCTCAAAACAGTAAATTTTCAATACCTTTACATTTAAAACATTGTTAAAGCCATTTGTACCGATCCAACGTTTTCTATTTTCGTAATAGAACACATTTTTCATGTTTTTTTAGACCGGTGAAAACGCCTTTTAAAAATTCTTTTAAGTTTTAAATGTATTGAAAATGTACTGTTTCGACAGATTCATATGCGAATATCTCGGAAATTAATGGTCAGATTTAAATAAAGTTTTCACCATTCAAAGTAATAGATTAAAGACTCCATGAGCAAACAAAGATCAACGGTATTTATATTTTCACAAATTTAAAATTTTCAAAGGTTTTTAAACGAATTTTAAAGAAAGAGGCATTTATACCGATGCAAATGTATGTACCGTATTTACAGATTTAAATGACGTTTTCACCATTAGAGATAGCACGTCAAAGACTCCATAAGAAAAACATATGGAATTTAAAAAAAGTTAAGATTACATGCAAAACTTGTTTGTGTTATGTCTTGTTCGACGGTACGGAACCCTTCGTGTGCGAGTCAGACTCGCACATGGCCGGTTTTTCATGCTCATGGAGTCGTTCACGTGTTATTTTAAATGATCAAAACTGTATTAAAATCTGACGACTAATTTACGAGATATTCGCATTCGAATGCGCTCAAAACAGTAAATTTTCAATACCTTTACATTTACAACATTGTTAAAGCCATTTGTACCGATCCAACGTTTTCTATTTTCACAATAGAACACATTTTTCATGTTTTTTTTAGACCGGTGAAAACGCCTTTTAAAAATTGTTTTAAGTTTTAAATGTATTGAAAATGTACTGTTTCGACAGTATTCACATGCGAATATCTCAGAAATTAATGGTCAGATTTAAATATAGTTTTCACCATTCAAAATAACAGGTTGAAGACGCCTTGAGCAAACAAAAACACATTTAAAATTTTCAAAATTTTTTGAAGGAATTTTAAAGAAAGAGGCATTTATACCGATGCAAATGTATGTACCGTATATACAGATTTAAATGAGGTTTTCCCCATTAGAGATAGCACGTTAAATACTCCATAAGCAAAAAATATGGAATAAAAAAATAGTCACAATTACACACAAAACTTTTTTGTGTTATGTCTTGTACGAGGGTACGGAACCCTTCGTGTGCGAGTCAGACTCGCACATGGCCGGTTTTTCATGCTCATGGAGTCGTTGACGTGTTATTTAAAATGATGAAAACTTCATTAAAATCTGACGACTAATTTACGAGATATTCGCATTTGAATGCACTCAAAACAGTAAATTTTTAATACCTTTACATTTAAAACATTGTTAAAGGCATTTTCACCGATCCAACGTTATCTATATTCGATATAGACCACATTTTTCATGTTTTTTTTTGGATCGGTGAAAATGCCTTTCAAAAATAGTTTTAAGTTTTTAATGTATGGAAAATTTACTGTTTCGACCGTATTCACATGCGAATATCTCGGAAATTAATGGTCAGATTTAAATGAGATTTTCACCATTAAAGATAGCACGCCAGACACTCCATAAACAAAAAAGATGGACGGTATATATATTTTCATACATTTAAAATTTAAAAAAATGTTTTGAGACATTTTCACCGGTACTTTATACACCGACGATCTTTTTTTATGCTTATGGAGTCTTCAACGTGTTATTTGAATTGATGAAACTTCACTAAAATCTGATGATTAATTAACTAGATATTCGCATTTGAATACGCTCGAAACAGTAAATTTTCCATACTTTTAAATGTATGGTCAGTATTATATGACCGGTGCAAGCGAATTGCGGGGTATTTCACAGGCGTGCTCGGGTCTAGCGCTTTCGGCTCCTATTTGCCCTGACGCCCAAGGCACAACATAATTCAATAAGTAAATATACTTTTTCGTACTAAGCTAGTGCGGCACTGAATCCAAGAACGTGATATATCACGTTCTTCATTCATGAATGTATGTTTAATCCACCGTGAATCAATTTGTGAATTATAAATATGTAGTTTATCTAATTTCAGTGATTTATCTTCGCGGAATCATCTTGCATAAAAATAAAATAACTCAAATTGTATTCAACCTTTACCAAAGTATTTTACTCATTTACATGTGTATATTAGACGATCACTAGCAATTACAAAATAATAATACCTTTATCAAATTGGTGAATTAATTAATTTAAATTTCACATCACACTTATAAACTCTTGTCCATTATGCAGGTACTACGCATGAAAACGAACTATACATAAGTATCACCAAAGATAATACTAATAATTACTTCGTAATCGGTATCACTAACACAGGCTAGACCCTTTCTTACCGCCGCCACCGTTCCCACGCCACCGCTCCGCACTGCCTCCGCACCGCGCCGCCTACCACCCGCTTTCGCCAAGCTATTTTAGCGCGAAATTCAATGTTACGTTATACGCTGCAAAACTGACTGGCATGTAAATTTTTTGTTGGATTCTGTTAAAAGTATGTTCGTCTATATCATTTATTATCATTATAATTTAAAAAATAGGCGGGCAAATTATGCCGTTTACTTTATTTGGCCATTAGCAAAATATATGTGTTGCCAGTAATAAATTTGTTGGATTCGTTGAAATTATCGATCTGATAAGAATTAAAAACAAATGTGTGACGACAGATTGGGCTGCCCAATTCTGCCGAGTTTATGAGAGCGAAAACTGTGTATTTTTAAAAAAAAACTCGCTTTTGTGTAAAAAAATTGTTGGATTCCTGAACACATATATACCTATTAACCCATTTTATTAGACATTGAAAAGAAATTTGGCGGGCCATTTTTGCAGCAAATGATACCGCATATTTTGTGTTTTTGGCCAAAATACCTAAGTTCCGGGAAAAAAAATTGTTAGATTCTTAGTCATTCATTTTTAAAACCTGTATTTGTACACATTCTGAAGATTTCATGGACGGACGATTTAGTGCTTTGGTAAGCCCCAAATTTTAGCTTCATTCATTGGCCTATTAAGCGTTCGTAGAATACCAAGCATGATGTCAAAGTCCACTGTGTTGAATGCATTGCTGAAGTCCAACAAAGTTAAGACTGTAAGATTCTTGTTTTCCATATTTGTTCGGACATCTTCAGTTACTTTGACGAGAGCAGTAACGGTGCTGTGGCAAGGTCGGAAACCTGACTGCATTGGGTTCAGCAAGTGATTGCCGGCAAGGAAGCTGGCCAACTGCTGGTGAACAATGCGCTCCAGAATTTTTGACAATACAGGTAAAATAGAAATAGGGCGATATTGACTGAAAGAAGAAGGATTTGAAATTTTTGGGACAGGAATGATGTAAGCCCTTTTCCAGGTACTCGGAAAAGATCCACTGGATAGGGAATGATTTAGAATAAATGTAATTATAGGTAGCAGTTCGGCCAGCAGTGGTGAGAGCATGTCGAGGCTAATGCAGTCGGCACCTACAGCTTTTGTTGAAATTGAATTCAGGATCAGCTTAACTTCACGGTCAGTGACTTGGCGAAATGTAAATGAAGCATGCTCCGGAGTTGGTAAAGCTGAAAGCTGAAGAAGAGTTTGACATTTTACCACTTGATCAATGGTGGTGAGAGGAGAGGAGAAATGCCTGTTAAGGGCGTTGATGTCGATGTTGTTACTGACAGTAGAAGACTTTTTACCAACTCCAAGAGTTTTAAGAAATTTCCAAGCATTGACGGGAGAGCTATTTTCGAGAGTATTATGAATGTGGCGTCTTTGGGCATCCCTACACATCCTGTTACACCGATTCCTGAGCAGCCTGTACTTGGTGCGATTTGCATCGGAAGGATTATGTTTAAGTTTAATCTTGGCTCTATCCCTCTTCACCATCATTCTCCGAATGTCCTCTGTTAGCCATGGAGCTGGTAAATGTTTCACACGTGTGGGTCTGAGAGGTGCGTGAATATCAAATAGAGCCGTAAGTTTGGAGGTGAAATCCTCAACCATAACATCTGTAGAAGAGGAACTAAGAACAGCAGACCAATCCAAGCCACGCGCGTCTTCCCTTAGGCGCTCCAGATTAATATCCTTGAAATTTCGCTGCATGAGAACCTTTCGCCTGATCTTAGGAGGACGGACCTTGTAGGATAAATAGATTAAATCGTGATATGAGAAGCCAGGCGCTGTCAGCTGACCATGTTCACTTACATGGTCAGGTGAAGAAGTAAGAATCAGATCAAGCAGAGAAGGTTCACAATTAGGAAAGTGGTGTGTAGCATCCAAGGGAAGAATATTCATATTTACTGATGACACAAGGGAGTTAAGTTTTCTAGCGCGGTGGTCATTTTTTATTAGACAGGTGTTGAAATCTCCCATGATAATAGTATGATTGTACTGAGGGCAGTGTTCCTCAAGGAATGATTCGAGTGATGAGAAGTAATTAATAGTGAGATTGGGACTGTAATAAACACCAATTAGAATTTTGGAGTGATTAACGATGATTTCTAAGAAAAGGTATTCTGGTGACTCCGAATACTGAGCAGGAGACTGAGCAACAATCGAATAAGGAATACAGCTTCGGAGGTAGATGGCAACACCACCACAACTTTTTCCAGTTCTGTCGTTACGGATCAGTTGGAACCCGGGAAGTGAAAAAGAAGTAGATGGCAATGTAGGCTTAAGAAAAGTTTCTGAAACGAGTACAGCATGGATGTGTTTGCTTGGAAATGACCTGAGAAGATCGGGGTAGTGAGAGGGTATGCTTTGAGCATTGATATGTACAAAATTGAAATTTTTGGGGTATTTAGAAAATGTGAATTCAAGTTTTTCATCTAGTGGAAGAACACATCCATTGTCAGAACTATCGTCACTAAAGAACTCATCAGACGAGGTAACTGAAAAATAATTATCTGAATCGTCGGATAATGTGGTCATAAATATATATATATATATATATATATTATATATAGTATATAGTATATATTATTAACTAATAAAAAGGTTTTCCCTGTAGGCGATTCCTCATCACCCGCCAGCAGTGTGAAAAAACAGAACAAAGCAGAAAACATATTAAAAGTAGTTGAGGCGAACAGAACTAGGCAGAAAGATAATAATAACAGATTTAAAAGTGCATTTTAAATACGGCAAGCTTGTATCTAATAACGAAACAGGACAAAAAGTTCACAGCTTCATAACATTATAAATAACTTATTATACACATCAATGTAGGTACATATACGCCACTTTATAAAAAAGGACAGTTAAAAAAAAACAATACATGAGCAGTAGAGAAAGTAAAATTGTTCTAACACAAATAATCACAAGTGACAATGCCCTTGCCTTTTCCCACTTGGATGAACAGAGAAAAAAGTAGAAAACATGTTAACAGTAGAAGAGGCGAGCGGAACTAGGCAGAAGCATAATAAAACAGATTTAAAAAGTGCATTTAACATGAGGACAAACATGTTTCTAATAACTAAACCGAACAAACAAAATTCACGGCTACTTAACATTATAAATAACTCACATAAGGTATGATACATTTCAATATAGGTACGTATAAGCAACTTTTAAAAACCGAGACAGTTATAAATCGAAAGAAAAAAACAATACACGAGCAGTGGACAGGGTAAAAATATTCTAACACGATTAATCAGAGATGATAATGTCCTTGCCTTTTCCCACTTAGATCAATATAGAAAAAAAAAAGATCATTGACAATTGAAAAATTTAAAGAGGTTTATTCTGTGCATACTGAATCTGTGGTGGCTGTCAAGGAGCGAAACAAACAAAACAAATTACATTACAAACATTGTCTTTGCAAATTACGTGTAGCCATGTATATCTCTTTGTGAGCAGCCGAGAATCAAGAAAAGCAACATTGGAGAATATTTTACCATTTAGTTACTAGATGTCGATCTAGAAGTGCCTGTGTCTGAAATAACTTGAAAGTTCATTTCGACTTTCCCTTGTTGATGCGGTCCGAGGACCGGGGCTTCGGCCTATCACCTAAGCCGTCGTCACCACTCAAGACCGCAGGATGTTTGTCTGTTAGCACCTTTTACGCTCCAGCCGCCACCACTTTGATACGGGTCCCGTCTTTTAGCTGGATGACGATGCGGCCCTCCTGCGTCCAACTATGCGCCATCCCAAAGTGTTTTCGTGCCGCCAGGAAGATGTTGGGTCGCTTCCGCGTGAGGAACTCTGACACCGTGATGCCTGAGCCCTTGAGCGACGTCTTCGCTTTCCAGACCGCGGCCCGGATGTTGAGCTGCTTGAAGCGAACCAAAATTGCCCGAGGGCGTGTCTGAGCCCGAGGTTTCACACCCAGGCGATGGCAGAGCTTGATGGAGTCACCACTAAAGTCCACTAGCCCTAACTTGGTGCGCACTAGCTCCACTACCTTCTGCGTCGCCTCTTCGGACTCGGACTCGGAAACACCATGTATCAGCAGGACTTTCGCACGCGACCTCATCTCTTGCGCATCCACGACTTCCGCAAGGCCAGCTACTTGAGAACGCACCACTCCCAGAGCTTTCCAAACAAACTGCCGGAACAGATTGAAGTCAGCTGTCAGTGTGGGAAGATCGGCCGGCTTGTTGGCAGCAGACTTTAGTTGCGCCTCAAATGAGCTCATTCTCTCCTCCACCATGGTCTGCAGCTCCGCCACCTCCATCGCAAAATCAACACTCGACATGACCGCACGTGCACAAAATAAGTTTGTTGAAGTAGAAATCTGTTTTCTGGTGTATGAACAGAAATATATGCTGGCAGGGTCTGCCTACACTACCACATGTAAATAGCAGGTATCACAACACTTTAGAGTTATTATTAATGTAAAAATGTTCAAATATTAATAAATATTAGCAATCATTTAGTTGAGGTATGAAAATACATCCACTATTTCTAACTACCCACAGACGGAAAAAAAGGCTTAGTATTGGGGTTTCGTTGGCACCCTTTGGGTACGGAACCGTAATAAAACCGAATTCAAACACTAAGAAGTGGAAAATAACACCCATTATTGGGTCGGTGACATATTGGTGTTATTATTTGGTTGGTTGGCACCGACCCCAAAAATCGGGTATTTTCCACTTTTTAGTGTTTGATGTCGGTTAAAAACTAAAACTATACTTATGTTGATTGATTGATTGATTTGAATTAAGGCCTCTATGTCCTATTTTTAGACAATTTTGCCAGTGTCCAGTTAGGCTTAAATACGGGATTAGTGCTACATTGGCGCATTTAACAGAGAATGCATTTCACACACTTACGTATATTTGTTAGTCATTGTCTTTTCTCGCTATAAATTCTGATGAAACAGCATTTCTTCAGAATACATCTTTGAATTAATGCAGGGATGGTAATCAGATTTTGAAAAAACCTTTTTCTGAATATTTTCAAAACCTGATTACCTAACTAGCTTCAAATTCAATTGTCGCTGAAACTCAAATTAATGAAATAACGGTAAAGTCGTATCCATTAGATACAGAAAATTATCGAATTCAGGCAGTTTACAAACTTTACATAATTGTTTAATAAAAAACCGAAGTCACAAACCCAATATACATAGGCTATGTAATCGCCTAATTTTTTTTTATATTTGGAGATTCTCTTTCATTATTTTCTAATTACGATGTGTTACATATACATATAAGAACATGCAAATAAAACGCCTTTTCAAAATATTTGTTTGTAATTCACTATTTCAGAAAAGTAATTACGAACAACAATTTACAAATGGATCCATGGACGGTGATGTTTTCATCCCGCTCAGCGCCGCGGCATTACCCCCAGCTTCACTTGCCACCACGTTGCTCTAATGAGCAATATTTTTGCTAATTTTTGCAACCAAATTATTTGTTGGCTATGGTTTGCATAACATCTTTCTAACTCATGTAGTTTTCAATGGGTTTGACGGCCGGATTCAGCCAGTATTTATTAGATATTTTTGACTCGGCACTCGCTGTCATCATCACGAATGAGGAATGACGTAACGACCATCTGGTTTATTAAAAAATAATTCTTATCTTTATCGGTTTACCTACCAATTTGGGAGACTTCAAATTGGATTTTTCTCCGTTTTCATCATTGCGCTACAAATTTGAACGGCAATAACATGTTGTAAGTTGCGTTACGTCATTTTTTGCGCGCTCGTCGTATGGACGTTATTTCTCCAGTTATTTTTTCACCTCCATGATTGTAGTATACTAGCTGAAACACCCGGCTTCGCTCGTATCAATGTCGTGTTGGGCTGATGTGGGGCAGAATTATATCCTAGATATTATATGAGGTCCCCATATAATCTTTCATCCCCCTCTATTTCACCCCCTTCGAGTTTAGTTTTCGCCACAATATAGTGAAAACGCAACAGACAGGCAGAGTTACTATCTCATTTATCGTATAAGTATGGAATGATGTAATCAAGAAATGGAAGAATATGTAAATATAAAATCATAAACTACCACAAGTTTCAAAATCTGCGCCAATATATCATAGTAATATTTTTTTTTATGCGACCTGACATGGATGGCTAATACCACACAACTACCGTTATGATATTAGCCCAATACACCACATTCCCAAAGGAATTAGGTGCCATGCCAGGACCTTCCCTTTATGAGCACGGCTACATTGAACTGGATGGAAAACACGGACAATTTTTCATTGCCACTTCGACCATCTTTTCATCCAATGCGATGGTACCAACCCGGGCGGGCTTAAACCCTACCACCTAGTAGGGGAAGGGGACCTACAGTTTTACATGGATTCCGAACCATGGAGCAGCTCGCATTCGTGACGAAATGCACTTATCGAACTCTGGAAGAGAAAGACAGTGGTGCTAGTTGGTATTGAACCTGGGCCTCTGGTACGCTAGGCCAGTCCCCGCGCCACTAGGCTACGAGCCGCTCAGAAATATAATATAGATGGCGCACGACAATTTGATTGCCTTGAAAATAGGAAATAAATAATGCTTTTAAATATGTTGTCTTTCATGTTTTCAAAAGAGACAAACTAATACAAACTTACTTGGAAAATGTGTGCAAGGGTTTCATAATAAAACATGCATTCCATGGAAAGGAAATCTGACTTTTCGTGTGTTCATAACATTCAACCGCCATTGAAAACATTTTTTCACATGGAATAGATTTTCATGTTTTACAAAAGATTTAATTTTAGCATATTACAAAGAGTTTCTCGCATTGAGTGACACGCAAACGTGTTCTACGAAAACGCTTCCTGCTCAGTCGATATTCGGCTATTTTGAAAAAAAATTCGAGTCAGCAGCAGAATTTGATGCGATTTGTACCTATGCCCAAAGAACTTTTTTTTCCTTTAATTATAAATTAATTCCATCACGCTGAATCACCTGGGAGATAAGCAGCAGGGTTCAAAATTATAGAAGTCCGGCATTTTAAGGCCATTTTCCAATCCGAGTGCATTTTTTTAATTCCTTATTTTAGAAATTGTTTTTTTTTTTTTTTGCTGGTTGTATTACGAGCCTGAATTATTTAAGGCGGCCCAACCCGGCGGGACTAACTCATTCGCGGGCACGGTACAAAACCGTGCTGTTGCGCTCTGGGACCTTCTCTGTTTCAAAGGAAAGGACAGGCTCCGTGATGAGGCAGATGCAACATGTCCACAAAGCAAACAATGGGTATAGTATTTGATTTGGTAAGATTTACGAAAATTTTAATTACAAAACGACTTATATCTAAAAGTCAATCACGACCGCTGTAGTCAAAAATCTAACAAAAACCAAATTTATTATAAATCTTAATGAAACAAGCTAGGTGTGATGACTAACCATTTTAAGATATTTTTGTTTTATCGTTGAGTAATTCACGTCCAAAGTAATTGTATATAACGCGCGAAATATTCAATCTTTCGGACCTCATAACTTAAAAACCAAACACAATTTTACAATGCCAATGGTCATCAGACATCTAGTTCGATCAAAATATCCGCGGAAAACGTTTGCTCGATACTTTATGAGATAAGGATACCTCCTCGTTCTTAAAATTTCACACGACTCTTAATACCCTGGTACTAGCCAAATCGCAAAGTTAGACGAGGCACCGCAAGTTAACTAACTAAGTCTGACCATTAGAAGTGTCATCGTTACAATATATGATTCCTTGTCTAGGAATCGACCTATTTTCGTTAGTGTATGTTTCCTTTTTCTATACAAAATACATTGCGGAGACGGTGTCCATTTCCGAACTTTTTTGATTTAATGTATAAATCTAAAATCAAATGGAATTATTTGTTTATGCACATAAGCTGTTTTTGCGTACATCTAGAAATCATATTACTTTCAGATTTCTTATGTGAAAAATAGACTTTATTATTATTTAAATAAATGACTTTAACAATCCATTATCAGTCTGGAGTTCTATTTGGACTTGCTGAGGCGTTTCACTACATATTATTACATTTGTTTAAAGGTGCATTTGTATGGCGTCAACTACACTATTCCTAGCGCCTTAAGGCTGTTCCGACCCATATAAAGTTGTTTGCACACATACCGCAAAAAGTATTGCACTTTAAGCCACGAATTAATAATAAAAGTTTAATATAGACATATTACTTGCAGCGAAAACAATTTCACAATTTCAGGATTATTGGTTTTGTTACAATTTATTTAAATACGATTTTTATTTAACAGCGCCATCTAACGGTGTAAAACTTCTAATCGGCAATTACAACGAAACCATTAAACCTGAAATTATGAATATGTTTTCGCTGCAACAGCTATGGCTATATTTAATATTTTTGACGAATTCGTGCCTTAAAGTGCAATACATTTTGCGTTCTGTGTAAAAAAACATTGTATGGGTCGGAACATCCTTAACAGGAAGCATTTTCGCGGAACACGTTTGCTCGATGCTTCATGAGATAAGGATACCGCCTCGTTCCGAAAATTTCTCACGACTCTTAAGCGATTTGATATCATGTGCATTTGAAAAATATTCAGCAAATGTAATTATCAGTTTCATAAGTGAACAATTCTTCCGGATAATAAACATCGCCCAGCAAGTTCGCTCATCTCCATCGTAAACAATTTACTTTACCAAAAGCGAAAGGCTTGGCGGGCTGGCTTACGCCATTCACGAAACTTTCCGGTGGGAAAGTGGAAATTTACAAAGATCTCCGGCCATCGAGGGCCCAAGTTTCAGCCTTACCTTCGGGCCCCGTATTTTGGGGTTTTCCTCCGAAGTTCGCTTCAAAGACGTCCTCAAAAGCCTCGCTGGGGGGAGGGAGGAAAAAGGTTCTCGAGGCTGAACCCTCCTGGAGTTCGGCGGGCGCGCTGCGGCCCAAATCCTAGAGCCCGGCGTGCGGCGGGGACCGATTCTAGTTTGACGGAGAGGGTTTGATATTTCGGCGCGTGTAGTTAAAATTATGTGGCGTGTGTTCTGTGGGCGCGGCCATGCGGTTTGGGGCTGTGTTTGTTTTGTAAAGTTTTGTGGCGTGGGTCGGATTATGCACATACATACTTTGAATAACTTTAGTCTGCGATATCACAGATTGAGAGACCTAAATGAAATTCTAATTCGTTTTTAGCTTAAGGATGTTTTAGGGATCCGCTTTCATAAAGGCATAAGCATTCGAAAATGTCCATATTAATAAAAGTTTTGGATAATTTTGGACTTTAATATTTTAAGTAAATTTTGGGTTACATCCTGTTCTTGGATTGTTCGCATCCAATAGAGTCGTATATAGAATTGACCGTAAATCATTGATTTTAAAGAAAGAAGGATAAATGTGCCCTTATTTTATGGTCTACACTACTAACCTATGTATTACTAATTCTTATTAATAAACAAAAGCGACCGACTTATTTATTACGAAAATAGTAATATTACTCACATCTAATGTGTATTAGCTTATCGTACCGCTTACTCATGTTTTATACGTGAACATTTTCAGCACAAACTAATTCATAAATAAATATGTAGCAAGTCTTGGAAATCTCTGACCTTATATGAGAATTGAGATCACCAACACTCTCAAAACTAACTCGCTACTCAGTCTTGTTATCGGGATACTCAAAACGAGGTGGTCAGGCTATACAGAACAAAGCGAGCTCAATTCACGAACAACCGAGCAAACAGAGATACGTAGAACGGAACCAGTTTAAAAAATATTTATTCTGATATAGGCTACGAATATATGATTTTTAACATTGAAAATGCTATATTATGGTATATGTATGTTTATGGAGTTTTTTTTTCTTTTCAAATTCTGGTGTGTCACCTACCTACAGATATTTCTATTGCCTTTCCTCATTACCCCAAGGGTTGACTGGAAGAAATCACTCTTAGTGATAAGTCCGCCTTTGTGCAGTATTGTTGTTTTGCTGTATGTTTTCTTTGTAATTGTATTTTTGTTTATGCACAATAAAGAATCTATTCATTCATTCATTCAATGCTTTTTCGATCGCTTTAGTAGTGTACTAGTTTTGAAGAACAGTTCTACCGGGGGCTAGCATCAACGAATATTAAGATAGAGAAATAAAAATGGTATCAAAAGATGCGTTACTAAGAAGGCTATATACTGCCTAAAAAAAATTTAAAAAATTTGAGCCTTAATGAAATAAAGTCATTTCCAATGCGCCGGAAGGTCATGGGGCCAAACCCAAAGAACGTTTTTTTATCCGTAGGGTACAGAGGATTATTTTTCCACCGAGCGAAGCGCGACCTTCATTCATCACCGGCGTGTTAGGCAAATAACATAACAGTAGGTGTTCCAATGACAAAATAATTATCCACGTGAATTCATTTTTGTGAACACTCGAAATGGAAACAAAGTCCTCATCCATTCTAGTCATCAATGTTGTTATAATGTTCTGTGTATCAATTATCTGCTTCATCGACAACCTTAAGTAAACTGTATTTCAATACGCTCCGTCAGAGCGCATCACCCTCAGCACCATTGGAACTTACAAGAAAAACGTATATGGGTCAAAGTTCAACGTGTGGCGTCTACCAATATTGGCATGTAGTTCATGATTCAAAATCATTTATTCCACAACAAAATACATTTGTATTGAAATTATATGACACATCATTAAACATATTTATTAAATCATGAAAAAATCGATAATAGTGACTTATGCTCGACGTTTTCACTAACGTTACCAAGTTAACGAAAGTTAACTTGGTAAGTTATTATACGGTATATTTCCTGAAAATAGAGTTGAAAATTTAATAATGTTTTGAATCACCATTTTCGGTCAAATATTTTGGACAATGTGAAGTCGACAAGTTAATAACTAAAGCTATAATAATATATAAATATATTTAATAAAAGTTAATAACCGTGCTCATAAGGGGAAGGTCCTGGCATGGCACCTAATTCCTTCGGGAATGTGGTGTATTGGGCTAATATCATAACGGTAGTTGTGTGGTATTAGCCATCCATGTCGGGACGTATAAAAAAACTAAAAACAAATATCTATACTATAAAACTGCAAGAAGATTTTGTTTGCTTGTTGTGGCATAAACATTTCCAATTTACCATCCGACCGAAGTCTAACGACATGATAGGCGTGTTTTGGTCTTAGGACACAATTTGTAAAACGATATTACCTCTCTGCACCCTCAGGCGACTGGCCAGAGAGGAAATAAGCTAATTTTAATACTTTTTATTTGTCTCATGAGAATCATTTTGTGTTCTTTGTTATAAAAATGTTCCGCGTTTCCATCAATGAGGTCTTAAGAATAATTTTATTGTAACTATACTTCAGTTTATAATTTGATCCGATAATATTTCAAATTTTGTAGTTCTTATAGATACTTAAAACAACGCTTCTGCTGAAACATAATAATTTAATGTAATTTTCATTAGCTTTCCGCGCAAAATCCGACGCGACCCCTCGCGAAATAAGTAAGAAAAGAAAGATTAATTAAAGAACCTCCCGAAAAGATAAAAATTACATAAACCTAACGATACATAGGTACTGGGAGTACATAGCTCCTCCGCCAGTACCTTCGGGGCCGGGAAATGTTAAGAAGGGTCTGGGCGGGTCCGCGTGGGGGCGCCGCCGTGCCGTGCCGAGACCGGAAGGGGGGCAGGGGCTGACGTCTAGGGGGTGAACGAAGAGGGGGCAAAAAAATTCAGCGCCGCTGCTACGTCCCTCGACCCATCGGTGCGGCTGGCGGCCGGGGCGGCGGCGGCGACGGCTTCTGGATGGCATAGGGATGCGCAACGATCGATTTTATGTTTGCAGCGATACTGTCTTTATAATTAAACATAGTAGTTAATGCTTTAAATAGCATAAAATATGAAGCACCCGTGTCATTTACGGTCGTGTGTGTTACGCTTCCTTGCCGCGGTGTTTTATCCATCCGCGCCGTGCGAACAGGCAAGTGAGTGACGAAATCTGACATTTAGTCGCATTTAGCAAAATCTAATTGGTAAATTTCAATAGTGGTTTAACAGTTAGCATGTTACGAAATGCAACTAAACGTTAGATTTAATCACTCACTTGAATGGTCATCCGGGTAGTGTCTTTAACATGGCGAAAGGGAGTATTTTAGTCACCCACTCAACACAAATACTCAGTTCCAGTAATCTGCTAGCTGCTAACCCTTTGGTAATTAGACAGGCTTGCTTCTAGCAAGGGTTTTTGCAATTACTACTTAGTCAGAATCAATCCGCATCTAATATAAATGAATATGGATATGTTTTCTCAAGCTGTCAGCACTGTGTGATTATTACTTGAACGGTAACCGCAGAATTATTGGTACACAGGTTTTGTTGGATGTTACAAAGATAATGATTATGATAACTTGTAACATTATGCAGTTAGCTTAGACATAGACACTCCCACTGTTTTTAAATGTTTCATACTTATTCCTGCATGGAAAGCTAAATTTAGAGCTTGTTAAATTCGTACTTATTCCTGAATAATATTGAGCTCATTTTAGACAGCGTTATATTCGTACTTATTACCAAATACATCACTAATTCTATTTCAATTGAATCACCGGTAAATTCATACTTATTTCTGAAGAAACAGTAAGCTAAATTTAGACATCTTTTGTTTACTAATTTATTCCTGAATAAATAGTAAGCTTAATTTAGACATCGTTTGGTTAATTATTTATACCTGAATAAATAGTAAACTTAATTTAGAAATAAGCTTTCACACCACATTGACATGAACGTCTCATTTTCTACAAGATCTCTCTAATTATAAGATTATTACTAGGGATATTCGATCACTGCTGAACGAATGTGCCTCGAATAGGTACAACTATTTCTCTAGAATTCAGTTTTCGACACGAAGTTTTCAAACATCGACTAATGGGAGATAACATCACTAAAGCTTATGACAAGACAGCCGCCGCCTGTACGTACTCATATAGCGAGGCATTAGTGAAGCCTAGCAGCTTCGCTAATGTTATTACTCGTATAACTTCTCTTTCGCCTGTGCCTCTGGTCACTCCCTCCCATCCACGTTATGACGTCTAATACTGTTATCACGGCGAAACGTGGGAAATCTGAAAGACTCACTCATTTTCCGAGTGCCGACGTTCCTTACCTGAAAACAAAAGAAAAACATTAATTTATAAGTAGACAAACATGGTATTGGAAAAAAATCTAAAATGGATAGTCTGATAGTCAAACATTTATAAAAAGTAACTAATATTCAAATATATATGTTGGAGACTGCTGACAGGAGTAAATTGTCTAGTTCTTACTTGCGTAAATACACGTAAATAGTAAGGAATGTGCTATGTATGCATGTATAATCGACCGTGAAACAAGGACACATTAATTGAAGAAAGGGATCAGTAAAAATAACTACTTTACGAATATACTGCAAGGCTGGAACCGAACCAACAAAACATACCATTCGCGGGTATTGCGCCTACCAATTTCGCCACCGGCGACGTACCTACTTAGTACGAAAAAGTATATTTATATGTAAATAGTTAGTAAGATTTAAACTTTTTTACTTAATCGAAAGCCGATTTCGTTCAGTTTGATAAGGACGCAGGTAAAAAACTTTTAATTTCGATAATCCAAAAAGTTATTATGTAGATTGATGGTCTAGCTAAATTTCTAAATAAAAAAATTGAGTCGCTGGTGCTTTGTGTTCTTAAATTAGATAAGTTTTAAGGTGGCCCATCCCGCTCAACTCACCGTACAAACGGGGAAAGAAGATCACGCCCATATTTCTAGTCATATTTGATCGAACAAGATGTCTGATGACCGTTGGCATTGTAAAATGGTGTTTAGTTTATAAGTTATAACGTCCGAAAGTTCTAATTTTTCGCGCGTTTTATACAATAACTTTGGAGGTGGATTACGCCATGATAAAGTAAGAATATCTTAAATGGATTAGTCATCGGATATAGCTTATTTGATCAAGATTTATAATCTATTTGGTTTTCGTTAGATTTTTTACTACAGCGGTCGTGGTTTACTTTCAGCTAAAGTCGTTTTGAAATTAAAATTTTCGTAAATCTTACCAAATCATACACTATTGTCTTTTTTGTGGACATGTTGCATATTCCTCATCACGGAGCCTGAAATAGAGAAGAAGTTCTTTGAAATAGAGAAGGTCCCAGAGCGCAACAGCACGGTTTTGTACCGTGCCCGCGAATGAGTTAGTCCCGCCAGGTTGGGCCACCTTAATTAAAGAAGTTTGAACACATAATCTGAGCGTTCGATATTAACCGTAGTAGGTTTCAAATTCAAAAAGTACACCATCAATGCATCTTTCTTCCTTTTGAAATTACAAAATAAGTAGTAGCTATTGTTAATAATAATCAAATATGGTTTCACTTACGCCCTTTTAGAACTGAAAGCAATCACGTCTTACAACGCCCTTTAACTAAACGAAGTGTGCACGAGACCTAAACGAGTAGGTTGTTTGTTTGGTTATGTGAATAAGCACCCGAAACACAAATGCATTTTAGAAATAATGCTCAAACCACGCCGATTTCGTAAATCCTAGTTAAAACCACAACTACAAGAACGGGCGGCGGATGGACGGACGGACGGCCAGTGTAGGCTTAGTAATAGGGTTCCGTTGGTACCCTTTGGATACGGAATCATAATTTATGCCGCACATTTTGATACTCTAAAATAAATCAAAACGTTATGGTATTTCCAGTTGTCCTAGAATCGTGAAATTTGGTAAAAAGCAAAGTATCATAGCCACAATTAAAGAAAAACAACCTAAAATCGGTAATGTGTAGTTGAATATCACATTAAATTATCCCGTTATGTATGAATACGATTTTTTATGGAACCCTCGGAGTCTCGCTCGGAGTCAGACTCACACTTTTTCTCTTTTATTATAGAAGGTGTTAGCGGAGGTATGGTCCAAACGTTAATATTTGGATCAAATAAGGTTGAGAATAATTTTTTGTTCGACTTAAATAAAAATTGAATGCACAATTTTCCTCTAAATGTTCCTAGGAATACACGTTGGCATCGTATACGCCATTGACAGTGTCCAATCCCGAAACATACGAGGCGCACATGGCAAAAAAGGAGACGTCTTGGTATGATCCTTATAATAGGAACTGCTTCGGATATATTATAACTCCGTGTTGTCCAACATTAAACACCAAACTACGGGTGTTTATGTACCCCTGGTGCCGACCCTCCGCCCGCGCGCCGGGACGCTACCCTTCACGGTCCGAGCCCTTATTTTGCAGGGTTGGGTACAGCGCGGGTCCATATTGGACATTTTATATAAGTGCTGGGCGCCAGGCCCGGGCTCCGGGTAAATCCCTTTCGGCCGACCCTTTTCCGAAAAGGTCCGCCCGGCCGTGCCGGAACCCTAGCTTCACGGATTTTTAAGGAGAAATACATGAAAACGCTCCATGGAATAATAACCTTCCAAAAGTTCACTTTACATACGGCATGATTATTGAAATGCTTTTTAGGGTTCCGTACCCAAAGGGTGAAAACGGAACCCTATTACGAAGCCTCCGCTGTCCTTCCATCCTTCCGTCTGTCACAGGGCTGTATCTCATGCACCGTAATAGGTAGGCAGCTGACATTTTGACGGTGTGTATTTATTTAACCGCTATAACACCAAATAGGTAATAAAAATTATAAAAATTAAATCCCAGACAAAAAACGTGGTTTTTTTGTGTTAAATCTTGTACGATGGTACGGAACCCTTCGTGTGCGAGTCCGACTCGCACTTGGCCGCATCAGCGACCATGAAAGCACGGGAGAAGCAATCGAAACTCACTTCTTCTGGCGGCAGCGTAGCCACGAGTTAGTGGAAAATGAATTCGGGAGGCGCAACACCGAATGTTCGTTGCACTAAACAGCATCCTGTGAAGTTCGTACGTGTTTTTACGTGTTCCAAACACACGTAAAAAATATTGGTAAGCCAATTCGTAAGCCCCCATGCAAACTAGTTTTGGTGGCTACCCCAGGTGGCTATGCATACAGACAAATCATTTTATTAACCGACTTCACAAAAGAAGGAGGTTCTATGTTCGACTTTATGTATTTTCTACGTCAGTTCATTATTTAAGTAATTATTTTAAAAAACATTTACTGCCTTACTAATAAACGTTTCTACCATCGCTATTACTAAATAATTTTTAGCTAGTAGTACCGGACAGCGAGAAATACCGGAGTGAAAAAATTGGTATGAATGATTATTATTTAGGCAATTTATATTTCTGGAAAAAACTATATGATCCATCAGACCTTGCTAGTACCCTATCTTTGAGAAGGTATAATGCCCATTTATAGGTGTGACGATATATTATTATCCAGATTCATATATTTTCCCACATATGTATTGTTGCTGTAGTACAACTTACACTTGTAGTACATTCTTAGTACACAATACATATTAATTTGAGTTACAGCGACAACTACATTTGAAGCATTGTAATAAGATTTTTAAAATAACCTGAAAAAGTTTGTACATTCCTCGGAAACAGATAACGGTAATGTCGTATCCATTAAATATATAAAATTATCACAATTCGTTTTCGTTTTGATCTATATTTCATTTTTTTATTGCGTATTAAAACGTTTCTATATGTCTTTCATATCAACACCTTTGATTAATCGTTGACGAATTATTGAAAAATGCATGAGATATTTTCCCGTATCATTAATTTGTATTTTTGGTACGCTACAAAACAGCCATAAATATCTGTACTGTAAAATTATCACTGCCGTATCATGGCTATGCGCCTTAAGGATGTTCCGACCCATACAATGTTTTTTTACACATAACGCAAAAAGTATTGCACTTTAAGGTATGAATTCGTCAAAAATATTAAATATAGCCATAGTAGTTGCAGTGAAAACACATTCACAATTTCAGGTTTAATGGTTTCGTTGTAATTGCCGAATAGAAGTTTTACGCCGTTAGATGGCGCTGTTAAATAAAAATCGTATTTAAATAAATTGTAACAAAACCAATAATCCTGAAATTGTGAAATTGTTTTCGCTGCAAGTAATATGACTATATTAAACTTTTATTATTAATTCGTGGCTTAAAGTGCAATACTTTTTGCGTTATGTGTGCAAACAACTTTATATGGGTCGGAACAGCCTTAAGCATTTATTTCTTCCAGCGAAGCTTTTCATCCAACTATGCCTCTATCCCTTAAAAGTTAGCGCACGGAGGGGTGTGAGCACAGATCCTACCCGCCCGCGCCTCCACGCGCCCTGGTACTTAGGCCGGAAGGTCTGGACCTTTCCGACCCTCGTCCGGGAACCCACCTCCCTACACCCTGGATATCGTGCCCTGATAATACTATTCTATGCCGCCCTGGACCGCGGACGATCCCTTCACTGGACGTGGCACTGAAGAAAATTTATTACGTAATGTCCGTAATCAATAGAACCATCTTGCGGGGTTATGTTTTGTTTGAGTATGATTTTCACTTTTGCCCTACCATATTCCTGACGAATGGGTGAGCATTGAACTCCGAAAAAATCTAGGCCAAAATTTCATTTCACCAACCACAAGGAGTGTAAATTAAAAATCGCGATCAAATTCGAGCGGTGCGTTAGCCGCCATCTTAAATTTAAGGAGGAATCGTTTTTCCTCAATATCTCGGCCATTTTCAACTTGTTCATTATTTCATTCTCTACATTTTATTCACTACAAATTTTCCGTGCCATTGATATTTTCCGAGTTGAGGGGAAAAAGGATGGGAAATGTAATATTTTAATTATCTTATTTCTATATATCTTCAGTGCCTAAATGTACAAGAATAAAGTTACGTGGAATTATAATTCCTACAGTTTTTATCTCTACATTACCTACAGTAAATTTTTTTACGACGATGAAAAAACGCCAAGTCGAAATCATAGCTACAAATTTTAGAGAATTACTTGATATATTTTGTTTTGTAGAGTAGATCAATGTGGTATGCTCCATTATCCACTGTATTCTTTCCTATTCGTTCTTGATATGAAATATTGCTTGGATAAAGCATAAAGTAGTAGATACCGACACATGACTGAAGATACAGAATCGACCTGAAGGTAATCTTTTAAGAAAAGATTTCAACGCCAGTGCTCTGTCGAATTGTTATAATTCTGTTTTGAGACGGAAATGTGTTTGAAGCAACTTTACAAAGCGGGGTCTCTAATATTTTTCCATCTAGCCGCGTCTTAGAGGTCATATATAAATAATTTTCACTTATACGAGAAGGTGGCGTGTGGTACCTCAAGTTCGCCTCACTGAGTACAACTTCTCAAACTTTCGATAGACTGTTTCCAAATTACAAACAAATAAGTTTTTAAGTTACATATATTTGTCCAACTTTTTTCGGAAAACAGCTTAAGAGGATAATGAGGTGATCGAGTTCCGTATAATGGCTCGTGCCTGTTTCCTTAGTCAAATTAATAAATGTTTGTCTGATTTTTTTTTAGGAAAATTTAATTTTGGAAACAGTCATACAAAAAATACAATTAAAAATAAGAATATCACATAAACCTATAGTTCCCATGCATAATTACTTATTGAGATCATATTTTGATGAAGTTGTGATGTTGATTTATTTAATTTTGTACATTTAATAAACCAACTGACAGCTATGTCTGTGCGTTTTGATTTGTTTGATAACCTATCTTATATCCATGATATAAGCCTCTAAAGACTCGTATAAAATGTTTAAGTTTAAGTGTTAATTTCAGAAACACATTTCTTAAATTGACTTGATTCCGATTTCCGTAATCCTACAATATAAAAACTTGTATCTGGAAATGAATATACCTAACCAAAGAACATAATAAATTTTAAAGATATAGTGATGCTATATCTCAAACTGAATGACTTTGTGATACGACTTACAATTAAATTTTAAATTCTTAACCTCAAAATGTATGGGGAGCTGAAAGTTTTTAGGGTTGCGTACCTAAGGGGTGTCGACAGAACCCTATTACTGAGCCTCCGCTGTCAGTCCGTCCGTCCGTCACAGGGATGTATCTCATGAACCGTAATAGGTAGGCAGCTGAAATTTTCACAGACTGTGAAGACTATTTTGCCGCTATAACAAGAAATAGGTAAAATAATAAAACAATAAATTTTAAGGGGGCCCCATAAAAAAAACGTAATTGTTTTGTGTTAAATCTTATACGATGGCACTGAACCCTTCGTGTGCAAGATCGACTCGCCGTCATGGTTTTCGCAGTCCCTGTGAAAGTCCGGAAGCCCATGGGCGCCGTCGGGCGCCCATGGGTTTAACATAAAAAAAATTAAAAAACTTGGCCGGTTTTTTTTACTCGCAAGTTTAGAACAGTTTGAGAAGACTTCTGAAAATGTATTCCTTCCTTACTTTGTACACTTTTGTCTCGTACTTCACCGACATATTTAAAGTTCTAATTTATAGTTTTACTATGTCAGTATATAACTTTAATTTTACTATGTAACGTCAGATTTTATCACTCTTTTGACTGGGGGTCCATTCAGAGTACGAGTGAGTTCGTATTCGCCACTAAATATCAACTCACTTTTTTAAATAGTTACTGTTTCCACACTTCTAGAACATCATTACAGTTAGGTAAAAATCTGGTTTGTCCCGTAAATACGTTGGAAGTATAAATAACGGTTCCGTTATTTAAATAATAATATATTTCCCAGCTATTTTTAGGTTAACTCACTCCCGAACTCGGACTCACTCTTGCTCTGAATGGACCCCCAGTTCACCTTCTATTCACCTGGTGAGATATTTATCACGACAACCCTTTTGAACAGCTCGTGATCTTGGGGCTTGCCTTTCATGCGAGAGGTCTGGGTTCAAATCCTCGCCCGGACATGCACCACTTTCTTTCTCTTTCTGAGTTGGATAAGAGCATTTCGGATGCGAGCTGTTCCATGGCTCGGAACCCATGTAAAACTGTAGGTCCCTGCCCCTACGGCCAATGTTAAAATATGACAAATCCAAGTGCAGTGTACTGTCTTTGGATGATGAATAAACAATACAACAATACAATACTAGGGGGTAGGGTTAAGCCCGCCCGGGTTGGTACCACCGCATTGGATGAAACTATGGTTGAAGCGGAAATGCAAAATTGTCCGTGTTTTCCATCCAGGTCAATGTAGCCGTGCTCATAAAGGGGAGGTCCTGGCATGGCACCTAATTCCTTCGGGATTGTGGTCTATTAGGCTAATTTCATAACGGTAGTTGTGTCGTATTGGCCATCCATGTCAGGTTGCTGTCAAAAAAAAACCCCTTAGATTCCAACAAATCGACACCAGATCCACTCTCAATACTCTATCGTCAGACCTACCCCCGCCCAACCGGTCCAGCGTAGATCCATTAAGAGATGGAAGGAACAATCATCTCCTAATTAAGTCGCAAATTGATTATTTTCTAAGAGAGGCGAAATAAAAAGTGCGCTGGGGAAAAGCGGAGCCAAAGGCACGAGTACCGGGCCCCCTCGGGGGGGCGACGCAGGGGCGGCGGGTCCGCGCGCCCGCCGGGGGTGTCTTTGGCGAGCGCCCCCCCTCGGCTAGTGCTTAGCCTTACGTAGCGAGTGGGAAATGTGGAAACGGACACACGGCCACCGCCCGGTACGGTCGGCAGTTTCGGACTAGTTTGGACATGGGTAAAATATGCTTTTTCGTACCTGACATTTAAAGAAAGAAAGCTGTAAAACGCAACATAAAAATACTTTACGCGGGCGTAAGGTATTTTTTTTATAAAAAAACTGTCATGATGTAAATACTTATTCTATATATATATATATATATATTGACTTGATACACTTCATTCGTATCAAACTTGACGAGGGCTTTATACACCTGACATAGGTTAAGTTGACGATGGCTTTTACACCAGAGTATACTTGTAATGCTATAAATTATATTAAGTTATATAATTGCATTAGTAACTTCATTAGTTGTAAGTAACTTAAACATAGCGTTGCTGTTTCTATTGTTCTTTGTTCATTGCCTTAATCTGTTCTACCAAGGAATTGTTTGGCAGTAGCATTTAGATCTAAGTATGTATTTAATAATTGTGGACCGAAAAATATGTTATGTAAACCCGTGAAGTTTCTTTGCGGGTTCTTCTTTACTGGGTTGATCGAATCCACGGATCTTTGTGACGTAACTTGGTGTAGTTTGACTACCAAAAAGTTTAAATAAATGAAATGAAATGAAATTAAATATGAGCGGCTGTGCTAAGAGCAAAGGTACTGAGAAAGCCAAATCCACCTCACCTCGGGAAACCACGCTCAGCGAGGCAACATACCAGTGGATTTACGAGCTTGTTATAGGTTTGAAGAATGAGACCGCCGGCAGACAGGTCATGTCATGTTTGCTGGTTCAAGTCTAGCCTTGCATTTAAGATGGTTATACTAGCCAATGCGAATAGTTTAATTGCGTTTATTTCCTGATCTCTATGGGATGAGAACATGACAAAAAAACTTGTATAATTCCAGCTAACGTTCTACCAAAACAGAAAGATTTTTTTTTACGGAAATTGATATTTTCTCAAATATATTATTTTTCAAGTTTGCGGCTTATATTGATATTAACTAATATTTATTTCAATACCATTTCAAAGATCTTAACATTATCTACCCATTCAGAGAAGAACATGTTTAACTTTTCCCAATATCTTTAACGAAATAATAAAAAAACCGGTTTCGCTCGTTATGCGGGTTGGTCACATTTAGAAAGAATAATTTTGAGCTGCTCTAACTAAGCGACGTCGGGTTCTGGCTATCTCGTTTTAATCGCAAAAATTGGTCCAAAATGTTTAGGTATGAGGATGCTCTTAATGCTTTCTTTCGGATAGCTTGACGTGTCCTTGGTTAACGGACGATTCTACTTACATATTACGTTGGACATGAATGAATGAATAAGTCATGACTAAAACATACCTACTTTTTTGTGCTATGCTAGTACGTAAGTTTTTAAACGAATTTAAAGTCATGAAGTAGAGGAATATAAATATACATAGTTGCACAACGGAAATAATATTTAATATTGTTCGTGTTTGCCAACGAGAAAAAGCGACGAAACACACACGTAGCGAAGGTCTCCGTTTCAAGGTCGGGCAAAAAGGTTTTCGTATTCTAGATGTCTGGCTGTTCTTCTCTACAGAGCCGGTAGTCTAAGTTGTCACCTAAATTGGCGTTACGGCAAACCGATCGACTGGCGTTTTCAAATGTATGGAGAAATTGAAGAGCGCGCGCAGCGGGCGTTAAGCGAACTAACATTTGCGAGTCCGAGCTTGATTTGACAGCTTACTCAACGTTACCGTAAATACGTCGACGTTGCCGTTCACGTCCACTCTGCGTTTTCATACAAATCGGAAGTCCGCGTTTGAATTTGACAGCTTGAAGAAGTAAAACCACAGAATATCTAGTAAAAACTTGTATGGAGTTTGGAGAAAACGCCAGTCGATCGGTTTGCCGTAAACGCCAATTTAGGTGAGAACTTAGACTACCGGCTCAGGTCACGTTTGTCAACCAATTCTCGTGAAATTGATTTAATTAAGTCTAGCCAGTTTCTTCAAATTTTTCAAAATTTTGAAAAATGTTCGAAAATACAGACTCGCGATACCTCACTCAGATGCTCAGAGAGCTACTAGCATAAATAAATACATTATTTTCATACCACATATGAAGTTAACAAGTGTTGTGTAGCGTCCGCCGCGCCGCCTTATGACGTAACGATACCAGGGGCGAGATTATCTTTTTGCATTGAGTGCGAGACAAGGACGCAACGGCATCGCTCCCAGCAAGGTGCGAGCGAGATGCTGCACCGGATCTCGGCACTGGTGCACAAACAGCGCCGTTTGAGTTAAATTCGTTAGACACAAGACAAGGACGCAACAGCAGCGCTCCCAGCAAGGTGCAAGCGAGATGCTGCACCGGATCTCGCCACTGGGGCCTTAGCGACGCCGATTGGGAATGTCGAAACACGCGGCAATCCTCCGCCGCGCCGCCCGCGGGACACGGGCAGAAGCGGGCAGCACCTTGAGACGCACGGTCGCGCCACGTGCTCCGACGAGTGCGGGTCCCGAGGCCGCGGAGTCAGGCGACATGAACAAAATGTGAAAACTTTCGCTCCCAAAAGTTGGTTGAGCTGTCCGCGTACCACCCTTCGCGAATATCGGTGCGCCCGCCGTGCCGCCGTGTTCCGTATCCGTGTGAGCAGCCGGGCGTGATCTACTTCGAGGCCACACCCACGCCTTCCGATGTCTTCAGCCCGTGGACCAGCAGCCACAGCTTCCGCCGTGCCCTGTCACAGTCGCCGGTCCCACATCTTCAACACGTAGACCCACCACCACAGCGTCGCCGTACGCCTGCTGGATCCCCGCACGGTACCTATACTCTAACGCCAGCCCCCCGTAGAAATTTACGATGAAACCGCAAAGAGCGTCTATCAGGACCACCCATTGAAGCAGGACACCGCCCATTCGACTACGCACGACCTCGGACCCACCCCGAGCTCCCGGCATGGAACCCCGGCCATTTGGATATTAGGTTAGGCTAAGGCCGTGTTAGAACACCGCCTTGATTGTTAATTATTTATAGTCTTCTTTGTGCTTCTAAATATAGGCTATTTTAGGTAGATGGTTAGATCGCCACAGCCCAATTTTCTTAATTTGTAGGTGTCTTAAATAGGACAATGCCAGGGTGTATTTTTTGATTGTCTGTTTGTGTTTTGTGCCTCAAAGGGTCTATAATTTATTACATCTTTTTTGTACCTACTGCAGTCTGTTAATTCGCTATTCATCGATTCCCTACAAATTCACCCATTCCCAACCTGTGAACAGCCTCCCCCACACGCTGCAGAGCTGCCACCAAGTACATTCATGAGATCCCTCCCCTACACATCACACTTTATACACCGGCGTAACCACCTGGATATCTTGTAGCCTAATTAAATTACAACGAACCACCGGAAGATCCCTGGGCCCTTGAAACCCTATATATGTCTGTCGGTCTGTCCGTGGCAACCACTCCTACTTACTCATTTCTTCTAATGCATCACACCCTTTAAATTAACAAGGCTACAATTGGCACCCGAACTGGTTTATTCTAATTTCCTATTTGTATATATTAATTATATTTATTTTATTATGGTACGCCTCACTTGTTTTATACACTACAAATTAACTCTCCATTTCAGCCCTGACGGTAAGCAAATAGCGAATTAACAAAACTGAATATTAAATGTGTCAATAACGAGTTGTGTCCACCAACGTAATAGGTATATAGGTACTTACGCACGTTATTTCATTTTAGAATATCGAGTCTTGCAATAGCGCACGAAGGCGGTAACTCTCGCTCTTATAGGTGTGCACTGTTTCCTTAGGTTTTTAGGTCATCATATATTGGAAGCCGAGAGCAGAGCATATTCTTTGTCTTTCTCTCATTTCTTATAAATATAGCTTATAGCACGTTGCGCGTGGACAAATCGCGAGCACGTGAGCACGCGACCGGCCAGTCCCGCGATCCGGAACTTCTTGGGTTAGTATGAAACAACGAAATATAAAAAACTGAAATGTGCTGTTTCATTTAAGTGTATAATTTTATGTGTTCTTGATGCTTATGTATTGTGTGTGTAAATAACGTGTGTGAAATTTTTTTTTCTTCTCGCTTTATTCTCTTGCGTTGAACACGTAGGTTATATTTGGAAGTCAGGTTAACTACGTGCTTATTGTTAATCACTCGTTAAAACAAACCTTAATCTGTAGTTATCAGGCTTTCGTCTCGTTCGATCTAGTCGCGTGTCGCGTTAACGGAAATTTACGTAATTTTTTTTTAACTCATTTTAAGTAAGTTATTATAGGTACTACAAAATGGAAAGCCAGGACCATTCCGTGTGCATTGACATGCCAGAGGACCAATTAATGATGTATGACAATCAATCCATAAATTCACAGTCGGAGGTTAATGTTGTAACACGTAGTGGTGGTGATTATGGACCCAGTTTTTTTTCCTTGGATAACGATTCCAACCAGTCATCTTCAAGTACCGTGGTAAAACCAGAAGGTCTCCACGAAAATTGTGTGTTCAACAAACATTACTACAACTTATCGTCCTGGAATCTAAAATATAGTGGTGAAACAGATGTACGTGAATTCATTGCCCGTGTCGAAGAGCTTACTTATGCGCGGAAATCTAACTATGACATCGTACTGAGATGTTTCATTGATTTGTTGTCGGGCACTGCTTTGAAATGGTTCCGTACCGTGAGGGATGGAGTTACGAATTGGGACCAGCTTAAGAAAGCCTTGTTAGAGGAGTACGATAATATCGACTACGTTTTCGACACGGAATCCCGTATTCGCTCGTTAAAACAAAAACCTAACCAGAAGTTGTCAGATTTTGTAACAGATGTGAATGATTTGGCAAATAAAATCAAGGGTCAAATTTCCGATATCATGCTTTTCGAAATAATAAAACGAAATATGTTACCTAAGTACAATCAATGTCTGATTTACGGTACGATTAAAAATACTTGCGACCTTCTGGCGTATGGTAAGAAAATTGAACGTTTTAATAATGAGGCCCCCTTCAGTAATATCAAATCAGAGGTGTCCAAAGTTAACAGTTATATTCCTAAAGCCGAGACAGTGTCGACTTCAAACGCAAACGCTTGTCTCAAATGTAAAAATACGGGCCATTCTTTTAAAAACTGCCCGAATATTTTAATACCTATCTGCTTTGACTGCGGCAAGCTAAATGTCACGTCCAAAAATTGTCCCACATGTGCCGCGAAAGGTAACCAAAATTCGAGGTCTACGCCTCAGCCCCACTCTCGGTTCACATCTCGTGCTGAAGCGTCACACCAACGCAGCGGACAACAATACCCGCCGTGGTATAACAATAATGCAGGCCAATTTAGTGTTAGGCAACAGAATCCTCCAACTTATATTAACAACGCCAACAATAACAATTTTAATGGCGGTCAATATCCTCGTTTTAGGCCAGTCTATTCAGGCCAATACAATAACTCTTACCGCCCTAGGGGTCAGCAATACCGACCTTATTTTCCGAACGCGAGTCACCCCCCGGCGACTCACTTTCACTCATCGAACTACGCCGATAGCGCGCGCGAGCTGCCGCATAACAATATTCGAGCGATCGAGGCCCCCCCATCCCCCCCTCAATCTTCCGCTTCTCATACAAAAAACGGGTAAACGCACCGGCGACTTATACCTCCTCGGAAGAATGGCATGACTGGTTAAAATTTGTTCATGACTTTCCGAAAGTTAGCCCGGTGCTATCAAACCAACATGGCGATAGGAGGCCTTACGTTCATTTCAAGTTAAATAATAAGGATTTTACAGCTCTATTAGATAGTGGAGCCGAGATAAATGTGTTTGGTAATAATTCACATCTTGAAATACTGAATATGGGATATACTTTAGACGAGTCCAAAATTTGTTCCGCCTCTACGGCAGACGGGACTAAACAATTTAGTCCAGGCTCAATCCATTGTAATATCGTGGTCGACGGCATTGAAATTCCACTTACTTTTGAAGTTATTCCAGAAATTAAATCTGATTGCATTTTAGGCACAGAATTTTGGGAAAAGTCCGGTCTATCAAAAAAAATTTCCGGCTGTATAAATAAAAAAATCACTTTCCCCATTCCGTCAGAATTTCAGATTTCTTCATTAAACATTGATGGGGCCATTAAAAAAATTAAAGATATTATTTCCAGCTTAGATATCATTAAAAGTAAAATTTCTAGCTTTAACAGCCCCCGTTCGAGCAAACATTATAAGTTGTTGGATGAATCACTTACTAAGTTATTGTTAGCTTTGGACGACATTCCGTCTAATAATAACCCGGACATTAAGTCGGCCCGCAAAATAGCCGTCGCTTCTGTGCAAGAGTCAATAGATGTCTTAGAACGCAAAGCGTATCGGCCGAATTCTCCCCCGCCCACCCTCCCTACGTACGTGCCGCTCGCGTCGGTCGGTGAAACCAAGCCTTCTTCCGGAGCGCTCAATGCCACACATCGCGCTCAGAGCGCACAGCCCCCGCATTCTGTTTCTAACGCGCAACAGCTGCATTCTATTTCTAACTCGAGTAATTGTAAACTTTCTCCAGATGAACAATTAATATTAAATAAAACGATAGAAAAGTTTGAGTCCATATCTTTTGAAAAATGTGGCCTAGGTCGAACGCATCTTCTTGAATATGAAATTGATACGGAAGGTCCTCCAATCAAACAAAGGTTCTATCGCATGTCACCCTACAAACAAAAGTTAGTGGACCAATTAATAGATGAAATGATAGACTTGGATGTTCTGGAACCATCATCGTCACCCTGGGCCAGTCCTGTGTTAGTAGTACCCAAGAAGGACAACTCCTTCCGCCTTTGCATGGACTCTCGTAAACTAAACGCTGTTACAAAAAAATGTAGTTATCCTCTCCCTCGCATAGATAACATTCTTGATAATTTAAAGGACGCAAAATATATTTCTTCCATTGACTTATCTAAGGCATTTCTTCAGCTCCCTCTGGCAGAATCGGCTAAGGAAAAGACAGCGATTATCTCACAGGGCCGAGGCTTATTACAATTTAAGGTGGTCCCTTTTGGGCTATCTAACGCACCCCAGAATTTACAACGCCTGGTCGATGCGTTACTACCAGGTGCAGAATTCGATGACCATGTGTTTGGTTATCTAGACGACCTAATTATAATTTCCAACAATTTTGCAGACCATATTTCTTACCTTGACAAAGTTTACGAACGTTTACATTTCGCTAACCTAACAGTTAACCTAAAGAAGTGTGAATTTCTAAAATCTGAGCTGAAATATCTTGGTTACGTTATAAACGAGTTCGGCTTAAAGACTGACCCAGCCAAAGTGGAGGCAGTGAAAAACTTTCCAACACCCAAATGTGTCAAAGATGTACGCAGTTTCTTAGGACTAGCTTCCTACTACCGCCGTTTCATCAAAAATTTCTCTACTATTGCGGCGCCCCTGTCCAATCTCACAAGTTCCATCTCTGAAAAATATTCAAAATTTAATTGGACACCTGAGGCAGAGGCAGCCTTCGTAAAATTAAAATCCGCCCTCACTTCAGCCCCAGTTTTATGTGTTCCCAATTTTGAAGCCCCCTTTTTCCTCCACTGTGATGCAAGTTTAGTGGGAATTGGTTCAGCAGTTGTACAAAAGGACGCAAATTTTCAGGAACACCCCGTAGCTTACTATTCGAGAACGCTAACAAAACAAGAGCAAGGTTTTTCTACCACCGAAAGGGAATTACTTAGTATTGTGGAAGCTACCACACATTTTAGACATTACCTAGAAGGAACTCATTTCACGATTGTGACTGACCATGAAAGCTTGAAATGGTTATATAAACTCGAGAACCCCACGGGCAGGCTCGCCCGTTGGTCTACTAGGCTCTCGCAATTCTCCTTTGATATCGTCCACAAGAAAGGCAAACTCCATGTTGTCCCGGACGCGTTGTCACGTATTAAGATCGAAAGTGTAAACTCATCCAACCCAAACGTTCCTATAACTGATGAGTGGTTTTTGAAAATAAAAAATAGTATACAAAAATCACCCGCTAGTTACCCGAACTTTAGGTTGGAAGACGATAAGCTCTTTCGTTTTTGCAAACCTAAATTCAATCTTTTAAATTCATTTTCATGGAAAGAAGTTATTCCCGCTGACCATATTAAACAGCTAGTAACTGCTACTCACGAGAGCCCTCTATCGGCACACCTTGGCCCATTTAAATGTTTTAAAAAGTTACAACTGAATTATTACTGGCCCAACATGTTTCCTTCAATCAAATCAATCTTAAGTTCGTGTGAAGTTTGTTTGGCATTTAAAGCTAATAATCAGCTACCCCATGGTAAAATGTTATTTCAGAAGAAGGTCTACGCTCCAATGCAAACATTAAGTTGCGATCTCATTGGTCCTCTGCCGAGGTCTTATTCAGGACACGCATACTTGCTTACTGTAGTTGACATTTTCTCCAAATTTGTATGGTTATGCCCACTTAGAAAAGCCAATAGTAAGTCAATAATTAAATTCATTGAAAATGAGATTTTCCTAGTCTATGGCGTGCCATATTGTATGATAAGTGATAATGGCGTGCAGTTCGTCTCTAACGAGTTTCAGGCACTTTTAAAAAGGTATAATATCCCTAAATTTTTCAAAAATTGTGTCTATTTCCCACAAAACAATCCAGTGGAAAGACACAATCGTACCATTGAATTAGCCATTGCTTCTTATGTTGAGACAGACCATAGAAACTGGACTAAAAATTTACCTAAGATTCAGGCAGCTTTAAATAGCCATGTCAGCTTAGCCCATGGGTTTTCACCCAATTTTGTAATGACAGGTAGAGAACTCATCTTCGATGGTCGATTCCATAAATTTGCAGATTTCACTAAATTAGAGGAGTTAATTATCGATGGTCGCGACGAATGGACCACTAGCTTAAAATCATTGGCAAGCGTTTTTCATCAAATCCAAGCGAACCTGACTCAAGCATATCAAGCTAATGCCAAACGCTACAACCTTCGTCGTTCAGTGATACATTTCAATGTAGGTGACATAGTCTGGCGTCGATCCCATGTTCAATCGGACGCCGCTAAATTCTTTTCAAATAAATTAGCCCCTCGTTTTATTAAATCTGTGGTCCTTGAGAAAAAATCTGAAAATACATACATTTTGGGCAACATGGATGGTTCCAAGGCAGGCCTAATACATGTGAGTGATATTATTAAATACTAAAAAAAAAATTAATTAAAACTTTTGTTGAACTGGTTTGCATTTCTTTGATATATTTGGTCATAAATTTAAACAATAACTTTAAGTAACAATAAGTTACAAAATTTTTAAATGGTTAAATTCTCTATTAAATTGTATCTTGTGTCACACGCCCTAAAAAGGAGCCAGGTGTCAAGGGATACATGGATGACGGTAATTCTTGGAGAAGTTTTTTTAGTAAAACAAGCTATACTCCAATAGTTAGGTTAGGGTCGTTCGTGCGCGGTTGTTTTTTTGGAATATTTTTCGAACGCACGTAAATATCTAAAGCCTTATTGAAAAAATATCCCGTGAACGGTATTGGCAAGGGAATTCACGTTAATAAATAAAAAGCCCTATCCTTGCTCACGGACGGTTACGTGGGAATCCGTGTTATAAATCTAAGCCTTATCCCGCATCTAGGTGTTCGGTCACAAATCATGCCGACACACTACCTAGGTTAGATTCGTTTTGGTATGTTTATTTAAGTTTTAGTATATGTCTTGTTCTTGGAAAATTTTGTCTTTGGAAAAAAATATATTTTGTCTTTTAAAAAAAATGTGCTTGTGTCACAATGTACTATTGGGTACACGTGTGTCCTGGGCGATATGGAACGCGGTCGAGTTAACGTTCTTTGTTATAAATTAAAGCCTTATCGACTCACCGGTGCGCGGTTTTTTATGGTATTTTTGAAACGCACGTTAAACGCCCAAGCCTTATTCAAAATATCCCGCAGGACGGTTGGTTGAGAATCCTGCGTAGCAAAAATAAAGCCTTATCTCTCAAACTTATGTGTACGGTCACTCTTGTGTCGTCACAGCTGGAGGCGGTTGTAGAACCTCCATATAAATATAAGCCTTATCTACACTCCACATTGTTCGAATCCGTTAAAATCAGTTCGACAAATTCTTAGTTAGGTTAGGGTCTTTCACAGACGTCCGCGAAGCAAACCAGCCTCGCGTTCGTCGGGTTTTTTTTTCTTCTCTCTCTTTCTTTTACCTCCACCTCACTTAACCTCACCCCTCACCCTATTCCCTAGCAAGCTTGCGCCCTCCCACCCTAACACCAACCACCTTACCCAACCCAGTATGATAGATAATTTAAAAGAAAGGATACGACAGGATAAGTGAATGATGATGTAAGCAAGTGGTTCCTACCCTTTTCCCCATATCTGTCCTCTGTCACTAGTAAGTGGTCTCAACCGAGTCACTTACGTAGACAAGGCATACAGCGCATTCACCGCGCTTTATTTTATGTTAGTTCTTTTGGTTATTCTCTATTTTTTTTTTCTCTTTTCTTTTTTTTTCTTTTAACAGCTATAGTGTACTGTAACGGGCAACACGTCGCGTCAGACACGTTCAGCTGAAAACACATAATGGTGTATTTCGTGATAGATGCCGCCTCCCATGAGGGGGGCAAAATTCTATAGAATCTCTAGGTGCAGGCCATACCCCATTTAACGCTTCTCGACAGGCGGTGCACTAGGCACCTACCTAGGGCCAAGATGAGACACGAGACAGTTCGCGTGTCTTGATCTGAAGGGGTTTTACGAGTTCTCACTCTGAGGCTCACCAATTACAACCAGTTTTTTATGTTAAGTCGGCATAATAAGACTGGTTGGGTTGCATTATTTAGTTTTAAGTTCAAAACAACCATTCTCCCCCAACACATGTTCTCTGTACATACCTGTATATAAAAATACTTATAAGTCGTATTTAGATAAAATTTACTCTAGGTAAGAACAAGGATATGACATTTATAAAGTGTCCCTTATAAAAAGGCACTTATTATTTTGGATTTTGAGCGTCTACGGGTTAAATGTTAATGACGTTTCCCATAGGATTCTATTCGGTTAATGTAAACCATTTTGAAGACTGCTGAGTCTTATTTGCCAAATCATTTCATGTGTCTCAAAACGCGTTCGTGAGTGTTGGTAAAACTTTCGTATTAATTGTACAATTGTAAATATTGCTAATTTTAGTTTAAACTTAAAATTAATTTATAGGCGCACAATAGCGACCAATAAGAGTAGGAACTCTAAATAAATATGGCATAGTGAGCCACTGAACATATAAACTCTCGGAAAGACAAAATTAAACACGGATTTTGAGAAAATTCTAATTGTATTAAGATATAAACATGCTAATTATATAAATACAATTAAAATACTTAAGCGTAGGTACTTAGTTAGTTAGTTAGTTAGTTAGTTAGTTAGTTAGTTCGCGTTCAGAGTGACACATCTTAAGTAGGATGTCGCTAGACACATTATAGTATTTAGAAAGTATACGGAATGTTAGAAATATAATGTCCGGAACACACAGTGGTTCCTACTATCGCTTTAATAATGCTGGTGGACACAACTTCGCTTAATAATGTTTTCTCATACTTGTCTTAATCCTTATTATTGAAAATACACTCAAGGACAAAACTTCCTTTATTGATGTTTTTTTTTTCTTAAATTATTTGTCTTAATTCTTATTATCGAAAGTACACTCATAGATACAACTTCTTTAGTGATGTTTATTTTTATACGTATCTCAATTTTCCTTATTATTGAAAGTACACTCAAGGACACAACTTGTTCTCTTTATGCCTTGCTTTTCTTGTTTTTATTTAAAAAAAAAAAAGACATTCATGAATATAATTTCGGCTAGTAATGTTTCTTCTCATACTCGTCTTATACTTTTTATTAATAATGAAAGTCAACTTAAAGGATATAAGTCATTGGGCTGTGGCTTCCATAGGATTGTAAATATGTGTTAGCTTGTACATGTGTGTAAATATTTTACTGATTGATAAAAATGTTACTTATATGTTAATGTCATAACACTGTGTTCGATATTAATTCTATTTCTGTTGTCATTTAGATGTTTTAGCATTCCATTGGGCTTGGCTTATAGTATTGTAAACCTGTTGAATGTCTAGAAATTTAAAACAGTTTTGCCAATCGATATCACATTGATGTAAAGATTATCATTAGTAACATTTTGGTTAGCTTCAGTATTAATTATTACTTTTGCACTGTCAATTATAGTTCAGCAATTAATGTTATAGTCACTGTGACATTCTGGTCACTTTGTTAAATGTCTAGGGTACTTAAATTCTTTTTTTTTTTTGCTTGTTTTTTTTTTGTTTTTTAAGTAACCGGGTATTGTAGCGTCCGCCGCGCCGCCTTATGACGTAACGATACCAGGGGCGAGATTATCTTTTTGCATTGAGTGCGAGACAAGGACGCAACGGCATCGCTCCCAGCAAGGTGCGAGCGAGATGCTGCACCGGATCTCGGCACTGGTGCACAAACAGCGCCGTTTGAGTTAAATTCGTTAGACACAAGACAAGGACGCAACAGCAGCGCTCCCAGCAAGGTGCAAGCGAGATGCTGCACCGGATCTCGCCACTGGGGCCTTAGCGACGCCGATTGGGAATGTCGAAACACGCGGCAATCCTCCGCCGCGCCGCCCGCGGGACACGGGCAGAAGCGGGCAGCACCTTGAGACGCACGGTCGCGCCACGTGCTCCGACGAGTGCGGGTCCCGAGGCCGCGGAGTCAGGCGACATGAACAAAATGTGAAAACTTTCGCTCCCAAAAGTTGGTTGAGCTGTCCGCGTACCACCCTTCGCGAATATCGGTGCGCCCGCCGTGCCGCCGTGTTCCGTATCCGTGTGAGCAGCCGGGCGTGATCTACTTCGAGGCCACACCCACGCCTTCCGATGTCTTCAGCCCGTGGACCAGCAGCCACAGCTTCCGCCGTGCCCTGTCACAGTCGCCGGTCCCACATCTTCAACACGTAGACCCACCACCACAGCGTCGCCGTACGCCTGCTGGATCCCCGCACGGTACCTATACTCTAACGCCAGCCCCCCGTAGAAATTTACGATGAAACCGCAAAGAGCGTCTATCAGGACCACCCATTGAAGCAGGACACCGCCCATTCGACTACGCACGACCTCGGACCCACCCCGAGCTCCCGGCATGGAACCCCGGCCATTTGGATATTAGGTTAGGCTAAGGCCGTGTTAGAACACCGCCTTGATTGTTAATTATTTATAGTCTTCTTTGTGCTTCTAAATATAGGCTATTTTAGGTAGATGGTTAGATCGCCACAGCCCAATTTTCTTAATTTGTAGGTGTCTTAAATAGGACAATGCCAGGGTGTATTTTTTGATTGTCTGTTTGTGTTTTGTGCCTCAAAGGGTCTATAATTTATTACATCTTTTTTGTACCTACTGCAGTCTGTTAATTCGCTATTCATCGATTCCCTACAAATTCACCCATTCCCAACCTGTGAACAGCCTCCCCCACACGCTGCAGAGCTGCCACCAAGTACATTCATGAGATCCCTCCCCTACACATCACACTTTATACACCGGCGTAACCACCTGGATATCTTGTAGCCTAATTAAATTACAACGAACCACCGGAAGATCCCTGGGCCCTTGAAACCCTATATATGTCTGTCGGTCTGTCCGTGGCAACCACTCCTACTTACTCATTTCTTCTAATGCATCACACCCTTTAAATTAACAAGGCTACAGTTGGCAAAGTGCTGATGAACCTGGCACGTCTAAATTGAATTAAATGAAAACTAACATTTTTTTGTTAAGGAAGGCTTAGTTGACAATGGTTCATGTGCATTTAACATTAAATGTATTTATTTAAGCGGATTGCATGAAATTGGGAGGAGTTTACTCAATGGATAAAAGAATTGCTCTAGTCAAACCTCACGTTCACATTTCACTGTGGAATATATTCGTATGATTTTAAATTCCCGTCTTAGCTTTTCAGATATTCTGACTGTACAAAGCAGACGCTCACTACAGCTCCTACCCAACTACATTTCCTAGCCGTTATTATTTAACTAGGGCCCTCTGTCGTCGCCGACTTTTGTCATTTCGGACTTTCATAACGCGGAGACGTTGTCATGTCTTCCCTGCATCCTGCGATCCCAAAAGCACAGATCTGGAGACCATCTACATATGGTAGAAACGCATGTTATCACATCTGCGGTCAGATAGACAATACATATCCTGAATGGTACGGACGTGTTACTCGACGAAAATAAAGGTAACATTACACCATTTTTTGCTTGTTGTGAACAGTGGCCAAAGTTTTCTTCGTGTGGTAACACCGGTTATGCAATAGATAATCATTTTAGCACGTTAATATCACTGACACATCAATAAACCTAAATTATAGTGAAAGAAACCCACACCAGTTAGCCAGGTATTACGGTAAACACGAAATTCATAGAAAAAGGGTAAAAAACAGCCATAGAATTGATAAATAAACACATTTATATGTATATGAACACATATATAAGTATATGAACACATATATAAGTATATGCTGTACGTGTAAGATATTTTTTCCAAAGAAACGCTTCGCCATGAAAATACGTCGTATTTTTTGTGGCGTTAGGGCATCATAACCGGCGTGGAGCAGCGCGACGCCAGGGGGGGCAGGGGCTTTGCTGGGGCGAGGGGGCCGCGGAGCGGGGCGCAGCAGCACGGGGCGAAGTGTACCGTATTAATCTTCGCACAAAACCGACGGGGGACGCCGGCGGACGGCTCGTCCGTTCCTGTACTTACGACCACCCTCTGCGCGCCTGGTAGGCGCCGCCGCCGCCTCCGGGGTGGAAGTCGCCGATGCAGGCGGATTTTTCCGACTTTTCGTGAAAAACATTTTTTATACCGGCATCTCTTGGTGTGGTGGTTCAGGGGAATTGTTTTAATGGAAACGCATCAACAAACATAGGTATACCAGTTTATTGTTAACCTTTCGAACTTTTGGGAAAATATTTTTGACTAAATAGTCATAACAAATAAAATAATTATATGATAAATTAACACAAAATTCAACTGAAAATTGATAGAAAAGTTACAAAATTGCTACATATTGACACAATTATAGCACTAACAAACAATATCCAGCAAGAAATAGGATTTCAATATAAGAAGATTACATGAGTCGGATTGAAACTACATAAAGGGCCACATGAAATCAAAGGGTTATTAATAAACTAGTAGCCCGTCACGGCTTTGCACGGGCATAATATAATTTAAAAAAATATTATTTTGACACAATGATACACAAATAAACCCTTTTACGTAGAGTTCCTACATTGAATTATTTGAAATAAAAAAAAACTTAGATTTTATTATTAGATATTAGAGAGCTCCGATAGTAAACGCGTCCGATCGTTGCCAAAATCAAAGTGCTATCCTGCGGCCTCCGACGCGCTATTTGTAGGCAGGCACGCTTCCGCCGCCGCCCCGGCCGGCCGGTACCGCCGCAAACGATACGTCCCGCAATTTTTAAATCTGTAATATCTTCGAAAATATTCATTCAAATCATATGCTGTAAAGGGCCATATAGATCTATATTAAATCAACAATGTATTTAAGGTATTTAATTGGATAAGGATTAATGCTGTATTGGTTAAAATCGCTTCGAAAATTAGCAATTATTTGTCGTAAAAAGTAAATGACAAAAAAATGTTACTGTGGGATATCCATTAGAGATAGACATATACCATCGCGGAGTTTTCTGTAGAGCTTTTCAATGTGTACAATACTTAGTACATTGTTTTGATTAATCTCGTAGGGTTCAGCCTGCGTTTGCAATGTAAGCGGAAAAAAAATAATGATTTACGACATCACATTAGAAACCTCAAAAATAACAGTATTTCTCCACTATTTAATGTATGTTATTATACATATAAACCTTCCTCTTCAATCACTCTATCTTTTAAAAAAAAAGGCATCAAAATCCGTTGCGTAGTTTTAAAGATTTAAGCATACATAGGGACATAGGGACATAGGGACATAGGGATATAGGGACAGAGAAAGCGACTTTGTTTTATACTATGTAGTGATGATTAGTCAAAAAGTTCTATTTTGATCTATCTTTTAAGATTAAGTTCTTTAGGTTCAGGTTGGGCATAGTTTATTTCAGATTTATTGTGGTAGGGTTGTTTTAAAAGCAGGCATATACTTTTTATAATATCAAACTGATATTTTAGGGATACATCCCTGAATTTAAAAATTCGCTCTCTTCTGTTAAATCAAGATTTTCGTTTGAGCGCGTCGGGGCCCAGATTTCTGCATTTTACGAGGAACCCTCGTAAACTGCGCGACGGACGGACAAATTATGTGTCAATAAAAGAATACGCGGCGATCCTTATCCGGGCCCCTTCGATTCCGTTTATTTTTCATTTCTGGCGGCGGGGCGGGGCGGGGCGAGGAAAAACGGAAATTACCGCCCCGAGGAGAAAAAACACGTCTCGATCTAGCCGGAGCGGAGACGGCGGCAAAAAAATTCGCCGAAAAGGAAGCGGGCGGCCATTAGGGTATTATCGGGGAGTAGGGAAAAAGGCGGAGGGAAAAAATATTCCGTACCACCCTTTTCTTTTTCGTGAAAGTAAAGACCTAGCGCACCCCGCCCTCCCCCCCCCCCCGGCGGGAGCCGCCTCGCGCCTCCCCCCCCCCCCCCCGAAGCCTTACATTACGGCGGCGCCGCTCGGCTGCCCCCCTGGTGCGCCCCCCCGAGCTCTTCCGCATTGCCACATGTTACGAGGGGCCCGAATTATAAACGGCAGGTAAATTTGGAAAATTAAAGTGGCGGATCCGACGCGGAGGCGGCGTTATGCCACTATCTCGTTACGTCGCCTTTGAGCCGGGGGCCGGAGGCCCTGTAGCCGGGGGCGCCCTGTAGCCCGGAGCGCTCTGTAGCCGGCTCTCCCACGCTCCGCCCTCTCGTGTCGCACACGGCTCGCGCTAAAGCGCCAACCTATCTCGCTGCTCGGCTACCTATTTGCGTCTGCGAACATAATTTACATTACTTAGGGCAAATAGCTCACAGTAAAGTTTAAATTGTTTGACTTTAGCTCATTAATGAGTAACGCGAATCAACAATACTTGAGTAACATGGACTCACTCGGTACCTATTATTTACTTAAGAGCTACATAATCATTTAAAATTTAGAAGAAAAGGTTTCGAGCCATCCTGTACATGTCTTTCCAATATCATAACAATCAGATAATTTATCTTGGTGCGGCTTTATCCTGTATATTCTGATGTGAGTTTCATCCAAATCTGATTATTGTTTCCCGAGATATCAGCGTGTGATCGACAGATGGACAGAAACTATCCCATAAAGGTCTCTTTATCGCAATGTATGCAACGAGGCTTTACAAAACAATAAAAAAGGTTTCTTACTTATCAAATAAAAATAAATTAGAGTAAATAATCGTGGTTCTGCCAATTTTCACTGTGGACGCGAATAAAAAAAAACCTGAAAATTAAATGTTTCGTGTTTTGATTCAGGACTATAAACTCCTTGATTTATATGAATATCTAAATATATAGTTAACCTAAAATAAGCTCTGGAGGCCACCGTCTCGTCAATACCGAAATAATTCGTGTGTGACAATAATTAAGAGGTTGCCCCCCGCCCGAAGCGCCGCTGGGGGGGCGCTGCGGAGGCGGGGGGGCGTGGCGGCGGCAGGGGGGGCGCCGGGGGGGAGCGCTCGAGGGGGCAGAAACCCTGCGGCCCCGCTCGCGCGCCGCTTATGACTCGATAGGTACTCCGAGCGTGCTGCGCGATAGCGAAAGTGGAAGCGCTCGGCTCTCTTATATCCAAATATAGTTTTTTTTACTTGTTCATTTACCTGGCAAATCCCTACTGTCATGATATTAGCCTCACACACCACATCAGAACTAGGAGCCATGCCAGAGTCTTTCTTATATTGCTCGGCTGCATGTAACTGTATGGAAACACGAACAATTGTCATTAAGGCTGAGATATATAGTCGTAGCAGAAACTAAGGCTGAGATAAATAGTCGTAACGGAAACTAAGACTAACTAAAAGTAATACTTTGTGACGTCACATTGGACCCAATGTCAAATTAATGCAAAATTACATCACAAAGTGCTACTTTCTTAGTTTCCCTTACGACTATTTATCTCAGCCTAGGACTAACGAATAGTAGTACTTTGTGACATTACTTTGCATTATTTTGACATTTCGTCCATACAAAGTGTGTCGAAATGACGTCACAAAGTACTATTTTTGGGTTAGCATTAGTTTCAGTTACGACTGAAACTGAAAAATAGAGCCGGCTATAAGCAGTGTGCACTTGTAATAATCATTCAGGTCGTATTCAGAGAGCACCTGTCGAAACTTAGTACGAGATTAGCACCGGACTAACCATACAAAAACCGGTTAAGTCCGGCGTATTAAAGTTTGCCCTCCCACTATGAATACGCCTGTGACAGCTCTATTCAGAGTGGGCGGACTGACTTTAATCCCCCGGACTAAACCGGTATTTGTATGGTTAGTCCGGTGCTAATCTCGTACTAAGTTTTGACAGGTGCTCTCTGAATACGAGTGTGAGTGTTTACGTTGTCCCACATCACAGTATTTTCAGCTTTTTAACATGATTTTTTAATTAGTAAGGATACAGATGGTTTGCCTCACACTTTGAAACCTAACACAGGGCAACAACGGGACCCTATTACTAAGCCTTTGCTGTCCTTCCGCCTGTCACAGGGCTGTATCTCAAGAACCGTAATAGATAGGCAGCTGAAATGTTCACAGAGTGTGTATTTATTTTGCCGCTATAACAACAAATAGGCAAAATAACAAAATAATCAAAATTAAAGGGGGGGGGGGGGCATACAAAATACGTGTTTTTTGTGTCGAATCTTGTACGATGGTACGGAACCCTTCGTGTGCGAGTCCGACTCGCACTCGGCCCGTTTTTTGTAATTGTCTAGCTCAAGCAATGCATCCGAAAGAGCCACGCATCCTGCACTACCATTTGTCGGGAGCGGCTAGGGTAAGGGTGTGCTCAGAAGAATCGGTGCCAACAACACGGACCGACACACCGCCCCCCCCCCGGCCCGGCGGCCCCCGGGAAGTGCCCCCGCCCGCCGCGCCCCGCTCCGCACACACGCGCGCCGCACCGCATGCCATCGATGTAACATCGCCTCCTCTGCGTTACTCCATATTTTTAATGGTCGTTGGGACTGGCACCTTATTGCACGTTTAGCGGATGGGAGCAGAGTGGTCAGTCTGAGTTTTCACCTAAATTGGCGTTTACCGAACTTCGAATTTGCGTAAAAACGTCAAACCCACGCAAGTTTTACTACTTATTTTGCGGTTTTACTTCTTCAACCTGCCCAATTTTTTTTTTTTTTTTAAACGTAACGTACGTCAACTTATTTACGGCGAGGATACGTAAGCTTTCAAATCAACTTTCTTCAATTCTCCATGCATTAGAAAATGCTAGTCGATCGTTTTGGCGTAAAAGCCAATTTAGGTGGAGTCCGACTAGGGCTCTGAGCTGCTAGTCCCAGTTGTCACCTAAACTGGCGTTTACGGAACTTCGAAGTTCCGTAAAAACGTCAAACTCCATATACGTTTTTACTAGATATTCTGTGGTTTTATTTCTTCAAACTGTCGAATTCAAACTCAGACTTCCGATTTGTATGAAAACGCGGAGTCGGCGTAAACGGCAACGTCGACGTATTTACGGCAACGTTGAGTAAGCTGTCAAAACGAACTCGCAAATGTTAGATCGCTGAACACCCACTGCGCGCGCTCTTCAATTTCTCCATACATTTGAAAACGCCAGTCGATCGCTTTGGCGTAAACGCCAATTTAGGTGACAGCTGGGACTACAGGCTCTAATGCCTGACTTTACTGAGTTGATCGAATCCGCGGATATGTCAGTATTTGACATATCTTAATGTAGTTTGACTACCAAAAAAGTTTTTCAAATTTAGCCTCTATCTATACGATCATAGGGCTAAAAGGCCTGACCGCAGTCTTATTCGAGTTTTTTTATACCCAAACAATGAAGACATTTGAATCTGACTGACTGATTACTGATTATTTGATATGCCTGCCTAATCTTTTTGGGACCTTCTGTGCACATTCCTGGAATAGTTACATAATTCAATAAAATTAATTTTGCCACTTTCCTGCGCATACATTTACAGCATGGCCGCCAGTCTCGCCGGAGTTCGGTCGACGCCGCTCAGCCCGTATACGGCCCTGCAAAGCCTCGGGGTAAACTTCGGCGTAGATCCACAAACTATAGGGCGCTTCTGCCGATAATAAACGTGAAGCTATACGTACCACGCCAATATGATTATGTTACGTACAAATGTAATTGACATAGCTATGAGTACTACATTTTTGAAGTGAAAACTTCTTTAGCGGCGCTGAGCACTTTTTGTTGGATGGGTAAAACTTCCAAACTCGCGTCAGGGTCACGTGATGCTGATCGAAAAAGCGTAAGATTGAAGTGAAAACTTCTTTAGCGGCGCTGAGCACTTTTTGTTGGATGGGTAAAAACTTCCAAACTCGCGTCAGGGTCACGTGATGCTGATCGAAAAAGCGTAAGATTGAAGTGAAAACTTCTTTAGCGGCGCTGAGCACTTTTTGTTGGATGGGTAAAAACTTCCAAACTCGCGTCAGGGTCACGTGATGCTGATCGAAAAAGCGTAAGATCGAGGGGAAGGGAGAGGAACTAGTAGATTCGAATCAAAACTGTTTGTTTCTTACTTCAGCTATCATAAACCGATTGTATCAGTTTTAGAAATTTGCGATGATGATTCTGGTAATAACGATGGTGAAAAAGTCGTCAAAATTATGGATGAAAGTTGATTTTTCTAAGAGATAAAAATTAATGTAATATATAAATAAATAACGATATAATATTATGAATAATAACATGTAAATTGTCATATTTGTGTACGATAGCGCAATAAATAAACATTGTATTCTACCTCATAAATGATAGTATTTTTGTACTTATAATTAAACACAACGTTAATACTAAAGTTTTCACTTCTGCCGGCACTACCGGAGTGCTACCGGTGTTTTTTTTAAATCTAGAATGGATTTAGGGTTACAGTGTATGGGGAGAGCTAGCTTCGCATCCCGGACATGGCTGGTTCCAAACCCGTTAACCAGGAAAACATCGGGTGGAAACACTCTTATGTACTCCTGTGAAAATAACTGGATGACAATAATAGTCTCCCTACTTAATTTTCGAAACTAATAGATCAACCGCGGGGAGCCCTGTGATATTCTGTTATCGAGAGCAATCGGGGGCCAGAAATGGCACCTATGATTATTTGTTTAAATTACTACTTTTCCTCATGGAGACATTCTTCACCTCCATGCTTTTACTATGATCCAATAAGTACGTATTTCTAACTATAGAGTGAATCTATCCTTGCGAACTATAGAACACATCCACGTGAATGCAATTCAATAAAAACAAACATTTATTGTATTTTTACACATTATCAAAAAAATATAGTATATGACACTTCCTTCTTGAAATATGTGGTAGTTTATTAATATTAGTATAGAAAGTGATCCATACAAAAAGGGTCTTGACCAACGGACGGACGGACGCAAACTGAAACTATATAATATATAGGTGCCGTATTCCTTTTGAGTTGAACCCTAAAAAAGTAATTGGCCTCGCCATTCAAAACTTTTGGTAGCTTTTAGAGCAAAATAACCTAATGCCAGGGTCACATAAAACATTAGTAGGTACGGAGAACATCTAATTTGTGAAAGTTAATAACGCAGTTGGGAGCCGCTCACAGAATACCGCACACAGAAATGATTATTTAATAGGAAGCCGAAAACTGTGCGGACCGACCGTCCGCCCGTGCCCGCACTCGCCCCCCAGCGCCCCCCGGCGCCCCCTCGAGGATCCGTCCCTCCCACCGCCGCCCTGCGCCCCGGAGCACACCCTAGAAAAAGTTGCGCCTTGGCGTCTATCAAACAAAGTCTAGGGCGACAGGAAAACCCGTAGAGACGACAGTAATCGTAATCACATTATATTTTGGCATTTACGAAAGTATGGATTTCGGTAAAATTATACTACAAACAGTAACAAAGATTATCTTGAAATTTTTTGATATGAATATATTTAATAGTTTTGTTAATTTGAAAAGACAGTGATTTTACAGAAAATCTCATAAATCTCATTGCGTATCCATCAATGCGAAGCATTCGCTTGTATATATCATTTCGTAATGGACAGAGACATACTAACGCACACGTAACAAAATGAAACAGACACTTAACATAACAATGTGAGACCTGGATTTTATTTTAAATATAATAAACAACTAGCTGTGGTACCTGGCTTCATTTGGAGCAGTGTCGTTTTGGACCACTGGTCCAAATGAAGGGATAAAAACTGGCCCAGTGCGAGTCGGACTCGCACAAGAATGGTTCCGTACATCGTGCAAGATTTAACACAAAAAAAATCACGTTTTTTGTATGGGACCCCTTGTAATTTTTGCGATTTTTTCATATTACCTATTTTTTCTTATAGCGACAAAATAAATACACCCTCTATGAAAGTTTCAACTGCCTACCTATTATGGTTCATGAGATACAGCCCTGTGACAGACGGGCCGACATACGGATGGCGGGACGAACAGCGGAGGCTTAGTAATAGGGTTCCGTTGGGACCCTTTGGGTACGGAACCCTGAAAAGTTACTCATGTGCTAACCCACGACATAGATTTACTATGTACCCAAGTTTCATGGAAACCACTTTTGTAGTTATGGCGTAATTGAATGACACATACCCAAATATCATTTAATTCTCACTTGTTATATTTTTGGGGCTACGTCAATACATTTGGTAATATGCGTCGTTTTTATAGCTTCATCGACAAGTTTCGTTTGCCACTCCATGCCTTCCTGAGCGCAATAAATGTGACCAAACTTTCTCCTCCGCATATTATGTGTATTATTCTAGTGCCTCTACTGCTCTGTTTCTGTTCAAATATTATTGTGTAGAACATAGTCAAAGTTTGTCCTTCATAATAAATATGCTTGTAAGTGTTGACGAGTTGAGAGGATTGTACATATTTAATTAATAATTAAAAAAAAATCCGATTGAAAAGTTTACAGTTGTCAAACATTGTACCACTAAACTGTAATCATAGGTGTAACGTACGATATTTTTATACTTTTTCGTGCTGTACCGTAATCAACACTAATGTTTGGAAAGTTTGGAAAACAGAGGCTAGTCAAATTCTAATAGTTTGTTTCCAGACTTTTTCCCTAAAAGTTTCATTCGTATTTTATCCGTCAATATGAATTGAAGCGTGAAAAATAAATACGTTGAATTTGTTTTTTTGGAATACTTAAAGATTCCTTCATTCCATTCCATCCATTCTTTCGCCAGTAGTCTCCTCAACTCCCAATTCACTGTCCGCTACTGGATTATGCCCTGACCCCGTGGTCATGTTTGTGAATCATTAGAATGGATTTTAGACGGTGCAACTAGAATAAAGTTCCCTTTTCAGCGCCGGAATACCCTGAAAATGAGCCCGAAATTTGCTCGCTCCGATATCGCTATAGGACCAGCTATAGCGGCACCGCAGCATCACCGAAGATTATATGGGTCTAAGTTTCGCCCTCCCGAGGGGAGACCTCGCTTACCCTCGGCGGGGGGGCGAGGCGGGGCGGGTCTCGCGGCCCCCGCGCGGCTCGGGGGCGCCGGGTACCAGGAGGAGGCAGGAGGTCTCTTCGGGAGGACGATCTAGTAATGATTTACGCGCCAGTAAAAATATTTATCGGCGGGTACGAAGGCGTAGCTGGTGCCAGCCGCGTCGCTGCTCGTCCTTTTAGGGCGAATCTTGCTCTGTGATGCCTCGAATGATTCGAAAATCTATCGAATGAATTGTTTATTTTCCTTATAATATATTTAATCAGCCACTTTTTCAATGCTTCAACGAAGATTCATGCTGCCCGAGTAGCACATATTCGGTCTCAATGTATCTGGCTGCGGTGGACTTATGTCAACCTAGTATCGTGCAATGATTGTTACTAGCTGACGTACCCGGCTCCACTCGGGTCAATGACGTTTTGGACTAATGTCAGGCTCAATAATATCCTGGATAAATAGCAACCCAAAAGTCTGGTCCAAACGGCACAGTTTAGTTTTATCCTAGTTAGTAAGAAAGCTTTACGTGGAATCCGTACCACAGCCAGCCTGAACTTCGAAAACGGGCACCCATCTGAAAGCCGACCGCGCCCATAGATCCTATACGTAGATGCAATCCGCATCCGATTATCGAGTATAGTTTGCAAGTTAGCCTTTAACCCCACCAGTCCACCCCTCTCGTAATTTAGTGTCGTATTCTCCGCCAATGTTCATGGTACATTAAGGAGCAGTCCACTTATGGTTTTCTTACTTTCAACCGCCACTGCTCACTCGTCTGGTAAGTTAGCGTGATGTTATGTAGCCGTAACTAAATCGACCAAACCAAACCGCATCTTAATCGGGTAATTGGTTCTCAATTTATAAGCATTTCTTAATACGACCAGCGAAATGTATTGTCGGTATCAAAGATTTAAATCTATTTAAATTGATCACATTCAGATTTATTACATTTTTTTCAGCATAAAAGACACAAAAACCACTATTGTTGTGAAGATATTTTTAACATTACCAAACCTTTTGCTAGGCACATTAAAACAATATCAAGTTTTTTTATGTAACTGGAAATGGATAGTTTATACCAGACCGACCGTCATGATTATAGCCTACACAAATTATTTCTTTGAACTTAGTAAACTTTATAATGTTAAAAAGTCAGCACAATAAATTCCATAAATGCATTTTATTCGATTGCACCAGGCGCGAAGAAGTTGTGATCATGATCATGCATGTTACAACGTACAACTTATTTGGAGGCAGAATAAAACCTCTATACTAACAATGTTTTTTTAATCTATTTTAGTTTTCGACGAAATCGCCAGTCTCACAAAGGGGTATTTTACTTGAAGTAGTTTTAAAACGTGAAAGCAATCTCACTTCTGCTACTTCTGGCAAATAACATGCAATATTACTTCTGGACATCAGCCTATTCGCCTTTGCTGCGCCCCTGATGAAAAAGTGGTGACGTTTACAAAGAGGCCCTGGTTGCCCTGGCATGGCGGCGGCGGCGCCATGTGCGCCTGGTAGACGCTGAAGGGCGTCATATGCCCTCGTAAATCCCGTCAAACCACTATCTGGGGGCGGGGGTGGCTCCCACGCAGCCTCCCAACCCGAGCGTCTCTGCGTGTCGAGATGAGTAGGTGAGTTGAAGGGTAAATAGATACGCAGCGAAATGCTAGGTTATTTACCTACTAAGTACAACATTTTAGGTCGTGCAAGATTCGCTGGCGAAAACCAATGACGAAAATGGGCTAGCGGAAGTAGGCACACTACAAAGACACGGACCTCTAATGAGTTTTTATTTATGATATTTATGCAATATGTAAATTATGTATAGGCACAGATGACGTCTATCTATTTACGTGGATCTATAAGAATGGACAACGGAAAGTTTTGATGGCGTGGAAACGTACAAGATTTGATTTTTATTTTGCGTTCAAGAAGTGTGGAAACATGAACTATTTAAAAAATAAATTTAACAAAAAAAATAACCGACATCAATGAAAAAGCACTAAAAAGTAAAAAATAATTTTCATTTTTGTAGTTACGATTTCTGTTATTTTTTGAGTCGGCGTCAGCCGGGCACGCGCTGCGCCAATCAAGAGAACCTAACCTAATCTAACCTAACCTAACCTAACCTAACCTAACCTAACCTAACCTAACCTAACCTAACCTAACCTTGGCTGAAACCGACTCAAAAAAGAACAGAAATCGTAACTACAAAAATGAAAATTATTTTTTACTTTTTAGTGCTTTTTCATTGAAGTCGGTTATTTTTTTGTTAATTTTTTTTTAATTGTTTATTTTGAGTGAATCTGAAGTACACTTACTAATTTGTACACGTCCTTTCAAATAAAAAAAGAATCACCGAAATCGGTTGGCGTTATATTGAGTTATTCGTCCATTTGTCGCGCACATCTTAATACAAATTTAAGATTTTTATGATTTTCTCATGGATATCATTGTCAGAACTTAACCAAATTAAAATGGGACCACTTGGGAAGCACTAGCTATCATTTAAAAAAATAATCATCAAAATCGGTTCACCCAGGCAAAAGTTATGAGGTAACAAACATAAAAAAAAAAACTAAAAAAAACCATACAGACGAATTGATAACCTCCTCCTTTTTTGAAGTCGGTTAAAAAGTAGGTTATATATATGGGGATATTAATCGACGAATTCGAACTCACTATTACCAGAGTGGGCCCCCAGGTCCTAAAATCACTTATAGTATATGTGTTTCGGCTGCAAAAGAAATCAATAAGCACAATATCATATTCCACATGGGACTCTCACTGTACTCCACTCTTTAAATAAAAAACCGCCCAAGTGCGAGTTGGACTCGCACACAAAGATTTCCGTATCCATAGTACATGTTTTTGTATTTGTGTGTATGCCATTTATATTATTTTTTAATTTTCCCTATTTGTTTTTATAGCGGCCAAATAAAAACATACTCTGTTAAAATAAAACCTACCTATTACGGTTCATGAGATACAGCCATGTGACAGACGAACGAACGGACGGACAGCGGAGGCTTGGTAATAGAGTTCCGTAGGCACCCTTTGGGTACGGAAACTTAAAAACTAAAAATGCTTTCGACATCTACATAAGTAAGACTGCGTTGCACGTAAGAAGGAATCCATCAGAGTACAAAACAAACAAATACATAAATATGAAACTAGGAATGAGGGCAATGTTACACAGAAAAAAACATTTCCAACAAACTTCCAAAACGAATCCGGCAAGAGATTATGGAAAATGTTGCACTCGCTTACACAGCTGGCTCCTAGAAAATACATTCTACGACCTAAAATACTTCACAATTGTAGTCTGCCTACACCACTGTGCATTTGGGTGCAACGTGACAAATGCTTCATTATGTGATAATTAATAAATTATTTGTTTGATTTGATGTGACACTTCTGGTATCACAACATTTTTTTGACCGTAAAATCTGACCGTAATTCAAAATTAAAGAATAAGGAAGCATTTGTTACAAAATATATATTTTAACAAGCTGGGTGTCATGTGTCGTCTGATCTTTTCAAATCTTAGATTTCCTATGACTTCACGACAGCTTTAATGACATAATCTCACCCCCTCGTAAGTGCAATATTGCCAAACACATCACGCACAGGACTGACCTATTGCTATCTAACGTTTTAAATTATTTCATCCCTCATTTCGACTATAAACCTTAAGGTATTCAAAATAAAGTTCCCAAACGTCCCTTGCAATTGGATAATACATCGTTTTGATTCGGAATTAAAATATTTCTTCCCCAGTGGGTCTCCGGGACCAGTGAGTGAAATGTTCGTTGCAAATGGTTACAAATGCGAAGGGTTAGGAGAAAACTTCATTAATCTAAAAATAGGGGTGGTTTCAAGGTTAAACTGGACAGACGTTATGTTGAGGTTATATACAACGACATCTGCATGAAAGCATTGTAATCAGATATTTAAAATAATTTGTCAGCCTCGGTAGCCCAGTGGTGCGCACCTTGCGATTCGATAGGCTGAGCGCGGTTGGGTTCTGGATGGGTGAGCATTTTCAACCGTTGAGGCTGGCCGTGGTTCGGATTCCACGTAAAACTGTAGGTTCCTTACTTACTAGGTGGTTGGGAAAATGCCGCCCGGGTCGGTTCTTTTTTTTCCAAAATTGTTCATGTATTCAATACAGTTCAATTTAGCCGAGCAATATAATGAAGGTCCTGGCATGGCAACTAGAAAAACAAACAGAGTAACATAGAAAACTTAATATAAGTGTTAATATAATGCTTAGAAAATATGTTAGTCCAGCTTCGTATTTCACAAGTTTAGCAAAACTAGTAGGACGAAGCAGTATATGTATAGTGTAGAACAGAGAAACAAAATAAGAAAAACTTACAGCTAGATCCCATGTGGTTTGTTAGGCTACTATCTGACGGTTAGTTTGGTATTAGCCAAAGGCGACGCACAGGCGCATGGCGATAGCTGGCGACAAAGTGGTGTCACCGCGACGCATAGAATACCACTTTTGTTGCTGCAATTGTATGCAAGGGCCTGTCCTTACGTAGTAATATTTATATCAATGGTCGATATATCATGGTGGTATACAAATGGAGCGAATGTTTTGTCGGAAATGTGTAGAAACAAAAGACAAATTAATTCAATATGCCTAAGTTACCGACATTCCATATTTAAAATAGTTTTCATTGGCTTTGTTTATTGGCAGTTCTCACAATTGTAAGTGCTACCCTGGTATATTATTATTGTATTTTTTCTTCAATGAGGCTGAACCAGACGAGATAAAGATGCCCACTAATTCACTATACATTTCTGAGAAGAGCAAATATATTTTTATATATTTGAAGAATGAGATAAAACCTCAACGCCAGGGGATTAGGTATAACAAAGGCTAATTTCCACTCGAGACCACTCCGACATCCGCAGGGCAAACTCAATAAGCACTCCGTCCTCACCTCTCATGAGGGCCTGGTAGCTTAGGCATAGGAATAAAATAGCCGCCTGTTGTGATATTAACAGTTGCAGGGGGAACTCTCCCCCCAGCCCCCCAAGATATCCCCCCAGCGCCCAACCCCCCCCCCCCAACAGAACACGCAACGAAAAAATGAGGGGGCACCCGGGGGGCAGCAAACCCACAAAGATCCTTTCCCCCTCAGAAATGGACTGAAGGAGCCCCAATCAATCTTACAAGTCGGGTGCTTTAGCTGTACCCTCGTCGTCCTTTGTCCCCCGCCGGGGGGCTGGGGGTGGAATTCGTAAGGGGCTCTTTCGGGGGTCGGAGGGACGATACCCTCTTACGGACGGTCCCTTGGACTGACCCTTCGTCGACAGCGAAGCGGAAAACACCGTATCCCAACATGCCATTACGTAACTTTTGAAAAGTAGTTATTTAGTTTCTGACCAAAACGCTTTAAGGGTTATGTGAATAGCTTTGCACCTCTCAGTAGGTGCTTTGTGTACGAAATAAAATTGTTAGATTTTAATAGTGAAGTTTTCTTGAGCGTAGGCTGCTTTGTGTTAAATAAAAGAGTATTCTCGGACGCAAGGCTGTCTAAAATACATTTTCCTCTTTTGTTCTCTCATTCCATGCGGCGCGCACGCCGCGCTGAATATGTAAAATCACCGAAATAAATCCGAAGGCTTACGCTGTTCTGCGACGTCACGTCCTTTTTGTGTCTTGTCTAATGCCGGTCTGACGCCCGGGCGCCGCCGCTGCGCCGCCGCTGGGGGGCGCCCCGTCCCCCCCGCGCCCCCCCTCGGAGTAAAGGTTTTTGATGAAACAGCTCCACGCGGCGGCTCCCGGGGTCCCTCGCTAAACTCCGCAGGCCCCAGCGGCGGGGGCGTTCATTTTCCCTTTCGCAGAAAAGGAGCGCCGAGAAAAATGAGTTAGAAAAGATGCCGCCCGAGATTATGGGCGCCCGGCGTATATTTGGGGCTCTTTGTGGCCGGGTCGGAGTGACCCCGGCGATGGGGTGGGGGTCATTCGTCTGTGCCACGCGAGCGTCGGGGAATCAATCTGAGTGGAGTTATTGCCGGCCGGGCTTGAGGTGCCGCCGCGCCGCAGCGGTGACCCGCAGTCTTATGAGCACTTGGTGCCTGGCGCTAGCTTCGAGGATGCGGTCCGGCCTTGAATAATATAACGCAAGTCCGTAAACGACGAAAAACCTTCCCTCTAAAATTTAAGACGGGCCTTTTTTCAATTGAAATGCTTCAAACCTTGGCATATTTTTTTTAAAACGGTGATATGCATACTTTTTTGATATTAAATCTTTGCAAAAGCTATGTTCACATGTTGCTTCATATCCAGCGACATACAAGCGTGTTCCGCGAAAACGCTTCCCTCTCAGTCAATATTCTGTTTTGGAGAAAAACCGGCCAAGTGCGAGTAGGACTCGCACACGAAGGGTTCTGTACTATCGTACAAGTTATAACACAAAAAATCACGTTTTTGTACGGGGGCCCCCCGTTATTTTTATTTTTTTCTCATTTGACCTATTTGTTGTTATAGCGGCAAAATAAATGCACACTCTGTGAAAATTTCAGTTGCCTACCTATTACGGTTCATGAGATACAGCCCTGTGACAGACGGACGGACGGACAGACGGACGGACAGCGGAGGCTTAGTAATAGGGTTCCGTTTTCACCCTTTAGGTACGGAACCCTAAAAAACACATACGTTTTCCCTTGCCGTTTCGTCGGTACAGTAATCATTATTTGCAAATAATTACTGATCAAAATTGAGCATTGTTCTCATGAAAGAGTCATGTCTCTTCTCAATAGGACTTAAATAATTCAATCACTTAAAATACTTACATTTAATTGTCATCGAACAAATATCTTCACTTCAAAACGTGACAACTCTATAATAATTAGTATCAAACGTCCTCAAGTTATTAGCGGATTCTTTCCCTGACTGCTTACCTCCCCGGTGATCCAGCGTGATGGAAATTAATACTGAATTTAGAATAAGAAACACGCTATGCGAAGACATAACCCGCGTCAAAACTGGGTGGGCTGTCCACAGACTCGACTTTGGTATTAAAATAATGAAAAAAGGTGTGGTATTAGCCATCCATGTCCAGTCACATAAAAAAAAACGTTAGTGCCCACCCCAATCCACAAAACGCTCCGTGTTGGTTTTTTGTTATGTAACTGCAAATGGATAACACACCACATGGGATCTAGGTGCCATGCCAGGCCAGGACCTTTCTTTTATTGCTCGAATACATTGAGCTTCATAGTTATTTACCATATTTCACAACGGTCATCTGAATGTAGCAGGGACTTAGACCAACTCCCCGCCATGGCTGGCTTACTTCGTAATTGTAGACTGGATGGAAAACACGCATAACTCATCTTTTATACATGATTTAAGCGTTTAGACGCTTTTGTATAATTGCTAAATATTTGCGTATTTCAAGGATATTACTTTAGTTATAAAAAAAATCAACACGTACAGACGTTGCTCTCAGTAAGTTTATTAACGGCAACATTTCAGAAAAATATTTTTTTAATTCGACTGAGGATACAGGCACGAGCTATTGTATGGAACTCGATCACCTCATTATCCTCTTAAGGAGGCAATGGATAAACATTTGGAGTGAATTTAAATATGGGAAATCTCGCAAATACTTTTATCAAAATTTTTTAAATGACTTAAAGTAAATAAAGTATAATATAATAAATTCGTTGTAACCGCTCAAAATAAATATTTAAAATAAAAATAAAACAGGAAATATTTAGAATTCCCCCCCCCCCCCTGTTCACCCCTTTAGGGATGGAATTTCAGAAAATCCCGCCTTATGGAAAGGTCCCTAGAGTACTCAAGGAATATTTTGTGCAAATTTTAAATCGCTTAGTCCGACGGTAAGCTGTGCTTTGTCTGTTAGTAACGTTCCTGTTTTACAAGTGTAGATTACAAATATTTTAGCAATATCATATAACGCCTACGGAACCAACAATATCTTATATCATAACTAGCTGCGGTACCCGAGTCTGCTCGGGACACTATCAAAACAAAAAAAATGGGATAATAAACCTATCTTTGAAACGGACACAAACGTTGCACACACTCACAAAATCTCATTGAAATCGGATGGGTGGTTTCGGAGATTTGCGTGTATGGACATAGTGACACGTGAGTTTATAGATTCAGATTAGATTATATTTTGTGTAATATTTTCTGAAACCCACGTTAGTCCGCGGTGTGGGGGCTAGAGCACTTGCCTTTCATGCGAGAGGTCTGGGTTCTAATCCTCGACCCACTTTCGCTTTCTGATTTGGATAAGTGCATTTCCTTACGAATGAACTGTTCCATGTATTAGAACACATGTAAAACTGTAGGTCCCCTTCCCGTAACTAGGCGGTAGGATTGAAGCCCGCCCGAGTTGGTACCATCGCATTGGATGAAAAGATGATCGAAGCGGCTGTTAAAAATTGTCCGTGCATTCCATCCAGTTCAATGTATCCAAGCTCATAAAGGGAAGGTCCTGGCACGGTACCTAATTCATTCGGAAATGTGGTGCTTTGGGATAATATCATCACGGTAGTTGTGTGGTATTAGCTATCCATGTCAGACTGCATAAAATAAAAGTGGTAGAATTAGCAGGGAGAATGTTAAATTAATTTTATTAGTTACGATAATAAATTTGTATTTTGATTTATTTATTTATTTATTTTAGACAGGCAGCCTAAGCTGATATGTCTAAATCTTATTTTTCATTAGATTAAGTTGATCGTCATTTTAATTAGTATTTGGTAACACATTTATTTGTTTGTTTTTGTCTTTTTTTATAGTCAATTGCCATTGATTCCCAGCGTAGTTTTGGTCACTTCATATCCGGTCTTGGTAAGGGGGCGGCAATTAATTACGTGAGGCGTTTTTGGGGAGTCGACCTGAATTTCTCCAAATCCCACGTAGAAGAGAGAGGGGGTATCGGCAAATATCACATACTTTATTTTTCCGCAGGAAACAGTGTAAAATTGCGAGAATACTTAGTTCAATTATGTAAAATACGTTTCTCACAAAATAAAGAATATCAGTGACCTCTTTGAATAAATTCAACGCAACCAGGCACAGATTAACGTATTTACTCTAAGAATAAGAACTTTAAAAATCTCATGTGTCATTAGGAGGGGTAGGAGGAGCGAATGCCCACGACATCTCACCAATGGGGAAGGATGAGTCGAAAAATCGCTAAACACACCTCACGTAGTTAATGGACGCTCCCTAGCTCGTAAGCATATTTAAAAAATATACAAAATTACACGCTCTGTATACACCGAAAATAAACAAATAATCCAACCATTTGTATGTAGAATCGACCGTAAAGCTCACGTTAATTAAAGAAAGAATCCAGTAATAAAAAGAACTACTTTATGGATTACGCAGCGTTTACGATTTTGGTGACGACGGCAAGATGTTTGAATATATACCTCTAGAATCGATATTCTACGCAATACAACCACAAATTAATAACACGATATTACCTACCATCGCTTTGCAGAAGTTATTATTTGGAAAATGCTAGCAATTTTCGGTATCGCAGGAGCTCGCTAGGGGGCACTTGATTCGAACCCGCGACCGCGTCAAAGCGGACCCACCCACTGCTGCTCTCCGCACCGCCTCGTCCGCGGCAACAACGTCCCCCACGGCCCCTCACGACCCGCGTGGTCCCCGCAACCCCTACACACCCTGCTGCGGTCAGCTTCTGATGCCGTCTGCACTACCTTCCTTCCTCCGTGGTCTGCGCCGACAGACGGAGAGGGTAAACTTTTATCCCGCTCAACTCCCTATACAAACATGGATCATGCCCATATTTCTTGTCGGAGATCCAAAATTTTGCTCAAAATAGCTTTATTTGATCGAACTAGATGTCTGATAACCGTTGGCATTGTAAAATTGTGTTTGGTTTCGAAGTTATAAGGTCCGAAAGTTCAAATTTTTAGCGCGTTTTATGCAATAACTCAACGAGAAAATAAAAACATCTTTTAGTTAAAAGACATCATTAGTTATCGGGCAAAGCTTGTTTCATGAAACTTTATAATACATTTTGTTTTTGTTAGATTTTGTGGTTTACTTTTAGCTACAAGTCGTTTTGTAATTAAAATTTTCGTAAATCTTACCAAATCAAAGACTATGCGCATTGTCTGCTTTGTGGACATGTTGCATCCTCCTCATCATGGAACCTGTCTATTTCTGGTATAGATCATAGGCTTAGAATGTAGACAAACAGTGTCAACTGACGGATGAGACCAAAATCGTTTCATACAAAATGTACTGAAATTTCTTTCTAAATCGCTGTGTAGCATCAAAATAATGATCTGAAGTTATTTTTTAAGTTTTACTTTGAAATATTGACGAAAACTTAAGAAATTTGATCGACAAAAAATCTGTGGGTCACCCCCACGGAGGATAGAGGGAGAGAGGAGATGTTTTTAACTCATATTACTTATGCTTCGGCTACATTAGCGGGCGAAGATTCGTATCGTGTTGGCGCGACAAAAACATCGTGTTCGGACATAGGCGATGTTCTTGTCTACATTAAGCGGGCGAAGATTCGTGTCGGGTTGACGCGATGCATCGTGCCGGAATCGCATGTGTTGGTTGAGTTTGTTGTGCGGCCGAGACGTAGGCGGTAATTTAAAAATGGAGGAAACAGTGGCTTTGCATTATATGTCAGTTAATTATTATTTATTACAATTGTACGAGTATCATTTACGAAATAATATGAAAAGAATTTTATTGAGATGGGCTCTATAGTATGCCAACAATGAATCTTTTTTCTTCTTCATTTCTTCTACTGTGGTAGGCCAACTGAGCTTATTTTTAATTCGAATCCACGCATCATGTACCAAGTGCTTCTTTTTATGGTCGGGGTCACTGGGATTCCATATGATTCTCTCCGTTTCATTAAATTGAATGAACTCTAACACTTTTTCGTTACTCCACTCCATAGTGTACAAAAAATACAGGCACGTCCGTCTTGCTTCAAAGTCTGGAAGACACTGAATTGACGTAGGTGTAGCCAACCCAAGCGAATATTGTCGCGACAAATCCCTTTGATCCGCGCCAGTTGCTCGCCGATACTACATCGTCTTCGCGCGAATTCAACACGATGACACGATGTACCCGGCCACATACATCGCGTTAACACGAATATTCGCCGTAGCCCGCTAATGTAGCCCTAGCATAAGGATCGCAGCGTGACACTATGCGGGGAAGCGGGGGGAAAATCGCTTCATGGTGGGGTCATGCACCGCCCATTTTTGCGAAATCCATCTACCGGAAGAATCGATATTCTGGTAGCAGCTATTCCGATAGCTCTTCTTAGTGGTTACAAGACTACAACTAGATGGCGCCTTTTAAATTTTACTAAGTGTTTTTTCTATAAAAAAACCTTAGATATTTAAATCTATGGCTTCGCGCGGATTCAAATAATTTTAATTTAAAAATGTAATTAAAATTTCCATCATGAGATCAACATTTCTTACCGTAAAACGAAAATGATTGCGCGCCATCTATCGGCACATAGCAAGAGCGATACATCAATACAATGGTCGAATATTGACTTAAATTATAAAATATGAGGTGTTTTACTGACAAATAAAACGTAATTCCACCTACAAACTTTAGATTATTTTGTCCTGTGTAATGTTTGCAATATTTTACACAAAATCTTATCGTGTAATCGACTGTTCGCCGAAAATTGCGCCGCAGATCATTATATTGTCCCACAACCTAACACCGCCAGCGCCATGTCGCGAATGTCGCTAAGCCGCGCCTTCTTTATCACGTGGGCTGTGACGTAGCGACCCACTTGGTGGACACAGACCCAGTTTGCTTAGACCGTCTCCTCTCTACCTCTATCCTCCGTGGTCACCCCTTATTTACCATCAAAAAGGGTTTTTGTCCGGCTTATTTATTCCCGTTCACTAAACAATCTATAAATGCACAGGTCGCCATAGAAATAAAAAATATTTCACAAAAAAACCATTTCACATTCCATGAGCGCGACTCCAATGTATTGACTTAGGAATTCCTTCTCTTTCCAGTGTATACAATTGAGAGGAAACCACTGTACTTTACTTCAGCTTAGATAGGGACTCGACGGTCTGCATGGTGTTGGATATTCATGCATACATCTTACAAGCCATGCTTCATAAACTCCTAGCTGGTGTCGAAAATAGTTTTTTTTATTTCTATCTCCAGATGTATAAAATAATTTTGCGCCTTCAATATATACCGATCTTTTCGTTTCATTCATTGCGAAGGTATGAACAGCAAAAGCAATAAACTTATAATTCCTGAGTGGAACGCTTTTCGATGCTCCGCCATGTAGTTATTTTGCGTCGATTTTTAACTTGCAAAGGCGGCCTGGAAGTTCTGAAAATGGTGACTTGGATTGACCCTAGGATTCTCAAACTGATTTAGTTCACACTACTACATACCGCAATATCGAACGCTTTTTACAGCAAGCCGGCGCAAGCAGACGGGAACGACGGTCTCATCCACGGATCAAAGAAAAGGGTGCCGCTGGGATCGTGCCATGTCCAACTTCTGGCTGACCGTCGTCACACTTGTATCGTACGTGTTCGTAGACCCTGAAGGAGAACCATTCTTCTGCGAACCTTCCAAAGATGGCCGACCGCAATTAAAAAGGTTACGGATGAGATGTGTTCATTCGATGCGCAAAACAAAATAATACTTCCAAATGAGTGTTATAGAACGGTAGCAAAGAGACAAAGTCATCTCTCATCTTGTGTTGGTTTATTTGTTGTTTTTTAAGCTTTCTTTGTCTGTTGCTTTTGTTTTGTTTTCTTTCTCTTAATTTTTTATTTATTCCTTTTTTTAGTAATTTGTTAAGTTCAAACATTAGTTTAAATGCTTCTTTTGTTTCTTGTTTTATGTTCGTATAAAATATTGTTATTTCGTCTTCATTCTGAACAAAGTATTTGTTTTTTTACATTATTTTTATATTTATTATTATGAAATTGTAAATAGTTTGTCAGTTACTGTCACTTACTTGAATAGGCTAGGCTTAAAATCAGCGACTAACATTATGTTAGTCACATGCTGCGTCTAGACCTTTTGTTGCACCTTGTTAAATTAATTTAGGCTATGTATATACATGTAATTCTATTAATTAATTAATTAATTAATTAAGGTATTTTTTATTGCATAAATGTAATAGTTTAATCAGTTTATTTGTGCATAGCTTGTAATTTTTGTCATATCATTTTTTTACATGCAATAATAAACGTTTCTCATTCTTACCTTTTCTTCTGCCCTGGTACTCCTCAGCTCTGGCAGTTTCGGGTACTCCGCATAGCCCAAGCTGCGCATGTGCTTCAGGTACGTGGTGGTGATGGGGACGCTGTAGTCGACGTCATCCCTCGGGGAGCCCGCCGGCGCTCCGGTGCCGCCCGCTCCGTAGTACATGGAGCTCGCCTCGGGCGCCCACGGCTTGGGGTAGCTCCCGAGCCCGTTGCTGTACTCCGACGCGTTGAACAAGTGATTCAATTGTCTCTTTTTGGGGGGCGTTTTGGACTTTGGCGGGTCTTTGGACGTCAAGTTGCACACGTCCAGAGGGTTGTAAGGCCTCTTTCGGTCAGATTTATCTTCTTTTTCTTCGGATTTCTCTACAATTATAATTGGTTCCGCCGGCACTGTTTCCACCGGTCTCGGCGATTGCGATTTGGTGTCTTCCACGTCTATAAGGCTATTCTCGTTGTCAGACCTCACTGCTTCTGGCTCGACTTTCTTCTCCTTCTTAAACGTAGCGTCGATCGGTTGCTCTGTTTTCGCGTACAAATCTGCTACTTCATTCGAACCGGGTGGGTCCTCTTTAGGCGTCAACTCCACGTAGGTCGGCGGCTCCGCGTCTGCTTTGGGGCTGCCCTTGGGTATCGTGAAGTCGACCTTCGCTTCGTAGACGAGGGGCAGCTTGGCGTCGAACGGCAGCTTCTGGTGCGCCGCGTCGATCTCCGACTCCCAGTTCTTGGTGCAGTAGTCGGGCGGGTACGGCTTGAAGGCGGGGTGGTAGCCGTTGTGCGCGAGCGGCAGGGTGGGGCTCGGCGAGGGTGTGGGGAGGAGGGGTGCGGGGGAGAGCGAGCGCGGCCGCCGCTGGCACTCGGTGCAGCCCATGAGGAAGCGGGTGACGGCCTCTCGAGGCAGGAACGCGTACGTTTCCGTTATCTGAGGAAGACGACAATGCATTTGTTACTTTGTGTGATTTGCCCATAATAAACCCAAAATGAGTCGCTATTGAAATCTAGATGACGCCAGTATCAGAAAAGTTAAAAAACAATGAATTCTACCAACATTTTTCAAATATATTATATATTTGCGCGGTAGTCATATTTGCCAAAACATTTCTCAACACCAAACGAAAATATCTGGAAAATGTAATGTGCTATTTTGATCATCCATGTTTTGGCACTAAAATAAATCAGGCAATAGTATGTTCGTTTTTTATTTCATAAAAAAAATATTTTCCGATAATGGCGCCATCTATATTCCGCTGCAGAAATTGCGAGCGTTTCGAATCGCCGTATCAGCACAGACAAAAGTATTTGTATTTTTAGGAAAGCGCCATCTGTTTGGGTGCCAGGGCAACGTTGTGTTTTCATTTGCTACGACATTCTTAAAAGTTACATATAAGCCCACCAGGCAGCGCTATGAGGGATATTTTGAAAATGAGCAGGAAAGCTCCATAATAATCTCAATGCCTAAAACCATTCGAACACTGATAATGTATTTGAATGAAAAAAAATTGGATCAATTTAATACTGCATCATAATGTAATCGTACTCACTGTTCTGTAGGTGCGTTTCTGTCCCGCGTGCTTCCCGGGCCGACCCTCCAACTCCACGTGTACTGTGTAGATTATGTCGAAGAAGTTCTCCACTATGGCCACCTTCCTGTAGAGCGCCTCTTGGCAAGGAGCGTTCTGTAACAATGAAGAAACAAAACGTAAATATTGCGCCATCTGTGGTACTTCGTAGAATATTACGTTTGTAAGCGCCATCTAGGACGGAATAGTAGAACTTGATACTTCTAACTGTAGAAAATTAATTTACTGTTTCTGCTACTCGCCACTAGATGTCGCGACGTGTATTTCAATTCTCTTCAAGTAACCTTTTTTAACTTTTTGGCGGTTTCCAACCAAATGCAAATTTTCGAAAAAGTTCGTCGTATTTTTTAATGAATTTCAAAGAGGAGGAGGTTAGTTCGACTCGTTTATTAAGGGCTATTTTTGTTTGTTTTGGTCAAAGCGTAATTTTCTATTATTATAACTCAGGATATTTTTTTCGTTTTATACCAAATTACTGCCTTTTGGCTGTTGGTACCAGTGAGCATGAAATTACGGGAGTAGCAACCGAAATTCGTTTGTATGGGGGCGGCGTAGCCACTTACACATAAATACGGTAGCGCGAGCCAGTGAGTTCGCTTACGAATTCGCTATTTTCTCGAGTTCGAACGACACGTACGAACACAAAACCAACATTCGATGCTGGGCATCCCAAAGTCTTGAGCGGACTAACTAGGTTACTCTACACTGCCATACTACATACTCTATATGACGTCGCGCCCATGAACATTTCAAGCCGCCCCACCGGACAACCTGTTCTGAAATCAATAATTTTCAGGAATCTTACGTGTTTAGATTAAATTTGGAAAATTCAAAATGATAATGAGAGTACCTATCTGCGGGCTTTCATATTTTCCATATAATTCGATATGCTCAAATATTGAATCTTCCTGCCTAGGGATCTTCCTATCCATTTGTTTTTAGAATTTTGGCTTCTTCAATCAAATCTGATCGGACAAATTGCACCCGGTTGGAGAGTAGCGGACCGCAACAATGTATTCCAAAATGCTATCCAACCCTGCCAATTACCCTGTTACCATCTGAAAAGTAAGGATCGGAAAGGAATGACCACCGTTCAAGATACGAAAGCATAGTGCATGAATGATACCTACGTCAAAGCTTACGTTACATTTGGGTTGGTAGTTTTAGAAAATTGGAGACAGTGGGACATCTCCTTCCATTTTGATCTAAGGTTCAAGGTCGAGCTGCTCGTAGCCTAGTGGCGCGGGGACTAGACTAGCATACCAGAGGCCTGGGTTCAAATCCTCGCCCCGTTCATGCACCACTTTCTTTCTCATTCTGAGTTTGGCTGAGCTCCATGGTTCGGAATCCATGTAAACTGTACGTCCCCTTCCCCTACTAGGTGGTAGGGTTTAAGTCCGCCCGGGTTGCTACCATCGCATTGGATGAAAAGAAGGTCGAAGCGGCGATGAAAAATTGTCCGTTTTTTCCATCCAGTCATTCATAAAGCGAAGGTCCTGGCATGGCACCTAATTCCTTCGGGAATGTGGTGTATTGGTCTAATATCATAACGGTAGTTGTGTGGTATTAGCCATCCATGTCAGGTTGCACATAAGACAATATTATTATTTTATGCCAGTACGTTCACATGCATGATTTATAGCACACTCTCTTAGCCCGTGCCATATATTACGCCCGTGCACAATATTTCGGAAGGAACAAGGTACCGGTTTTCTTAACGTAGTACGGATCGACAGTTTACTTAAATCGCCGGCAGGCAAGTGTTTCGTGACCGTGTCGCGGCGGATCGAATTATCCGCCATTGTCCCGGCCAAGGCTGCGGCCGCGGAAGTTATCGCCTCGCCGCCCCGCGACTACGGCCGAACCCAATCGAGACACCATCGAGTGTCGCCCCGCGCCCGCCAGGCGGCGCCGCGAGCGGCGGCGCGGGTTGCCAATTAGCGCCCGAGAGCGCGTCGACTGTGGCGCCGCGCGGGTGGCGGTGGCGGGCCGGGGAAAATGAGCGCTCGTTGGGAAGTGGGCGCGACGCGGTGGAGCTAATAAAATACGCTCGGTCCTCTATGCGATAGCGCAAGTACCTTTAGGCAGCTATACATATAGAGGCCTTAAAATAAGAAAAAAATACCTGTCTACTGTATTTAACAAAATGAAATACAATACAATACAGTGAAATTTATGGATATTTACCTAATAGGTATTTAATTAAATTGCAACTCAGATGTTTCGGAGTAGAAACGACTATACTATATTCTCCCCACACAAACAAAGGAAATCATTGAAAACCACTGTCCCTATAAACTTGACTTTTAGGGTTCCATACCCAAAGGGTGAAAACGGAACCCTATCACTAAGCCTCCGCTGTCCGTCCGTCCGTCCGTCTGTCACACGGCTGTAGCTCATGAACCGTAATAGGTAGGCAGCTGAAATTTTCGCAGAGTATCTATTCATTTTGCCAGTATAACAACATATAGGTAAAATGTAAAAAAATATAAAAAAAATATGGGGGCTCCATACAAATAACGTGATTTTTGTGTCTTCTCGTCTCTCTTCTTCGTGAACCTTGTACAACCCTGTGTGTGCGACTCCGACTCTCACTTGGCCGGTTTTTTAATCAAACAATAATATCTGTGTCTGTATGTTCTTGTTTTTTTGAAAACACAATCCGGTGTTCGTAATCCACAGAGAAAACAAAAGATTTGCTCATTCACACATTCACATTATTTCCCATAGAACTAAGCAACACGTAATGCATACCATTTGTAAATGTTCTCAAGCGCCCGAACGTTGCAACGCGTAAGCTCGCGCGGCGCGACGACACGCTACGATTACCATATTTGCCATTCCTCCAGCACCCTGCTCCCGCTCCCGTGCAGAAGGGCTATACCTATATATACTCCGTAGATATACCGTATATCTCCGGTCGGCGAAGCGCGCCATACGCCGCACCGCATTCGGAGGCGCCGCCAGCGAGCGGTTAGCGCTAGGGTTGCCACAAGTGGACGATGACAACGTTTCCAGCGAAGTTACTTGCCAGTTCTTCTTCGCTGTGATTGTTGAACTGGCTAATGATAAAATATGACAAATCCGAATGCAGTGTGCTGTCTTTAGATGATGAATAAACAATATATTAAATGTTTATTGTTACTTTGCTAGTCATTTTTATTATATTTATATTTTATTTTTATGTAAACCGGCATGGTTACATAAATCATATTTAAAAACCACATATTACTTATATTACTGCGTTATAACTAAGAGTTTTCACTGCACCAATGTAACAGAATGTAACATTATTCGTAAGAAGTAGTTATTAATCGACTACTTAAAAAAGAAGAAAAAGCCAGCGACATTTCACCAGAGGTAATCGAACCTGAAGAAACAGAAACACATTGACAAATCCGAGTGTATTATATATAAACATCTAATGGAGTACATAAAGAAACTTAAATCGAAAAACCTATAGGATTAATACATTTTAAGTTCAAAAGTGTAACCTATTAGAACTTTATCTGATTACACGTTCTCTCACGCGCTCTACCATTCATGGCATGTAGACGACTATGTTAACGCTAAGTGTGATATTTTTAAAGTATCCCACTCATTGTCCAGCCCAAAGGATACTGTTGCAGAACAACAGAAGGCGTTCACTTAGCGTAATTATACCACGGATTAGCATTTTTAATAACATTTGATGAATTATCAACGTTTTTGCTGTGAAATCGTAATTTAAAAAAATAAATTGAAATTACGCAACGATTTTGCATCAACGAATTCGATTCCTGGCTAGAAGTCATATGTTTAAAAAAATCTAATAATGCCGTTTTAGTTTTTTAATCAAAATCGGCCTCATGACTCCTTTGAGTGATTTTTGTTGTTTCTTATAGTTCCTGATTTCGCTATGAAGGCACACTTCTAAAATTCGATGATAAAAGGCGAAGTACTTGCTCAGTACAAAAATGTTTATTTTACAATCTATAATTTTACTTAAGTAATTTACCAATCAAGAAATAAAGTGGCACACACACGAGGTGCGACTAAACCCAGTAAAAAGAGGCAAAGTCCCGCACCATGATCTACTCTAAAGTTTTGTGTCTCAAATGTTCCCTATATTGAAACACTAGCTAGGGTTTCACTCCTGATCTGACACGTCAATAGTCGCAATATTCAATTTTGCTACTTGCGACGCACAGAATACGATCACAGTTAAACTGGACTGCAAGTAGAAGTTTGACTCAGTTTAAGTTTTACTTTACTTTTTCGAAGGTCGCAGTGTCACCGGAGATTAAAAATAAAACTATGACACCAATCAAATTAAATCTATTCTAAACGTATACAACTTGAGAAAAATAAACCAGGCTTACTTTTTGATTGCTATTTCAAAACGTGAGTCGAATTTTTAGTGAAGATACCCCCTTTCAAAATCGCTTCAAGTTGTATGTGTTTTGGCACCCGATCGCCGCTACCGAGCTGGCAACCCTAGCCGGGCGGGCGGCGGAGGGGGGCGCGTAGAGGTTGGGGCCGGGGGTCGCCGGCGAGGGGTTGGGGGTCGCCCGGAGCGCCGGACGCACGCAACAGGTGGCGCCGCGAGCGCCCGTCGCTTCGCCTCCTCCGCCGTTTATTCGAATTAGGAACGAACTTTTTCGAAGTTAAGCGCGCGCGAGTGCGCAGCGAACGTAAAGTCAAGTTCAAGCCGTGGGTTAGTGCTTTCAGGACATTGAATAGTGCAAAAAAGATCGAGGGATTAAATAAAAAAATATCTTTGTATTTTCGTCGAGTAAAAGATCAACAAATATATATTAACCGTTACTACATGAAAATATGTTACGTTTTGTAAAGCGTTGGCCGGCGTAGCCCAGTGGCGAGACGCCTTGCGGTTTGATAAACTTAGCAACTCTGAGCACGGTTGGGTTCTAGATGGGTGACTGTTTTCCATGGGTGACCGTGGTTCGGATTCGACGTAAAACTGTAGGTCTCCTTCCTGCTTACTAGGTGGTACGGTAAATCCCGCCCGGGTTGGTACCATCGCATTGAATTAATATTGTTCGAAGTGTCAATTAAAATTGTCCGTGTTTTCAATCCAGTTGAATGAAGTAAGGTCTTGGCATGGCACCTAGTTCCCATGTGGTGTGTTATTGTAAGTTTACATTGTAAGTTTATTTTATATTCAAATCAAAACAAATCAAATTTTATTTTATAAAGGTACAGTAGAAAAAACAGTTATGTTCCCTCTTTCCCAACCTGCCTTACTAATAAACATTTGCACCATGGCTTTTACTCCGGTATTTCTAGCTAGATGTACCGGGCAGCAAGAAATACCGGAGTAATAGCGGTGGTATAAATGTTTATGAGTAAGGCTGTCTGTGTTTTAAAATACAATTTCACAAACGTAGACGAAAAAAAAACTGTAAACCAGTGAACTTTCTTCTTTACTGAGTTAATCAAATCCGCGGATCCATCCGTTTGTGACGTAACTTGGTGTCGTTTACTGTCAGAAGTTTAAAATAAATTAATTTTTTTTTTTAATATGTGCAACAAAAGTTATTTCAAACGTAGACGACGTTTGGATAACTACTCATTGAGAAATTCGCTTAAGTATAGTTTTAGTTAGCGGTAAGTTAATGGTTTTATTTTGTTTGATTAAGAGTGTATGTATTTTAATGAAGAATGCAATAAATATTTAAATTATATTATTGGATAGTAAGCAGACTTTGAAAACGTCCCGAACACTTCAGTCTGGATATTCGTTTGAAGCAGGATTCGAACTTGAGACCATCGTATTTCGTGTCCACTGCTAATTAAACTCTCACCTTCTAATCGACACAATGTTTAATCCTCTATCTACTATCTTGCGTTGATTTCGGGTATGTATCCTACGCTAAGGCATTTTGACTGCAATGATAGGCTTATAACTTTGTGCTGTGTTGATTCCGGCACGCAAAAATAATACAATTGGAGCTGACCAAGGGATTTGCCGCCCGTGGTTCATATCAGTTTCCGCCCGTACCTAAGGAACAAAAAGATATACCTAGGGAAAAAATCTTGTTTCATCTCTATCTAGTCTATGTATTTTTTTTAGGTTAGTTACAACTAAAACTAGAAAGATACAATGGATAATTCACTGAGTCTCCCCATTCACACATCACAAATAGAAATATATTTTTTTTTTATTAATTAATAGATATATAACTTGTCGATTTGGTTGACCAATAAGCTCGGGAATAAAAAACTGTCAATTTGAATGAGGAGGAAACTCATTGCACTGCATGTACCAGAGTACGCGTGAATGATTCTAAAGCGAATAATCAGTTTTAGCAAAATTAATAGAACCTGTCAGTGTTAAAATTACCTAATAAACATTAATGAATATGAAATCCGTCAAATTGACACTTGACAGCTGAATTTTGTAATATTATCTCGGTTTATTTATCGAAACCGAACGATCTTCCAGCAGCCCCTAATGAGAGCCGCTCCCGCAACGAACTAATTGCATCGCAATAAATTCAAAAAAAGAACAATCCACAGAAGTCGGCGACCGTCACCGGCGCGGCGCCAATAACCGCTGCGGTAATTCGCTCCCTTCGCACCCCCGCTCCCTCGCGGCGCGCAAACCGCCCGCCACGCCCGCCCCGGGGCGCGGCGAGGGCGCAATGGCGGCGGAGTCGACGGAGGATGGCGCGGGCGACCCCCCGGAAATGGCAGCGGCTTACGAGCGAGAAACGGAAGCGGGGAAAAAAAGAAATAAGTCGCCGGCTAGGGAATTTCCTCTGGCGGGCTGCGCGCCTGGTACTTACACGCCCGCCGTCGCCCGCCCCGTGCTGGTTGCGACCATTGTGCGCTGCACTGCGTCGACATTTTCGCAAGTCAGTCGCTAAGAACTACTTTTTCGTCGTGCTCTCGCGCTCTGCTTTTGTTTGTTTTTTTCGCTTGTTCGCTTTCGGAAATGCAGCAGTTACAATGGAAAAAACAAAGGGAGAACTTTCAGCACCGACAAATTACTTCCAAACGGAAAGGGTTCAGTATTCACTAAAACCTATAATCATGGATTCCAGAAAAAACCAACTAGATGAACAATTTAAGACAGACCTTCGTTTCAAGTATATGTCAGGGCTTTACCTATCACATGTGTGCTTATTGCCTGTCACCTTGTGAGAACATACGGTCATCACCAACATACAACCCCATTTAGCCATGGAGAGAAGGAAAGACGACACACTTGATTCGATTATGCACTGGCGGGCGACTACGGGTATCACGTCCTCGCTCACCCTGGCCAATGAATCCTGACACTAGATTGACATCGAGATGGACGGCTTGGACTGGCTTCGGCGACGCACGCAGCTAAGCAGGCTGGCATGACACGGCCTGGATGCCTTCTGTTGGATGGCATCCTTTATTCAATTGTGCACTTGAACAAGCAGACTTGCTGTGCTGTCGACCGATGTATCGACGTCCCGAGAGCTGACGGCGCCATTGGCGTGAATGGTATAAATGTCGGAGCGAGTGAAAACAGGTAGAAAGTTGTAATTTACGCCCGTTTCCACCACCTCCAGTTACCCATCCCAAAGTTATCTTTCGGTTACACCATGTAAATATGCAACGTAACCGAAAGTTACTTACCGGATTTCACTGGAGGTGGTGTAAACAGGGATTATAAGTTGACTCCATAAGTTTCACAAAAAGGGGCGTGTATTGGTTAATTTTAACCGGCTGTTGTGCACCACTCCAATGAAGTTCTGAAGATGCGCAACAAACTGTACTGCGCGATACTAGGAACACATGCATGGGTATAAGATTACCTAAATAGAAACAAGAATTAATAAAAGCGCGGGTAGAATAGAGGCGCGGCATTTGGCGGCTTTGAAAAGTCGCGAGACGCCAACGGTACATACACCGAGACGCCAACAACGGAGAGATAAGACACCCCGTGCCTCCCCCGCAGCCCCCTCCGGACGCTAAAGCGGCTTCGACAGAACCCAAGCTGCTCGCCACGGCTATTAAATTATTATTTCATTTTATAATTTTAGATTAGAAACAGATGAGGACGTATGGGACATTCAAAATCAGGGTCGATACGTGACGCACGTCCAGTAAAATTTAACCGCCACAAAATCATTCGCCAAAAATGTATTCGTTCCCCTGTTTCTTCATCGCTATGGAGACCGGTTGATAAGCCAAAGATGTTGCAAAACCACAATGGACGTGGCAAACTGCCTTTAAAATAGTAAACTCTGTCCAGCGATGGTTCTGTGGACAGACACAGACTAGTCTAACATTTTCATGTTCGCTGTTTGGAGTGCCGCGCCGCGCCACAGCCGCTGCACGCTGGGCGCCACCTCAGGACCGCTTAGTACTAGGGCGCCCGGAGTGAGAGAAGATCGTTTCCATCCAATCCCGCGGTAAAAAATCCTATCGAGAAGGGAAGGGAACAATATCGATGATCTGTTGATTGGATAAAGATTCTATTGATGAAAAAAATCAAAAATATTATGAAACCATTTACGTGTCCAAAGCAACTTTCTTTAAGTGGTTGAATACAATTTAAACAATAATTTTTCATACATTTTTGATTATCTAGATATCAAGATAAGCAATACATCCTGTCTCAGGATTACCAGAGCCGACAGAGTGACTAGTGAGTCCATTGATTACTGTGTCACTTAACCTAATGTTACAGACATTTTGGCATTACTCACGATGTATTCCTTCACCGCAAGCATTCATCATCATCATCATTATTTCAGCCCTATGCTGTTTTCTGTTGAACGCACGTCATTTTGCTCACTTGCCTTCCTCGCCGAACTAAAGATAATACTAATATAATACCGAACTCTCCCGGCGCGCCAGTAGCATTGATCAGGTCGTCTTTCTAAATAGCCACTAGGCGTCCTACACCCCGTTTGCCGGTAAGTCCCCCCACTCCATAACTCGTCTAATCCATCGCCTATAGGTTCTGCTGCACACATGGTGAGCCCGTTTCCGATACAACTTGCTGATCTTGTGCAAGCATTCGTATATGTTCATTCGTGCAAAGAGGGAAAAGAAATCGATGCGTTCAAACCGATTTTAAACCAACGAGAGGAGATCCGCAGACCCTAACCAAAAAATACAGTATGTGTATACCCTAACCACTATATACCTAACGCATAAATAGTTTCAAAACACCAAAATAATTCTCAAATGTCCTCACTGAGCGGCAAACGGATCGGGCAGTCACGAAAAGAACGGCGCGGCGATTAGTGTGCTCGCAGTGCGACCCACGAAATAATTATTATAATATGCACGTAAACGCCGCAGCACGCGCGCCTGGCGCGTCCCGGGTGATTAATCAGACGCGTCGTTAGGTCCCGCTTCCCCCCGGCTCCCCCACCCGGCCGCCGCGCCCACCCGAGCCCCCCGAGCGCTCCGAGGCCGTGTCGGCGCCGCCACGCGCCATGTCTGCTCTAATTTACTGATTATGTATAGCCACATATAGATGCCGGTCCGTGCTACGTATATTCGGGCGCCCTTTCTGTTCCGCAGCTCAACTTTTGCACTCATACGCGGCACGTTGGAACTTTCGTCGCTTGTAAATGCATTTTCAGAAATTGTAGTTTTGGTAAATACCTAGTTGGGTTTATAAAATATGCCGAAATTGATAACATATGAAAATCAGCAATCAACAAATAACGAAATGGAATTATTAAATAAAATGTTCCTCCTAATAAGGCAAAGCTGAAAAGAATGGAGTTTTTTTATGAGCACCGAATATTATGCGAGGGTACAGTCGAACAAAGAGTTTAGTATACATATCCGGTTGAATGAAAAGATGAACAGTCGAAATACTTTAACTTTTGGAAACAATTATAGTGTTGAGTATAGATTCAAACATAGTTGAGGATGTCTTCAAGCTACTGAGTAAACGAAACCCTAGCAAAATTTAATCATAGGTCGTATTTAAACACCATTCATTTTTGCGTTTAACCGGAAGTGTATCCTTTAACCTTTGGTTGACTATACATTAAAACTATGCAGATGACTGCTAACTGTAAACGATTTGGCAGATGCTGTGAAACAGATACTTAGGTATATGTAAGTACATTCATATGTTTTAAAAGCATGTATAGACGGTACAGCAAAATCCGAGCAACCTTCAAACATCCCGCGTACGCCTAACCTCAAACGCCAACCGCAACGACACGTCACCTCCCGGAGCGGGCGAGCAAACACCACCCTCCCAGGGGCAACCGTTACCCGATCCGCTCCCGGGGTCTCTCGACTCGCCCCGCCGCGGCGCCGCCGCCGGCGAGGGGCGCGCGCGGGGGACGGCCGGGGCCCGCGGCACATCCCGGGTACGTCCCATCCGGTGGCCCCGCCGCCGGTATCGGGTCGGAAGTGCCGTGACGTAATCGGCGCGTCCGCCCCGCTCACCTCCGTGCTCCGAGACGGCGGAGCCAACGAAACTCTGTCAGCGGAATTTCGGCTCAGTAAAAAACTCTAACTAACAGCTGTTTAGCCATGAAACTAGTGATTTATACGGTACAGATGACTAAATGGCTACATCCTGCATGAACGATATGCTTAGGTTGTATGCAAAACTCAGAACATAATACGAATGAGATGGATTAGGCTGCTTCTTCTTCTCTTTGATCCAGCGAAGACGACCTAAGTTTGCCGATGCAATTATACGGTGGTTCCTAGGGTCACTAAATATTTAATACCAAAATGAACCACTATTTTACATGATTCAAGAGTTCATCTACGCAGTGCGATCGAGTAATTCGCAAAACAAGCCTAGTATATACCTAGTATAGTCACTACTTTCACGGGCAAGTAGACGACTCACCGCGCATGAAAACGGACGCCGGAACCGCCCACACACGCAACGACTATTAGCCCCAGCCCCACGGGGCAACTGGGGCCAGCCGAGACCCCGCTAGGGGCAAAATTGTTACTGATAAACGGACCATGACGCGAAGACAAGATATCAAATTGTTTGAGGGCTGGAGTTCTTTTGGAGGTTTGTTGTATAGCCTTATTTATGGACGGGTGCAGTCAAGTGCTTCGCGAACACAAAAGCGAATTCTTTGAAGAACCAGGTGGCGATTGGCGAATTAAATTGAGTTAGAGGTTGAGCCCTACCGTCATTGGAGAAATTAACTTGACCCTTTTTCACAGTGGCCAATGAAGATGTACAGTCGAACAAAGAGTTTAGGATACACATTCGGTTGAATGAAAAGATGAACAGTCGAAATACTTTGACTTTTGGAAACAATTATAGTGTTAAGTATAGATTCAAACATAGTTGAGGATGTCTACTAGCCATTGAGTAAACAAAATCCTAACAAAATTGAATCAGAGGTTGTATTTAAAGACCATTCATTTTAACGTTTAACCGGAAGTGTATCCTTTAACCTTTGGCTGACTGTACTATGGGATATTCTTCCATTTCGGAGCCCACACGGCATTGATTAGAGAATACTTAAATACAGTAAACAAACATAAGTGTTTCAGATTGCTCCATAATGATATTATTATTATTCCGTAGTGAATATGTGCGCTTTCAATCTAAAATTCTTAAATGAAATCATCGCTTGGCAAGCAACCACCCTATTTGGCGAGTGCGAGTTCAGTCGAGCACAGTTGTAAGGTTTATAGGTAAGGGTGAGTAGGTTGGGGTGAGGATGGTTTCGGGGACGCGAGGGGAGAAAAAAGTATATGCGTGCGATTTAATTCCATCGGCATGACACGTCCGTGCCCCGCGCCGCCGCCTTAGCCACACCGGCCCGCTCACGCACTCGCTCGCCGAGAGAGGGGATATAAAGATGATATCACATACATCTATCGATATTTGGGGTTCATTTATGGCAACTTAATATTATTATCATTAGGCAACATTTTATTTAGGAAATACAAAGCCTATAGTCAAATTACGTGTTAATCGTTCTCAAATAAATAAGTTCCAAAAAATCAAATCACTATACTGACTGACCTAAATGTAAGCTGGCTGCAATGTAAGCAGCCAATTAAAAATACATTTTCAGTTTTCTGACAGGGACACATTTTTTTAAATGATCCGTTCTAGTGCTTGATTCAGTATCCATGTTGTTTAACGTTAGTTATTGTGAATTATACTACAACATATCTGAGACAAAATATCATTCAAATAGAGAAAGATTTTACATAATATATCAATATATTATTTTGATTAAGTATTGTGGGGCTTGATGTTAACTACGAAACCTTTGATACTAGAAAATAATAGCCTAATACCATAGTAGCCGACGTTTCGAACATTTTTTTAATTATTATTAATAAACATAAAATTAAATATAAAAACAAAATGTATAAAACAAAGTACTGCCATACTGCATAGCAATTTGTTAGCAGAGTGAACTCTCGTTTGCTTAAGCTTATAGGTGCTTGATAAATATGGGTAACTTCCTTCCTTCTATAACAAAAAAACAAAAACAATCTAATAATAACACATAACAGTATAAACAGATACGATATGAGACGAGATAAAGCCTACACAATTTCATCGGAGCAACTGGGTGCGAAGAAAATAAAATGTTAAGCACATACATATTAAGCAATCAACTTACTCGTGCAGTCTATCATCAGACAATACATTATTTTCATCTGGTTGAAAGAAAAGGTCCTGGCATAACACCTATTTCCTATGGAAATTCTGTGTTAATGAACTATCCGTTTCCAATTAAAAAAAAAAAACAAATGTTTCTTTTATTCGAACACATTTGTGTAATCATGTCCACCGTTGTATCAAAATGTTATACTAGCTGTTATCAGTAGATTCGCACGCATGATATCAGTACTTTACTAGACTTCAAGTTACCTTTATGTTTTGAAGTGAATTCAATCGGCCTATAAATCGACGAAAAGTGAAAAGCATCCCCTTCGCTGACTTGAACCGGCAATTAAAAGGAAATAGTCGGTGAATAGTTTCTACTTTTACTTCTAACACCTGAGAATCTCATGTTTATTTCATTACTAGTGCGCAGTTTAGCCGCAAAGATTTACTAAACAGTTCCACGTGTCTAGTATATGTAATATCAGTAGGGTTTACAACATCGATATCGATGCACGTTTAGGGTCACATCCCTGAATCGAGTCGTCGGTCGGCAGCGTCGTCGCGCGGGATTACTTATTCTGTGGCGCGGGTCTCGGCTTCGGAGCGCCGAACGTCGCGACAAGCTGCTCGTAAAATTCCGCGATCTCAGGTGATCTCGCGACGAGGCCGCTCCCCTCTCGAGTGATGCCCTCAACGGTTGCCCTCTCACGATATTTGTTCGCGCGGCCCGGAGGCACCTTCGCTCGCGCTTGAGACCAAACGACACGTGTTACGAGTTAATACCCGGCAACCTTGCAGAGATGCGTGCTGAAGGAAACACCGCGAGGAAAAGTTCCCAAGAATAATTGCACCATGTATTGCAACATTTTATTATATATTATTATGTATTCTAGTTATTTGATAGTGCCTGTACTGTACTTTGAGTAAAATCTATGCAATGAATTTCTTGAGCATACAGTTTGCCATGAGATATGTACGAAAGTGCCAAACAGAAAAACCTGTCTCACACATTGATTTTGTATTCAATCAATGGTCTCAACCTCGTCTCAACTGATCCAAGCTCTTGCTATGGTTACAAATTATTAAAACATTTTTCAACCATACAATGAGCGCATGGGCGACCAATTCATAAATATTGATACGTTTTACTTAGATAGTTTTAGACACTATATTAGCGGCTCGTAGCCTAGTGGCGCGGGGACTAGCCTAGTGTATCAGAGGTCTGGGTTCAATTCCTCGCCCCAACATGCACCACTTTCTTTCTCTTTCTGAGTTCGATAAGTGCATTTCGTCACGAATGCGAGTTGCTCCATGGTTTGGAATCCATGTAAAGCTGTAGGTCCCCTTCCCCTACTAGGTGGTAGGGTTTAAGCCCACCCGTGTTGGTACCGTCGCATTGGATAAACAGATGGTTGAAGCGGCAATTAAAGATTGTCCGTATTCTCCATCCAATTCAATGTAGCCGTGCTCATAAAAAGGAAGGTCCTGGCATGACACCTAATTCTTTCGGGAATGTGGTGTATTGGGATAATATCATAACGGTAGTTGTGTGGTATTGCCAAAAATGCCAGGTTGCATAAAAAAAATGATAGGGTGCAATCCGATTCGTTCACAAAATCGAAAATAGAATATGAAGCATATTTAGGATCGAGCCATTTCTAACCGTTTTTTTGTGCAATACGTATACAATTGACACAGACCACAGCCTTATCAAATCACCAAGCGTGGTGCCGCCGCCACTACCTACCTATCTAATTACCTGTTTATCGGCAGTGGCCGCCGACCAACGACGACGACACGCCGAGCCGACTACCCCCTCCGCACCCGCGCGCCCCGCGCTGCCGTCTCAATTACTGCGAGAACTGGCTTCGGCCGCCTCCGCCGCACCGCGCCGGGGGAACTCGGGGGGACGTAGGGCGCCGAGGGGGGGACTCGGCGGCCGGGGACAAACGACGATGGGGCCGTCGCCGCAGCGAACACGGGCGTGGAGAAGTGTCGTTAATAAGGGCGAGCCGGGCCGCGCCGCCACACCGCCCCGAGTCGCTCCCGCTGCCCCGCGCCACCGTCGTCACAGCTCCGCCGCCAGAGACATAGGGTTCCATAAATAAGTTTGCAGCGGTCTCCAAGCAAGAGCGGAGACTCGAGCGGAGAGCGATGGCAAACTTTTTCGATACCGGCGCGGCGCGCGGCGCAGCGACGCAACGCTGGTGTCAAATAATAATTTGAATAAACGAAATATTAATTGCATTTATATTACATTGCACAATATTCGCCCCGCATCAATTAAAGATCGATATTTTGTTGCCCATCACTTATTCGGCTAAAGGCTTGATGGACTTTATTTGCCAGAACTATGATAATTCTGACCACAGAACCATTCTGACTATGCCTCATTAGCAAATACATACATAATACTCTTAAAAAACCACAGAATCGGCGCGGAGCGGAGGCGCGCGGCAGCTGAAAAAGAGCGCGTACGGTTCGGGTGCTGCTGGTTCTCAAGATTTACCAGGAGCACATTGGATAGCAGCAGTTTCGCCGTTAAAGCAGCGTCGGATTGCGCGCCTTGTCGAGACCGCCACCAATGTTAGCGATAGGAGGCACCAGGCGCGCATCATGTAATGGAGGTAGCGGCAAGCGACTAAATTAAAAGCGCTCTCGATGGCAGCATTTTGATACTTTGAGGAATAAGTATTGTGAAAAAAAAATTTTTAAACTATTTCAACTTCGCCTATGTTGTTGGCAGACATTACTCACAATGTATTCTGATTGGATGATAATAAGCACAGGCGAAACAGGTATTAAAACTGAGTACATACTTGTTAGTCTTTTTCCGTTTGAAAGCTTTAAAGTATATCTAGTATTGATTAAGAATGCCAACTACTTTAATAAAAACTATAAAAAAATTGTGTTCGTGCAACTTATCATACTAGTAGCCAAAGGCGATTAATTATGCTACGAATCCGCTAAACGCCTCTAGACGCCAAGAGATTACGGCACACTTAAAAATCGCCGCCAGATCCTGGACGGAATCAATCAATCAATCGTGGCGCCCTAGAAAATTCGGCGCCGCTGCGGGCGGGGGCGGGCGGGGGCGAGGCAAGCGGGAGGGGGAGGGTGGCAGGAGGGAAGTGGCGCGTAGATAATGAGCAGGGCGCGACGAGCGTCGTTAGCAGGGCACGGGCGTCGCGGCGCCGTCGCCTCCGCCGCCACCTCCGCGCCGCCACCGCCGCCCGCTTGCGTCATTACCGGCAGTGATGGCCGCGAAAAATCTGTTCTGAATGACGTTGAATTTTAATCTCTTCTTGAATACGTTGCGCTGCTTCGAAAGTTCTTGCATCTTAATGACCTCGATTTCGTTCTGTGGAGTTTTGCCTTATATGACCAGAATGTGCCTTCAATGTAACATTTTCTGATCAAAAAAGTGTTTTTTTTATAGTATGCAGGCTGTTAACGGGTCCAAAAGCTTACCATGTATTCCTTGATATATTTGGAGCAACAAGGTAGAAGACATTTTGTTGTTCAACTTAAAAAAAATTGTCACCCCATCCATTTTTGTAAATACCTACACACAAAATGTATTGGGAGGACGATTTTTTTTTTCAGTCGTACAAATCAAATGGTATCTACTTTGCGATCTCTCTTTTGCTCCAAATATGCCAAGGAACACGTGGTTAACGATTGTTTGGACCATACCTCCGCTAACACCTTGTATAACGACTCGTAGCCTAGTGGCGCGGGGACTTGCCTAGCATACCAGAGGCCTGGGTTCAAATCCTCGCCCCGTTCATGCACCACTTTCTTTCTCATTCTGAGTTGGATAAGGGCATTTCGTCACGAATGCGAGCTGCTCCATTGTTCGGAATCCATGTAAAACTGTAGGTCCCCTCCCCCTACTAGGCGGAAGGGTTTAAGCCTGCCCGGGTTAGTACCATCGCATTGGATGAAAAGATGGTCGAAGCGAAAGTGACACAAATGGGTTTTTCATTTAGTTCAATGTAGCAGTGCTCATAAAGGGAAGGTCCTGAAATTGGTTCCTAATTCCTTCGGAAATGTGGTGTACTGGGCTAATATCATAACGGTAGTTGTGTGGTATTAGCAAGTCATCTGGTTGCATAACGAAATACGGGTTACGAAATAACGCCACTAAAACAGTGTTATGTTTGTAGCCTCATTACAACTCGAAAACCCTCTTAAACTTTGCTTTTAACACGGGTAAAAATAAATTTTCTGCCCTGCCGGAGTGTTAATTTGTGACGTATCCCTCACATGTCCCCGCGCGCCGTACGGGCTCAGGGGGGGTGCGGCGGGGGGTGGGGCGCGGGCGGCGGGGGTGAGGGTCGACACCGCATCTTGTAATTTAATATTACAGGCGGGCGTCGTGTCGCCTCCGCCGCCGCCGCCGCCACCGCGCCGCCTGCCCGCCGCCGCCCTACCGCCGCCGCCCCTTCGCACGCTCGCCTGACTGCGATGTCATTTTTCCCCGACACGCGACAAGGGGGCCCGTGGCGTGGCCTTTCTACTTTAATAGCGGTATATCAACTTTCCTGTCTACCTATCAAAAGAACTATAACTGGATCCATACGTATGTAATACCATATGGTGTTTTATCTAAGGTAATACTGTACTGTGATTATATCAGTTATATCAGTTGTGTGTTACTATTTTTTTAATATATTTTATTTACGTATGTATGTACATATACTGTACATGTAGCTGCAGAGGAAAATTTAAGCAACTTCACTTCATAGTAATTATTAACAACCACAATTTATGCATATACACGTAAACGAGGCGACGTGACCTAAATGAAAGAGGACAACTATTTTATTTTTCAAAAAAAGTTCTTATATCTGCAGAATATCTCTTCAGTAGTATTCGAATTCACATGAGCAAACGTACACCTAAGAAACAACGTTAGCGAAAGTGGGTGAAAATGACCAACACTTGGACTAGCTACTAGAGAGTAAACCATGATCAGATTGTTGCCGAGCCTACCCCTAGATTGATAGAAGATACCACAAAAAGAAGTCTTAAAATACTGCGGAACGTAGCATGACATACTGATGCATCCTGTTGAGAACTTCAGCTTTTTTGAGGCCAGCTTTGCTTTATTCTTGAAACGGCGTCCGATCTGTAGGTCATGCGTCAGTCGACGTTGAGAATCCCAATGTGGGCGTCAATAATTTTTTTTTGTTACTAAGGTTTATCAAGAAGAAAATCACTCAAACATATATAGAAAACACAAATACAAGATAATAGACTCAGCGCATTCTTAATTATAGACGAAATTGTTTATGGTATACAATGATACCTATCCTAGCCCAAATCGAGCTAGAATTTCAATTAATTTAAGCACTTGACACGCAAAACACTATATTAGAACAAGAATAGAAGAGAAAAACTCTTGGGCTGTCCCATTTTTACAAGCTTTTATTTAATTACCCGATATGGTGACACGCTTTTAGTTTTATTCAACCTTCTTTTCTCAGTGAAATAAAGAATCTTACGAAAATTAGAAATAATAGGTTTACAAATACAAACATAAATGATTTGAAAGGTTAGTGTCCGGATCCACCGCGCCGCACCACGCATCGATAACTCAAGATCTATCGTCGGTCCGGAGATCGCCATGTCGAGCCGGAAGCCGCTCTGGGCCTCGCAGATTAATGACGTGCGAACATTTCGACGCGGCTTCGCGGCGTCCCAATCGGCTTGTCATTATCGTGTACCCTCCACCTTATATTTCTAGCATTCATTGCTGAAATGCAATGGATGAAGCAAAGTTTTGAGAGGAAACACACCGATTCGATGGTGTTAGGAACTAGCATAGAGATCTAATGACACCAGCGATAATAATACAATGGGCCTACCAATGAAGCGGTATAATTGGCAAAACAGGGTCCACACCATCGCAAAATAAAAGAACCATGCAGTAGAAAAGAAAGATAATATGATGTTTTCAATTCCATTGCAAATCACCGAGCAGTGTTTACTTGAACGTCTCTTGCGATATATTAATATATGCAGAGAACAAACGAGCAGATCTTTCAGAGCAAATGCAGTCTTCGGATATAGAATAACTCTTATTCCTTTCCGCCGTCAAAAGCCCTCTACCTGTAACTATTTTTGAAACGGCTTAAAGTATTTTTCCAAGGCAAATAAAACATTCTGGCATCATTTCTATTAACGCTTGGTTTGTTCGCAGTGTTCGATCCAGTCCGGGGGGACGTTTCACCGCTACTGCAGTGCTGCACTCGTCGCCACCCCGAACTCTCCGCCACCGGGCCGCTGCGCCGCCGCCGCCACCCCGCAAGGCCGAGCGACGCGTGACAAATGACCACCGCTTCAGCGCCCGCGCCGCACCACACCCGGCCAACGGACCACGCGCAGAATGGATAATGTGCGAGCGTGTCGTGCGTAACCCGCCCGAACATTGGAGCTCGGCCTCTCATGTGCTTAGCTTCCACGGTCAAATCAAATATTTTTGCAGGATAATTTATGAAGACATAGTTTTATTTCGGTAATTTTCAAGGTGATACACGAACTATTTTATCTTTTCAATTGTAGTTAAGAAGGGTAAAGTTTCCTGCGTGTACGATCACGACTGAAAGTGATCCAAGACTCCTAGAGTAAATATATGAAAATACGTCACCGATCATGCAAACACTATCTCTAAATCAGCACTCTTAAAAATGTCAGCGCTTCTTTGCTGGTACAGTAGATTCCTGTGAAATCTATACACTGGAACTAGAGACAAATTTGAGATTTTTTTCTGACATGCTGGCGTCAGAGTAAAAGGGACTTTGCAATTCCTTCTCTTTCTACTGTATACATTTGTATGTATACACTTTGGAGAAAATATCTTGTCAGGTGTCCATTCTATAGATTATCGACACATTGATATTAAATTAATTAACAGCCCGAGCGTACATTTTATCTTTGCAATGTGCGACGAGGCAAATACACCGTTTCATCACAGGATTGCGGTGTTTAATCTATTCTATACATATAGATTTACGCACATCTATGCATATATTTATGTATTTAAGGTACATTACAAACTTATATGTTTAATTCATGGTTTTTACTGTTGCATTTACTGTGCGTAAGAAATACGTTATCAAACTATTAAATTCATATCTAAAAAATGTAAGATAATGATAGCACTCTCTTAAAAAATACCTACTTCAAAACTAGGCAAAAACACTTTGCAAATGGATTATGCACGACTAGGGTAAAATATAATAGGGATTAGGTGGTAGATGCATTTTTTGGGTGTTTGTTTTTGTAAGATTAGCATATGTTTATATTCAATATACATACTATGTAAAATGATTAATGATTCGGACAAAATAATGGCGCATAGTCTGTACGTTAAAGCAATGTCCCGTGAATAACGTCCGATTGCAAAACGCAGTTCGCTGTTCGCTACTTAGACGATAATGCAGGCCTGCAGTGGGTACCTACTACCTACAAATGTGTATGCTTCTCAAATACTATACATATACCGGTCGGCACGAAGCAGAGTACGCCACCGCCTCCCCCACCCCTGCCACTCGCCGCCGCTCCGGCGCCCATAACTTTGCCCGGTCGCGGTGGCGGCGGGCGGAGGCGCGACGGCAGCGCTCCGTGACTAACTTGCCCCCGTCCCGTACGTCCTCTCGTCGTGTCGCCTCCGCCGCCGCGCGCCGCGCCGCCGCCGCCGTCTCTGCCCCACCGCGCCGTTCTCCCACATGGCCCACATAGTTTGGCAGTAGCATTTAGGTACGAAATTATAATTGTGTTATATCGTTAATGTGGTCGAAAAAAAGACAAAAAAAACATAATTTATAGACCAGAGAAGTTTCTTTGCGGGTTCTTCTTCACGTGGTTGATCGAATCCGCGGATCAATCAAATTGTGCCATGACTCAGCCCCGGTTGCACGAAGAGACGGCTTCGTGCAGCCGGGGCTGAGTCATGGCGAAACGACAAAAAATCAAAATTAACGTCAAAGTATGATTAAACACGTCACTTAGTATGAACAGTATGAAAGGAACTCCATGCGGTTCACTAAAAGTGACGTGTTTGAACATTGATTAACTCAGCCGTATCTTCGTGCAATCGGGGCTTAGTGTAGTTTGACTACCAGAAGTTGAATAAATAAATGAAATGAAATGAAACTAACAAGTTACTGCAATCGCAAAAGATTCTCCTTTGATGATATCATATGCCGACAGTGTTGTTACTTACCCATACGCAAACAATCTCGCATAATCCGGTCCATCTTTCCAAATGCTAGGAAGTAAAATGATTATCTTGCACTTTTGCAAAGATAACATAAATGGTAATTATAAAGATCCAAGTAGTTCCAGTAGTGTTTGGGAAGTTGTTAAGTTGGCATTTGTATTTCACGAAAACTTCGAACAGGTCTCATTCTATGCCCAGAGCTTTCTGGCACTGCGAATTCTTTGGTACAAGAGCTGACGCGACGCCGCGCCCCATCCGGCGTACGTATACTATACGAATCTACAGCGCAAAACCTCTATACTATACACGTAGCCACTGCAGTCCCGCTCGCAGCAGGCTATGCTGTGGCAAACGTGATTTTATGAAGATGCGGATGCCGCGAGGGATTTGAGATTCTATTTTCTGTTATAATTTGAACTGTACCTGAGCCGAATTGAAAGCTCGTCCCTTTTATTATACTGAAATTCCGACAGTCAGAAAGTGTCATCGCTATTAACTAGAAATGATGTTTTATGACGATAACACATAAAACAAGAATCAGCAGAAATCAGTATCAAATCTGACAGATGCTCAAGAAGCGACGATTACAATTTTTATTATCGCAGGACCAATTGATTATATTAATAATACATTTCACCGTTAATAAATCAATAAGTCAAGAAGATTACAAAAGTGTTTGTTATGAAATTCACAGAGCGACTTATACGCTATACAATTTAAAGTAAGGTTTAAGATTGAAGAAAGGTTGTTAAGCTTCCTCTAAAATGAATAGGATATGCCCCGCTAAAGGTATGTACATAAAAAGTGTTCGTTATGGATTAAACCTAGCTAATGTGAACGCGAATATATGTTACCTACACCTGATACACAATACAAGATAATACATGTAAACACAAGATAATAGCCAATACATTCAAGGGATAGATAGATCACACCAAGTAGCGCCTTGGTATTTATTACTTTACTTAAAATATTTTCTTGGTCATTAGTAGATCTTACGTCCAATCATGGATATGTAACATTCCACACTTTGAAGGGCAGCAAGGCCTTTGTTCAAATAAACCCTACACCCAAAGGAGTACCTATTTAGAATCACAGTTATCGAAACGTCAATCAATAAATGTTTTCTACGATAGATAACTGATGGACAGTTTTCCTATAGTAAATCAACATTACACGTTATCATCGGAGAACTGAAAAGCCCTCCCAGCACCCCACTACTACGAAAATCTGTGGTTATCATCAATGTATAACATGTGTACTATAAAACATGATGTGTCGCCCGTTCTAAATTAATGCAATTCAACATTTTTATCTTAAGTAAATATATTTTTTCGTACTAAGCAGGTACGTCGCTTATTCCAAGGAATGTGACATGTATGTATGTATAATCGACCGTGAACCAAGGATACATTAATTTAATAAAGAGCCTAGTAAAAAGCACTACTTTACGAATATACGGCAAGGCTGGACCCGAACCAGCAATACATACCATTCGCGGGTATTACGGCAATACCTTGGTAGTTCTGTTTTCTGGGCTCTTTCTTCAATTAATGTGTCCTTGCTTCGCAGTCGATTATACATACATACATGTCACATCTTCGTCTTGTTGAGAAAAGTGCATGGCGATGACTAGGAACATTCAAATATTCTATGCTAAAAAGGCGTCTTGCCTGGTGGTCCACCCTGCTGCGCCTGTGCATGCTTTCACCTCAAAGTTCCAATGTTCACGAGACGCGACGACGACGCCGAGTTTAATAATAAAATCGGCGAAACACTCATTATAATAAAGAACGAAGTCGCGGGAGCAATAATAATAAGTTCGTCGCGAGAATAATAATAATAACGGGCGGCGCGGCGTCGAGTCGTGTCGTGACACCGAATCTCAATCACCTTATCGCGGCCCGCCGCCAAGTAGTGCCGTCAAGTTGCTTTAGATGCTAACTTTTCCTAACTGGTCGGTAAATTAAAACAATGTTGTCTGCTTCGAGATAAGAAAGTGTGAAGAAGTTTTAAGAAAACGTTGGGATATTGTGGGATTGTTGTGAAAAGAAGTAGGCGTCTACAGATTAAAATAGTCCTACCTATTATACCGAAGATTAGAGTTTCAAGTTTATTGTAGCATCGCGAACTTGAATTAGCAGAAATTAAACGTATCACAACATTTATTTTGACAGTGGTTGCTCGGAACTAAATCAAACCTCTTGGATAAACCTGACTCCTACATGTTAGTTGATAGGATAAATATACATTTAAACATCGTCTTCAAAGTCAGACTTTTGAAATAATCTACACGACGAATAACACCTTTGGCTTGGCAAAAGAGTTGAAATTGTTTTTATCAAAGGTTTGATTTATGCAATTCTATTAGAACTAAGTTCCTTATCGCGGATGCAACCTACACGGGAAAAAGTGTCCGACCGACCCTTTTGAAACCCATATTACTACCGAAACGATAACACTGTTACCTGTCTCTTTCTTCGCTTGTCTTTGGCTTCGTGAAAAAGAAGACAGGGATGTATGCCAACCTTCAAATTGAATGCGTTGGGACCGAAATGCAAACCTAGCGTGCTCTGTAATAGTTTGAATCGATTTCATTAAATTAGTGCTAGTGCTTTAAGCGTAATCTCGTGTTTATCTTGACAACTGCTTGGTAAATGTATTCCGTCCGACTTTTAAGTGTTTGTTAATAAATTTTAATAACTATTAATTTAATTAATCACCCTGAGACCAACCCACACCCCCTCACACTTTAAATACTTAATATTAAAACCTTCGCTCAATTATAAATGCTAATTTCCATGCATAATTTAAGTTTAGATTTAATTAAAGTTATTTACGCCTAGATGGCAGTCAACTCAAATTGTAAATTGTATCAGTGAAAATGTATTTTTGGCTTTTGACAATTACATTGTCCATTTTTGTATATTAATTGTAAATAAGCTGTTAGTTTTCCAACAAATAAATAAATAAATAAATAAAAAATAAAACAATAAGGTAATACATAATATATAGCGAAGGAATTTAGTTTCTACCCGGTGTCCCACGACAACTATCGTACTTTTTTAAAATAATTTTAAACCATGCTAACTTTGCTACCGAGTATGTTGTTTCCCAGCACTATTCCGCGGAGCGGCGCGTGCAACGCACTGTCTGTGAGCGCCGCGCGTGTGTCGTGCGAGGACCGCGCTTGTGTGCGGCGCACGTACACGGGCAGCGGTGGCGGTGTCGGGTGATGCCCGTGCGCTTTTTCACGAGTGTGTGTGTGTGTCCGATCGGCTTTGGTACGGCGCGATTACGATGCACGAATCGGGGATTGTTTTCATATATGAAAAGTACAGCGTTGCGTTATACGTAGGACGTTACTATAGGCACTTGTGTCACATCCTTACATTTCACGGTCTCATGTTAGTACGTTATGCTTTATCGTTAAGCCGTAAAATTAGCAAAACATCGAATTTATTTACGAAACTCTTTCACAAGTTAATATAAGCTGCGGAATGCCACAAACGTAGCTGATAGTTAACAGAAGATAATCTAACACATATTCCAGTCTGGAGCGGCAAATCAGGGTCATCTTTTCCACCCTTTACGAGGATTAAAACAGACTTTTAGAGGTGGGGGAAGAAACTTTAAAATTTAAATAAATTAATTTTTGTATTGTCGTTCTACCGCACAACTTAATGCCAATACAGCGTAAGTTCGCTCAATATGAAGGTGCTGAATAAAGGCTGCTGAATGAATGAAGGCGCAGGTGTTGAATAATAGATGCTTTCAACAATGATGTATGTCCCCTTTAAAAATTCTGCCAGAAGTCAACGTAATTTATCTGTACATCCTTTGCTTGAGCCATTTCCGGTAATCTTGTTCGGTGCCCACTGTGCGTGCGCACAGAGAAATACATGCCTCATTCCTTTTCGTCGCAAGACGCGGTGTTTAGAACCCTATCGTTACAGCTGCGTGTATTAATCTATGCGCACTTACCATCGACGACCTAAATCCAGTAGCACCATACGGTCGGGTTTGTTTTGCACCTGTGGCGTACCCCTTCTCCCGCCGACCGGTCTTCAGGCGGGGCGTGCTATTTATTTATGTCGAGGCATGCCAACAGTTTACACACAGAGACAATTACAAAGAAATTGAACTTAACAAAAATGTCTCGTGTGAAAAAAACTTTGCTAGGCACGCACAACATCCACAGGTAAGTAACAATTAACTTTACAACTTTAACTTTACACACGTAAGTAACAATTAACGTGCTACCGCAAGCCGCGCAGGTAGTACTGTCCCCTCCTCCCGCTTCTCCACGCTTCATATTACTTCTGTGGTAATAATAAATTTCGTATTTTTTTCTTTACTTAAAACTAACGTCTCGGCATCGTAATCGAGCCGCCGCGCCAGTCGGTGTTGGTGCGCGGCAGCCTTGTGGCGGCGCGGGCCGCTTGGTAATCTAGCCCGTCGGGGCGCGGCGGGCGGCGCGCGGCGTCTCGCGTCGCCTACAATGCGCGCGCTATACAATGGGTAGCGCATAAATTTTCCCGCGCGGCGACGCGACGGGCGCGGTGCAAGCGAGTTGTTAAAATGTTCAGTCACGTACCGCTCGAGGTAGAGATGTGACAGAATGCCGCGATGAATTTCGGAAGCCTGGGCGAGGGATTATTTTATATTTACTCAGGCGATCAAGCGGGCTGGATAGCCGTTGGTGCGGTTATAATTTTCACTCCAGGTGATTGGGTGAAGGTACTCATTCACAAATAAGTAGATTCACATGTAGGTGGAGATATTTTCTAGGTTTAAAACTTTTCGGAATGAAGAATGAGGTTTCAGGTCCTCGAGTAAATTAAAAATGTTCTTGATGATGGACTGCTAGGCTGACATAAATAGTCGTAACAGAAACTAAGCCTAACGTCTGTAATTAGACGAAATTGTGTTAAAGTGACGTCACAAAGTACTACTTTTCGTTAGTTTTAGTTTAGGTTACGACTATTTATCTCAGCCCTAAACCGGATGGATATTGAAAAATACAATATAAGGATTAGCTTCTGATGCGTCATGAATGGCTGAAATGAATCCCCGTGTGTGTTCTGCCACACCTAACCCGCTTCCGCCAGTGACAGTAGCGATCGATACTCCATAAATTATATGTTTTAGGACGCGTCTAGCCGATCGGGCGCTAATGGATCAAGAAATCGCCTCGCTCGTCAGAGAGCGGACGAGACCCATTAAATATGTACGGCTGTCTGCGCCGCGAGGGCGACGAGTTGAACTCGTTCGTGCCGACGTGTGTGCGTATGGGAGGCGAGTGTGTTTGGGCGTGTGTGTGTGTGTGGCCGGACGGACGACGCGCCCGCCGGCCGGCCACCCGCGGCTCGCCCGCACCCGCTTTGTTCACACAGTCCGGGCGAGGTTCCGAACCGTGCGATCGCCGCGCGACAAAATCATTGAGCGACACGTATGCGACGACCATAACCTCTTTTTTCTATGTAACTCGTGTAGGTGACTTTACCGAAATTACATCTCGTTTCACTTATATGCGTAAAGCGGTAGGCAAGGCGAAAACCCGTATGAAGACGGTGCATAATTTAACTGGTCTGGAGATGTAAGCCCTCTCTGCCTAACACCACAGGGCAACTGATATTCATCAGAGAGAACGTCAAATACGAGAACGAGAACCATGGTGACAGAACCACAGCTGTCGTTTAGTTGCGTTTCGTGGTAAATTTTAGTGCACTTGGCCGAATAATACGTCGTTTGACAGTGAGCGTGGCACGAAGTGCAACTCAAAGTCAGTTTTAATCACTCTCCTGCCTGTTTATGTTATTCACCCGGCGAGTTTACTTACAATGGTAACACCCCTGGCCCGATACCAAAGTCACCAGGGCCAAGGTTTGGTGGTCTCTCGAAAACTGAAATATACGGTTGCTTATGAACGGAATGACCGTTGTCTACATGAACTCCGGGGGCCGGGAAACGTACGCGATACACTCATTAAACTACTCGGACATCGGTTTGACAGTAACAAGAATTTAAATTGAATTGATTTTGCTTCGTTTTGTAATACATTTTGACGTATGTTGCAGTTCACCGACGACGGGACACTATCACAGACAGCCTATGCCTATGACTTGACCACATTTTAATAACTCAATATATTTTTGGGATAGTGGCAAGTTAATTTTAAGTCACGCAACCACGATTTTGGTTTGCAATTTTTGTAATACTGAGGAGATAAGGAAAGACCGCGACCAAGTCGCATGGTCGATGGTCGCAAAGGCCACCTTCAGCGAACCGCACACCAATACGTAGATATATGACAGTAAATTAGTAGGCGGCACTCGGTGACCGGGCGGCGGCGCGGCGCGGAGGCTACAGAGGCGGAGGCGGTGGTGGCGTGTCGTTACTGATCGGATGGCGGGAGATTACGGTGTTATTGCGCGCTGCACTTACCTGCGAGGAAGGGGACACGTTCGTACCTTAAACACCACATGCATGCATGCATACATACATAACGTATCCCCGGATACTCGAGCGTAATGAGGTACGATAGGGTTGCAGTATAGGTACTTCCTTCACTTTATCTGCAGATCCCATGCATAAAATGATTAATTATTTTTTACATAAAATATGACATGGTTGGTTTCCAGTCCAGAACCTTCATTTTATATGTACATGACTGCATCCATACGTTCTACGTACTTTTAATGCCTTTTAAAACCACGTTCGTTGTAATATTAATATTCTGACAGTACGAAAAGACACACAATCAATATCAACGTCAACGTATGATTAAACACGTAAAATTTTATGGACCGTATGAAAAGGAGCTGATTACACTAGAGTTCACTTTGAGTTTGAAGGGCTTAAAGCTTCTGGCTAATTCCCTTGAACATTTTAATAAACTTATGTCATAACTATAAGCTGTATATTCAATAAAATTATACAACGGAATTGCCATATATCTTCCATCATCATCCGGCTAAATGATTTAATGCAATGACGGCATTTGGACACCAAGATTATACCGACTAACAATAAAATAAATCTAACAATATCATGATATAAATATTGACAAAGATATTGACGACGATACCAATGAAGGCAGCAAGTCAAACTTTTTAAGAACTCGATAAATAAGCTTAACATTAAATGAATGGGCGCATATTCAGTGTGATCACTTTACCCCAACTGACAACCAACAGAAATAATGTATATGAAAAACTGTCGGTTTGCTGTCAGCTTGGGCATATGCTTTCGCCCTTCGTAATCGCACCCACCCAGTTGGGTTTCGCCATTACATTTCAAATCCCTTATGTCTGTGATAATCTTGAGCAATCAGCAATTCAAATTTCAGCAAAGATAGGCCACGAAGTCTGGCGGCATGTTAAAATGCATTCCTATTTCTCACACATTTGCATCCAGATGCCCGGCAGAACCCTCTAAAACGCAAGACGACCGGAGCCGGGAAGTAAAGTTTATCGCAGTGCCATACGATATTTTACGACGCGAGACACCACATATCTACCGTCGCCAGCGAACGTATAGCAACACCGTATACGAACGCCCGCGAGGTACCCACATCGCGGCGAAATGAAAAAGAGCCGCAGCGCGGCTCGCCCGAGCCACGGGCGGCGATATGAAAAACGAGCGCGCGCCGCGGGGGCCGCAGCGGGGGAGATGGGGGCGGCAGGGGGTGCGGGGGCGGCTGCGGCTAACCGACCGGGGGCCGCGGGCGAGCCGGGGGTGTACCAGGGGGGCATGAGGAGGGAGCGGCAGTAAATCCCTTATCGCGGCGGCGGCGCGGCGGAGCGACCGGTGACCCGCCGCCGCATCGTAATAATAGGAGTGAGGCCGAGTCGCGCCACATCGCGCCGCGACGAGCGCCTCGGTAGATGTGGCGCTTTATAGTCAAAATATGCACGACGAGGCACATCCGAAATTCAAATTAATGGGAATTTCTCTTCCGTCTTAGATGAAGCAAAGTAGTGTGAAAATAATATATTCAACAGTTTCACGGGTGTGTCTCTAAAAGATTGCATTTGCATCTCAGCGTAAGATGCAATGCTATTGAAATGTACTTGGACGTGAAAACAAAAGGTTTTTAAAGGGACCTAATACAAAGAGTATTTTGCGAAAAATATGTATAAAAACCAAGAACTATCTCATCTTCATGCAGTAACATTTTTCCATTTTTTAATAATAAAAACTGTCCGTTTGTGAGGTCTAGAAGGTCTAGAAAACAAGTGTATAGCATAGTATTCATAAATATCTAAATTATTAGAAATATGTGATTGCGTAATTTTTTTATAAATTTTTTAACTAAATATCGCGTCATATCGGTCGAACTACACAGCCGTCCTCGCTACCGGCACTACCGGCTACCGCAGGCGGCGCGGCCAAATTACCGCCGCGCTGCCCGTCCCGCGCTGGTATAGCGCTGCCTCGCTCGCACACCGCGCGGGCAGCCTCTCGCCGTCCCGCTCGCACTCGCGACGCGCGAACGGGGCGCGCCGTTCATCGGCCACGAACATTGAATCGTCACATTTTGAGGCTTATTTTTAAGCCGCTTACGTTCACTTTACATTGATGAGTTACGTGCAGTTCGAGATAGTTCTGTTTTTTTATTTATGCCGAATCGAATAATTAATTGGAAGGACCGCGGATTTGACGTGAGAATTTAGTACTAAGGGGAATTTTCAAAAATCTCTACGTATTGAAAAGTCGTTAGAGGTCTAAAGGAGAATGCCCATTGCCCCATACATTTTGGGCCCCTCATTGTTTTAGTGTCTATCTTCCAAATCAGTGTTATAATTTAGAAAACAATATAACTTTTCGAGTTATGAATTTTAAAGACCAAATTAAGTGCAATTTTAAAGTTATTGACAAAATGCGGTTTTGAGATGTCTAATCCCGAAGAGACGGCTGAGTTAATCAATGTTCAAACACGTCACTTTTAGTGATCCGCATGGAGTTCCTTCCATACTGTCTATACAAAGTGACGTGTTACGTGTACTTTGACGTTGATTTTGATTTTTTGAGCTTTCAGCGTAGAGCACAATGCTCCAGTCCAAACGCAATAAAAATGGACAGAGTTTAATGTCTCTTTGATGTTTCATAAGCAACAATCCTTCACATTGGTCCCTCGATTGGTCCTAGGGATAATTATTTTACATACGTTTTTACACCTTTTTTCTCCCTTACCGGACGGCTAAGGCTACCCGAACACGTCTTGTGACAACGAAAGTACTTTGCGATGTTTATGAATGAATTAAGAAATTATTGTTCCGCACCGACAAAACTTGTAGGCGCGACCTCTCTCTATCAAACATTGTATTAGCTCTCTGGCCCTATGTTAATCATGTTCTACTTTACCGAATAATCAAAAGGACACATTTATATGCATTATGTACTAATTAAATTTCTTTAAGACTAAACATCATTCGAAAAAGAAATTTTGCGAAAACCGTATTTTGCCTAAAATACTAGGCATTTGGCTAAGTTCCGGCACAAAGTATTTGAACTATGCGTTTTGCCTCTAATACTAGGCTTTTGCCTAAAATCCCGACCCAGTCTAGTTCTTTCACCCAGTCTAGTAACAGGGTAGGTAGTCCGAGTACTCACCGAAATTGGCGTTTACGGAACTTGGAAGTTATGTAAAAACGCAGCATCCTTCAAAATTGGTTTCTAGGGATAATATTTGAGTTGTCGTTGACAATAATATTTATTATTATTACTGCCAAAGCTGGCCCTACGCATTCGACTGCAATATAGGTAATCATACGTATCCAAACGCCTCCAGGTCCACTATGCAAAGCAGGTGGAAGTGGCGCGACGTGACGCCGCAGCGCGGCGGAGCGGCGGCGGCGGCGCGGCGTCGGACGGAGCCAATAATAATGGTGAGAAAATGCAAATGGCGGCGCGGCGAGAGCGTCGCCGAGCGTTGCGTCGCGCGCGGGGTCGCTGCGAGTGCCCGACGACGCGCCGAGAGGGCGCGCAGCACAGTCGCAAACCGTGTCGCGTCGTGTCACTCGGGTTTTGTATTGTTTATTCATCATCCATAGGCAGTACACTGCAACTCGGATTTGTCAAATTTTAACATTGTCCAGTTCAGAAAAACAAAACACAGCGAAGAAGAACTGGGACGCCTCACGTTCAACGTCCATAGTCTAAATTTACAAAAGTGTTTGTCATTTTTTTTTTACAAAACATAGGTAAAACACTAAATTGACATGAATTCACAAAAACTTACAATTCCAACTAACATGTTGCCAATTGGTGGTCAATGAGTATCTATAGCCGTTTGACGACAGGGTCCGTGAGTCTAGGGCCGCGATAAAAAGTCGCAACTGGAACTAACGCTAACCCACCGGCCTAATTTTTTGTAAACTACAATATTACGATTTATCTTGTAATAGGCTGTAAGTTTCAATAAATAAATAAATAAAATAAAAAAAAATAACTAATTGGTGTCAAAAGTAGCCTTGTCAAAGTGACGTATGGTGAGCTAAATGCTGAGATTCATAAGGCTTACTTATACTTGGCTAAGTCAAAGTTTAAAGATTTTAAATGTATGGAAATAACGTCAAATTTGACAGTCGGAAGCTATACTTTGACTAAACGAAGCACGCCTGTCAAATGTTTCGCCCTAAGCGGTACGGAGCCATCGCTTTGTCTGTCTTTTTGATGTCGTCGTCCCACCTGGCGGGTGGTCTTCCCACACTCCGTTTTCCTGTCCACGGCCGCCAGTGTAGGACACGGTTACTCCAACGGTCGTCGTCTGTTCGGCTGACGTGACCAGCCCACCACTTTGGTAAGTCGTCGGCGGATTGCCTCGTTACGCACCATATCCCGTAGCGATATTCCCAGCATGGCTCGCTCTATTGCTCGCTGGGCAACTTTTAACCTTTGGACAACGGCGACCGTCAAGCACCAGTAAGATCCATGAATCTCTGAATTTTTTATTTTATTTTATTTTATTTTATAAAAAAAATATGTTAAGTTTTAGGCGTTTTTTGTTTTGTTTTGTATTGTTTGGTCTAGATAGTTTTTTTTATTCTTTTTAGGGTTCCGTACCCAAAGGGTGAAAACGGAACCCTATTACTAAGCCTCCGCTGTCCGTCCGTCCGTCCGTCCGTCCGTCCGTCCGTCCGTCCGTCTGTCCGTCTGTCACAGGGCTGTATCTCAGTAACCGTAACAGATAGACAGCTGAAATTTTCACAGAGTGTGTATTTATTTTGCCGCTATAACAACAAATAGGTAAGATTAAGAAATAATTAAAATTAAAGGGGGTCCCCATACAAAAAACGTAATTTTTTTGTATACATTTTTTACGATGGTACGGAACCCTTCGTGTGCGAGTCCGACTCGCACTTGGCCGGTTTTTTCCATTTTTTTTCCGCTTCTTTTTACTATCTCACATTGAGTTAGTTTACGTAGTACGTAATATGTTTAGTTTGTTTGTACTTTCAGTTATTCTCAGAACCTTGAATCACTGTAAATTCTGTTATTTTGTTTAAGTGGAATCTTTTTTGGTTTAATTATTATGTGTATTTTTTGTTTACTTATATATTTTGTGTAACTGTGTGATTCCTGAATAAATAAAAAAAATAGGATTAAAATAAGTAAATTGATTGTAATTCGACATTGTTGTATTTCAATTATTTGTACTCGTTCTGTATGGTATTAAATTAACATTTCTAATCTTAATTAATAAATCTATTTGTATCTCGGTGTCGATACTATATAGTATTCATACACCAGTGATTTACTTTTTTAGGTACTATAAGTTTTATACACGTTGACTAGACATCAATCTATAGATCCTATAGTTGGTTTTAAATTATTAAATTAATATAACAATTAGGTTAATGACCTGGCACCCAGTACCAACCAAATATTGGGTTTTAGATCTAAAAACCAACACAGCCTAAAAACACATACATAGGTATTATAACATTGTCTATCACATTTGAGGTTAAGTGTCAGAGGAAAGATGTAGGTATTATCTTTAATATTTTTAATGTATTTAATGAATACGACATCTACATTTGAAGCATTGCAATCCGATTTTGAAAAGAATGTGAAAAAGCATTGGTCGCGACATTCGTCGGAAGCAGGATTCGAACCTGCGACTTTTGGATTACATGTCCACTGCTCTAACCATGCGTCAAGGCCAATACTTTTTTCAGATTATTTTCAAAATCAGGTAACAATGCTTCAAATATAGATGTCGCTGAAACTCAACTTAAGGTGGCCCAACCCGCTCATCTCCCCAAACAAAAGGGGAAAGAAGATCACGCCTATATTTCTTGTCGGAGATCCAAAATTTTGCTCAAAATAGCTTTATTTGATCAAACTAGATGTCTGATGACCATTGGCATTGTAAAATTGTGTTTGGTTTCTAAGTTATAAGGTCCGAAAGTTCGCATTTTTCGGGCGTTTTATACAATAACTTTGGAGGTGGATTACGCAATGATAAAGTAGGAACATCTTAAAAAGATTAGTCATCAGACATAGCTTATTTAATCAAGATTTATAATCTATTTGGTTTTTGCTCGATTTTTTACTACATCGGTCGTCGCGTACTTTTAGCTAAGATTTGAAATTAAAATTTTTGTAAATCTTACCAAATCATACACTATGCACATTGTCTTTTTTGTGGACATGTTGCATCTTCCTCATCACGGAGCCTGTCTTATTCTTTGAAACAGAGAAGGTCCCAGAGCGCAACAGCACGGTTTTGTACCGTGCCCGCGAATGAGTTAGGCTCGCCGGGTTGGGCCACCTTAATCGGTATTATCCATTCGGAAACGATCGATAAATGGCGTAGATAAATGATTTTATACTTTACAAAAATATCCTGCCAGCACTTTAACTATACATTCTATAGGTATAAAGATATTTTACGTTCCTACTTTAAAGGAAGTTGGACAGTACTCTCTTAACCTTACATTACAGTTGCCCAAATATTCCCTTAACTAAAATATTATATTCATAGATTCCGAACAGACTATTTTAACCAATTTATTCATCGTTTTCAGATTCTTCCAACTCCGTTTTTATGTCGACCGACGGCTCCCGGACAAACCGGGCGGAAGCGCGCGCCGAGTTCTGGCTCATGATGTTCGACAGAATGTTGTTCGACAGCGCCGTCACGGCGAGCGACTCCCGCGACGGCCCCGCGTAGCTGTACTCCTGGTACACGGCCTGGATGCGCGCCGCGTTGACTAGCGTCTGAATCTTCAGCTGCGTGTCCAGAGCGAGACTCAGCGGCAGCTTTCGCAGCTGATTCGCTATCAGCTTCGCGAACATCTCGAACTCGTCGTTCGGGTCGGCCTCCGAGTTTTCGGGCGAGAAGCTCCTCGGCGCCTCTGCGCTCCGCTTCTTGCGCTTCGGCACCGCGTAAATGTCGGCCAGCGACGAGGCGGTGAGCGGCGTCGCGATGCCCACGGGCGGGTTGAGGAAGGGCGCGGAGGCGGCGGAGGTGGGCAGGATGCCGAACGGCGTCGTCTGCTGGAAGACGCCGAACGGTGGCGTCCCGATGGCGAAGGGCGTCACGGGGCGCGGGGAGGGCGTGTTGAGCACGAAGGGCGTCTTGTGGGAGTTGCGGCGCTGCTTGTGGGGTTTCTTTATGGGTTTCGGCGGCGGTGGTGGCTCCTCCTCGAAGTGAGGCTCCACCGCGTCGCTGTCGTCGCTGACGTTTACTTCCAGTAGCGACGCGTCGATCTGGCATAAATGTAAGAAAAAAAATGTTCTCTTATTTTGTTGCCTCATGCCAATTGATAACATTATAGTGAGCTTTAAATTTTAATTTTATTTCATTTACATGTTTATAAATGAGATAAAACATATTGAAAAGTTAATTCGATGTCAGCATCAACTGAGCCAAAATTAAAATGCAACAGTTTATTGTAAAACGTCAAATATTTCTAACTTTCATGGCCTGATCCAGAGCAGACATTACAATTACAAATTGTTTGTGGAATGTTTTCTTATACTAGGCAGGCGTTTTAGGGGGGGGAGGAGTTAACTTGTTAGCGCTAGCATTTGTGATTTGTAAATACCCGTAAGGCGGCGAAAAGCAGAAAAAATGGAGAGGCGTATGTCCAGCAGTGGACGCAAACACGCCAACTGACTGAAATAATATTTTGGCGCATACAAGCGTCTAATTCGTCAAAAAACTAGGACAATTACGGTTTAACTTTGGCAAGAGCTAAAAAATAAGTAAAATACGTCACGTGATTAATGGACAAGCCCGGGCAAAACTCCTGCTTTGAAAATGTGTCCAGATGCGAACGTCCCGCTGCCTGGCCCCTCCGCGCCTCCGCAGTCGCCCATCCCCTCCCCGCGCCGCCGATCGGCGAGGCGCAAATGGACACTGTTTCAAAGTGAAACACACACATACTCCTAACTACCTACGTAGGTAAATTGTTTTCGATTCGACTCGATTTGGTAGGCTCGCCAAATCGAGTTGAAGCCAAACCGAACTTCAATCGGCTCTATTCTAAACTGAAAAACAGAGAGCACAAACAAGAAAACGTCGATAAAGCAACTCACCGAGCACGGCGTGACAATAGCGCGCAGAAATCGATCAGCATGCTCAAACCAAGTGACGCTCGGTTTGTACGCATACGAGCAGTTTTTCCTCGCGGCTCTTATCTTTTTGAGTTCCACGCTGTAGGAGGATCGGATATTCTTTATCTTGTTTTTCAGCTCTTTTACTGTGACGCCATCGATTTGCAGCGCGGTCAGTATCTCCACGTAGCCCTCCTCGCGTTTCGCCTTGTTCTTGTAGAACTGCGACATCGGGTTCCACAGGTAGTCGCGTTTCTCGTACTCCATTATCATCTGTATCGTCAGGTCCTCGCTCCATTTCGGGTTCGCCATTTTGTTTCGAGAGACAATTTTGCGGATGGAGAAGCGTCAGGTACCGGGCGCACAGAAGGCTGCGGGCGGCTCGCATGCGCGCAGCATACTAAAAGCACGTCGATTCTTCCCCCGGCTCGGCGCGGGGCGGCTGCTGGGCGCGGGGTGGCGCGCGGCGGGTGTGGGGGCGGGGGCGGTGCGCGCAGGTTATTTCGGGAGTCGCCGTTGCCACGCGACGTGCCACGCGACATGCCACGCCACGTGGCGCGGCACGCGCTCCGTCTCGCCGCGTGTGCTTTGAGCACGACCGACGCGACGCGAACATTGCACACGCCAGCCACGCACACGCTTGCGTCACACACAACACAATACATGGCATCAAAATACGTATACATATTCAAGTCAGTGCGGATTTACCAGCAGGCTGAGTAGGCTGGAGCCTAGGGCGGCAAATTCAGGGACAACTTTATTTTCTTACACCCCAATCCGAAACTTTCAGCATAATTAAGCTAACAAATACATTATTAAATGCGTATAGTGCATTATGCCTTACTCCGCCTTATTAAAACGATGTCTTGTGCAACGTGAACTAAATCGTTGGTTGGTCAAAATCATCTAAGAACTAAATATATATCTCCTACTTTACAATGATACTCATTACGGGAAAGAGGTTGTGTAATTAAGAAGATATTGCAAAAATTATAAAGTTACAAGTTCATTTACAAATAAATGGTAATTACCTACCTACAAGGATTGTAAACTAGGGTCTCGAAATGTAAAGTTCGGTAGGGGCGGCATAATTTGAATAGCCTACTGGCGACAAATGTATAAATGCACTGCTGATTCAAGTGTAGTGTAGTGTAGCGAGGTCCTCCGTGGATCAACCACAAAACTTTTGCGATATATGCCAAATATTCTCTGCTCAATAAGAGCGCAGAAGGTATCCCATAAACACTTTTGATTGGCTCAGCCTCGCCTATTTTCGCACATCTACGGTTATCCCCTCTATAAAATATCTCGGAATCATTAGATGAGACGCAGCCTCATAGGGTGGGGGCTTAAGTTTTATCTACATCGTCGAGTCGGTTGTTGTTCTGCAGCGAATTTAAATGTGTGAAAAATGGTCCCCTCCGACAGCGGCCAGTCCCCCCCGCCGCTGTCTCCTCCCCTCCCCGCGGCGTCAAACGGGCCTCCTTGCCCCCGCTGAATATTTTATTTGCCTCGTCGTGCGCGGGGCGCGGCTGGCGGGGGGGGGGGGGGGTGAGGGGGGGGGAGAGGATCGCCTCGTCGCACCTACCGTGAAAGTGACAGCTACCTAAGTGCACTGAACCTGAACGAACAAAGAATGCTAAACGCGAAGAATGTTTGAAGAGAAGACGTATGGAACGCTTGTGTATCTAGCAGATTTGCAAACGAGTAGGCATCCCCGGAACGCGACTGGACAATTTCCTTGATAATTTTGGTCCCCGAATCTAGAAAGAATCTAGAAATCTAGAAGGGTCTGTCAGAAACTTGGTTATGATTTATTTGACTTATTGTACGAGGTTTAATAATATGTTCATATTGATGCTATAAGGCAACATAGATCTACAACAAAATAGAAGTTGCCCTCGTCTATTCTGTGCCTCTTATCATCAAAATTAAACTAACCAATACTTTCACCCTGCTCCGCTCCGTCTGCTAGCCTGGTACCCGTTCGCGGGCAGCACTAGGTAATTAAATAATTGGGAACCCGGAGCGTGACTCGTCCCGGCCGAGGAGGCAGGCGAGGCGTGTCCAACCCGGGATCGGAGCCGGGACTTGGACCCGGATCCGGTTCGGGTCGGGTTTGGCCGCACGGGCGGCCGGTGTAGTAGGAATAAATATATTTGAGCCTCAGAACCTGGGCCTTGGAGGATTGGTTAACTAGACTGTTTTTTTATTATATTTTTGGGGTATTACAATATTTCGGTAGGACACGACATTGTGGTTACGATAAGGTAAATGGCTGAAAATAAAAAAAAACTCCTTAATTGATGTATCGATTTTCATGAAATTATCAAAATTTGCTACTATTGCGAGTTTCTATTTACGGTTAGATTTATTGATCTAACTAAAGTTACCCTACATTTTGTATATGATGTAAAACTCACTTTAAGACAAACATAATAATTTACTGTTCATAAACGTTAACTATTAATAAAATGAATAAACGTTATTTTAACGCCAATCCAAAAAGTGCGCATGCGAGATAAGTGAAACTGGTTTGTCAATTAGGGATAGAGGCACTCAATAAGAAGAGGGTTATGTTAAACATTTCGCAATTTACTGTACAGATTTTTTTACACCTAGTTATTTTAAATAAAGTATAAATGAGATGTCGTGGAACATCCGAAATAATCGAATCTTTTACGCATTTTCAGGTTTCATTTGAGTACCAATACAGTGGAGATGTTCCAGAGATAAAACACAATACAATTTCAACGGGACAGAAAGGTAGATCTCGATAAGATCTTTCATTAGTCTATGTTAGTAAAACCATAAGCTATAAAATAAACGAAACTGTTTTAAAGACAGTCCGAAACGGCGGCCATAATTCCGGAAAAAATGGCGACCACATTTTTTCAAAGTCTGACTTTGCAATTTCCGTACGCATTTGCTTTCGTGTTAATGAAGATTGACATTTTGATTATTCACTGCGGACTACGTAAAATTAAAACACTTATATTATGCGTACGCTAAACTTAACATACTACATGTTCAAGTTTCTAGTCTTACCTGCGATGCTTATTTTATGAAAGTCCACGCGTCCGCCACATATAACTAAGAAACTTTTCCCCATAGATATTTCAACAAAAATACTTGTTCTGTGCCACGCGACCAACTGTCAACATCGTTCGGTCCGACTACAACCGGCGTCCATCAGTGGCGAGCAGGCTGGCGTGCCGAGCGCCCGGGGCGCGGTTCGCCCTCAGAGGCGCGCGGGCGGAGGGGGGGCGAAGGGGGGGGGCGAAGGGGGGGGGGCGGTCGCTCCACGAGGCATGCTTCAAGTAGGACCCCGCCCGTTTCACCTTCCATCGGGGATTATATCGAGATGCCCAAGCTTCGGTGAACGATAATCCGTAAAATGTATTTCTCGTTTACTGCCAAGGGCAGGAAAATGATCAGTGGGCCTATTCCTGGAATTCAGTGCTGAGGAATCAGGAATATTTCGGTCGTCAAAGCGGTTTTCTCGGCGTAAAGATTCCGGAGCGCGCTATTTCAATGATTCAAAGTTTTTTTTTCAAAACATCGCCATAAAAGCGTTTTTCTTGACGGAAAGATTCCTGATTCCTGCGCACTGAGTACAGAATTTATAATTTATTAAATAGGGATTTTAAATACAAGAAGTCTGGGACAACCCGAATGTGAAAGGATCTCCTTAGGGCAAAGATTATTAAATTACTGTTTTACTAAGTTTTTCCATTAAATTTTAAGACAGATATACGCCACAGAACCACGCAATCCGGTCTGTCATCCCATAGTAGTGCACGAAGCGAAGTGCCGAAGCATGGGATGACAGTTCAGATAAGAGTATTCATTGATAGCTCACTTTGATAGGAGCAGTGTCAGACACATTTTCTCGTCTAGCTCCTCATGTGCCAATCACGCGATAATGAACATATTTCCATAATTGTGATCATTTTGATGGTTCCGTGCCCAAAGGGTGAAAACGGAACCTCCGCTGTCCGTCCGTCCGTCCGTCTGTCACAGGGCTGTATCTCATGAACCGTAATAGGTAAGCAGCTGACATTTTCACATATTATATATTATTTTGCCGCTATAACAACAAATAGGTGAAATGAAAAAATATTAAAAATTAAAGGGGGCCCCATACAAAGTGTTTTTTTTTTGTTAAATCTTGTACAATGGTACGGAACCCTTCGTGTGCGAGTCCGACTCGCACTTGGCCGGTATTTTTCTAAAATGTTGAGGTAGCAGTATTATTCTAATTAAATATAGCCACTTTTTAAATTGAGGTGGGACTGCCGCGCCCTCTGCCATCAGCGGGACGAACTGACGCGCGGCGCGGTGGCGGCGGAAGCGCCGAGCGCGAGCGGGAACTTCCGGAGAGGCATCCTTCCGGAGAGGGATCCTTCCGGAAATAGGAGTCGGCGGAGCGCGGAGAGCGGGAGGGCAGAGTGCGCCATGAACGTCGAGCCGGTTACGCCAGGAACTTACCAACTCACGATGCACTGACAGCAAGGACGTCCGAGGAGGTGCGTTGGGGATGTAGTCGCCAGTATATGAATGCAAGTTACCTGAAACAAAATAAATCAAATTAATATATTTTAAACTATGGCCGCGAGGAATCGGTCGGTATTAGGCGCACAGACATGCAGCGGAGATAAGGGTCTAAGCAACGGAGTAATTAATGTAAAGGGACAAAAAGCATTAATTTATCGATAAATTTCCGTCATGCAAAAATATGAGAGCGAGAAGCTATTTGTGGAAGGCGGTTTAGATTTTTTTTCCTGAAAGAAGTTGTCTAGGTACATTCCGAAAAAACATGGCAGTTAGGGCAAGGATTGAAGAGATGGTGGTAGTTTCCATTCGCAGCTTCGAGCGCTGTCCTGCTAAAACAGATTTCTAGCTAGGTTTTTGAAATAAGTTTGAATTTGGAACTTTAAACCGAGCGCCAGATCTTTGAACTCAAAGTTGCCAGCAATGGTTACCTATTAACGACCAGCTGTCGCCCACGGTCTCTTTTTGCAGGATTATAGATCATCATCATAGCAATTCATCGTAAAGATAATAATTTTTTTAGGGTATACAATTTCCTAATATATTAAAAATTTAGTAATAATTTCCATCCGTCCGTCCGTCCGTCTGTCACAGGGCTGTATCTCATGAACCGTAACAGGTAGGAAGCTGAAATTTCCCCAGTTTATGTATTTATTTTCCCGCTATAACAACAAATAGGTATAATTATAAAATAATAAAAATTAAAGGGGGCCCCATACAAAAAACATTTTTTGTTTGTGGTAAATCTTGTACGATGGTACGGAACCCTTCGTGTGCGAGTCCGACTCGCACTTGGCCGGTTTTTATTCTTTACAGGCGCTCCTCTGCCACCATCCTAACAGAAACATGGCTAAACTATAACTAACGTAAAGCTGTACTTTCTAACGCAACTTTAACAGTTTTTTTGTGGACGAAATTTCACTTTTGACACTACTTAATTACTTTTGGTTAGTCTTAGTTCCAGTTGCGACTATTTATGTCCACCTAACACACACTAACCAAAAGTGAAACTGACTAGTGTATAAAGATTAATTTTGTCCATACAAAGTACTACTTTTCGTTGTATTCGTTTCAGTTCAGGAAATATAAAGTTTCTTTGCGAATTCTTCTTTACTGAGTTGATCGAATCCGCGGACCATTCAGCTTTTGACGTAACTAGTGTAGTTTGACTATCAAACATTTTTAAATAAATGAAATGAAAAGTTACGACTATTTATCTCAACCATAGAGTACTAACACAGTTCTATTACTTGTTCTGTGCCCAAACCTTCCAAAACCAAAATGAACGATACACTTCATGTATAATGATGCTCCCCTGGTACTACAGTGACGCAACTTCGATCGGCACGTTATTGAAACGGTACCACGAGTTTGCGAACGAAAATCGTTCGCTCGCTCGAACGTTTCTTTCGCCTTAGTTTTTTTGCTCACTTTACTTATTGCTGGCTGGCACTAAGCAAGATTTTAGAAAAAAGGCAAAATCGATTCTTATATTTTAAAACTTTATCACTATTTTTTTTAAGCTCATTTTAAAACCATGAGCAGAATTTATCACGAATATTCAGTTTGTCCTAAAAGTAAAGTTACGAAAAAAACAAACACACACTTATAATGCATATCTATAATATTTAAGTCTCGTTGATTTTTCGCTTCTAACTTACATTACTCTCTATGATGATATGCTATGATGCAGAGATATAAAAATAAATTCCAGACATCTCAAGGCAGCCAGGGCCTAAGAAATACAGTTCTACATAATTATTGTAATGGCACAGACTTGGTGGAGGGCCTTCGCCAGTCCGTCATTATGTGATTAAGATGTTCACGGTCGGAAGCTCACACAGACGACCTAATTTTGGGATTTCACAGCAGGGTCCGCTGAAAATTTAATTGTAAAACTCGGCACGTCCTCCGAAGGGACCGGAAACCCACACGAAACGTCAGGCCGGTTGCTCGGTGCTCCCGAGGAGACGCCTTCCGCGGCGCTAATCAAATATGGGTGCATATTTTGAAGGGGTTTCGGCCTCACGCGACCGAACTGCGCGACACGAAACTCGCAACCCGACACCTCGCGTGGTGCGGGCGAACTGCGCCATGGAGTATCGAATAGGCTCGGAGGGGGCATTTGTAGTCATTCCCTGGTATTCTGGGAGGCCACGACATTTTTGGGAATGATAACGTAAATGGCTGAAACTGGAATGAACTGGTTGAAATGTCCCCATGGTGACATTATTAATAAATTTTAAATGTATAATTAAATGTGTTTGGCTCTAGCTAGCTTTAGTCTTGTACTTTAAGTTTTAAAACAGATGCTAAAATGATGTTGGTATGTACCTAATGATGAATAAAATGTTTGTTTGGAAATATTCATACCTATTAATCATGCAAAAATAACCTTTAGGTATGATTTTATTAAAAACTTGAATGCAATTAAAGTGATATCTGTAACTTCATTCGCATATTGCTAGGAAATGCAACCAAAGATTTGTTCAGTTTTTGCGTAATTCACATGAGTACAACTATTAGTTGCATTCCATACTGGTTTCAGCCATTTACATTATGATTTTTTTTCGGTCACGATAAAGCATCTTTGAATGGGCATTGCTCCATAACGCAACCAAATTTTTGTTCAGTTTTTGCGTAATTCACATGAGTACAACTCGTACTTGCGCTCCATACTGTTTTCAGCCATTTACGTTATCATTTTTTTCTGGTCATGATAACGAGTTTTTCAGGCGTCATATCTAGCTAACGCAACCACTTGAGGCAGGCAGACCGGCATATTTGGCATCGGGGGGTCGTTCCCTAACCTGTGAACCTAGTTTCAGCCATTTACGTTATCATTCCCTAAAATGTCGTGACCTCCTAGACTATGGAAGGTGTCAGCCAGTGGTGAGAAAGGAAGGAGAAGTGGCATGTCAATTTTTGATACTTTTAAGTTTTAATTTAACTTAATAAATAAATAATTTTAATTTAATAAAATAAAAAGTAAAGATTTTTCAGTTTTAAGTACAGTCAACCAAAGGTTAAAGGATACACTTCCGGTTGAACGTAAAAATGAATGGTGTTTAAACACAACCTCTGATTAAATTTTGTGTTCGGGTTTTGTTTACTCAGTAGCTAGTAGACATCCTCAACTATGTTTGAATCTATACTCAACACTACAATTGTTTCCAAACGTCAAAGTATTTCGACTGTTCATCTTTTAATTCAACCGGATGTGTATCCTAAACTTTTTGTTCGACTGTACACCTATACTGTTATTGCACTCAAATTGTTATATAAATAAATATTTAATTTTAATTTTTTTATTATTATCGCGACTTCGCTGTATGGCCAAATTGAGCATTTAATTGTATGAGAATCTGGCCGTCGTCGCTAATGTGCGAGCACCAAAAAAGTAGCAAAATTTTGTGTTAAGTATCTTCACACAAACTGCGTTTTGACAACTCAGAATGTATTCAACTGACAGATCAAATCGCAGTTGCTATCGCAGCTGCAAGTTGTAAAATTTCCGTGCTCGCACTGCTGAAATGCATTCAGAAAGTCAGTTTCCACCCACACACACCATCCAATACGTCTGAGACTATGTTTCGCCGGCGAGTGAGTACGGTCACAAAAGCACTGATTTTGTCGAGTCAGAATGCGTAAGAATGGCGCTATTTATGCAACAAACATTCGATGTTGCGCGTCCCGAATGCGTAAGCGAACTAATTACGTTTTGGACGTCATACGAACGAGTTACGATCTTACCTCCCGTCCTTCCATTCTCTATGGACATGTAGTTTTAAATTGAGTTGTTAGTTTTGGAAATTTTAAGACAGCGGATCTCATAGCAAGCGCGCTTTATATATGGCATATCTCCTTCCTTTTTGATCTGAGGTGTCAGCAGAGATGATAATTATTTTCTTTCGCTTCTTCTACGGGGATAACCATTATCATATTTGTGGGCGCTATGTACAGAGCGCATTACCCTCAGCGCAACAGTAGGCATTGGCATTTACAAGGAAAACGAATATGAGGCCAAGTCCAATGTGTGTCGTCTATGTGATGCAGTTGCAACGTTAACGGCGTTGAAATATTATTGTTGGGCCGATATTTTTCATTTCATTCTATTTATTAAAACTTTTTTGTAGTCAAACAACACTAAGTTACGTCAAAAACTGATTGATCCGCGAATTCGATCAACCCAGTAAAGAATAATCCGCAAATAAACTCCACGAGTTTTCCGTCCACAGTAACGATTTTTGACTGAACAGTTAAAGGCAAAGAACAAGAACAAAATAAACTGTAACCCTCAGTGCAAATGGATTAGAAATATACATTTGAGAAGTTTCAGGAAATATATATTTAACAGTAATAATACAAAGACAATATATTAATACTGTTACAAGAATATAATATGAATTTTCTAATTGTATGTAACGTCTTATGTCAAATCTAAATATTATCTAGTTTATAAATATTTGTTTAAAACTTCGAACGCTTGCAGCTTGTAAACCTCCAGACCCCCCCTTAAATAGACTCCTAGCCTACATTAGCTTATACATATCTAACCTAAGTTATGTACCTTATATTTCCCTTGGATACATCCTACATTAATTACCTATTTACCATGTATCCACTCGTCCCATTTGTTCTCCCCATTGGCTCGTGATCGTCCTATATGCTTTCATTATTTACATTTACATAACCATTCGTCTAATATATTCCCATTTAATGTTTCCTGATTTGCTCACGTTAAATCTAGTTATTTTACTACATTACTTGCTTAGGTAACATGTATTCTCCTGAATATTGTTGTCAAATCCTCATTGGTGCTATGCCCTCCTCCTGTACCTAGCTGTCTGTCTCTTTCGGTTCTTCTAATCGGTTCCTTTCTCCCTATCCTAACCTGATACATAATCTCGCTCTCTCTCATACAAGCGCTCTCACATACTAACACAAATCTGAATTGATTGGAATAGAGCATTTCAGCATGCCCAGAACTTCAAAAAAATTTTTACCCCATGGGGTAATGGTGACGCCCCTCACAGTCCAAGGTCCATCCATGGCACTGTTATCCCGCGTCCCCACATGATCGCCTTCCTGCCTTCAGGCTGTATATGCGACCTCTGCTTCAAAAAGCGGCGGCCAGCCATCCTGAAGATAGAGCCTCTGAACACCAAGGTTCAATTCCCGTGTAGGGAAATATGAGTTTATGTGGTTCATTATATACCATCATTAGGTTCATTATTGGATTTACAACATGACCACTATATATTTTGAGTGTCCACTGACAACGTCAAGTACGACACATTAGGTATCACAAGAATGTTCGTTTTGTCAGCCGATCAAACGGTGACGGAAAACTACGGCGGGTGACCATAGTTACGAATCTGTCTTGTACCAGCCCACATGAATGTAGGACATACCTCAGACCCTCCCATCTGCCATTACTAATGCATGGACATAAGGGTAGTTTCGTGAACTGCTCCGGACGTACCAAAGCGTAGTCACTTTAAAGATTTTCGCGTCTAGTGACATTAGCCACACGCGTTGCCAAGCCTTTCCTGGACTCAGGGTAGGTCATGAGAGTGTCTCCACATTTTCACGGTTCCGGCACTTGGCAGATCGTGGTAAAGCCAATAAAGGCTTTCAGAAGAGCTGATAGAAACAGCAGTTCAAGATAAGCGGTTATCCGCAGTCATGACAAACCCTCAAGGTTGTCGACTAATTTAAGCAGGGAAACAGGAAGTTGCCTGCGAAATGTACACTGAGGTCAATCCAAGATGGATATGCCTTCAGATTTTGTATTTATTAAGATAGTCAACCTGGTCGCCGGTTGTCAAGCGAACCAGGGTATGGCCTCCGCCTTCCTCTCAAGCGAGGTAACATTTTAATATTGGAACATGACTCCAAGGTCTAAATGCCAACAATTTAAAATACGGTGTCATAGTGTCATTTATGTTCAGAGAGATTTTTGGTATGTATTGTATTATCGTAGTGTAGTTTTGTGCGATAATGCCAATACTATATTTTCCCTTCAAGGTTCTCTAGAGTTTGACTGAGTATGAAAGTCTTAATGGGTTCCGGCTCCTTTCAGTATAAAGGGGTACCGCCCAATCTAACTTGAGGCTCAAATTCAGGATCCGCAGCTTCTCGGAATGTTCGTTAGTGATGCTACATTTACGTTTAAGGTACAATCAATCTGGCATGGAACCTCATAGAGATCCCAGACCCGACCGATGTCCCGTAATGCCTCGTTTTCTGGCTGCACTGCAAACAAAAATCCACATAGCGTGCACAAGTATGTGGATTAAACTTACTTCCCACAACTCAACATCCATCGCCTTAACATTTCTGTGAAGAAATATCGTTTTATTCTTTTGTAGCTAGCTAGATAGATTTTATCTAGAAAAAGCGAACCGGTGTACGTGACTGTTCCGTCGCCCCCACTATGGACTCCAGGTCCTACTATTCAACACTGATCCTAGGAATTTAATATCTTTCTGGTTCAGCGTGCGCTGACGCACTCCCTCATTTCACTCACACCCAAACACTCCTAAGCCCTTCCTAAATATAGTCCATATAAATCAAACACAGAAACCCATCCTCCTGTGAGGCGAGATTTTATTCCACGTAAAACCACAGCCTGTGACCCTCGTCCGAGGCATCGGACCTTCAATACCCACGTGAGGCCCTTCCTGAATACTGTATACATTATTCGAACACAGAAAACCCTCCCCCTGTAGAGCAAGATTGTATTCCACGTAAAACCACGGCCTGTAACCCTCGTCCGAGTCGACGAACCATCATTAAACACGCGAGGTCCTTCCTAAATATAGTACAAATTATCTGAGCTCAAAAGAACCCTCCCCACTGTAACCAGGGATTTTATTCCACTTAAAACTTTACCTAGAACTTTATAAAATCTCCTTCCATACTATTCGTTATTCAAAATGCAGTACATCCTCATATCTAATCCTTCATCCAATGCGCTTGCGCATCTTCCAGGCCGCGCGAGCTTCGATATACAATCAATACATATGCCGTCACCTCCCCCACACGGGGCTCCTCCTCGCAGTTTGCTACCGTTTCTGGTCCCCAAAAATATGTACAGACTTACCAAGGTCCAGTGCCGTCCATTCTTTCACTCTATTTTAACAAAAGCTGTTTGCAAATCTACCTACTCTGCAAGAAAACATAGATTATTTAGCTAACTCATCTCGTTCCTAAATTTGCACTTTTGCTACTTTCTCAAACTCAATGACTCGTTTCAATGTCCCCAAACAAAATCTAAACGAGGGAAAAGACTTTGCAGGTGCAAATTCCTTAGTAAAACACTTCCGCGTATTCAACCTACGTGCCGTAAGCCCTGAATAGAGGCATACTGCCCCAGAGACTCGCTCGCCACCGACTGACGAGGGACGCGCGCGCCTTTTCTGTTCTAGGCTCTGATCCCCCTCGCCCCTCCCTTGGAATCCCGCCATTTTTCGAGTGGTCATGCGCACTCTCCCCTCTCCCCCGCTCATCTTTCCTCCCGGCTCCCCTCTGCCCTGTGATGCGCAGTCGCTCAGGGTCATACCTCCGCCCCCTCTGTACCCGCTCTCCACCCCTCGCCCGGCGTTGGCCTTGGGCGCGTGAGTCGTGTTCTTATTATTTTATTATTATTTACCTGTCGCTAAGCAGAGCATTATTCGAGTACTTTCGAACGTTGTACCTGCGCGATCGCTCAGGGTCATACCTCCGCCCCCTCTACGCCCCTCAGCCTGCGATGACCTTGATTTTATGTTTAGTCAGATGTGCGTAAAACAAAAGTATTATTTTTACTTGTCGCTAAGCGGCATCGCGACGCAACTTTCATATGCCTATAGGATGCTACTTTGTTGTATTTATATATCATGTTTTGAGTGTGGAGGCTGGCCGTCCACAAGCTCAAAAGGAAAGAAGGCAATCATCAAATAGTCGCAACAAAGTAGCTCGCTGTAGTAAATACTTCATGCCTCGTCCGCCCGCTAGATAGCGCCCGCGCCATATTAAATTACCACCCGGGTGCGCGACGCCCGGCGACACCCGGCGACGCCCGGCGACGCCCGACGCCGCCGCGACGCCCGCCCGAGCTCACTAACTAACTCAACTACGATAACCCCCGTCGCTCCTCATTTTTCATATTCAAATTAATTTCGGAAGGCTTCAGAGGTAACACTTTACGGGGTTATGGTCGTGAAACAGTAACTCAACTGATAAAACAGCAAGTGTTTGTGCCGTGTGGGTTCAAGCACTTTATAATAATATAAGTGGCTTCAACTGTATTTATGTGTGGGTTCAAGCACTTTAAAATAATATAAGTTGCTTCAACTGTATTTTTCCCATGCGACATGCATGAGGCGACGTGCGAGGCGACGTGTCGTGCGTAGTTCGGACGGCACCTAAAACTGTGGGTCCTTCCGCGTCCTTAACTATTAGCACGGTGGTCCGATTTGAACTTTCGTTACTGAAAGCGCTTTCACAACTTATTCGCGCTGACAGCTGTCAAAATGGCGTACCGTGAACGGTATGACTTCGTCGTTAGGTCACTCAATACTGTACACAGTGCTCACGCTTTGGAGGTAGGGCACTGTGTGTGCAGCTGTCAGCGTCATATTTTGACGTTCCCATAGCGTTCTCTATCGTCTTTCGATCGTGTTGTTTCACAAACTGTTGAATGTCTCTAAAGTGAAAATTCATGTTTAACTGAGGATATGATTAGATTCAACTTTGAGAAGAACTGCTTTAGTAGTGCTTCAGTTTCGATTCCGTAAGAGCGCCCACAAATGGACCGAATCGTATGTAATACCGAGGGCTTTGAGCGTGCTATGTGAATCGGAACTCTCATATTCGCCTTGAAATCGGATAATGGTGCAGGTGTTAACCGTTAAGTACAAAAAATATGTGGTGGGTGTGGTATCAACTATCCATGTCTAGTTACTCAAAAAAAATTAAGACTCATCTAAGTATACGAAAAATAACGTGATAGCGTAGCATCAAAATATCAGAAGATAAGTGTACATATATGTCATGGTATTATTCCAATTTGTCAATGCACACCATACATTTGCATGAAAAAGCGTCTCCAAATAGGTACAACGCACGTACACAGCCTTCATCCACGCGCGCATAGAGACTCGTGTCCACAGATATAAGCGGAGTGCGCGACCGTCAAATTGATAACTTGATAAGTGCGCGGCTCGTCACTCAGAAAGGGCCCCGTTCTCGATTGAATGGGCTCCGGGGCCGGACCCTCGGCGCCGCCAAGTACCCGCCGCCGCTCGCGTCACACATGGAGCAGAGAAGTACTTTGTGACGTCACTTGACACATTTTGTATGGGCGAAATGTCAAAGTAATGCAAAGTGACGTCACAAAGTACTACTTTTCGTTAGTCTTAGGCTGACATAAACAGTCGTAACTGAAACTAAGACTAACAAAAAGTTGTATTTTAATACGTGACTTTACATTTTTATGGACAAAGTGATACTTAAATAAAATAAATAGCCTTAACAAAAACTAAGGCTAACGAAAAGTAGTACGTTGTGTGTAGAGCCTAAGACTAACAAAAAGTTGTACTGTCTTGCGTCACTTTACATTTTGTATGTATAAAGTGTATAAAGTACTACTTTCAGTGTTTAAGTGTTTCTGAGTTGATAAACTCCTTTGTTTTGATTAGATACCTATATTTTCGCCATTTTCAAGCCCTTTCATTTGATTCCGACATCCCTCTACTGATGTACAGAAAAAAAATCTTTAGTCTTAGGCTGAGATAAATAGTTGGAACAGAAACTAAGACTTAAGTACGACAAGAAGTACTTTCTGATGTCACTTTGATACATTTTGTATGGACGAAATGTCAACTTAAGACAAAGTGACGTCACAAAGTAGTACTTTTCATTATTTTTATTTTCTGTTACGATTATTTTTCTCAGCCTGAGTCAAGTAAAGCCTTTGGAAGGATTCGGTATGTAAGTATGCATTGAGGAGTTAGATTGGAACACTCTGACAGGAAATAAAGCTTGCAATAATTATCACTCAATGAACTACATAAATACAATTAGAAATATTGAGTAATTATGTAAAAAAAAACAACACTAGAAACGAACTTAAATAGCTGAAGTTGACACATCATTACAAGCCTAAAATAAAAATAACGTAACACTGAATCCATTGTACACACATGTGAAAAAAAAATTGTTGAATGATTAGTGAGTTCAATTTCTACTAGTGCGATAGTAGTGTGGATATGAAAAAATATTCTGCATATTTTCGTTTTGAACTCAATTATTTTATTCAATAGTCTATTATTTTAATAGACGACAAGAGAAACGATTTGCCTCGATTACGATTCGCGGAATTCTTAACGATGGACGCTAATTGCTTAGCAATGTCGAGGCAATTATCTCAGCGACACTCCATTCGTCGACGCACAGTGAAGCAAAGTAATTGTAAGTGCATCGAGAATGGGGCAAAGGAGAATGCCCAATGCCCTATATATTTTGTCCCCTCAAAATGTTCGTGTCTATCTTCCAAACCAGTGTTATTGATTTAGAAAATAATATAATTTTTCGAGTTATGAATGTTGAAGACTAAATTTATTGCCATTTTAAAGTTGCGTAAAGTTGCGGTTTTGAGGTTATTTATATTTTAGAGACACCAGAGACCTCAGCGTAGAGTTGAATGATCCAGTCCAAACGCATTAAAAATGGACAGAGTTTAATGTCTCTTTGATATTTCATAGCAACAATAGTTCACATTGGTCCTAGTATAATTTTACATACGTATTTACGCCTTTTTCTCTCCCTTACCGGACGGTATGGCATGGAGCATGCTACCCGAACACGTCTTGTGGCAATGGAAGTACTAAGCTATGTTCTATCCTTGTCTTATTCATATTGTTAATAGGAAAAGAAGTAATTGTAAATGATTCTTTTTAATTATTTAACGAGTAACCGGCCGTGAAAAATGGGGATTCAATGAGTTCAAAATAGGTTTGAATAATAAATATGAATTATCGCATATTTATTATAATATCGTGTTTTCCATCCAGCTCAATGTAGCCGTGCGATATAAGGAAGGTCCTGGCATGGCACCTAGTTCCCATGTGGTGTGTTGGGCTAATACCATGACAGAACTTGTGGTATTAGCCATCCATGTCCAGTCACATAAAAAAAAAATGTGTCACTAAGAGACACGAATGATTTCTAATGATGGGTCCTGGATTTGGGCGTTCTGCGGCAATCCATCCGGCGACCTCTCGACTCCGTGACTCGCACCCTCTCGGGCCCTAGTCCGCACTTCACTTCCCGCGTGTCCCCCCCCCCCCCCAGCTCCCGGGACGGGGGTGACGGGGGACCGCGTTGAGTCACGGCGGAGATATCTTCATATAGCTATATACGCCCAGCCGCCATGGCGCGGCTGTGATGGAGATAGGACGGGCATAACTAGAATGTTTGCAAAAGAAAGGATATCTTTGATGTCTATATTCAAATGACCCTCTGTTGTGTTGAGACGTGTTCGTTCTTCGTTTGGCTATTCAAGCTTGTAGCTATGATTTCATATGTGTATATCGGGGTAAGGTCTGCTTAGGTCTCCGTTCATCCGGCTTCGGGAAATTCGAGCCTATTATACCTATATACTTTGTTCTTATAATGCGTGATCCTTTTCTTCTAATCCGAGAAGAAAATTTGAGAACAAGGCTCAACCCTTGTTCTTAAATTCAATTCAAGTTCACTAAAGTCTGCGGGGTGCTCTACTACTGACATGATAACAACATATAACGATGATAATATTCTCACATTTGCATCCTGCAAATACTACTTATTTCCGCGTCAAAGTTGTCATTTCTACTATAAAAACTAAAAGATTCGATAAAGCCGTTCTGAAATTATAATATTAGCTGCGCAATAATATTATACGCGTATTATACGTATTTATTATGATTGCACCGAGAGCCACCTGCAAAACAACGTAACCGCAACCGTACCGCCCGCGAAAGCAGCATAGCGGTAGCCAAGCCAAAGCCACGCGAACACCGTCCCGTATCTCCTCTCGTCGACTGGGGTCCTGGTACTTCCCGCAGAAGCGGAGCGGTCGTTCGCCCGACCGACCGCGGGCCGACCCGCGCCCAACCGCGCGGCGACCGGTTGTCGGCCGACCTTATCTGGCAACCAGACCGACAAAGTCGGCACCTTTCTGTCTAGACGCTAATTTATACGTTTATACGAGTATTAGTCCATGTATTTAAAGGCAATGACCGACGATATAATCCGTGATGATAAGATTACAACGAAGGACAGGAAATATTTTGGTGAGTGTCCCCAGTTCGCATTGGAGATGCGACGCTATCGGACAAGCGAGCTGGCTGTCCACGACCGACGGTGATCCCGTCTCATGGTCGCGTCTTGCGCCGTCCGTACGTTCGTTTATAGTGCCCGCCTCCGCTCTCCGCGCGCCACGCTTTATGTCGCCTCTTTACGATCGCAGGCGATAACGCTCATATTTACGACAGCGCCGAGCGCGTGCCTCGCCTCTCGCCCCTCACCCCGCAGCCACTACCGCTCCCCGCCGCCGCCGCCGCCGCACGCTGCTCCACCGCAAGGTGAAACTCGGCAGTCGCCAGTATCGAATATTATAAATACTTATATCAGAGTGACTTGCGAGTGTTAGATCCCCAGCAGACTGGCGTCAGAACCAGACAGGTCGAAAATCACCATACCATTTGCAGGCACCACCTGACGTGTAAATCACATTCGCTGAGCCTATTGTTCATTTCAGAGGGCGCAAATAACAAACTAAATAATGGTATTGTAATATAATTTGGAAATGTTTAATGTTGGTGACTAGTGGGAGCTATTGGATGCGTGCTATCGGTGATTGACACTCGATTTCTGGTAGATCAGGGAGTGAACATCGCGGACAGTTGAGAAGTGCGAAGATGCATACAAGCCATCAAGCTTTTACATCCCGCCATGCGAGTATTTGGATGGATACTGATTGGACAACAATTTTGAGATACTTAAATCGCTATCTACTGAAACACTTACGCATAGTTATGTCACTATCAGCAAAGTCTTAAGGAAAGTCTGCAGTGTGAGTTTGAATACAGTTTGATACCCTTAAGTCATACTTTATTCACAATGTCTGATACTTCTTCGAGCGTCAGCATGGAAAAAATCACCTTGACTGCTATTTACACACACTGCTAAGCTACCTAAAGACATATCTGGATGATACTGGGATGTGTAAATAACATGTTAGTTATGGCTAATATAAAATTACATTAAAATTAAATAAATTACATGGCTCGTAGCCTAGTGGCGTGGGCACTGGCCTAGCGTACCAGAGGCCTGGGTTCAATTCCGACATGCACCACTGTCTTTCTCTTTCCGAGTTCGATAAGTGCATTTCGTCACGAATGCGAGCTGCTCCATGGTTCGGAATCCATGTAAAACTGCACCTACTAGGTGGTAGGGTTTAAGCCCGCCCGGGTTGGTACCATCGCATTGGATGAAAAGATGGTCGAAGCGGCAATAAAAAATTGTCCGTGTTTTCCAAAGGTGTTTTCTATCCAGTTCAATGTAGCCGTGCTCGTAAAGGGAAGGTCCTGGCATGGCACCTAATTCCTTCGGGAATGTGGTGTATTGGGCTAATATCATAACGGTAGTTGTGTGGTATTAGCCATCCATGTCAGGTCGCATAAAAAACATGTTTTTATGTCAGTCTAACAGCAAGCATGTTTAATGCAACTCAAGATTCGTACTTACCCTTAAGTCTTATTATATTTACAATGTCTGATACTTCTTCCAGCGTCAGCGTGGAAAAATACACCTTGACTACTATTTACACTCACTGCTAAATCTAAAGACATATCTGGATGATACTGGGTCGTGTAAACTACATGTTTTTCCTATAATTAGAGTTTTGAACGTTCAAACCTGGCACAAACAGCGTAACAGTATCCCACTGAATGTAACGAAAGTTACGTAACATGTGATCTAAAGTCACGTAACATATCGCATTTTGATGAACTATCGATGCAAAAGAATACGCTGAATGTCACTCGGCTGGCATGGTTTGAAGCCTCATTTACACGTGGTAACATTTCAGCATTATGTCGTCCACGATCATGTTAAATACACATACACATTTAGTTTTCATTTCTTGACTATAATATGACAATTCTTATGCTATTTACTTTATTTGATTTCTTTATATAATTTGTTATATGACTACTTGTTGATTTTTTTAAATAATGAACTCTTATTGACCTAAATTATTTATAATTGATTTTAAAATATGGTATTGTAGAAAATATGTTCATTGTGTTCTAGATTTAAGTAAGTATATATATATGTATATTTTGTACATATGCTAGGACCCTTATCAAAAATATTAGACGTTGTCTAAGTGTAACCAACACCATTCAAACTTTACGATGGAAAGGATGACGACGAGGACCAACAGGAAAAATAAATGTTGGTCGGCCGTGGGCTGATGATATCATCGACAAAGCAGGGGAAGATTGGTTGACCCTGAGCAGAGACCGGGAGTCGTGGAAGAAATTGGATGGACCCCCAAGAAGGGGTCCATACCAAAAAAATCAGTAAATAATTAACCACACTAACAATATATTAAGAAAAAAAAAATAACACTAACTAAAACTACTAACTAAAACACGGATATGGAAATAAAGGCTTATGAAAGTGAACCTAAGGACTAATAAAAAAAGATCTGTGCTACTGACAGGATTTACAAGGAGAAGTCCACGCGGATAGAGTTGTCATTCAGTTTGTAATCAAATCTAGATTTTCTGGTGCATACGGGGCTAACTCGCCTTGGCAAGTGAATTATATTTTCTTCAGCGGGGATAAACATGTAATTCACATTCTTCGGTGATTCCCAATCACCGGACTCACCGATGAATACTTACACTTTCTTACTCGTGGAAAGAATGAAGCTTTGTTTAAGCAACCTGACATGGATGCCTGACATGGCACAGCTACCATTATGATATTAGTTCAATACACCATATTCCCGACAGAATGAGGTGCTATGCCAAGACCTTCCCATTCTGAGCTGCTGCATTGAACTTGATAGAAGGGGATCAGGACCTACAGTTTGACATGGCTTTCGAAAAATGGAACAGCACGCATTCGTAACAGAAAAATAATGGAATGGTGCATGAACGGGTCGGGAATTTCAACCCATCACCTCTGGAATGTCCACCCGCCCCAGAGAAAAACCCGCTCATTAAGGTCCGCCCGTAAGCATCAGAAAATTTCGCCTCCCATAAAAACGAAGTTTATTAATAATTTGAAAACCACTATTCCAACATACTTGATATTTGGTATCTAATATTAGGCTACAAATATCTGTGTCTGCATGCCTTTGTTTTTTCGGTAAATGTATTCTGGGTCAAACCACAGAGAAAACAAAATTCGTATGAAGATTTTCTTTTTGCTTTCATTTCATTCGGTTTGGATTTGGAGTCACAGATATTTGTTACCTGATATTATATATTAAATATCAATTCAATTGGAATAGTGGTTTCCAAATGATTAGTAATCTACGTTTGTATAGGGGAGCATAGCTTACGGGCCGTTCTTAAACAAACCAGATTTCGGATTTACGTGTTTACGACTAGGATTTCGATGAAGCATGCTCCTAAGAAACCATATTTAGGATTACAAAATGTACACGCGGTTACGACTAGGATTTCGACGTAAGCATGCTCTTTAAGCGTGTGTGAATGCTGCTTTAAGGCGGCCCAACCCGGCGGGCCTAACTCATTCGCGGGCACAGTACAAAACCGTTCTGTTGCGCTCTGGGACCTTCTCTGTTTCAAAGAATAAGACAGGCTCTGTGATGAGGAAGATGCAACATGTCCACAAAAAAGACAATGTGCATAGTGTATGATTTGGTAAGATTTACGAAAATCTTAATTTCAAAACGACGTATAGCTAAAAGTAAACCACGACCGCTGTAGTCAAAAATCTAACAAAAAACAAATAGATCATAAATCTTGATTAAATAAGCTATGTCTGATGACTAATCTTTTTACGATGTTCTTACTTTATCATTGCGTAATCCACCTCCAAAGTTATCGTACAAAACGCGCGAAAAATTCGAACTTTCGGACCTTATAACTTAGAAACCAAACACAATTTTACAATGCCAATGGTCATCAGACATCTAGTTCGATCAAATAAAGCTATTTTGAGCAAAATTTTGGATCTCTGACAAGAAATATGGGCGTGATCTTCTTTCCCCTTTTGTATGGGGAGATGAGCGGGTTGGGCCACCTTAAGGTCGCGGGTGTATCACCACCAGAGGTACGGCCACATATGACCGGCTTTCTTATCACTGACGCTGAAGTGCAGTAAGTAATGTGCGCAGTTAGAACCTGACAGACATAGATAAAAAGGAAGGAGATATGCCATCGAGCGCGCCTGCTATAAGAACCGGCTGGCTCCAATTTTCAAAAACTACTAACCAACATAAACGTACATGCCACATCCAAATATAGTCGCAGACGTATTGGAGGGTTTGTGTGGGTGGGAACTGACTTGAAGAACGCATTCTTAGAGCACATTTGCGCGCTGTGGCGTTGTATCGACTGTGCGGCATACGAGGCGCCTCCGGATTCCCATGCAACAAACATGGTGCACTATTCGTTTTGGCGTACGCCAGGACATCACGTTAGAGGTGCCCAACAACACCATGATGTACCTGTCAGAGTTGTGTGGTGGTGTGAACGGTGTCGGCAAAGATAATACTAATAATTGTGTCGGTGTACCATTACGAACGCAAGTTCGTGAGAGAGCACGAACGTAACGCTTACGATATGATGGTACCCTGGTAACTACGTCCCGTGCGCTGCCGGTCCTCACGGGACCCGGCTCGGAAACAATGCGGCGGGGCGGCGGCGGTGCCGACTGATCGCCTCGGCCCGGCCCCGCCGCCCACACGCCCCCTGTCGACAGCCGAGGCCGAGCGCGGAGGGTTTACGTACGGTAGATCGACTCACTTAGGTCGACACCTCGTTATTACGACGCATATTATTTTAAATTGGATTAAGGATTAAGAAAAATATTTATGAATATTTTTTTCCGTGGTTGCAAGAATGGTCAACTTTTTTAACAAAAACGAGCAGAAATGCGTATTTATTGCTTGCTAGCAGATATCAAATAAGAAGTAAATGGAAACAGACGTTTTTAAACAACGAGTAAACTTCGTTTGAATGGGGAGCGTAATTTTCTCATGCTTACGGACTCACCTTAACTAAAGGGTCCCAATTGAGATGCATATTTTTTTATTTCAGAACGGAAGCTGTTAAGGATTAGGAGACAGGGCTCTTAGACAACAACTGAATTTCTGGTTTTGCAAAAAACAAATGCACAAGAACATCATCAGAGTGAGCCAAATTCCATAAAAATATCTTAGCGCTCTATAGTATCACCGCGTAAAGACCGGACACGCTACGCCCGTAGGTACCGTCCCAACCCACGTACGGCGAAACGCCCGCATAGCCAGGATAAAATATACAGCGCGGCATGCCGCCGTCGCGCCGCCCGCCCTCCCAACGCCGGCGCGGCGGAGGTGGGTCCGGGGGGGAGGCGGCGGCGGCGGCGGGGCGGTGCGGAGGCGGTAGCACCGGCACGGATGTATAAAGTGCCGCAGCGGCGGCGGCGGTCGCGCTATACAGCAATAAGTTCGGGTGGCGGGTAAGTACGCTACGTCGCCCGCCGACTCTTCCCCGCCTCGCAGCGCCGACTGCGGAGGGAATAGAGACTCTAACCGTACTGTATAGTATATTGAACTATAATACCTTTTTCATTTTATTGGATGGGAATGGTATGAAGGGATGAAGCCTTTTCAGCCTTTGCTATAATGTAATAAGGCAAGAAGAAATTGATTCGGACGAGGTAATGTCTATGTATGTCGTTAATGCATTTTATCTCCAGAAATAAAACCGCGCATAGAGCCTCAACATGCAAGCCGATAGCCAATTTAAAAAAAAACAATATGAAAACTGGTCACGTTACAACATTTACCCTAATGTTACACTGACACCATGGGACGATACTGCGGTAACGCAATTTCTTCGTTTTAAAACTTTTACTAAGTAAAAAACAACTCTTATGACGTTCAAAGATTATGCTGCAGTGCTTGAACAATTAATTACAAAAAAAATACCACATCAATATATTTAATTCTCCAATATATTTTATACACTTTATACATTGTGACATTAAAAAGGTGAAATAAAATAAATAGTGCGTATTTAAGATCGAAAGGACTGTATCCAACGTTTAAAATGTTCCCTACACATAATACTGCCTAACTAACTAATAACTAATTAACACTAAGTTAGTGAACCGTAACTTGGGCAACTCCATTCACGGCGCAGCGCCAGAGCCGCCCGCCCCCGCCGCCGGAGGGCGCCTCGAGTTGCGTCGCTAAAGCGCGCGATACTCACGGGCTCGCCTCGGGCGGGCGCGCGAACCAATTACCCGCCGCCGCTCCGCGGGCATTTACCGCGCCCGCCGCTCACCCCGCCAGCCGTGCCTCCATCCGGCGCGCCGGGTGATGCCGCCGCCGCTCCGCCCGGCCCCCAACCCCCCGACATGCTCGTACCATAACGCGAAACGCGACCACTACACAAAATTACTTATCTGCGATACGAATGCATACGTATACGCATACGCGAAGCCGTAACAAGTGAACGCCCGCAGGTTTTGTTTGGGTTTCTTTTTGACGGGACACCTGCGAAAAGGCCTACTGAATGATGACATTTGGTGAACTGTGATAATTCACGTCAAGGATTTAATTGTGAAAAACTGGGTTTATCTCAGTACTATTAAACATCTCTAGTGACTCATGGTTAGGTATATATTTAATATCTGCACTTGTGTTACCTACTTGTTTGGCACGATATAATTTAATAATGTTCATTGGTGAAAAAGTATTCCTCATTCTACTGGAATTGGAGTGCCGTTTACTACCATTGCGAAAATGTAATAAAATCGAAGATGGATAGATGACTGACAGATGGAGTGACAACATATCTAATAAGTCCCAATTTAATCGCTATACACGTTATAGGGAGCTATACCGGCAGCGCGCGACGAGGCGTGAAGCGGCGGCGGCGGTGGCGATATATACGAAGAGCCGACGCCATTGACTCACACACCCAACCCGCCATCCGCCATCCGCGCCGTTCGCCGTCCACGCCATCCGTCATCCGCGCCACTCCGCATCCGCAGTGCTACGTGCGTTATGTCGACAGTGAAAGTTGCGGGTTGCATGAATATGTGAAATATGGACTTTAAACTTGAATAATGCCACAGAACAATATCTTGTACTATAATGCGCAAATATTTCATTTGTTATAATTAGATATTACATACCTATATTAAGAGCTAAAGAAATCGAGAGAAAGAGTTGAAAATAACAACAATATATATTTAAGTAGTTTCATATTTTAAACTGTCATTATTCCGGAACAGTTATTCCAAATGAAAAAAATATTTCTTATATGCTGCTGTGCTGCTTATATAAAACTGGATATTGATGCCGAGTTACACCTCCGCCAGAGTCCCGCGCTCCCTGGCACTTTTACGGAGAAGACACCTTGAACACCCCTTTCCCACCTAGCTGGTACCAGCGGGTCTACTCGGGAAAGGGAACACGAAGTTCTCTATCCAATAAGGTTCCATGTAACGGGACATCGGCATTGAATGAAATAGCCGCAGAACACAGGCACGGACCACTCGAGTATGTACATACGGACTTAGCGAAATTGTCTATTCTTTACATATCCCAGCACAGCGCATTCCGAAAGGAACTGGTTACAATGCTATGATTTTATGGGCATGGGTACATTCACAGAATTAGGAACAGAGAATCTGTTCCCAATTCTGTGGGTATATTTAATTGATGGAAAACATGAATAATATTATGAGTTTAAAACATATTTCAATTAACGCGATAGTACCAATTTAAGAGAGCATAACAGTTCAATTGTTTTAAATGGGTTGCGAAACATGAAGTAATAGATTTTTGAATGCACATTTTAAATCAGCAAACAATATGTCCATATCTCGGGTTGCGAACCTCCCGTCTTATCCTGGAACGGGCTTATTAAGAAGCACTGACGGTTTTAATTCAATTTCGATCAAAGATTCAACCGACCCATCACACCGATCCCGGCGCGAGCAACGCGCCCGAACCTACACGTATAGCGCCATCTATATTTTTTCGTCGCGCCTTTGTGATGTCGCGTCTACAGCCGCGCCCCGCGCGCCGCCTGCGGCGCCTCGCCCCCGCAACCTGTCGCCCCCGAGACGCCGTAATTTACGAGCGCCGACCGACCGGGCGCGTGTCGGCGGGCGGAGGGCCCCGCGTTGATCCGCTGCTCAGCGCCGCGACGCCACGCCGCCTCCCCTTCACCGCCGACAGTTCTTTCAATTCGTGGGCCGTTTCTTTTTAGAATTATTGTACCATTTACCTATTGACTTGACTTGTTGGCGGTGGAACGGAATTTTATTCATATCGTAAAGATGTACAAACTATGTATGTCATTCCATTATTCCGCATGCACCACATTTTCTTTAATTTTTTGTTATGTATCGCTTGTATCATTTGTAATTGTTACTGATTTCATTGTTCGAGTCTGTATTTCCTCCTAAATAAATAAATATATTGTGAAATAACGAAATTAAAGCCCGATGATCTTTTTCTAAATAAAATTTTACAAATACAAAATGAACTGGCAAAACATTCGTTTACGGCTCTAGCATTTCGATCCTATCGATTCGACATTTATGCAGTGAAACTGAATTTTATTCAAATTGGAAATAGGCTCAAATCTAAAATATTTCAAACAAAATATGCAACAACGATAAACAATAATTTCTAAAAAAATATAATATAAGAATGTCCAGTAATAAAGTAGGCAAAACATGAGTGTGCGGTCACTTGCAAATTTAAAAATATATTAATAAAAGGGTTTCATACGGTAATTTATTCTTACGAGGTTCTAGCATTTGGACAAGAACGAATGATAGGATGACAACGTATTTTCATAATTCTGAATCCTTAATCATTTTATAAATGCGAAAGTAACGCTGCCTGTCTGTTGCATTTTCACGCCTACACCGCTAAACCAATTGTGTTGAATTTCTATATAGAGATAGTTTGGACCTTGGCGAAGGACATAGATTAACTTTAGTGGCGAAAATTTAACTCTAAGTGGAAATAGAAGATGAAGTTTGAATTTTAAACTCATATAATATCCATGAAATAATTCAGCCTGAGATCAATCCAAAACGACATTGATTCGAGCGGAGCCGGGTACCTCAGTTAGTAAAAAAATAAATTTAAAAACCTGTCACTTCGATTTCCTGAAATAAACTTTGCCAATTGCGCAATGGCGGTATGCGGGTCATGTTAAGGAATCATCATTACACAAACTTCCCAAGAAAATAGGCATCAGTTCCTAGAATTGTTCCACCAGTGAGTTTCTCGATGGAACAGTATGCAGTAGGTTTCGCGGTATTTAAGTTAAACTGAGAAAAGAGTAAATAAATACTTAATTTACTTGATTCTGAAATTATGTATGTTATATAAGCCTTTCTAGGCTACATATTAATTTTTTTCTTACTTATATATTTTTTATTTATTGGTATCAGTGCCACCCACTCCAGGGCATTAGCCTCTCCTAACCTTATTGGTTTTGAGGTTGTATTAGTCAGTCAGCGTGTTTGCGCCCACTGCTGGACATACGCCTCTCCAATTTTCCTCCAGTCCCCCTGGCCTTCAGCGGTACGGAACCACTCCTTTCTGCGTTGCGTTCTGCATTGTATTATTATACGACATTTAATATCACGTTAAACTTCATACTATAATGTTAGGAGTTAATTTTATACCCGTAGACGTGAACAGCTTCGTTCTCTTAGAATTTGAAAAAAATGCTTTGTGATGTGATATGATGCTGACTTTTGCATAATGATTTTTATGGATCGTGAGAGAACGCTTTATTCGATGGTGTCAGTCAAAAACGTTACTCATGATGCTGTTTCTCTTGTGATTTTTGATATAATTATGTTATTACATGTTCTGTGTTATCATTATTTGAAAAAAATACTCAAAATAATAGACATATGTAAGTACACAAGTTGAAAAAACCGCGAAAGTTTTATCATTATAAGAAAAAGGATATATTTTAGCTCACTGCGCATAAAGATAAGACACAGACTTATAATTTTACTTTACTTTGACATACTTTTTTTTTATAGGCTGGAGTGCACTATTTCTGCTTAACGTTGTAGTTAAAGTTATCATAGATCCATCTTCTTTCTTCTTCATGTGCAAAATAAGGACGGATATGTAATAACCTTAACTATAACAATAACCAGAGATGGGGGGCACTCCACTCTTAGAATTTTGAAAAATAAAAATTGGAAGGCATATACATATGGCACTGCGACTTTCACGTAATAATTCTACTCTACTACTAGTTCTACCATTTGGTACATTTTATTTAATATGTCGATCTGATCTATCATGATCACGGGAACTATCAATTAAAATTGTAATATTTTATATTATTTACAGTGATATCAAATTATTCATTGGATCATCAATAAGTATACAAATAAGAGAAAGCCCTTTGTAGTTAATATTAGGCTTTTGAGATTGAACCGTTTCTCAAACTCATTTTCTGCCGCACCGAACTGACTGCCGGCGGGGGTCTTTCTTCAAACCTCCGGTGGTATGGTGCCTCGCTGAGTGTGGTTTCGCGAGGTGAGGTGGATTTGGAGTTTCTGAGCACCTTTAGTCTCTCAGCACAGCAGTTTTTCATTAAGACGAGGAATATGACAAACCGAGTACATCGTACTCCCTATGGATGATAAATAAACAATAAATAATTTCAATAATAGCCGGAAATTATCTGTCATACGTCGGAGATCTCATACACTAAGCATACAATAGTTAGAAAATAATTCATATGTGATGACCGAATTTAAGAAACTTGTTTAATGCACACAGTGTAATTAAATCTTGTAACAGAATGAGCTGTGAGAGATAAGCATTGTCGACATTTCCATATAGACATTTCGTATGTACCCCGAGGTCCCGGAGCGTGCATGCAGCGCGATTGTGTTTTTTATTTGTGATGCGCTCATGGAATATCGGTGTATGGTCGACATTATCGCCGAGCCACCTCGTGTCACGTAACGAACAAAGACAAAGAATTCACATTTTGAGGTTATGTCGTATTTTTCAGATTTGGAATCCCCTTGGGCAGCCCTTGGGCTGTGGTCTTTGCTTTAAATACAATACAATAAAATAATATATTTGTTATGTTTGCAAGCCTAGCGCATTCCATTGATGTAATTTATAATTCCATGGACTTAACATAGTGCAGTTAGAAGACATATGGTGCGATATGGTGTGAATGGGAGACAATAAGTGAGGTGAGGTGTCGCACATATTTAGTGGGAGGCGCTAGGTGACGGAAGAACCTATTTCGAAACGATCTATGCTATAACTAGCTGGGGTCCCCAGCTCCGCTCGGGTATTGTTCGGAAAATTTAAAAATAAACTGGATCTCGATGACAGCGCCACCTAGCTGGTCTAATTGTGAATCTATACCATCCAAGGACCACACACAACAATTTTAATCAAATCGGTCCAGCCGTTCGGGCAAAGGGGAGATACAATAATAACATTTGAATCATTCATCAGCTCGTAGCCTAGTGGCGCGGGGACTGGCCTAGCGTACCAGAGACCTGGGTTCAATACCGACATGCACCACTGTCTTTCTCTTTCCGAGTTTGATAAGTGCATTTCGTTACGAATGCGAGCTGCTCCATGGTTCGGAATCCATGTAAAACTGTAGGTCCCCTTCCCCTACTAGGTGGTAGGGTTTATGCCCGCCCGGGTTGGTACCATCGCATTGGACGAAAAGATGGTCGAAGCGGCAATGAAAAATTGTCCGTGTTTTCCATCCAGTTCAATGTAGCCGTGCTCATAAAGGGAAGGTCCTGGCATGGCACCAAATTCCTTCGGGAAAGAGGTGTATTGGGCTAATATCATAACGGTAGTTGTGTGGTATTGGCCATCCATGTCAGGTCGCATAAAAAAAATAAAATTAGTGGCCCACATTCGTAAACGGTGTCAAAGGTTAAAAAAACATGTGAGAACTTCACAGGACCCTGTTTAGTGCAAAGAGGATTCGATGTTGTGCATCAAGAAATCGCAAGCGAACTAACTACAGAGCCCGTAAACCGATCGTCTGGCGTTTACAAATGTATGGAGAAATTGTGAAGCGCGCGCAGTGGCGTTAAGCGAACTAACATTTGCGAGTCCGAGTTTGATTTGACAGCTTACTCACCGTCAGCGTAAATACGTCGACGTTACCGTTTACGCCGACTCCGCGTTTTCATACAAATCGGAAGTCCGAGTTTGACATTGAAAGCTTTAAGAAGAGTAAGTAGTTTAAGTAGAGTAAACATTTGCATGTGTTTTGAGGTTTTTACGTAACTTCCGTACGAAGTTCCGTTAACGCCAATTTAGATGAGAACTCGGACTGACCACTCAGTCAGAAGTTTTCCACTGACTCGTGGCTACGCTGCTGCAGCCGCCATACGAATGAGTTTCTATCGCTACTCCTGCTTCCATGGTCGCTGCCGAGCACGAACCAAAACGAAATAACCACGAACGCTTGCTCAATTCTAATAAGCGAAAAGGAATGAAGCTTAATCGAGATAGAAGAAAAAATGTCTCAACTTCTTTAGCGGCGACCGTACATTTGTAAGCGGTGTCAAAGGTTGGAATTAGCGCGGAATTAAGATAATTCCGGCGGCACGCGAGGTCGTCATTAGGCAAATCTGTAATTAATCGCCAGATCCGAAAACTTCGGCGATTCATCATCATTAGAGGCCGCAAGGATGCGAAGGGTTTTTACGGAATTAATAGAAGGGGTCGGTCGCCACACCTTACTTTTGTCGTTTGTTGGATAAGCCGAATCGTTGTCTTTTATAAAGGTTCTTATATTTTTCAATATGGTTAGCGGTTGCCCTCGTGTGATCCCTCGGAATTTATATTTTAATCAATACAGTAACTTTGCACCTGTCTGTCACATTTTATCAAAATCGGTAACGCCGAGACAGAAAACTTAAGCCGGAGGCATTTTTACCTGGAAAAATCCTAAAGTTGTTATTTTGGCCCATTTGTTGGTAAACAGACAAACAGACAAACGGATAAACAGAAATAAGCAAATGGACATTGGAAATGTTTGCATGTTTTTTATTCAAGCATGCCATAAAGGAACGGCTGTCCGATTTCGATTAAGCTCTGTTGGCAACTTTTTGACCTGGGGAAAAAATCAGCCCGATATTGTCCCAAGCGGAGCCGGGTACCGCAGTTATTAAAACTAAGAAAACGCGAGACTTCTTCGCAACGAAGTTTCCGCACCCGCGCTCGCTTCCATTTTGCTCCTCGCCGCCGATAATAGACGTCAAGTCGCTCATTAGTACCAGGGCGACAGCCGACAGCGGAGATCCGACGCCGCGACGGACGGCCCGTTGGCTGCGCCGTGGAGTGGGAGGCAGGCGCGAACCGCGGCCCGCACCGCGCTGAGGTCAGGGTTGCCCCAACGCTGCATCGGCAAGACGAGCACAGAAATATAGCTATTTACGACGGTCTTTAGCCAATGGTTCTCAGAAAGAAGCGGCGACGCTACCCGAGACGTCAGCATAGAAATGCTGAGAAGTTGATTTTAACTTAATCAATCTCAATCTTGCAATCAAAATCGTTGCGACACTTAATCGATACTTAAAAATGAGGAGGGACTAGAAACAATAAATTAGAAATACTCAAGCACCACCACACAAACACGGAATTGAACATTACATATTAATCATTACAGTTCGTCTACGTATACATGGTATAATTAAATGAGACCTTGGAATAATAAATACACGCGAAGGTATTTTCTCGCTTCTTATTTTTTGGTAAGAAGGCCCGGCCGCGCCGCGCGCGCCGTTAGCCAGGGGAAAGTCAGCGACAGCCCTGCCTGTAGGCGGGTGGGTGATGCGAGGCGGCATTTTTAATAAACTGAGGCAGCTGCGGTCCGCGTGCGGCCCGATAATAATTAATGCGCCGTACCGTACGCGGAGCGGCGCGTCTCGTCGCCGTGTGGGGCGGACGGGGCGGCGCGGTGGCGGCGGAGGCGTATGCGGAGGCGATGCGGCGCGGAGCGGTTTTGGCTCGCCGCGTTCGTGTCGCCTGCACACTGCTGTCAGAAAATATAATACGACCGGGGTGGAGGGGGCTTACCATGGTATTTCGCCGGGTGAACAGACAAGGGATAAGTTCAATCTGGGCCCCTGTAGTCCCAGTTGTCGCCTAAAACCGATCGACTGGCGTTTTAATAATCGGAAATCCGAGTTTGACTTCAACATGTTCTGTGGGTCTACCTCGAAATTCACAGCTGGTATGATAGACCTAAGAATCCTTTCAGCTGTGGTTGGAGAAGGATCAGCTCCAGCTGAAATCCTCAACACAGTGTCCTGCGGATGTGAAAAGGGTTGTTAAGAAAATGCAGCTGCCGGAAATTCGGCATGCCGGCTACGACAATTTGCCGTAACTGCCACGGCCAGTCAAGCTCGAATTCAGCACATGCCGATCGCCGTAGACGGAATATATGAGGACAGTCCCCGGATGATCCGCGGCATACCAGCGCAGCTTTAGAGCTTCGTAGCTGAACTTCGATTTTTTTTTATGCGACCTGACATGGATGGCTAATACCACACAACTACCGTTATGATATTAGCCCAATACACCACATTCCCGAAGAAATTAGGTGCCATCCCAGGACCTTCTCATCCAATGCAATGGTACCAACCCGGGCGGGCTTAAACCCTACCACCTAGTAGGGGAAGGAGACCTACAGTTTTACATGGATTCCGAACCATGGAGCAGCTCGCATTCGTGACGAAATGCGAATGAAATCTAACTCGGAAAGAGGGAGTGGTGCATGTTGGAATTGAACCCAGACCTCTGGTATGCTAGGCCAGTCCCCGCGCCACTAGGCTACGAGCCGCTCGTGACATCTAAGAAAATGCTAGCATGAATGCTGCTTCATTTTGTCCTGCATGTCTATTGATTTCTATAACATGTTTTTATCCATAATTTATAAATATCACGCCAATATATGTTTTTATTACTTTATGGCACTTAAATTTTTAACAACTGTAATTAATTACTTATTACTAATAGCATAGATAAGTAGCATAATATAATTAAATGAGCCCTAACTTTCTTCTCGTTTAGAGTTTGATACAGCGTTGGCGCGGGGGTCACGTGACCCCAATACCGATATTGATACCGCCATTTTCTTGAAGACGGAAGGCTGACAATATAATAGCCGGTCAATACCAGGTATGCAGAAATGGTAAAAGCACGTTGTGAGGCGACTCGCGGCGCGGAGAAAGTATTCTGGACCGCAACGAAAATCAAGCAGTGCACAAGACGAGACGGTCCCACCAGGTGCACATACATGCATAGGTGGACGAGTTAATGCTGCAGGTGGAAGCGGAGCCAGAGCCACAGAATACGCGACGGGTGTCGCGGCGCGGCGGCGGTAGCGGGCGGGACGGCGACACGGCGGCGGCGGCCCCGAGGCGGTGGCCGTCTTCGTCTGCCGCCAACATTCCAGATGCGAGCTTCGCATACATTTCCGCGTCACACCCACCCAAGTCGCTCACCGAACACGAAATGCTCTCCGCCGTGGCCACCGCCGCGCCGCCCCGCCGCGCCGTGTCGTCTCCGCGCTTTTCCGCCGCGCCGTCCCGCGCCGTGACGCCGCCGCGGGCTACGTCAATATGCGTCTGTTTGTCGGAGCTCACTGAGGTTGATAATAGCATCAGATACCAAACGGGTAGACTGATAAATTACAGATAGGTACAGTCATCTATGCACGTGTGAACTTCTATAAAACGGGAACTGTTTGCAAACACCCATCGGGTACATGAAGGCGGCCCAAGGGTGTGCGATTGCATTATCTCTATCACACATCATCACAGCAGCAGAGGCGCGGGGCTCGAAGAGCGGGGCGCGGAGGCGCTTGGCGGGCCGGTGGCGGCGGCCGTTACGCTATCGTCGATCGAAAACCGGAAATCACCGGTCCATTATCTTGTGTCACTTACTTTCTTTGCGACCCTGGTACAAATTATCGAAATCTATCGATAGATCAATGAAAAAGTCGAGAAGTTTGTTGAGATTGTGAAATCGTTTGGGTTTTTAGTATCGCATTGAACGAAAAGATGGTCGAAGCGGCTATGAAAAATTGTCCGTGTTTTCCATCCAGTTCAGTGTAGTTGTGCTCATAAAGGGAAGGTCCGGCATGGGATCTAGGTGCCAAAGTTTTTATAGTTCAATGGCCACAGCAGTCACCGACTTATCAGTTGGCTGGTTTCATACCGATATCCCACAAAAGGTGATTAAAGTGTCTGAATTCAATCTGAGCCCTTAGTTCGACTTGTCGCCTAAATTGGCGTATACGCCAAACCGATCGACAAGCGTTTTGAAATGTATGCAGAATTGAAGGGCGCGCCATTTGACAGCTAACTGATCTTTACCGTAAATACGATGACGTTGCCGTTTAGGCCGACGCCGCATTTTAAAAAAAATCGGTAGTCCGAGTCTGATTTTGACAGTTGACGTTTTGATGTAACTTCAAAGTTCCGTCAACGCCAATTTAGGTGAGAACTCGGACTGACCATACGGTTCAAAGAATGCCGAAATGCAACTAAATGTTGCCTAAGTTAATATACTTTTTAGGGGTACCGTACCCAAAGAGTGAAAACGGAACCCTATTACTAAGCCTCTGCTGTCCGTCCGGCCGTCCGTCCATCCGTCCGTCCGTCCGTCCGTCCGTCCGTCCGTCCGTCCGTCCGTCCGTCCGTCCGTCCGTCCGTCTGTCACAGGGCTCTATCTCATGAATCGTAACAGGTAGGAAGCTGATATTTTCACAAATTATGTATTTATTTTGCCCCTATAACAACAAGTAGGTAAAATTATAAAATAATATAAATTAAAGGGGGGCCCCATACAAACAACGTGTTTCTTTTGTGGTAAATCTTGTACGATGGTACGGAACCCTTCGTGTGCGAGTCCACTTGGCCGGATTTTTCGTTCTAAGCAAGACGTCCCTATTTCGACGAATGTGATTGTATGTTGAATCAACGGTGAAGCAAGGGCAGCTGTAAAAAAACAACCTACTTTAGGAGAATTCCAAATTACGGGTAGACATCAGGTGACAAAAGGTATGTTTTGAGGGTTCGGGTCCAGCCTTGCTTAACATTCATAAATTAGGTTCTTTTTATAGCTATATTTCGTGGCTAGATACGTGTCCATGCTTCACGGTCGATTCTACATACATATCACACCCACTTGCCTGTTAACCGGGCGAGTTACAATGGTTACCCCCTCAATATCAGATTATTCTGATTATTGTAAAAAGGTCACACTAAAAAACGCTGGATTAAAAAATATCCAAGGATTTTGTTCTTGAAAATACCAATCGTGATAATATCTACAACGTCGCTAGGCTAGATCAAAACGTGCCCTTACCTAAAGTTTAAAATGGGCTCGCCAATATAATTATACATATACATATTATTCGTCATCCACGGAACCATGAAAACATACAAAATTATTAAAAGTGCCACGTCATAAATTCAGTGTCCCGTAGGACGTAGGAGCTGAAATGAAAACAAATGTGATTGTCACGAAAGGTCATTCAGTGGGCGGCACATTTCCCGCGACCCGATTTAATCCTGAAACCCTGAAATTACGGTTGATTAAGGCTTTTCATCTTTGTTAGCAGCTAAAAATTGGGGACACATTCTCTACGGAAAGCTATACACACACAGTCGTATTCAGAGTGAACTTGTCAAAACTTGGTACGAGATTAACACCGGACTAACCATACAAAACCCGGTGTAGTTCGACCATAATACGCGTACTAAAGTTAGTCCGCCCACTCTGAATTCTGAGCTGAGCCGGTAGTCTAAGTTGTCACCTAAATTGGCGTTACGGCAAACCGATCGACTGGCGTTTTCAAATGTATGGAGAAATTGAAGAGCGCGCGCAGCGGGCGTTAAGCGAACTAACATTTGCGAGTCCGAGCTTGATTTGACAGCTTACTCAACGTTGCCGTAAATACGTCGACGTTGCGGTTTACGTCCACTCCGCGTTTTCATACAAATCGGAAGTCCGCGTTTGACTTTGACAGCTTGAAGAAGTAAAACCACAGAATATCTAGTAAAAACTTGTATGGAGTTTGGAGAAAACGCCAGTCGATCGGTTTGCCGTAAACGCCAATTTAGGTGAGAACTCAGACTGACCACTCTGGTCGTCCCAGTTGCCACCTAAATTGGCGTTTACGCCAAACCGATCGACTGACGTTTTCAAATGTATGGAGAAATTGAGGCGTTTGCGAGTCCGAGTTCGATTTGACAGCTTACTCAAAGTTGCCGTAAATACGTCGACGTTGCCGTTTACGCCGACTATACTCCGCGTTTTCATACAAATCGGAAGTCCGAGTTTGACTTTAACAACTTGAAGAAGCAAAACTACAGAATATGTAGTAAAAACTTGCATGGAGTTTGACGTTTTTACGGAACTTGGAAGTTCCTTAAACGCCAGTTTAGGTGACAACTGGGACTAGCAGCTCTGTCGACATGTAGAGAATGCCTCCGGTATTAAGTGGTACCTTTTGCCCATTTTGTTTCGAGTGCAATAAACATATACATATAAATAAATTTATTAATAGTTTTAAATATTTATTACTAAGCCTCCGCTGTCCATCCGTCCATCCTATCCGTCTGTCACAGGGCTGTATCTCATGAACCGTAATAGATAGGCGGCTGACAGAGTATATATTTATTTGGCAGCTATAACAACAAATAGGTAAAATTAACAGATTATAAAATAAATATAATAATAAAAATTTAAGGGTGGGGACATACGAAAACCGTGATATTTTTGTGTTAAATCTTGTACGATGGTATACGGAACCCTTCGTGTGCGAGTCCGACTCGCACTTGGCCGTTTTTTATCGAATTCTCGCACGGTTTTACCATACAATTGAGCATTATTGGGACGCATTATTAGCCAGAGGCGACGCACAGGCGTATGACGACAGCGAGCGGCTGTGTTTTTTTAAATAAAAAACCGGTATGGGTGGCTGTGCTGAGGACCAAAGGAGCTCAGAAAAGCCAAAAACTCGCCATGCCAGCCGATTTGCGGACTATGGCTGAGCTATCGAGCTTATTCAAATTACGCTTGAAGACTACCAGGTTGTAGGTGTGCCGGTGTGCCGACAAAGAGGTGTCCCCACGCTTTGTTGCTCCATGTTTGTTGTATGGATGGGCCTGTCCTTACAAATGTGCAGTGTTACCTTGACCGGCGGCGTCGGTATGTACAGGGCGGGGTCGTCCTGCGAGCCCGTGTAGATCTCGCCGCCGTCCGCGTCGCGCGCGCACCCGTCCGCGTCCTCCACGCTGTACCGGCACACGATGCCGTCCGCCGGCCGCGCGTCGTACCCCGGCGGCCGGCCCAGGTGGAACCCCTTCGCCTTCACCCAGAAGCGGAACTTCGCGCCGTCCGGGCCGGTGCTCTCCTCGCCGCGCAGCGTCCGCAGGATGCGGTGGCACTTCTTCAGCGTGATCGTCTTCGTCTTCGCCAGGTCGCCGTACGTCTGGATCACCCAGGGCTGGTAGGACGCGAAGAGGTCGACCTTCGGGTCGCCCGTCTTGGGCCTCTTCGCCTGGTTGTTGTTCTGCTCGGACCTCCTGTCCCTGGAGCCGCCGGCGGTGGACTTGCGCTTGGATGGCTTGCGCGGCGTCTTCTCCGGGATGACTTCCTGCGTCAGTTTCTTGCGGAGGCCCCGCTCCGAGATCATCGCGGCTGCCATTTTCGCTCACTTATAAGTCACGGTCACTGAATGGTTTTTATAGCACTCGTTGAAATAGTTATATATCTAGCCGAGGAAAATTTCATTATTATTGTTGCCAGGTTTTCAGAGCGGAACGACCAAGGAGCCATCCTAAACCGATGCGTCTCTACCAGGAGCGGTGAGGTGACGAAGAGGGTGGCGAGTCGCGAGCAGCCGTGTGCGGTCAGTTTGCGAGCGAGAGAAGTTGCGCCCGTTCGCTTGGAAAAGTTCGGGCGGGCGAAGTTTGTAGGTGCGGTCGCAGCCCGCCCCGTGTCGCCGCGAGCCCCGACCGACACGCGAGGCCACCGCGTGCCGCCCCCCCCCCCCCCCTCCCGCCTGTACCCCCCGCGCCCCCCGCGCTCAGCGGAGCCGGAGCGGAATAAAAGAAAGTTGGGGAAGAAAAGTGAAGAATCTTGCGTTCGAAGTTTTGGGCTGCCCTTTTGAGTCGCGTTAAATATTAACCGGTACGGTTCGAAGGACGTATTTCGAAAGAGGAAGTTATAAGTTTATGTGTGCCTATTCTAATTATAATTGTATTTTAATTCTTCGAAAAGAAAGGGTTTATTTAAAGTATTTGGGCACGTAATTTAAAAGTTTCAAGTAGTTGGCAACTGATATGTAGTTATAAAAAGGACACCAATTTTTGTATGCAATGAACTAATTAATAGCATTAATTGTGAACGAGCGAAGTAAAAATCAAACATTTGCCCATATGGTATGCAAGCGTACAATCTGGTGTCATTGGATTCCGATGAGACTACCCTTATCGACTTTCCAACCCCTTCGTGTAGAATTCTATTAATTCTAAGCTTAGTAGGTATGCCTTTGATTAAAACAAATATGTATTTACTTTCGAGTAAACAAAAATACTTCTTTGGTTTTAAAAAACAAACAATTGAATATAATAAACCAGGCAACAATAAAAATGCGGGTTAAAAAGAACCACCAGAAATGTTCCAAATTCAAACTCCCGTCGGCGGATAGCGCGCGAGCGAGAGACCGTCCGTTCCGGGACGGGCGGGTCCGCGGCGGCGTCACGCGACACGACTGCTCGCTTCCCAGGCGCGCGGTGCACTGGCGCGGCGGCGGCGCGGCACGTGCGGCGGGCCAGCCGCTAATTGCCCGCAAAACAATCCCCGTCTAGTCGTCGCCCGGCCGGCCGCGGCCGCGCTGCCGCTACCGCCAGCCGCTACCGCCCCGCCGCGGCGCCGCCGCGTCACGCTCGCAGTCCCGCGCCGCTTGCTGTCCGATACGATGGCGCCTATTCTTGTTGCGCGGTACACAAAGCGCTTTGGGACTGCAGTGCACTCAACCAAACGGCCCTCGACACGGGTCCCTCGAGTATCAGAGTTGACGTGAATAAAGATTACGGTTGCCATCTGGGACCAAGCGGTTAAAGGAGAATAACCATAACCTTAGTATCTACCGGATATGAATCCAGTTGTCTCAACCCGAACAAGAAACCTTTACGAAAACCTCCAAGAAAAACCGTTTTTCCTTATATCCGGTTTTTCTAACTTACAACTGGTACAGTAAAACCCTAGTTGCCATCTCGGTTGCCATACGCCCCGAAAAAAAACGTGTTTGTCCCGCTTTTTTTCAAAATAAAATCGCATCGCGCCTGAATCTGAACAAATGTCCCGAATTGATGTTTGCATCGATATGTCGATGAATGTTTGTGACTACCAAAAGTATTCCAAATTCAAACTCCCAAAAGTGTTCCAAATTCAAATTCCAGTCGGTGAACAGCGCATCGATGATCTTAGCGATTCTTCCATAAGTGATTTTTTTTTAACTCGTAATTGAGGCTCGATCTGATCTATCTAACGAATAATCCGATGGACACATGCATACTTATTAGATACAGATTTCATTAGCATCTCACCGTTCTGTCCGTAAGAATGTAGGTAGGTACCTACGTCGCCTTTCGTAATAAATTTAATTTATGCGTAGCTACAATGGACCGTATTATCATCTGTGGTATTATACAAAGACACATTGATTACTACTTACATACGATAAGGTTTCTGAACAGGTTTACAAACAATAACTAAACTATACTTCTCATAATAGGTATGCAGACTGAATACTCCCATAACGCATCGTATCAACGTTTACGCGTAGGTGGAAAAGAGGAACATTACTCGATAGAAAATCACGTCGAAGAATATAAAACAAGATGTGAACGGTGAGCAGTGAGTGAATCGGTAGATATCATCTCTGTCCCTTCAAAAATGTAAAGCCATGACATTCACGAAGAATCGTAGAATAACAAAGTTCGATTACTGTATTGATAATTGTAAACTAGAATGCGTCAATAATATACGAGACTTGGGAGTGCAATTCGATTCAAAGCTTCACTTTGATGTCCACGTGGAAAACAACCGCATGCTCGGTATCAGAGTCTCCAAGCCTTTCCGACGTCCAGAAACATACCGTCTTCTTTACTTAAGGTGGCCCAACCCGCTCATCTCCCCATACAAAAGGGGAAAGAAGATCACGCCCATATTTCTTGTCAGAGATCCATAATTTTGCTCAAAATAGCTTTAATTAATCGAACTAGATGTCTGATGACCATTGGCATTGTAAAATTGTGTTTGGTTTCTAAATTATAAGGTCCGAAAGTTTGAATTTTTTGCGCGTTTTATACAATAACTTTGGGGTGGATTACGCAATGATAAAGTAAGAACACCTTAAAAAGATTTGTCATCAGACATAGCTTATTTAATCAAGATTTATAATATATTTGGTTTTTGTTAGATTTTTAACTACAGCGGTCGTGGTTTACTTTTAGCTATAAGTCGTTTTGAAATTAAAATTTTCGTAAATCTTACCAAATCATACACTATGCACATTGTCTTTTTTGTGGACATGTTGCATCTTCCTCATCACGGAACCTGTCTTATTCTTTGAAACAGAAAAGGTCCCAGAGCGCAACAGTCTGGGTTTGTATCGTGCCCGCGAATGAGTTAGACCCGCCGGGTTGGGCCACCTTAACTTTGGTTAGATCACAATTGGAATATTGCTCATCGGTCTGGTCTCCTTACTACGCAATCTAGGTACAGTGATAGTATCGAGAACATACAAAAAAAGTTTCTTCGAGCCTTCAGTTTTCGAATGACCTCCTCGTCGTAGTTACCAAAATATGCTCAATTACTACAAAATCGAGCGTCTGTCATGCAGACGAAACGTTTTCGACTTAATAACATTATATAAAATATTTAATAAATCCCTCCTCCTAAATCTGATTTCAATTAGAGTTTCTTTATATACGACACGATCGAATGCTCTCTTCCATCTCAGTAGAACAAGAACAAAGGCTGGTCAACGGAACCCAGTGTACAGAATGTGTCAAATTTACAATGAAGGGCAAGACCCGTGGGCAAGACGAATATGATATGTTTAACGATTCCATCGCTAAATTTAAGAAACATGTTAAAGTTAAATATGTAACCTAAGAGAAACTCCTTCTATACAATGTCATTGTTTGTTCTGTGTGTATCACTTCACTTTATGTGTAACTTTATCTGTGTTTTTATGTTTTTTTTCTATGTATTAACTTACTCTCATGTGTTTTTTAATTACTTACTGTAGTAATGTCATTTAAACTATTTAATCTTACCTGTGTTTTAGTGAGAAATATTTAGGATATAGGCTATTGTTACATTTGTTACATTTCTTTTTTACTATGTCATTTGGTCTATTTCTGTTTTTTCTCCATAAATAAATAAATAAATGATATCAGTCACTCCCCGGACTCACGCCGAGAAAGACTTCAAATGTGAGCACCTCACGTCTCCGTGAATGCGTAATTAGGTACCTATCTCCCACCTGTCACGGAATATCTACTACCTCTATCGGTGCAGCATGAGCCGAGTTGCGTTTGTAACTCGTGAGGTGTCATTAAACCTGAGTGTCATGAGTGCAAGCAAGCGCTGCTGTGCGGCTGGTGCGGTGCCCGGGCCGACAGACGACGAGGTGACCGACATCCGACATGCGCGCGCGCCGACCGCCCACACCCTCTCACTTCACTCCCTAATCTGCCACGAATATATCCGAGCATTCCACAATCAATTTTAGCTCTTAATACTCACACAATAGGCGACTTATTACTAGTACGCCATAAGAAAGATGAGACCTTTACAAAGGCAGCATGCGCGCGCGCGCACGGGCGCGACGATGGCGCGCATGCGCAAGTTGTGTGCGCGAGTTACTAGGCTTCCAGCGTAACGCAGGAGATTAGTCTGCGCGCACGCAGCATGTCTGCGTGCACAACCACCGAAGACTCACCAGCTCTGCCAGTTAGATGTTATCCTAGTGAGTTGATGAACAAATTAACCATGATTTTCGATCAGCAATCGATTGAAATTAGTTCCGTCATCAACCAAGCCACACCACACCACACACAGTTTTGTCGATCGATTGGTATCGGCCTGTGATGCAGATTTGGTATTTGGTTAGGCCAAAAGGAGGTATAGGCTGTACAAAGGCAGAATTTTTAGTGTAGAATTAATATAAGATTTTTAAGTTAGTTTATTAATTTAAGTAATTTATTTTTTAATAATCTGTTTGCATTTTTATGCTTACAGTATTTTTTTTTATTATTGTTAATAAATTACATTAATATTTATTTTTATTGTGAGGCCCACAGACCAATATTTTACGGTCCGTCACGTTACTTCTGCAATTTAATTGCGGTAGTAAATATTTCACGCACTGACATTTTCCCTTTTCTGTTTAAATAACGCTAGGGTCTCAAACGACAATTTTTTTGGTCTTTCGAGAATTAGTTAGAATCATGAAAAAGTTGTTTTCGTTGTCAATGTAATTTTTTTTAAATTTAATTATCGATGCATTTGAGGTTAGGTTAGGTTAGGTTAAAAATGCGTTTAAAATAATAGTTACGCTATTCCAAACGTTTGAGGAATCCCAAGCAGGCAACGGAGTCAGAAAGGATGGAACTTTAGTGCGCAAACTTACCAGGCGAACATAAATTGAGACGTCACGTATGTGGCTTCGGGGCCAGCGAGTATGCGTGCATGTGTGGGTGCGTAGGCGATCTTTCATTTAAAAACGGCCTTTGCGGTCATGGCGCAGAGTTCAATATTGTATTGTGTGTGAGTAGGAGCTGGTGAGCGGAGACGGCGTGGGTGTGTTTGTGCGGGCCACTGTCGCCGAGCGGGACGCGCCACCTCGTTAGCCGAAGCGCCGACGCTCCGCGCCACCGCGCCGCCGCCGAAGCCGCCTGCCACGATACAAAGCCGGGAGCCGTCAGGGCTGTCACCCTTAAATTGAAATAAATTCTGCAAGCAAGCATTCTCCGTACGGTATTTACGCTCTACACACATAAATGCTTGTGCGTAGGTTTTTTTTCGATAATATGGCTGAGATAAATGACCGAAATAGTTAATAATATTTTCGCTTTCTGCTCTCTTGCTATCAGACTATTGTTTTACATCTGTGCTCTGATATTTAAGATATCGGTGCAGGCTGTAATTGCAGGCTCATTTTTATTTTCAAAGTTATGCAGTAAATGCGAACTTATGTTTAAAATAAATTTTGCTGACGCAGGAAAGGTTTTGACGAGTATATTTCGAATATGTTAGAAGTTCCTTGTTATGTACGCCAATCAGTCACGATTTCGTAAAAGCGTTTTTTCCTTATTTGTTTTTTATCAGATTACCCGATACATACAATTTGGTGATCGTCATAAATAAAAGAAAAATTATTAAATCATTACTAAGCCCCGGTTGCACGAAGAAACGGCAGAGTTAATCAATGTTCAAACACGTCACTTTTAGTGAACCGCATAGAGTTCCTTCCATACTGTCCACATAAAGTTACGTGTTTAATCATACTTTGACTTTGATTCTGATTTTTTGTCCTTTCATGCACTCGGCCCTAAGAATTAAACAAAATTGCCTGTCAATGGTACAAAGTTACAATAAAATATCGCTGACAATTTGTTTATTCAAATTAATAATTCAAAAAATTATTTCTTTTGTCCCTGCGGCGGCGTGTATATGGTAAATACCTACAATTCGACGCAACATAAACCTGCCACATACATCATAAACATAAAAGTTAGCAAGATAACCTCTGGTTTTGGAGGACATCACAATCGATTATGAAATATTGTTGTTAATGTTATTCGAAACGTTCGCCAGTTCTTCAGTGGAGGCTAGACGGCGCATTATCATATGAAACGTAGATGTATGTTTTCTATGTAACAAATGGACTTCTCCAGATTCTAGACTCTCTGATGCTTATATTCTTGTACAAAATCACCCGCTTCTGGCTGTAACACTTAGCCCTCTAGTTGCTTAACTTCAATTCAATGTGAAAATGGTAATGTCTTAAATATATAAAATACATAAAACATATTTCAGATTTTGTTCGGCTGAGATAAATCGTCAAAAACTTAAACTAAAACTAACGAACGGCGCCGCGGCGTTACTTTGACGCATTTTTTGTAGTCGAAATTTTCCTTCTGATATTAGTAAATCTTATTTTGGTCTTTGTTTTTGTTGCGATCCATCCCAACGTAAGGCTTCCATTAAAAATAAAATGGATTATTATAAATAGATATATTATAATACTCGCAACGATCACACTTTTCAAAGCATGATTGCTCGAGCAGTCGACAACCCTATCGCGGCGTCACGGCGTGTTGGCCACGGCGGGCGGCGGGAGGCGAGGGGGAGGGGGGGCAGCTCGAGTAGAGTGCCCCCCCTCCCCCGCGCCCGCGGTGCCTCCCCCCCTCCCGCCGGCGGTGGCGGCGCCGCGCGCGAGGCGGCAACAACTTGATGTGATGAACAACACCTATACAACGCGCAGCGCGCCGTGTATGATTATGTAGTCACGTTGGGTGTCGGCTGGGACACGCGATGGTTCAAGGTACATGCCGGCAAAGGTAGAGGTAAATATTGTTGTACCTTCCAGTTTTTACGTCATCGTGTGGACTTAACACGCAAAAAAACTCGAAACTTCTATTACCTCGTAAAATTATAAAAATCGTCACCGTCAGCGAGTGGACAAGGCCATTTTGAAATAAAACGCAGATGGGCGAAGCCAAATTTGTTTTTTTTTTTATTAGGTTCGTCAACAAAAGTACAGCTCTAACATTCACATAAGAAAAAATAAATACATTAACATTTAGCCTGAGTGCACTTTTAGTAAAAGTCAAACAACATGTGCAAGCAGAATGCATCTTAACCCTAAGCGAATATTCAGTGACTAGTCTAATAAAGGTAAAATTAAGAGAGAAAACAAGATAATTTAAAAAACAAACGACTTAGTACTTAGCTAACAAAATTCACAAATAAAATAAACCAAATTTAATAAATATAAACAAATTAAATGGACTTAACAAAAAAAACGTAGAAAGTTCGCTTCTCTTGGGCGTTTTATTGATAGCTGGATGTCTAATATAACATCTGTCATGATAGCGGCCCCACGCACCGCTTTTCCGAAGCTAGGGGCGATGTCATGGCCTTTCCTTTCTGATACAGATACAAAAAAAATCAATGATATCTTAGTTGAGTATTTCTGAATGCTATAAAGAAGATCAAAGCACTATGACTGTCTCAATATTTACCTTTCCATACGAATATTATCTCAAATGCAATACTGGCGGGACTATGTACTGCGTTATAAATATATGTAATATTTATTCCTTAGACCCCTTAAAGGTCAGGTAAATAACACCCATTTAAGCTGTTTCTATTATCTCTGCCTATCTTTCGAGGAAGTGCCCTGATGGTTTGATCATTACTAACAAAAGTTTTTACTACATTTAAAAAAAATACTATTGAAGTACATAAAGACGCTATCAAAAGAAATAGGTGGTATGCTTTCTCAAAAATAAGAAGACAGTGTATTACTATTTTCATATAGGTATTGAAAATGAGGGGTGTAAAATCAAAAGTAGATCTATCCATTGAAGTGAATTTTCTGTACACTAAAAGAAGGTTTCAACAATTAAGCTGCTTTTGGGAAGTGTTTTATCTTTGGGCGGGGCTGAATTTGAAAGCGTTTCTAATGCGATTTCGATAGGAATTTAAATGAAGATTTGTGCAATCCTTACTCTATTTCTGCAAAGAGGGCTGTTTCTGATTCTGCACCCATCTATCATCGCGACATCACGGTACACTGCTGAAGGTATCATTAGACTTAAATAAAATCATGGCACCCGACGAGAGAATTTTGGGTTTTGAAATGACCAGCGGTTGACCCGTTTTTGGAACTATGTTACTTATCGCGCGTTTCCCGGATGAGAGCTTGATGGGACATGGGCTTGATGAGGACTTTTCCTGTCAAAGAGTGTTTTAGTCCTCTCGTCAAATTGCAGGTCAATATTAATCGAATTTGAACTGTTATCTATTCACCCTAAAATGCTTTCTGTTGTAGAAAACCGTTCTGTTTCGCTGCGTCTTTGTCGAGGGGTTAGTCACTCGAGCAAAAAGTGTACACCAGATTCCCAGTAGTCAAGATTTCCTTGGGATTTCTAGATTCCTAAAGATTTCCAAAGACTACCAAAGATTCTTAGAGATTCCTAAAGATTTCCAAAGATTCCTGGAGATTCCTAAAGATTTCCAAAGACTACCAAAGATTCTTAGAGATTCCTAAAGATTTCCAAAGATTCCTGGAGATTCCTAAAGATTTCCAAAGACTACCAAAGATTCTTGGAGATTTCAAATATACTGAGGACTACCAAAGATTCCTAGAGACTACCAAAGATTACCTGGATTTTTAAGGACTACCAACACATTTTTGGTACATTCCAATGATTTCGGGATTTCTAAAGATTCTTAGTGACCACCAACGATTCATAGAGACTTATAATTGCGCGTTGCGCGCAGCACGTGTCCGTGACGTCATCGCAGACAGGCGGGCGGCGCGGCCGGCGGCGGGGGTCGGCACGGGCGCGGCGTCCGCGCGAGGCGGCAACAGCGCGGGCACGGGCGGCGGGGGCTCCCCGCCCTCCGCGCCGTGGCCGTGCGATATTCGTTTTGGACATATTTACCCAGGCGGAATCCGGTTAAATTAGATCCCATATTATCTCAGCGATCTTTAGATCAGCGCTGATTTTTTCTTTCCCTGAGGCATTATACAATACCATTTTTGAATCCACAGTACATATTTCACATACTAAATTTCAAGATGAGGTACTCCGCTCTTTCGAAATCTCTTAGAATCTCAGCCATCATTAGGTCAGGGTTGATTTTTTTTTTGCCTGGGTCATTATAAAAGGCTATATTTGAAACCTTAGCAAATATTTCACGTAGAAAACTTCGCGATTAGGTAGGTACTCTTCTTTTTCGAAATCCCTTGCAGTCGTATTCACTGTGAACCTGTAAAAACTTGGTACGAGATTAGCACCGGACTAACCATACAAAAACCGGTTTACTTCGACCTTAATACGCGTAGTAAAGTTAGTCCGCCCCGAGCTCGGTTCACAACATACCTACAATCATCTAATTATTTAATCAAAATACATACAATAAACACAGTAAACAAACCGGCCAAGTGCGAGTCGGACTCGCACACAAAGGGTTCCGTACCATCGTAAATGATTTAACACCAAAAAATCATATTATTTGTATTTTTTTATTATCTTTAAATTTTACTTATTTGTTGTTATAGCGGCAAATTAAATACTCACTCTGAAAATTTCAGCTACGTACTTATTACGGTTCATGAGTAACAGCTTTGTGACAGACGGACGGACGGACGGACAGCTGAGGCTTAGTAATAGGGTTCCGTTTTCACCCTTTCGGTACGGAACCCTAAAAAGTAGTATACGCATGATAACCTTCTATTCGCTTAGTACGCGTATTAAGGTCGGACTAAACCGGTTTTTGTTTGGTTAATCCGGTGCTTATCCCGTACTAAATTTTGACAGGTTTACTCTGAATACGGCTGAATATGTTTTGGAATTGTGTCGTCGGGCACACGCGGGGTGCGCGCTGCGCACACTCGTGCGCACACGTGTGCGTGATTTCTTCGCGCTATCATTCTTAGATTAGATCCCGTATTATCTCAGCGATCATTAGGTCAGCCCTGTTTTTTTTTTGCCTGATGCATTATGCAATACCATTTTTGAAGCCATAATACATATTTGACATACTCAACTTCACGATGAGGTACTCCGATCTTTCGAAATCCCTTAGTATCTCAGCCATCATTAGGTCAAAGTTGATTATTTCTTTGCCTGGGCCGTTATAAAAGTCTATATTTAAAAACCTAGTAAATATTTCACGTACTCGAGATAAGGTACTCTTATTTTAAAAACCTTTACAGTCTTATTCAGAACTAACCTGTCAAAACTTACGTACTGTACTAGAATTGCACCGGACTAAGCATACAACCGGTTTAGTCCGACCCCGACAAGATTATCTGAGATTACAAAGACTTTGATCGGATTGCCAATGATTCGCTTAGGATTCCTACACTCCCTGGGAGTACTCGAGACTACCCAAGATTTTCCTATTCCTCGGACTCCCGCCCAGGATTACTCGAGATTTCCATTAATTTGAAAGGATTCCCAATGATTTCCTTGGTATTCTCAGATTCCTTAGGATTACTCGGGATTACATAAGATTTCCAGATTCCTCGGACTCCCATCGGATTCCTCGGACTCCGCCTAAGATTACCCGAGATTTCCATGAATTTGATAGGATTCCCAATGATTTCCTTGGGATTTCCAGATTCTTTAGGATTACTCGGGATTACATAAGATTTCCGAGATTCTCCGGACTCCCACCAGATTCCTCGGACTCCCACCTAAGATTCTTGAGATTCCCAAACGATTGTACACCAGATTCCTTGAGTGAGTGACCCCTCGGTCTTTGTCATGGCTGTGTATTTGTGAGATAGCCGACCACCATATCGCTACGAAGCAGTATAATCTTGGAATAACAGTAACCTGCTTGAAAACTGTGCCAAAGAGGTCCGCGTCATGAACCCATTTGGACAAAACAGGCAAAAGTAACCGCGTTTCCTCTAAGCCGATCTGGTGATAAACCACGATTAATACTGAAGGGGAAAACGGTCACTATTATTCTGTACGAGGATTGTACCAATTGTGATTGACGCAACTGTCCCACACCAACAAGAAAGACATCACAACTTGAAAATAGCGAAAATACGAACTACTTGAAATATTAACGCCGATCTAAGCTTGTATCGTGCAAAACTACCTAAATGATAAAGACTAAACTGTAAATAATTTCTAGAATTTTCAAACATATTACTGTATGGCTCGTATAGAATTTTCTTTGGTTATGACTCCATATGCAGTGCTTCTACCACTTACCTTAACCTTGAAACCAATTTACCATGTCAATCATAATCTTCCAGTAATTAATTTAAACTATATTTTGCCAGTGCTACAAGTTTTTCGAGTAAACTCAGTTAGTCAACATTATGGACGTTTACTCTGAAACATTTACCCCGGAAATAGAGACATATTCGAGATGTCATTCCGTCTTATTGACGGTAACATTAGAATAAAAGGGACTATTTATCTTTTTCCAGTGTTTACAATTCACCGTTACCGTCAACAATAGCTTAAAAGGGACATTTACTCTTTTTATTTCCAGTAAATACTATTCATCTTTTCCGTCAGCAATAGCTTAAAAGGGACATTTATTCTTTCTCTTTCCAGTAAATACTATTCATCTTTACCGTCAGAAATAGCTTAAAAGGGACATTTACTCTTTCTCTTTCCAGTAAATACTATTCATTTTTACCGTCAGAAATAGCTTAAAAGGGACATTTACTCTTTCTCTTTCCAGTAAATACAATTCATCGTTAACTTCCATACTATGCGAAAATTAAATTGATTTTTCGCAGCGAGTTCTCAGCACAGCATTCCCCGATGACACGATATCCGATATTTAGCCGCTCTCCTTGCCTAAACTACACTATCTCCGCCCGGCGATCCAAACCGCCTCGCCGCTCACCAGAAATTAGCATAAAGTGTCGAAAAAAGCGAAGGGAAGCAACACCGACACAATAGCCGCCGTCTGTGGCGCTGTTCGCTATAGCACCGCCGCCTATAGCGCTGTTCCCTCCTAATTCGTTGATAGCATCAGATCGCGGCGCACTAATGCGTCGCACCACCCCCCCTCCCACCTCCCCGCTCGCCGCACCGCTCCGCCGCCGCTCGTCGCTCCCAGCCCCGCACCGTGCCGCCGTTATCTACAGGTGGATCGTTCTATTATTATTTACTTTACGATGCATCACATATATATTCATCACGTTTCCAGATCTCTCAACGAACTATACTCGTACAATTAGCCATTATAAGCCTCGATTGCACGAAGAGACGGCTGAGTTAATCAATGTTCAAACACGTCAATTTTAGTGAACACCCCGGAGTTCCTTCCATACTGTCCATACAAAGTTACGTGTTTAATCTTGATTGTGTTGTGTTGATTTAGATTTTTTGTCCTTTCTTGCACTCGGCCCTAAGACTTTATTTAAAAATTTTTTTGATGTGAAACCTTGGCAGTAGAACCGGCTCGCATGGCGTGACGGCAAGCAGCGGCGGTATATCGTGATCATCATCATCATTTCAGCTTTTTGCTGTCCATTGTTGATCATTTTGCTCGATTACTTTGCCCTCCTCATCTACCGGTTACCACCAGTAGCATTTACCAACTACCACCAGTTTTACCGGCACTTACCGTGGTCGTCTGTCCATTGAGCCGCTGGGCGTTCTACACTATTGACATTTGCAAGGTCTGTATTTTTGATGTAAAACCCCAACCACTCTCGGCCACCGCGCCGCACCTGCCGGGCTTCCCGTGACGGCCAATATTTTATATATATAGCGGAATATTTTGGGTATGCAGGAACCTCAAACAGGTGCCCAACGATGAATTTCAAAGTTTCACAAGGGCTTACGTGTGTGTGCTGTAAAGGGACGAGGTAATCCGTCAGGTCACAAAAGTAACTAATACGTAGTCCAACATTACCAAGCCATGGGCTAGCCGATTCGCCGCAGAACCGATATCCGAAAGAGCGAACGAGTTTTGAAATGGATCCTTCCCACAGGCAAATGTCAATAGTGTAGAACGCCCAGCAGCTCAATGGACAGACGACCACGGTAAGTGCCGGTAAAATTGGTGGCAGTTGGTTAATGCTACTGGTGGTAGCCGGTAGATGAGGAGGGCAAAGTAATCGAGCAAAATGATCAACAATGGACGGCAAAAAGCTGAAATGATGATGATGATGATAAACATTGCATGCAGTGCTGGTGTAAAGTGGTGTGAACCTTAAGAGGCGATATCACAATAGTAAGTGAAAATAAAGTATTGCCAGGGATGGCAACAGTATCCCCTGAGAATCTGTCTATGGTAGTCCTGAAGGCACAAAATTAGTAAATTGTGTAAGTGGGCTAAGTCTTTGTTTCATCCTACCTAACGTGTGTTACGGTATTGATAAATAAAGATATACATCACATTATTAATAAAGAATTGCACTTAAAACTACTAAAAATTTAACGTGTTCATTTGCTCGAAACAACTAAGAATCACGTACTGACTCAGATTGATTCATTTCTTCTTTGTATTTTCTCTAAGGAGATTTCTAAAGAGGAGATTGCGCGTTAACTGTGAACCAAGTCCTAATTGGATATATTTACGAGGTATTTGTTAGTAAAATTAAAGCGTTTGTTAGTCAAACTTAAGGAACACGTCACGCCTGGCATTGCATTCGTTTTATAGCGACTGTAAAGGTTGTAATTCAAAAGCAACCTGTTCTACTAGCACCTTAAATGAATTCAAACATGTTTTAGCTTTCAAATACGGAACACCTTGTTTTTACGAGCATGTTGCGAGGCAGCGCGGCCCCGGCCCGCTATCGTGCTGTGGGCGGGACAACCTCCTGCCCCCTCTGCCCCCCTGGCCCGCAGCTCTCGAGGCTTATCTGATGTGGAAAGCCACCGCCGATATTTCTGCCGCCTCCGGTTTTTCTGAGCTGGCCTGCAGACGGCTGGGTAATTTATCTTGTCGAAGCTTCTACCGATACATGCCTTCCTAGTGTGGTTAGTTTGTTTGGGCCGGTGGGTTTTGCACTCAATCAGCTCTTCTTTGACAACCTGAGTGGTTTTTTTAGCCATATGTGTGAACTCCTGTGTTTTTTTAAGCCAAATGCATTACTCCTGTGATGTTTTAGCCAAGTGCACGGATTTTAAAGTTTATTTGTTCTCCGTCCAGTATTTCGTTCCAAAACGCAGCTGCTTCAAAGATCGAATGAAGAAGTAATGTAAAATATTATTTAAAATCGGGTAAGCTGCTCATCCCCCCTGTGTTTCTTACTACATTTCGGACATGTATGCCATGCCCGTAGGCCAAGGTTGGTGACTCAGTGGAAATAGACCGGGCTTTCTCTCAGCAGAGCCGAGTCCAACACCTAACGGACCGGACACTAAAGACAAAATACGTGTGACCGACAGACACCAAAGTCAGACCAAGGATCCCCCCTGTTTTCGCTTTTTGCGAGGGGACCTTTAAAAATATTATGCGTTCTTCTGGTAGGCACCTATGTAGGCTTCAAGTCACTTAGAGCAAGGTTTCATTCGAGGTTTCAGGCATTTAGGCCGGAGTGCACGACGCTTCGTAAAATGTTATCCGTTACTGATTACATTTGACGATGATGTGACGGCTAATCGCCCATCATATGAAATTGCGTTGCACGTAACATATTTTCGTCAAATTTAGCTTGCCAGGAGTCAGACCACAAATAGTCCCTCGAAACAATCGGCAAAAATGTTTGCTGTATGGCAACTCTTAGCACCGCCTGAGCTGACATAGTACTGCCCTTCTCCCACAGTACATAAACAGAAAGGGACAGGCACAATCGAAGCACCATCTAGCGTCAACCATTCGTACTAACAAACAAAACAGTTGCTCTTGGAGCCGCGAGGTGGCGCTACTAGCGCCCAATATGTCGGCTTGCTATCAGCTGTTGGTAGCACCACAGATTACATAGATATGGCGCCGAAATTTTTAATCTGTGGAACCGAGTGCCAGGCTAATAATTATGAAAAACAAACCATTGCATTCCATTAATGGCGACGTTTGCCTCTTATTTAAGGTCCAATAAGACTACAATAATATAAAAATAGTAACTTATGATACTTTGAATTATTATTTGATTGTGATTTTGACGGTGATCGATGGGTCGGGAGTGTTTACGATTAGCGGTTAACATCAGCGATCAACGTAATGTTTAAGTTTCGTGCAACGCAAATTTTGACTGATCTGTCTGTAATCATACGTTGACGGTGATGTTGACGTGCAGGACGGTACGTGCAACCGGGGCGTAGAAATAGATATATTCTTGCTAGGCAGGCACGCTCGATTCAACATGTACGATGCTATATGTACGCATAGGACGCTGTGTCGGCACCGCGCACCGCCACAGGACCGCGCCCGCCTCGACTCGGGTGAATCATGACTCTAGGTGGAGTAAACGAACCTGAAACTTTATATAATTAGAAAAGAAAATCGAGTCCTTGGATATCGTACTTACATAGATTGTGGCATTTTGACAGCAATAATTCCCTCGAAGTACAAGCGTCCTGAAAACATTGTTTTATGTTGAGCGTGGCATATGGCGTACGCCAGGACCTTCCATGAGAGGTGCCCGACGACGCCCATTTCGAACTTTCAGAAGGGAAAACCATGCCGGCCGGCCAGGTGCTTCTTCAAACTATGTTGATTAAATGTGATTAAAATTTACCGACCAAATAGTAGATAAAGAATCTGCTGGATCTCTAGGAAACCTGGTCGGCCGGACAGCACATGAACGTCATCGGGTACGTTTAGACGAGGGCCTGGCGTACGCCATATACAATAAACATCAATTTAAATGCCAACTTTGGTCACAACAGATCAGCCATTACTCAGGCCGTATTTATTTGGGTTTGGTGTTTTAATAATTACGAGATCAGCGCATTGTATTCGATTTGGATTGAAATGTGAAATTAGGCTATTAATTAGATGGTTGATGTGATCATGTGGATAGCTCAGTTAGTTGGAGCAGCGAATAAAGTTTGTTGTAATCGAGAGCCAGTGACAACTGTCAGTATGGACGTAATTGTTTTTATGAAAAACTGGTAGCCACCCCTGCTGAGGACCAAAGGTGCTCAGAAAAGCCAAAAACTTCTTGCCTCGCGAAGCCACGCTCAGCGAGTCTCTATGCCAGCAGATTTGCGGACTATCGCTGAGCTATCGAGCTTGTACAAATTACGCTTGAAGACTGCCAGGTTATAGGTATGAGGAAAGGCACCCGCCGGCAGACAGTTCCAAATCCTGACCGAGCGACAGAAAAATGCGTCTGAGAAACGGTAAGTTCTCAAAAGCCTAATGTCAACCACAAGGGGGTGCTCTGATTCTCTACGGAGGGTGCCCCGGATTTAGGTAGGATGGGGAGGAATGAGGGATTCAAGTTCCACAGAGCAACTGAACTGAACTAAAACGTGAACTAGCTCTCAGTGATACAGTTCAGCGATATTTGGAATTTGGTGTTCGAAGTGACACAATTTTTTTTTTGTGATTCATTTGTAAATTCTTTTCAATAAAAGAAAATTGTTAACTTTTGGTGTTTCTACTCTAATCTGCACCATACCCGCGTAACAATATTAAACAAATAGTTGTCTGTAATACTTGTACACACATTTGTCATTTGCAGGCTAGCAGCAGCCTAACTAGCCCCGTTGAAACGATTGGGCTAGTTTAGAGGGATAGCACGGTAGGATGTAAGCTAGCGCTAGTGAGTTCCCCCACCAACACTTTTATTACTCATCGAAATAACTAGTTCACTAGCTCCGTGGAAACGATTTGGCTAGTCTACTAGCTAGTATAGTGGGATATTTTCTAGCGCTAGTTAGTTTCTCCACCACCAATTCTATTACTTATCGCAATAACTGGTTCACTAGCTCCGTGGAAACTACGAGTATTTGGCTAGTCTACTAGCTAGTATAGCGGGATATTTTATAGCGCTAGTGAGTTTCTCTACCACCAATTGTATTACTCATCGCAATAACAGGTTCACTAGCTTCATGGAAACGATTTGGCTAGGCTTCTAGCGAGTATAGCGGGATATTAATGTTTTTTTGGATTATATTTTATATTTGCACTCAGTGTTAGGCACTGTTCTAAAATGCTGTGTTCGCCTGTAATTGGTTTACACACCAGGAATGTAATGCAGTATCTATTCTCATATCAACTCTTTGTGTGTACACTGTTGGCTAACCTTTAAAAATACATATTTTCTAGCGCTGGTGAGTTCACACACCACCATTTGTTACTCAGCGCTCTGACGAGACGCTAGCCCCACTTTTATTTGAGGATCAAAACACGCTGTCCGCGTAGCGTCGGCGGCGTCGGCGGCGCGGTGGCGGAGCGTAGTGACAGGCGCTCCGGGCCCTCAGCGCGGGGCGGGGCGCGGGGGGGAGGACGTGTCGCGGCGGGGCGCGGAGGAGGGGGGGCAGGGACGCGCCCGCGCTCACTTCACCCGGCGGGCGCTTTGTTCGCCGCCGCGCCGCGCCGCTGCCACCGGGCGCGGGCGCGGCGCGGCGCGCTTTGTCGCTCGCCCGCCCCCGCCCGGTCCTCCGCCGCGCCCGCCCGCGCCCGGACGGCGCGGCGCGACGTCTCTTTATAGCCGTATGGTTGTCACTCGAGTCTCCTGGAGGTTTTATACTAGACAACGTCATTCCGGGAGCTGTGGCGTCGCGACACATGTACATGTACATTTGTGCTCTGTGCAAATAGCGATGTCCTAGGCGATATAATGTTCACTGCTTACTACTAATAAATACTTATGTACGACAGCGCCGGACATAAAAAAAGTGAAAACCAACTGATTTTCACTAAATTGATAGCAATTTTTTTCTTTCATTGAATTCTGCTCGTATAGATAACGTCTTTACTTGCTGGTATGATTCTTATGTGGAACCGTTTTGATGTTAAAATATTATATGATTATTTATTCAGTAAAGTCTGATAATAAGCCCAATAGGTTAAAAAATGACAACTGGGAGAACATAAAGGTACAAATAAATCCTACGATTGGTTGCAGACAGGTGACAACCCTATCGGAGCCATGGCAGCATTATTTATATGTTCCCCACTATGGCGGTGCCACGCCATGGTGCGAGGCATGCATTGCAAATACATGTCGACGGACGCGCAGCGATCAACTATTGAGTTCTTGGCCACAATGGTGCACTTGCAAACATACCAAATGACACATCACTTCTTTAGTTTCAAATATATAAATATACCATCAAATGGCACATAACTTCTTTCGTTTCAAATATATATCAACATTCATATTTTTACATTCAATTACATGTAAAAACACCGATTACGGACGCCTGAACTGCGCCGAAAACTGACACGACAGCGCTAATTCCAAATACCTTTCAAGGGATAGGTACAACCTAACAACTGAAGAAATTACCATCTTAGATAGGTCTTCTATCAACTTCCTGGACCTTGTCACAGAATATGATACTACTAACTAACTAGTGTCCTAAGTGACATTTGGTCCTTACAAAATGCGTCAAAGTGGCGTGAAAAAGTACTACATTCCGTTAGTTTTTACAATATTCTGTGGATTCAAGATGTAGATCTAAATTAATTCCATTCGCATTATCATTCCCTAGTGGTTGCCTAGTGCAGGCGTCGCGTCGCGCGTCGTCGCGATCACTCCGATTCCGTATCAAGACGTCTTCGCAATGACTATTGTCATCTACGTATTTGTTTGTAATGTGGCACATATCTTATTGTGCCCTGGTACCACAACCAAGTCTCTGATGTAACATGTAACATGCCTTTGGCCACAGAATAAGTACTTTTTTACACATTTCTACTTCTCTGTACTGGTTGGTCCAATGATCGAAATTGAAATGAATAGTAAAATAAAATTTAAAACGTATACCTATATCGAACCGATGCTACTGTTCACTCACATTAGCGAAACCGTTTTTTTTTTGTTTTTTTTCAAGTCGTGTGAATTCGTAGAAAATAGGGTTTTTTTATAGGAGACGCACACAGCCGCAACTGCCGATGAAAGTTGCGTTGTCCCGACCAAGGTCATCGGTAAGTTGTTCCGATAGTGCGGGAAGTTAAATGCCTTTACTGTTTTTTACCTTTGGCTATTGCAAGACACGTCGCGGACTGGTGATACCGTATTGCGCAATTGAAATGTGCTACAGCGATACAGCGTTATTGCATTGCAGCGGGCGTCGGGCGTCCGTCGCAGACCCATGCTTTGTAATCACATTTGCAATGTTTTTTTTTTCGAGCACGCATTTCCGGTATCTGCAGCAAAAAAAATACGAACTAGACAGACCTACCCTCAGAGAGACACCCAGGGACGGATTAACCATGTCGGGGCCCCTAGGCAGTCCAATTCTCTAGCTTCCTTGAAATGTCTTTTCCTATGAAAGGTCTAGGCTGCCTACACTGCCTAATGGATAATCCGGCTCTGGACACACTCATTGGAAAAAGTGTAAAGTTCTTTGCAAGAACTTTTTCTTGCACCATTCCCTCACATGAAAGACCTAATCAGGTCCAGTCCTAAGAGCCCAAAGTACTACGGGGTCGGTAGGGGTCCGCACGCCTTCGAACCTCTGACGATTACTGTCGGACTCGTAGTGGCGTGTGCTTAGCTGTAGAAGTGGAGAATGTTGCCTGGCAAGCAAGTACGTACGGGAGTGTTCCCTGGTAGCTGGTTAGGGCTGATTCTAAGGGGTTGATACGCGAAAGGGCGCGGGGATGACCTAGTTACGTCAGTTTCCGGGCCGGATGATCTGCTGTGCTCCTCCTGTGTGCCCCGCCCTCAGACGTGCCCTTGCGTGCCGCGCGTTAAGCGTGGTATCCCTCGTTGACTGAAGAGGATCACCTAGCTGTCAGTGTCGATCCAGCGGTCTTCGGGGTGACAACTGGTCCAAAACCATGTCTAGGCATTCAAAATCTCATTGCCTATTCATGTCTGAACCCCTCAAACCTAAAATCTCACACAATTAATGTATTTCTGTGCATAAAAGTGCTAAAAAAATTTAATGTCGTCTGGCTACCGCCTGGACTGGCGCTGCTGCGACCTCCCCACACTGGCACGGGCCTCATGCTGCTCGCGTGGGCTGCCCTCGCACCGTATCACCGGCGGTCGAGCGTCCCGTCCGCCAGCTGTCGCCCTGGTACCGCTCCCCCTAATTTCAGCGCAAATGCAAGCAGCGCGGGCCGGAAGCGGAGGATTCGAGAAATCTTGGCACCTATCTTTCTACGTCAATTGTACCATATTGGTACCTATGCAACAGAACAAGCCCCGATTGCACGAAGAGAGTGCTGAGTTAATCAATGTTCAAACACGCCACTTTTAGGGCCGAGTGCACGAAAGGACAAAAAATCAAAATGAATGTCAATGTAACACGTCATTTTGTGTGGACAGTATGGAAGGAACTCTATGCGGTTTACTAAAAGTGACGTGTTTGAACATTGATTAACTCAGCCGTCTCTTCGTGCAATCGGGGCGTAGTGAACCGCATGGAGTTCCTCTGTTCCTACAAAGTGACGTGTTTAATCATACGTTGACGTTGATTTTGATTTTTTTGTCCTATCGTGCACTCGGCCCTAAGTCGCAGTGCTATATCGCTGTGATCAAGATACATGTCGCTCGATATTTGGACATATTCGATTATTTTCACCATTATCAAAGATTATTATCATGGGTGCCTTGCAGCTGTGCTTTTTGTTTCCTACTGACTGCGAGGGACACGGCAATACCAAAACGGCCACTCGTCCGTTTTACTCGAACTCGAAATTGCGAGTGCTTGACCAGCCGAAACTAGCAAGTAATACCCATGTACGTTAGGGTCATGCCGTTTGTACACACGGCATCATCGTACCCGCCACACGTTGGACTTCGACCCACATTCAGCTTCCTTACAAATGACAATGCCTACTGTGGCGTTTATGGTGATGCGCTGCGTAATTTATATTTTTTTCTGTAAGTCTGTTTTTTCTGTAAATAAAAAATCATTACGAAATATTTTCAAAATATTAGGCGATGTCAACAACGAAATATAAAAAAATAGTCTGGAGGCGCCGGGTATCGATCCCGGTACTTCTCGCATGCTAAGCGAGCGCTCTACCATCTGAGCTACGCCCCCGAGTAACGATAGGTGTGAAATAATGGTTAATATAATAAACTTGAAGATTCTTTAGAATATTGCTATGAATATCGATTTTTCTGTAGACTTATGTGTAAGCAACGGATAACTAACATTACATAATTTTGGTCAGCTCTTAACCTTAGCAAGCTTGCGACGATCAACTATTTTAGAAAAGGGACTATCATTTGCCCGCCATCTATCGGTGAATAGTAAAATAAATGACAAAATTGTGTTCACTTGTATCACGAGGATCGCTATTAGTCGATAGATGTCAGGTTAAAAATACCACCGCCACCTATATTGCTACTATAGAATTAAAATGTTAATTGGCTATGGTATGTGTTTAGATCTAGTATCATTTAGTTATCATTAAGGGTATTATCATGGAATGTTAAAATAAGGATACAGTATTGTATCACACAATTTTTACCTATTCTATTCTATTTATATTTTTGACATTCTGACGAGAGCCTTTTACACCTAAAATAATTATTGCATAATAATTTGATTATGTGCGGTTAGAATTTAATTTCGTATCGTAATATAATATATCAAACTCTCAAACCGTTCTTCAACACTGTAGGCGGTGTCAGTTGTGAATTTATAAGTTAACAATGTAATTAATTATTTTTTTGACAATTTCGAGTGTAGTGAGCTATAAAGAATACGTCCTTACCGTAGGTTTTTGAAACTGGGCGTTAAGCAAACTAACATTTGCGAGTCCGATTTTGATTTGACAGCTTACTCAACGATGCCGTTTACGCCAACTCCGCGTTTTCATACAAATCGGAAGTCTGAGTTTGACTTTGACAGCCACTGAATATCTAGTAAAACAATGTATGGACGTTTTTTTTACGTTTTTACGGAACTTCGAAGTTCTTTTCTTCAATGTGTGTCTTGCCCGCCTGTCGGGAAGGGCCAACTTAACAAAAAAACGAACAACACATTATGTTAAAAAATATTTATTAACGCAATATGTACAGAATGGTAATACCGTCATTTCATTTTATTACTTAAACTCTACATAATATTAAAATGTTTTAGTTTTAATTGATTCAATCATTCTTCAACACCGAACCTGGCACCCGATGCCAACGTTTTTCCACAAGTACCTGATATTGACATGATCACTGGTTTGACCCCATAGCACTGCATATGGCGTACGCCAGGCCCTAATCTAAGAGGCGCCCGATAACGCCCGTGGCCTTTCGCACCTGCGAGGGCTGCGAAAATCATGCTGGCCGGCTAGGTGTTTGTTCACACCATATTTGAGGACCGAGGTTGTACTTTAAGGTGGCCCAACCCGCTCAACTCCCCATACAAACGGGGAAAGAAGATCACGCCCATATTTCTTATCAGAGATCCCAAATGTTACTCAAAAGAGTTTTATTTGATCGAACTAGATGTCTGATGATCGTTGGCATTGTAAAATTGTGTTTGGTTTCTAAGTTATAAGGTCTGAAAGTTCGAATTGTTTGCGCGTTTTATACAATAACTAATGGTTTATTACGCAATGATAAATTAAGAAAATCTTAAAAAGATTGGTCATCAGACATAGCTTATTTAATCAAGATTTATAATCTATTTGGTTTTTGTTAGATTTTTGACTACAGCGGTCGTGGTTTACTTTTAGCTATAAGTCGTTTTGAAATCAAAATTTTCGTAAATCTTACCAAATCGTACACTATGCACATTGTCTTTTTTGTGGACATGTTGCATCTTCCTCATCACGGAGCCTGTCTCTTTCTTTGAAACAGAGAAGGTCCCAGAGCACTACAGCACGGTTTTCTACAGTGCCCGCGAATGAGTTAGTGCCGCCGGGAAGGGCCACCTTAAGGGAAATACCTAGGTAAGGAGTGTATTTCAAAGTTTATTTCTCCATAGAGATACAGGTTCTAGAGGCCAGGTTGGTTATCTATTGCTAAATATTGCGTAGATTATATCAAACTTGCAAGGAACATACTAGAAATCATAACATAATATGCTTGATCGAGGATCGCATCGGGGAAAAAAACAATAAATGCACGTTGAGATTACTAAAATCATACGCATCATTGAGCAAAATAGTTGCAAACTTCTACAGTCTCATCCAGAGTTGGTGTGCAAATTTTATAACGTAGATTATCTCCGGTTTTACGGTACACAACGCGATTTAATCCAACTATTGACTTTTGACAGCTAACTCCGAACAAGACAATAAAATAGAATAAAATAAAGACTGTCAGAGGTGAAAACATGCATTTCATACAAAAGATTTTGAAGTACATCTCGGACCAAACTTTTTAGCCGGTCTGAATACACGCCGAGTTTTAATTTGCGCAAGGTCGTACGCCTCACCTGCGCCGCTGACCTAAAATTTACATTCTGCGAAGTGAATCGCGCCAACTTCGCATCGGCCATAAAGTTTGGCCTCAACTGTAGCCATGATATACTTTCTCAGGGAAGAACATTTCACCTAAATGTGACTGTGGAGTAGTCGGTCTTCACACGCATGAATGTACAGTCAACCAAAGATTAAAGGATACATTTCCGGTTAAAAGTAAAAATGAATAGTAGTTAAATACAACATATCCTTAAATTTTGTTAAGGTTTGATTTACAGTTAATGATAGACATTCTAAATTATTTTTAAATGTATAGTCGGCCCTATGATTGTTGCCAAAAGAGAAAGTTCATCTTTTTTGTTTGAACGTTTATCTTTTCCTACGACCGGATTTGTATCCTTTAATCTTTGGTCGACTGTACATGTTTCATTTAGGTTAAGGGTATGTATTACATTGAACTTCGTTATAACGAACGGGCAAGGCATGGTCATTTAGATTTGTTAACAGACGTATGGTCCAAACCTTAACGGGTATTTCTTACCATTTTTGGAACAAAAAATTAAACTAAATACCTATCGAGTCCACAACTTAATAAAAAATACGTTAATTCTAGTCAAAGTTAAGCGTCAACGATTTCTAGATAAAACATCACTGATCAAAATATTATCGGTCACATGCATTGTACAAATATATTTTTTCGTGCTAAGCAAGTACGCCGCTTGTTTTTCAACGAATGTGTTTATTTTTTTTATGCGACCTGGCATGGATGGCTAATACCACACAACTACCGTTATGATATTAGCCCAATACACCACATTCCCGAAGGAATTTGGTGCCATGCCAGGACCTTCCCTTTATGAGCACGGCTACATTGAACTGGATGGAAAACACGGACAATTTTTCATTGCCGCTTCGACCATCTTTTCATCCTATGCGACGGTACCAACCCGGGCGGGCTTAAACCCTACCACCTAGTAGGGGAAGGGGACCTACAGTTTTACATGGATTCCGAACCATGGAACAGCTCGCATTCGTGACGAAATGCACTTATCGAACTCGGAAAGAGAAAGACAGTGGTGCATGTCGGTATTGAACCCAGGCCTCTGGTACGCTAGGCCAGTCCCCGCGCCACTAGGCTACGAGCCGCTCATGTAGAATCGACCGTGACGCAAGGACACATTACCTAAAGAAAGATAGCTGTAAACAAGAATTACTTTACAAGCATTTTGCATCCTCATCACGGAGACCATCTTTTTCTTTGAAACAGATACAGTGCCAGAGCTCAGTCGCACAATTTTCTGTTGTACCCGCGAATCAGTAAGTCCCGTCGGGAAGAGCGCTCTTAATTCAACCTAGGACCGGCTCTAGCATCTGATGCCAGAAACTATTTAAGTGATGGCGGCAATATGTTTGAATTTGAATTTTTCTCATTTAAGGTGGGCCAACCCGCATAACTCCCCATACAAATGTGAAAAGAAGATCATGCGCATATTTTTTGTCAGAGATCCTCGATTCTTTGAAATTACTTCGAAATTATGCTCGAAATAGCTTTATTTGATCGAGCTTGATGTCTGATGACTATTGGCATTGTAAAATAGTGTTTGTTTTTTATGTTTTAAGGTCCGAAAGTTTGAATTTTTCGCGTGTTTGGATTACTCAATGATGAACTAGCACGGTTTTGCACCGTGCCCGCGAATGAGTTAGTCCCGCCGGGAAGGGCCACCTTAAAGTCCGCGACACAGGTAAAGCGTTAAAACAAAGAGTGTAGAATTACTTACTACTTACATTAAGTTTATTTTAATCGACACTTAAAAGGCCTTTATTACTAAAGTGCTGATTATCTTGTACTGGTATTGATTGCAAGCTGCTAAGAAAGGCCCTTAAGGTGGCCCATCCCGCTCATCTCCCCATACAAAAGGGGAAAGAAGATCACGCCCATATTTCTTGTCAGAGATCCAAAATTTTGCTCAAAATCAGTAATGGATATGGATATAATGGAGAAGTATCAGGAATGGATTACGCGCAGAGCGAGTATAGAATTTTTAGGTATGGGTATATATTTGGTAGCTGGTTCAAGTCCATTCTTGTACTATTACTTCTTACAGCTTTCTAACGTGTTTTCTTAACGTGTCCTTGCTCCACGGTCGATTCTAGATGCATATTAAACACATTGTAAATCTTATTAAAACACAATTTTGATAACTTTGTGTTAATTGTAGGCATTGCATATTTGGTTAATACATTGTTTCTAATTTGTAATAAATATTAAACATACAAAATACTTTTACGACCCAGTTAAAATAAACATCAGATTTTTCAGAATAAACCGTTTCTGAAACGAATTTCTCTGCTGCTCCACCAGGATATGGAACTGTCTGCCGGCGGGTGTCTTTCCTCATACCTATAAACGGGAGTCTTCAAACGTAGTTTGAACAAGCTCGATAGCTCTGCGATAGTTCGCAAATCCGCTGGCATGGTGCCTCGCTGAACGTGGTTTCGCGAGGTGAGGTGGATTTGGCTTCTCTAAGTCCCTTTGATCTATCAGCACAGCCACACCATACCAGGTTTTAATAAAAAATATAATAATTTGAACTAAGTAAAAAGCTATAAACTAATGCACAATGGGGAATGCAAGTCAAAGCTTTACACAGATGGCGCCATCATAGGTTGCTCCTGTCCAATCATTATTTCCGACATAATCTAGGTTGATTTTTATGTAAAGTTGTTATGTCTTGCTATTGTTTACATTGTTTCTTTTAATAGCTTGTTACATTTTTAGGGTTCCGTGACCAAAGGAGGCCCTATTACTTAGCCCCCGCTGTCCGTCCGTTTCTATGAACGAGTCATTGCACGGCGAGCAGACGTACGGCCGCTCGCCCGTGTGCATCCGCAGGTGCACGACCAAGTTGTCCTTTACCTCCTGACCTCCTCGTGGAGAGAGTCAGATGTTAATCATGGGTTCTAAACCATGGAGCAACTCGCATTTGTGACAAAAATCCACTTATTCAACTCAGAAAGATAAAGAAAGTGAAAGAAACCCAAGACCTCTCGCACGAGAGGCAAGACCCTGCTTCCTGAGCTATGAGCCGCTCCAGTATCAAGAAAACAACCAGCCATACCGGGCCACCATCGAGGCAAGACCCTGCTTCGTGAGCTATCAGCTGCTCAACTATTGAGAAAACAACCAGCCATACCAGGGCATCATAGGTGGAAAGAATACGAAACTCGCTTAAATTACAGTTCAATAGTGATTCCAAGGCACATTGCCTATAGAGTGCTTCCTCAACTTGTGCTTCTTCAGATATTTCGAGTCTATGAACGAGTCGTTGCACAGCGAGCAGACGTACGGCCGCTCGCCCGTGTGCGTCCGCAGGTGCACGACCAGGTTGCCCTTGAGCGCGAAGAACTTCATGCAGACCGAGCAGCCGAACTTCTTCTCGCGCGTGTGCGTCAGCTGGTGCGTGCGCAGGTGCGTCTTGGTCTTGAAGCGGAGCGCGCACAGCGGGCAGGGGAACGGGCGCTCGTTGGTGTGCACCCGCTCGTGCATGATCAGCATCGCCTGGCTCGGGCAGCTCTTGGCGCACGTCTTGCACTCGTAGCGCTTGCCCACCTTCATGCGCGACGAGCGGTGCATGAATGTGTGCGCCCACATCGCCTTGCGGCTCGGCAGCACCTCGCCGCACTCCGAGCAGAGCAGCTCGATCGCGTCCTGGAATGAAATCATTTATGTCTCGATTGTGGGTTATGCGGTCGTTTCCTATCCCCCTACGAATAGAATTCTAGTCGAAAATACTCAATCGCACAAACAAGCACATATGACACTAAACTTATCAGAGACGATAGCGGTTGCTCTCCGTCAGTTGCACTCTACTACACAGAATTCAAATTCTTTTGGGTAAATCACGACCAATTCATTTAAAAACAGGCTTGACAAACACCTAAAAACACTAAACTAAAGCAACCGTAATAACAAAGCACCAGTGAACCCAGACATGAACACATCAGCTTAGGCTGCTCGTTCATCAAATAAATAAATGAAAAATAAATAAATATGTAGAACCTTAAAGACAGAGTACGAAAAAAAAGTATGCTACATGTTCATGATATATCTGTAATGTTACCTACTTACTAGTCGTGGGACGAGAAATGAGAAATGGGTTCGTAGAACTGTTACTAGTGTAAAAACGAAGTATTCATTTTACGCCGAGCAGTATGGCCGCTACAAATTTCTTGTAGCGCACTGGATCGCGCACGCGGCGCGCCAACGAAAGCACGTAGGTTGCGAGACGTCTAGACGCAACGACCCGCCAGCCGTGACTGTCTCGCTCGCGCAATGTAGCTGTAACCGGCTTGAAGCCGGCGACTCTCGTAACTGGGGTTACGAGTAATAGTTAGTAATATTAATAATTCCTTCGTTGCGGCTTGTAGCCGGCGACTCTCGCAACTGGGGTTACCGCCGAAACTGTAATGCGCGCGCGCAGTGCGCACTGTAATCGAAGAGGGGCTACATTGTTAACGACCGCCGTTGTGGTTTGCTTACAGATAAATGATAATTATTTTTATTTATCATTTGTGTTATATTATTTCTGGGGATTATTTTGTCGAGGATAAAAAGTTTTGTCTGACTTCTTCATTGTTTGCGATAACTACATAGTAACAAAACCTCTTTCTTGATTTAGATTTTTGTTGAGAATACACTCGAGATTCAGAATTCATGTGAGATTATCGAACCGTGCTAGATGTCAATGTCATTATACCCATTCATGTCCAGCCAAAAAAAAAAAAAAGGGCGAAGAAGGGAGAGGGAATTTTCTTTCATTTCTTTTTGAAACCGTTTCCGCTAACGGCTATCGGCATCAGTAATAACAGTTACTAACGTTTTCGAAGACGAGTGGAAACGCCCACGACTACTTACCTTGTGTGAAATAACTAAATAAATAAAATTCTTACGTCGCTTTTACTCTGACGTCAGCATCACAGAAAGACATCACACATTTGTCTCTCCGGTGTATAGATTTCAAAGGAAACGACTGGACATGATACGAAGAAACGATGCTCTCAAAAGTAGATCAAGGCCACAACTGTGTCTTCCACAATTTGCGTTTGACCGTGCACAAATATACACATGGAAAAACTCAATTAAAAAAAACAAAGGAAAGATATTCTCAGTATTCTTGTACCTTAAAATATTGTGGGTTTTTCTTCAAATAATGGTAGTAAATGGCATATAAATGGTGTCAAATGTAGTTCTTTAAAAATGGACGACAAGTGTCTAAATTACAAGCATCACCTGCGAGTGGACGTTCTCGACGTGCGACTTAAGCGCCGACTCCACGGAGAATATCTTCTGGCACAGGTTGCACGGGTGCCCCAAGCCCTTCGTCTTCACGGTGCCCTCGTGCTGCCTCTTGTGCGCGTACAGCTCCGTGTGGTCCTCGAACGTGACGTCGCACGACTCGCAGTACAGCGGCTCCGCTAGGTGCGTCATCCGGTGCGTCTGCATCGTGATCTTCTGGTGGAACCTCTGCAGGCAGAAGTCGCACTCGAACTGTCGGATGCCCGCGTGGATCATCATGTGACGCTTCAGGTTGTTCGGATTGGCGAAAGTTTTCCTGCACGTCGTGCAGCGCGGTTTTATGTTGTTGTGGCTATATTTGATGTGCTGCGTTATCGAGTTGCGTTTGATGTACTGCTCGCAGAAGGGGCATCGTATGTTTGCGCTAAAGTTCTTGTGCAGCAGCATGTGGCCGGTGAGGATCTCGTTGGACTCGAAGCCCTTGCCGCACAATCCGCAGAGGTGGCTCCCGTCGGACGAGCTGTGATGCACCAACTGGTGGTTCTCCAATTCGATGTAGTCGTCGAAGCGCAAGCCGCAGGAGCACATGAGCGATCCGTCGCTCTGCCGTATTACCGTTGATGAGATTTGACCCTCGTCGGTATACTCTATGACCAGCTCGGACCCGTCGTAGTTGACTATTTGAAACTGCGAATCGTCGCCTTCGCACACGATTACCTCTTCCTGCGACAGACTATCGGATTCACCCGAAACGAACTGATTGTCCATGATGTAAGTGACTATTTCATCTCCCTTCTCTCCCTTGAAAAGCAGGTTCTCCGTGGTGCCATTCGCTGTGAGGATCTTGATTATGTTACCACTCTCACTGTTGGTGAGAAGACTCCCATTGATGCCCCCGACCTGCGCGAGCTCTATCTGTGAATTGTCCTCGGAGTCATCCTCGTCTTGTTCATCCGTGAAGTGATATTGCTGAGTTTCTTTATCGAAAATCATGTTAAAACTCTGACTCTCATCCTCCACTCTTTTTTCCGTCGGCTTTGGCAACAGAAATGAATCAATGGATTTTTCAAACTCCATCTCGCCCGTAGCGGGGTTCAATTCCTTTGCTTCATTCTTTATTACAGTGGCATTTGTTTCTTTCGCGTCATCTATGACCAGTACATAATAGCAATCGTCGTCGCTCTCCGCCTGTTCAGATTTGATCCGTACCTCTGGAATGATTATTTTAGTGTCGACATCTTCAGCCTCCTGTACTTCTGGTAGTTTGGTAGTATGATCAGGCATTGCCGATAGGTCCATGGTGACATGACCTGTCGAAACTGGATTACTGTCCTCAGCTTGCACAGATAACTCCTCATTGTTGACCCCTGGGAGCTGTATGACCACGTCGGTGCTACCAGATGTATCTTCCATGCCGTCATGCTCTATTGGTACTTCTTCAATGGTCATGGTTCCGTGGAAGTTGTGCTCTTCATTCTGGGTAAGATTAGCGAGCTCGGCCAGCTGAATCTTGAGCTCCGAGTCTATCCGTAGACACTGCCTGCGGAATTGGTGAGCCGAGTTCATGGTGGCCACACAGTCGCCACACAACCGCTGGGGTAGACCATCCTCTTCCTTCACCTGCAAACAGTGAACACATTTTTTTACTATGGGCCAAGGCTTTCTGCGTTAACTATATTTAGAAACTGTATACATGCCTATGTATTCCAAAAGGTCCATTAAAAAAATGTTTTTTTTTAATGTAATGTTACTGGAATCACACCCAATAAGGTGCCATTTTATTTTATGTAAGCTGACATGGATGGCTAATACCACACAACTACCATGATGATATTAGCCCAATGCACCACATTCCCGAAGGAATTAGATGCACTGCCAGGACCTTCCCTTTATGAGCACGGCTTCATTGACGTGGATAAAAAAGACGGACAATTTTTCATCTAAAACGATGGCAGCAACGCAGGCGGGCTCAAACCCTACCACCCACTAATGAAAACAGTACCTTAAGTTGTACATTTATTCCGAACCATGGAATAGCTCGAATTTGTTAAAAAATGCACAAAGCGAAGAAAAGAGAAGAGAAAATTCAGAAAGAGGAAGAAAGTGGTGCATGTACGGGGAAGGCAAGGAAGGTAAGCCTCCGCACCATTGATCTGTGAGCCACTATAACCTTTTCGCTAGTAGTTTTGTTTTATATAATCCTTGATAAAAAGTATCTTTCATTAGGAGAACAGAAGGGGGCAGTTCGATGTAATACGGGATCTTAGGCCAAAACCTTAGCAGGTAACCATAGATAGATACAACCATAGATAAAAAGGAATGAGATATGGCATTGAGCGCGCCTACTATGGGACTCGCTGTCTCCAAGTTTAAAAAACTACCAATCCAATTTAAACGTACGTACCACATGAAAACATAGTAGCAGACATAGTGGAGGGTTTATGTGGATGAGAACTGACTTGACGAACACTTTTTTAGAGCACATTCACGCGCGGTGTCCATGTTTCGACTGTGTGCGGCATACGATGTCCCGCCGGATTTCCTATACAATTTTATGGTCATTTTCTTCTATCTTTCTATCTTTTCAGTAGTAAAGACCATATACCTCAATAGAAGTGGTCTCCAGAAACTTGTTCCGGACTGTCTCGTCTCCGAGCAGCGAGGTCTCCGAGCCGGGCGCCAGGCAGCATCGGCACAGCGCCGACCACTCCTCCATCGCCGACCGACCGGCCAGCGCTGTTCAATGGCGTTCACTGGCTCTGCAGCACCCCAAACATACATACATTTTTACTTTTCATGCACAAAAAATATTTCATTGCCACGTCGTGGCTCGGGACGAGCACCACACTGAGAAGAAACCATATATTGACATAAATATTAGTACGTAAGGACAGGCCCTTTCATGCAAAAAAATGGAGCAACAAAAGTAGTGTTCCATGCGTCGCGGGGACACCACTTTGTAGCCAGACAGCCGCTCGCTGCCGTATTACGCCTGGGCGTCGCCTCTGGCTAATAATGCACCCCAAATATGCTCAATTTTGTGGTAAAACCGTGCAAGAATTACATAAAAAACGCGAAGAAAGACGGAATATCGGAATACCGCAACAGGCGACAAAATTGTATGAAAGGGCATATCCTTACCTTTTACATATCACTGACACCAGATTATGAAAAATAGCACATTTTTTTTCATAACAAAGTGAATTCATTGTTGTATATTTTGGAACAAATCATACAGCAAGTGTATAAGTATGCCTTATAATTAGGGTTCTGTAACAACACAAGTTTTTTTTATGCAACCAATTTTTATATAATTTTCATTTCATTACTTTTTGGAGGCGAGCCCGAGTGCAGTCATTTAACTATGGGACCGAATCTTTTCGAAATGGATATCGAAGGGCCTCTGTGGTCAGTTAATATTAATCTGATACATTGGCGGATTTGATGGGAATTATTATAAATTACATTTCATGTCTCTTAGGTTAAGGGTATGAGGAAAAGCAATTGCCAACAGAAAGTTCCATTCTCTAGCAGTGTGGCAGAGAAACGAGGTTGAGAAACAGTTGGTTCTGAAAAGTCTGATGTCGGCCACAAATGGGTGCTCAATTCTCTGCGGTGAGCGCTTTGGATACAGATTAAATGGGGAGATATAATGTGGAAAGACGTAGATCCGTCCTAGAGTGTTTTTTACAGAAACAATAACTAATTTATGAGACCCTGACTGTAATAAGCAAAATGACACGGAATAAAGTTGACGGGGAACTAGCGAATAACCTTTTAAACATAGCAAAAAGGATGTTATTAACAAAGCACATTCACTCCTGATTTTAAGGTACCCAAGCAGTACTGTCTTGTTTTTAGTTTCTGCAATGCGCAGGCTTTGTAGACTTTTATTTATTTTGAAGTTTCTTCTCTTGGAAACTCTTCCGTGTGCAGGTTGGTAGGGATCTGCACCATCACATTGACAGGCAGATCGCTTAAGTCTTTTGAATCACCTAGTTTTACTTACTGAAATAAAAGAATAAAAGCATGCAAGTCAAGATGCCTAGACTCTTGGCTTTCGGTGTAAAGAATTATTATGATTAGTCATGCATAGGTCAGAGACAGTTCGTGTTTAGCTTTCTGGAGACAGATTTATGCATGTTTACCTTTAGAACGAGAAGGTTATGTATATAGCATCGGTGTTTTATCATCAGAACTTACCAAACAAAAAATATAAGACGTTAAGCTAGAGCCACTGTACGTGAAGTGGCGTGCACGATCCGTCAAGCATTCTTGTAGCCTCGGGGCCGGCGCCCGCACGCTGTCCACTTTTATTCCACTACTGCCAGGTTCGCGAATTTGTATTCGTGCGAGAAGTTTGAACACTTGTTTTGACAGTTCGAAGCAGAGAGAAATAATCTATGCTAGGCGGAATTCGAGCCATAAAGAAACCATGGACTCCGAAAATAGACAACGCACCAGCGAGGCGAAGGCAGAAAGAACAAAATGGCGGCAAGAATAACGAAATGACAATTGAATGACTTTTATCTATGGGCCACGCATGCGTATGTGCTATGTTGCCATGAGCTGCATTCGAAATTCCCTATATTGTTCTTTCTTCATGTAAAGTATATTTTGGGCGTTAATGGTTGATTAATTCTAATGAGTCGAACATGTATTGCAAAAAATATTTAACTTTTTTTTGTTAGCATCAAGTGCTGCAACGGAATAAGTCTAGGTACTCTCAGTTTGATTGTATTTGTCACAGATTGCAAAAATTTTTGTTTGCTCAGAGCTCTTTTCGCATCATTAAATAAACATATTAACTATAACAAAACAAAACATTACACCTGTTCATAATAGGATTTATTGCAGCAATCAAAGATTTAAAAGACCACTCGCTCGCGCTCACGGCGCGCCGATACGAAATGAGCTCTGAGAAACCAATTGAAATCTGTGACGTGCACAATCAAGGGGTTAGAATTAAAATATTAAATATTTTTACATGCGGGGTGGCAGTTAATTTAAACTTTCTTCGGTGAAGAGTATAAAAAAGGTAAAGCAACTAGAAATAGTAAGATCATGCCAAGCCTTTCAAGTTTTTTGCAGAGCTTTACGACGTTCGAGAAAATACCCGTGCTTTCCATCTTAAAATGGTAGCAATTGACTTGTAATTGGTCGATATAAAGTATTTTTGTCGCTACTCGGGAGGTGAGGGATCCATTACCCGCCCCGCGTCTGGAGCCGCGCCTGCTTAGGAAAGGATAAATGACCTAAATGTAAGCATTCAGTAACTGAATGTCACACGGCCTGAATGAGGCCACCCAAACGACCCCGAAGAGTAAAAAGCCAAACACCCCGTTTCCAAACAAACTTATGACTGATGTTTCGGAAACTAAATTAGTCAAGCTGTGAACAATAATTAGTAAACGATAAATCCTGTTTAATGTTGCAAGATATCATTTAGGGTAACGGACAAGATTCGTTAGTTAAGATAAAACATATTTAAATGCGTGACACTGTCGCGCGTTGGAGGTGAAACTCATAAGGTTCTAACACTGTTGACATACTCACTGAATATGTATGTAAATTGAAGAAGTTTGAATGGAAATACGATTGAGTACTTTGAAACTTGTGTGAATGATACGGCGTGAAAAATAATTTGATTCATGTGTCTGACATTAATTTATAGTTGACTTCCGATTTTGCCAAGCGGAAGCACGTTATCACGCGTCACCGATAGATGGATTAATTTACGCTTGTTCTTTCTCGTTCCAATAGTTTGTTGATAAATGCGATGGGGAGTTTATCTTGACGGCGCCATACGATATGATTTGACAATTTTTTTTTATTATGGCCAAGCTAGAACAATCCTCCAGTTTTATTTATTAAAACGAATGTTAAAAAATCTTGATCTGTTACCTGTGGTAAAAAGGGGTTAAATTATTGATTAAAATTTATCTAAATTCATAAAACACAGTGCGTTTTTTATATTGTGTTGCGAGGTATTGCGTTTAAGTTGGTACTGTTTTTATTAAGTAAATATACTTTTTCGTACTAAGCAGGTACGTCGCTTATTCGAAGGAATGTGAAAGGAATTTTACTGGGCTCTTTCTTCAATTAATGTGTCCTTGCTTCACGGTCGATTATACATACATACATGTCACATTCACTGGTTTTATTGCCTATAAGAGAATGACGATTGTCCTTTTGGAACAATCGATCTAAAGTTTGGAACTTAACAGCTGAGTAGTCGGCCTTGTGACGGCGTTTGGAGGTAGCGCTGCTTATATCATACTTTCATTTGAAAAACAATCTAGTTTTTTAATGAAAAAAGTGTTAGGTCACATATTTACACATTTTTCGGTTAATAAATTCTTCAAATTTTATATAATGTTTATTCATAATTATATAAATCTAATCGATGTCTATGGAAGGAAGGGGAATAATACGGAATGAGGTGCCATATTTTCTTTTCTAGTGTATGTATTGAAGATAAAATAATAAGATTGAATATTTTACCCCCAATTACAAAATTGCTTGAAAAATCCTATGATTAATGGAAAGCTTCGAATGTGGATAACACAGTGTGATGTTGGTACTACGCTAGTTAGGCAGTGCTGGCAACTTTGCGGATGTTTTACACCCGCGAACTATTTGAAAAATGTAACGGGGGGGGGGGGGGGGGAGGGGAGAAACTGCTTATTTATCACGACAGGTGGCGTCTAAGCCAGCTCACCTGAAAGATCTATCAATTCTTCCGTACCATACCCAATAAAACAAAATAGATTTGAAAACAATATTTATTAAATGTATGTAATTGAATGACTCAATTTTCTCCATGTCGAAAATAAATTGTAATTATGCTAATCATAAGAGAGTAGAGTAGTGGGAAAGAAAATATTACAAAAACACAACTTAAAATTCATACTTTGGTCTGGGCAATGAAATTTAAAGTTTGAAGATAAACAAAAGCTTTTCTTTTCCTCAAAACCTTATTCTAACTGCATCATGGAGTACATCTTTCATCTCAAAACTCTTAAAACTCGTGTTTGGAAAAATTTAAGAGCGCGCGCAGTGGGCGTTAATCGAACTAACATTTGCGAGTCCGAGTTTGATTTGACAGCTTACTCAACGTTGCCGTAAATACGTCGATGTTGCCGTTTCCGCCGACTCCGCGTTTACATACAAATCGGAACTTCGATTACGACTTTGACAGCTTGAAGAAGTAAATCCACAGAATATCTAGTAAAAACGTGCATCGAGTTTGACGTTTTTACCGAAAACGCCAGTCGATCGGTTTGCCGTAAACGTCAATTTAGGTGACAACTGGGACTACAGGCTCTGTTTTTTTGCGCACCCATTTCAAATTCCGAGAGACTATGTATTATGGGTCACTAGGACTAGGAATCCCAATTTTCGATAATTTCATGGAATTAATCCAAACAGCTGCATCCTTCATTCAATGTTCGTTGCAGTTAAATGTTTGGAATGTTTTCCCTTTTATTTTATGGACCTGACGACTGCAGGAGAATTCCAAATTATGGGTATACAGCCGGTGGCGAAATTGGTAGACGCAAATCCCACGTTTTTAGGGTCCCTCACCCAAAGGGTGAAAACGGAACCCTATTACTAAGCCTCCGCTGTCCTGTAATAGGTAGGCATTTCACAGATTATGTTTTGTTTGTATTATTTGTATTATGTATAAATTTTCACAGAATATGTATTTATTTTGCCGCTATAACAACAAATGGGTAACATTAAAAAATAATGAATATAAAAGGGGGGTCCACACAAAAAACGTTATTTTTTGGTGTTAAATCTTGTACGATGGTACGGAACCCTTAGTGTGCGAGTCCGACTCGCACTTGACCGGTTTTTTTTATAGTCTTATAATTTATAATAGGATATATAAATGTAATAAGAATAGGATGGATCACCGCCATTTTGAATGTCAAACTAGTAAAACCCTCACTTCACTTCACAAATTTCGGTACGAAGTACAAAAAATAATTTCTACAAAATAATATTTATTAAACATTTTGACAAATCGTTTAACTGTATATTCTGTGACAAGCAGAAAATTCGAGTGAAGTTAGTCACGAACCCCGTCCTATTCTTATTTGAATCGCATTGTACTTTACGCATAGATTGCAAGGCTGGACCCGAACCAGCAGAAAGGTTTTGCGTCTACCAATTTCGCCAAGCGTTAAATTAATGTATGTAGGTTTAATCTAAACACTATGTTAGTAGATGGCATTGATTACGGGAGGAGAGACTGTAGGAGAATCCCAAATTATGGGTACCCGCGAATTATATGTTTTGCTAGTTCGGGTCCAGCCTTGCAGTATATTCGTAAAGTAGTTCTTTTTAATGGTCTATTTTGCTTCACTGTGTATATTATATACATACATGTCACATTCCTTGGAATAAGCGACAAATAGCTTAAACAAAAGCTTTAAATGTAGAGTTAACTGATGTTACATAATAATTATATTAGTATTATCAACATTGAAACATTATAATATATAAGCACGAAAAAGTATATTTTACTCAATTGCGTAAAATTTACCGTTGCGGTCTACTGGACGATGGAAAAACATATTTTTTGTGGAGATCAGGAAGAAACCCAAATAATACAAGTGAGTAGGAGGCCGTCAAAGAGATAAACGCCTTTTTATCTTGGCTGTCCCATCCCAAAGACAAAGTGAACCAGCCAGCCCGGTAAAACAGATGCTGACAAATAATAACGTAACGATATAAGCTGCTTCAGTTGAAAACTACGATGTTTTCAGTACACCCTGCGCTCGCCGGGGCCAGCAGGTTAGAGGGAGACGCAAAACAATAACCATGCCATTTTGCCTCCACGAAAAGTCCTGCAGGCCTATTTCGACTCTTCCACGAAATGAAAAATCGCCTATAAATCGATCCTGTTATACTAAAACGCGGTCAACTGCGACGCGAAACATGACAAGCTGATTTTATAAGCTCATTAATTAATATCTATTGTAAAACTGAATTTAAAAGTGGCGGAAAGCTTGGAAGGAAAATCGTTAGGAGGCTGCTTGCTCTACGTAGGATTTCCCGGAGCCGCAGTATACGTAGGTATACTCGGGGCATATACATGTATAGAAGCTCGCTCGGAGTCGAGAGCTGGCTCCAGTGCCTCGCCGGTGCTCGCGTGCGATGGTCGCCTGGTACCCGCCCAGCGCACCAGGAGCGTACATTCATCACACCATCGAACTCTTAATTTAACAATGAAACACCTCCTAATCTCATACCGCCAGCACTTCAATGTTAAACCGGAGATAAATACGTGACATTTTTATTGTTTTATGTTTTCCTAGTGAAAGTTTTGTCTAAATAGGTCCTGGGGGCTGTATGTGCGGACAAAAACAAGGTTTTAGTGAAAGGATATTTATTAGAATTATCGCCGAAAAGGATCGACGAGGTAAGATTGCATCAATATTTATTTTAATATTATATTAATCTATACTAATAATAATATTATATAAAATGTTTTTTTTTAGGTTAAGTAACCTTTCACATGAAGTGCAATTTGTGGAAAGCAGGTACACATTTCACAATGTTGGTCCAGTCAAACAGTACCTTGATATTTCCGTCCAGGAATCCTGAAGTGCTACAGGTTGCCCGTAAACCCGAATAAAATACTTCCTTTGTTGAATGCTGAATATTCGTGACAAAGGGCAGAAACTCTAAACATTTCACATTTACGGGCCGACATCAAGTGTTTTTTAAAGGTTATTAAGAGTCATAAACAGGCATTGGTATTTAATGGATTTAAGGACCCAACGATTTTGTTATGGTTCTACACAAAGAGGCTCGAGATTCGATTCACAAGTTGTGCCAAAAGACGAAACTTCATGTCAATATCGAATAAGGAAATCTATGCAAGTGGTCACATTTAGTTAACCAAGTGGGACTAGCTTTTGGCACAAAATCCTCTGAGGGAAGTATGCGGAATAGGTTTGTCGGAAAACTTGTGAAACAAATGTTTTTAGAGCGCGAATGTGCTCTAAAAATGCATTTGTCAAATCAGTTCCCACCCACACAAACCCTCCAATACTTCTGCTACTATATTTGCATGTGGCATGTACGTTAAAGTTGAGTTGGTAGTTTTTGAAAATTGGAGTCGGCGATACCCGCTAGATGCTATATCTCCTTATTGTGGTTCCCGTACCCAAAGGGTGCGAACGGAACCCTATTACTAAGCCTCCGCTATCCGTCCGTCCGTCCGTCTGTCCGTCCGTCTGTCACAGGGCCGTATCTCATAAACCGTAATAGTTAGGCAGCTGAAATTTTTACAGAGTGTGTATTATTATGCTGCGATAACAACAAATTTACAATTTATAACAACAAAAATTAGAAAATAATTAAAAATAAAGGGGGTCCCCATACAAAAAACCTGTTTCTCAATGTTATAATTTAGAAAATAATATAACTTTTCATTGCCATTTTAAAGTTATTGACCAAATCACTGTTTTCGTGACACCAGAGAGCTCAGTCAGCGTATAGCAAAATGCTCCAGTCCAAACGCAATTAAAATGGACAGACAACAATCCTTTACCTAGAGAAAAAAAAATCGTATTTAAGCCATTTTTTCTCCCTTACCGGACGGAATGGCATGGAGCAGGCTCCCCGAACCCGTCTTGCGACAACGGAAGTACTATGCGATGTTCTGTCCTTGTCTTATTCAAATTGTTGGTAGGAAAAGAAGTAACTGTAAAAGATTACTTTTAAATATTTATAGAGTAACCGGCCGTGAAACAAGGGGGTTCACATTTTTTTTATGTATTGGTATGGTATTAGCCCAACACACCACATGGGAACTAGGTGGCATGCCCAGGAACGTCCTTATATTGCACGGCTACATTGAACTGGATGGAAAACACAGACCATTTTCATTGCCGCTTCGACCATCGTTCATTCAATGCGATGGTACCAAACCGGGCGGTATTAACCCTACCACCTAGTAATTAAGGAAGGGGACCTACAGTTTAACGTGGAATCAGAACCACGGCCAGCCTCTCTCAACGGTCGAATGGTCACCCATCCAAGACCAGACCGGACCCAGCGTTGCTTAACTTCGGAGAGCGATCGCCGAAGTGTCGCGCCACTGGTCTGTTGAAATCGATAAAAGACACGAATGATTTCTAAGGGTCTGGATTAGGGCATTCTCCTTTGTGAACTTATAAAATTAATTGTAATATGGTGGAAAGAATCTCTTAGAAAAATGCGAAGAAATATTAAAAGCTTTTTTACGTTTTGAACGGTACCATTCGATTAATTGACTTCCGAAAAAGGTTCGACAGAAAGAGTTGGCCATTAGCCAACGCATTGTAAGGCACTTCTTACAGTATGACACCGATAGTTTCCTATGGCTCAGTCACAGCATTTGCATAGAGCCCGGTCGCAATGTACAAGGGCACAACCGGCGTAACTCCCCGAAACATTTGTGAATTCGAGAACATTTTCAATCAGCAGCGCTCGGTCCGTCATCTTGGTGAAAACTCTGAAACTTATTAAAATGTATTAAGATTGAAGTAAGGTCGTTCGTCTTATCTGGATGAATCTATTAAATGTAGTTATTGAAGTTATGTTTCACGCAGGAGAGGTTTGTAGTTTGTAGTTTAGCAGGATGTTAGTATATATGTAAGTAATAAAATATTGTCGCATGTCAGCGTTTGCCTTAACAAACCTATAAAAAATGCGAAGCATGTTATCGTTTTATCCGTTAATGATTAAATAAATTCGTTAATGTGGGTATTTCTTTATAAAACACATGTCGACAATTGTAGTGACACTGTTATTTTTTTATGTCACTGGAAAATACACCTCGCGGGAACTAGTTGCTATGCCAAGACCTTTCTTATATTGCACGGCTACATAAAGCTGGATGGAAAACACGTACATATTGAATGGTGATTTGACCATCCTTCATTCAATCTTATGGTATCAACACAGGCGGGATTAACCGCCTAGTAAGTAAGGAAGGGAATCTAGAGTACATACAAACATCAAATTCCTTGGTCGCCTCTTACGACATGCACGGAAAGGCATCTATTTGGAGCACTTGTAAGGCTTTTACGTGCCTAAACCCATAGCCCATGCTGGCACTGATAGAGAACTATGAACATTTCGCGTCCTTTCTTTTTTAAACGTCTTCATTTCCGCCTATCATTCAATTTTCCACAATTGGGAGTTATTGATTTTGAATTTCTGGGAGTTAGCCCGGTTCCTCCCAGAGCGCGGTGTCGAGCGAAAACGCACAACACTCATGAATTATGCATCTTCACTGCACAGTTCTTGCTCACGACACCGGGTGCACTGAAATTCAGTTGTCATTATTCCGTTGACTACAATTTGCAAGTTTCTCGTTGACTGTAGTAGGTATGGACTTCTTAGAATTCAGAATGATAGATTTGGTCGTTATATATTTCTATTTTAACTAGCTGAGAGTATTTGTATGAGTTCCGCATACAAACTCTCATCCCCTATTTCACCTCCTTAGAGTTCAATTTACAAAAGGTAGCCTATGTCCTTCTTTAAGGCACAGTCCTAAGTCCAGACTATTCCTACACTGAAATTCATCAAAAATGGCTCAACGGCTCAGGCGGGAAAACGTAACAGACTTTCGCATTTATAATATTTGTATGGATAGCATAGATAAGGAACAATACCATCATGCTAAAAATTTTGTTTATTACGTACAAAACAGAAAACACTTCTATGTATGTTACAAAAGGCGAAACGTAAAATTGCGGGAGGTCACGACATTTTTGGTCACGATAAGGTAAATGGCTGAATCTGGGTTCACAGGTGGATGCCTGCGTCAAGTGATTGCGTTAGCTAGATTGGCTATATAGAATAGATGTCAGTATGTACCTGTTGATGAACATACTGATTGTCTGGACATATTAATACCTATCAATTATACAACCAGTCGGTTTTTTTAATAAACACTTAAATATACCTAAGGTTATACATGTAACCAAATTCGCCTATAACTATAATAATATAACGAAATGTAACAACATATTTGTTCAGTTTTGGTATTACTAAGCAAGTGCGTAATTATACTTTCATGCTTCGTAATTTGTAGCTATTTACATTGTCATATATTTGTTTATCGCGATAACAACTTTTTCAGGCTCCTTATCTAGGTATAGCAACCACTTGGCGCAGGCAGAGAGGTTTGGTCTTTCTCCTGTGAACCCAGTTCAGCCATTTACGTTATCGTTACCATTTTTGTCGCGGCGTCCTAGTCTATTGCAGGTGTCTTTCTTTTATTAATGTGGCCTTGTTACACGTTCGATGCATGTTGGTTGAATTTTGTAGCATTTTGTGGAGACCGGCGGCAGTGTATTTTTTAGCATTTGCCCTGCTACGCGGCCCGCTGCGGTGCAATGCGTAGCAGTGCTACGTGTTTATTTATTGAACGATATTTTTTGCGCATCTATTCCGCGAGAGAAAAGACAGAAAAAGTGTATGCGTCAGCTTTCAAAACGAATTCTCAATTCCGTATATACTCGCAGAGCATATACGGATTATTCCTTTATGGTAACTAAAGCAATTGTTTTATAAAATGTAACAAATAACTTACAAACAGGTAAAGGACATTGCCCATTCTTCTATGGGCGAAAATAGCTGTGTCAACTTGAATATTCTTCTATGAAACGAGAGTAGTACGTTTCTACTAATTTAATCATATTATAATTGATATACTTAGTTTTTGTATCGATATACATTTTTTTTAAATTACATCTGGTGTAATTTGTTTTGCCTGCTCCGTATGGGTGAACATTTTAAAGTTCTCTTTAGTTTTTTAAATTTACCATGCTTTACTATAATATCTGTGATTATGTGAATATTGCTCAAGTAATGTAAACAAACCGGCCAAGTGCGAGTCGGACTCGCACACGAAGGGTTCCGTACCATAGTAGAAGGTTTAAAAAAAATCAGGTTTTTTGTGATTTTAACGCTTTGTACTTATTTTTTAGTTTTACCAATTTATTGTTATAGCGGCAAAATAAATACAAAATCAGTGAAAATGTCAGCTGCCTAACCATTACGGTTCATGAAATACAGCCCGTGACGTCTGTAGTCTTAATTCCGTAATTAAAAAAAAACTTCTGAGAATGAAAATGCCACACGCAAACTTAGTCGCAGGAGCAATAGAGGGTTTGTGTCGGTGGGAACTAACTTGGCGAATGCATTTCGGGACCACATTCGCGCGCGGCGGCGATGTTCGGACTGTGTGGCACTCGACGCGATTTGCCAGCTGACAATAAAATTACATGCACAATTTGTCCATACGGAGGAGTCGCGAGTAACGACCACATGTCACTTCTTCTTTTTAGGGTTCCGTACTTAAAGGATTCCAATGGAACCTTATTACTAATCCTCCGCTGTCCGTCCGTCCGTCCATCCGCCCGTTCGTCCACCCGTCCGTCCGTCCGTCTGTCACGGGGCTTTAGCTCATGAAACGTAATAGGTACGCAGCTGAAATTTTCACAGAGTATGTATTTATTTTGCCGCTATAACAACACAAATTAAATACAATAAACCAGATTTATTTAAATCTTGTACGATGGTACGGAACCCTTTGTGTGCGAGTTCGACTCGCACTAGGCCGGTTTTTTTCTCTTCTGTGGTCGGAACCAACGCAGCACAAACGATTACATCACTCCCAAGTCGCGGAAACGTTGAACAAAAGGCGGTTTGAAATAATTTAATCTTGTGCTTTTGAGCTTAAATTCAATTTACAACCGCCGGTCGGCTTATTCTCCGCGAATATAAAACGCGGTAATGACGGCATAATGAGCGCAATTTGTTACTCTTCATTGTTTGACAAAAATAAACTTTTCTTATGCCCGCAGAATTTCGTGCTGTCTGTACCATCTTTTCGGCGGCCGCTAGGGCAGACCTTTGTCGATGTTTTTGGTGATTGAAATGAAGCTTAGCTGATATCTGTGATATCACGCATTTAGGTAGGCCCGTAAGCATCAGAAAATAACGCTCCCCATACAAACGTAGTTTACTAATAATTTGAAAACCACTGTTCCAATTTGCTTGATATTTGGGACTTAAGGTGGCCCAACCCGGCGGGCCTAACTCATTCGCGGGCACGGTATAAAACCGTGCTGTTGCGCTCTGGGACTATCTCTGTTTCAAAGAATAAGACAGGCTACGTGATGAGGAAGATGCAACATGTCCACAAAAAAGACAATGTGCATAGTGTATGATTTGGTAAGATTTACGAAAATTTTAATTTCAAAACGACTTATAGCTAAAAGTAAACCACGACCGCTGTAGTCAAAATCTAACAAAAACCAAATAGATCATACATTTTGATTAAATAAGCTATGTCTGATGACTAATTTTTTTACGATGTTCTTACTATATCATTGCGTAATCCACCTCCAAAGTTATTGTATAAAACGCACGAAAAATTCGAACTTTCGGACCTTATAACTTAGAAACCAAACACAATTTTACAATGCCAATGGTCATCAGACATCTAGTTCGATCAAATAAAGCTTTGGATCTCTGACAAGAAATATGGGCGTGATCTTCTTTCCCCTTTTGTATGGGGAGATGAGCGGGTTGGGCCACCTTAAATCAGGAAACAAATATCTATGTCTGCAAGTGTTTGGTTTTTCGAAAAATGTATCCAGTATCACACAGCAGAGAAATGAAAAATTGTATGAAGATTTTCTTTTGCCTGTTATTTGACTTGCTTTAGATTTTTCTGGAAAAAAAAACGTGCAGACACAGATATTTATTGTAGAATATTAGATACCTAATATCAAGCAAATCGGAACAGTGTTTTCCAAATTATTAGTAAACTACGTTTGTATGGGGAACTTGGCTTACGGGCCGTTCTTAAGGCCCTATTACTAGTCAAATCGCAAAATTTGACGAGGCACCTCAAGTAAACTACCAAGTCTGACGATTACAAGTTGCATTATTACAATATGTGATTAATTGTCTAGCGATCAACCTATTTTCGTTAATGGATGGCTCGTTTTTCCATACAAAACAAATTGTTGAAAAGGTATCCATTTCCGAACTTTTTTGACCAAATGTAGAAATCCAAAAGCAAATGGAATTACTTGTTTATGCATATATATGCTGTTTTTAATTATAACTTTCAAATTTATAATTTGAATAATCGACTGTTTTATTATTATTATATTTATATTTATTATATTTATTATTTATATATCTTTTATTTATATTATTTAGTTTAAATAAATGATGGGATCCAAAAATATGAACAATCCATTATTAGTCTGGATTGATATTATAATTTGAATAATCGACTGTTTTATTATTATTATATTTATATTTATTATATTTATTATTTATATATCTTTTATTTATATTATTTAGTTTAAATAAATGATGGGATCCAAAAATATGAACAATCCATGATTAGTCTGGATTGATATTTTCTGGATTAATTCATTATAATTGCTTTCGTTTTATAACTCTATTTTAACTTATGTGATGTGTCTATTCTAAAGTACTTGTATGTCTTTTGCTGGTTTGCATATGAAGTTAATTTTCATCAAACTAATTCTGTAAATAATATGTATTTACATTCGTTTTGGTGCCCTATAAATATAATAAAATAAAAAATAAGTAAGTAAAATAAGTTCAAATTAAGTCAAGTTAAAAAAAAAAGTATAAAATCATCGAACCTGCTCTAAAAATTACATGAGAATCGGTTGAGAAATACGACCTGTAGAGGAGACATATGAAAGATTTTTGCCTCTTCGTTCGGTCAATAAATGCACCTTGAGTGTCGATTAAAATAAACCAGTACTTCGCGAAAAACAGCCTTGAACTCGTCCTCGTACCAGGCAGGCAGGCGGGCAGGCAGGCCCGTATTATTTGAAGTGTCGGAAGTTACAATACAAATCAAACCAGTGAAAAGCTTCTGGCCATTAAGGGATGGACCGCAACCCTTCCGAAAGTCCGGGTCACTTCAGCATCCCCAAAACGTATGGTTCGGCGCCTGAATAATATTTAAGGAGGTTTAACGACCGGATCAGTCGCTCGGGTAAAGGAGGGTTCCGCGCGTATGTTACGGTTCCGTTATTTGCAACGGATACATATTTAGGTCACTTATTATTTATTCCATGCATTTATAAGCTTGTGAATCAGAAAAAAAACGCGTTTCAGTATGCGAAGCCAGCCAGTTGAATAAGAACAGTGTTTTTTGCAGTCGTTATGCGACAGGGGATGTTGTAACTAACGGTGTAGTAGGTACTTTTGTTCCTATCTTAAAATGACTCTACAGTCATATAGAGCTCCGAAATTTGGCAAATATTCATCCAAAAGATGTCGATACATGGTTCAACTTTAATTAAATAAGTCATAATAATATTTTCTTTAAAACAAGCTTTTATGAAGTTTTTTTTTATGTGAGTGGACATGGATGGCTAATACCACACCTTCTGTCATGGTATTAGCCTAACACACCACATGGGAACTAGGTGCCATGCCAGGACCTTCCTTATATTGCACGGCTACATTGAACTGGATGGAAAACACGGAGGTAAAAAAAGTCTTCTCAAAAGGTCATTACATCTCAAATAAAGCCACATAAGCTTTTAGGAAAGTAAGTTTACTATTGGGAGCATCAAAAGCAATAATTATTATGTTTGTTTATTCGTTTATTTTCCTGCATTCGGTTATATAATACGGTAAAAGCCTTATGTTGGTTAAACTCCGAAACTATTACACCTTTAATTGGCCTCGACAAAATCGCTTTGACAACCGCTAAGAATCGGTTTTCTCGACTCTAAGAATCCTGATTGCAGCAGGCCTATTCATGAAATTCCGTAATCAGGAATCAGGAGTCCTGAGTCTCGAAAACAGATTTTACGGCGGGTTTCGAAGCGATTTTCTAGATAAATAGATTCTGGAGCATAGTTTTTTTAATCAATCAAGGTTTTCCGTCAATAAAATCGCTTTGAAAACCGCTTTAAGATCGATTATCTAGACTCAGGATTCCTAATTCCTGATTACGTAATTCCGGGAAAAGGTCTGTTTAACACGGAATCATTCCTACTCACAAACCACCCCAGCAGTGAAGCCACGGACCCCCAAGGGGTGCACGGATCTAGCGGAACGGTTGAGGAACCCTGGCCAACAGAGCCCGTAGTCCCAGCTGTCACCTAAATTGGCGTTTACGGCAATCCAATCGACTGGCGTTTTACGTAAAACATCAAATTCCATACAAGTTTTTACTAGAAATTCTGTGGGTTTACTTCTTCAAGGTGTCAAAGTCAAACTCTTACTTCCGATTTGTATGAAAACGCGGAGTTGGCGTAAATGGCAACGTCGACGTATTTACGCCCACGGTGAGTAAGTTGTCAAAGCTAACTCGGACTCGCAAATGTTGGCGCGCGCTCTTCAATTTTTCCATATATTTGAAAACGCTAGTCGTTCGGTTTGCCGTAAACGCCAATTTAGGTGACAACTGGGACTAGCAGGCTCTGAGCCGGTAGTCTCAGTTCTCACCTAAATTGGCGTTTACGTAACTTCGAAGTTCCGTAAAAACATCAAACTCCTTATAAGTTTTACTAGCTATTCTGTGTGTCGACGTAAACGGCAACGTATTTACAGCAACGTTGAGTAAGCTGTCAAATCAAGCTCGGACTCGCAAATGGTAGTTCGCTTAACGCCCACTGCGCGCGCTGTTCAATTTCTCCATACATTTGAAAACGCCAGTCGATCGGTTTGCCGTAAACGCCAATTTAGGTGAGAACTCAGACTGACCACTCTGGTTGCAGTCTCGGTCGGATTCATCGACGGATGGACCCTCCCTAGCGGGTGGTGTTCGGTAATTAGTGAGGGCGCCTTTGCGGGCCATTTGGCCCGACGCGCCCCCTCCCCGCCCCCCCCCCCCCGCCGGCGCCGCCCCCCCCCCCCGCAACACGCCCCCGCTCGATGGAACCGACGGGCGACAACATGTAGCCAGGGCTTGCTAGAGGAATGAGTCTGACTGAATTCGGATTATCGGAGGGGTGTGAGAACTGCAAGTTCACTGAAAAAAAGGTCAGTAAGGGCTGATTTTTAGGGTTCCGTACCCAAAGGGTGAAAACGGAACCCTATTACTAAGCCTCCGCTGTCCGTCCGTCCGTCCGTCCGTCACAGGGCTGCGTCTCATGAACCGTAATAGGTAGGCAGCTGAAATTTTTGAGTGTGTATTTATTTTGCCGCTATAATAACAAAAATTTGTAAAAATTACATACAAAAAATGTGATTTTTTTTGGATTAAATCTTGTACGATGGTACGGAACCCTTCGTGTGCGAGTCCGATTCGTTGGCCGGTTTTTTTTCTATAGTCAGATAACTATTCGACGGATTTATTAACGCTTCTGCTTATCCATCCGATATAGTAAGTTCATATGTTTATTAGTAAAATTATAGTCAGATAATTGTAATAGAATATATAATTCTCCGGCAATGACTATCCGTCTTTTGACCAACGTGAATTTGTACTATCAGCCCGATAAGTACACTATCTGAGGATTAAAAACTCGGCCCTAAATCTAAGTGTAATTCCGACAATAACAACCGTCTTGCAACGTCTTGAGCGGCTCGTAGCCTAGTGGCGCGGAGACTGGGTTTAATTCCGACATGCACCACTGTCTTTCTCTTTCAGAGTTCGATAAGTGCATGTCACGAATGCGAGCTGCTCCATGGTGCGGAATCCATGTAAAACCGTAGGTCCCCTTCCCCTACTATGTGGTAGGGTATAAGCCCGCCCGGGTTGGTACCATCGCATTGGATGAAAAGAAGGTCGTAGCAGCAATAAAAAAAATATCCGTGTTTTCCATCCAGTTCAATGTAGCTCATAAAGGGAAGGTCCTGGCATGGCACCTAATTCCTTCGGGAATGTGGTGTATTGGCTAATACCATAACGGTAGTTGTGTGGTATAAGCGATCCATGTCAGGTCACATAAAACAAAAACGTTAAAATAGAGCCAAGTAAATTGGAATTTATCGAACTCAGATGGAGAAAGAAAGTGGTGCATCTCGGGGCGAGGAATTGAACGCAGACCTCTGGTACGCTAGGCCAGTCCCCGCGCCACTAGGCTACTAACCACTCTGCCCGATTCTTCTATTATCCACGCCAAATTCCAATATTTTAAAGTAAAAGTCCAAACCCTCTTAACAGAACTGCCCAAAAAATTTTCGCTCGGTCAATCACATCGTTTGTCTCCGGACAAAAGTTTCTTTGAAGATCAAACTCGACTGTTTGAGTTAAAATTTGACCATTGTTTTCATGAAAATAAGGTTCACCTCTCGCTGGCGTCGTGAAAGTCTATCTAGCGATGAATATAGAGCGTTTGCAAATGTCAGCTATTCGTAATAGGACGACGGCTGCGAGTCATAAAAGTCGGTCACTCGGGTGCTTCCCCCCCCCCCCCCCCTCCCCGCCCGCCACCTGCCTGCTTCCCCGCCGCAGCCCGAGTCATCTAGACCGGGAACTGGAGTGAAATTTTAACGCTTTTTAGGGTTCCGTACCCAAATAACGGAACCCTATTATTAAGCCTCCGCTGTCCGTCCGTCTGTCACAGGGCTGTATCTCATGAACCGTAATAGGTAGGCAGCTGAATTTTTCACAGAGTGGGTATTTGTTCCCGCTATCACAACAAATAGGTAAAATAAAAATAATAATAATTAAATGGGGTCCCCATACAAAGAACGTGTTTTTTTGTGTTAAATCGTGTACGTTGGAACGGAACCCTTCGTGTGCGAGTCGGGCTCGCTTTTGGCCGGTTTTTAGGGTTCCGTACCCGAAAGGTGCCAAAGGAACCCTATAACACGTCCGTCCGGGAGTATTTCGGAGTGCGGAATTTCGAAGCTCCGTAGAAAAGTCAAACTCCATACAAGTTTTTACTAGATACGTATTCTGTGGTTTTACTTCTTCAAGCTGTCAAAGTCAAACTGGGACTTCCGATTTGTATGAAAACGCGGAGACGGCGTAAACGGCAACGTCGACTTATTTACGGCAAGTCGACGTAGTTACGGAAACATTGAGTAACCTATCAAATCAAACTCGGACTAGCAAATATTAGTTCGCGCGCGCGCTCTTCAATGTCTCCATACATTTGAAAATGCCAGTCGATCGGTTTGCGCACGCCAATTTAGGTGACAGATATCCCAACTCAGAGTTACCAAGGTTGACAAAAAATCAGCTTTTAAAAATTTTATAATAATTGAATGTCAGGCTTGCTCCCGGTCTAATCGGTCCACAAATAGCCTGTTCACTACGCAGATGCAGCTATTAGAACTATGCAAATTAGAACTTGCTCGAATATTTTCTTGGATAATTTAAGACAAAGGAGAATATCCATTCTTGTCCGGGCGAAAAAATCAGTGCGAACTTGAATTATCCTCTATGAAACAAACGTAGTTAATTTGTACATATTCAATCATGTTATAATTGATATATTTCAGTTTTCTTGAAGACGGCCTATAGATTTCATTTTTTTAAATCACGTCTGGTCTAATGTATTTTCCCTTCTTCTCTCTTTCTCTTTCATTTTTAAGGTTCCGTACCCAAAGGGTGCCAACGGAACTCTATTACTAAGCCTCTGCTGTCCGTCCGTCCATCCGTCCATCCGTCCGACCGTCCGCCCGTCCGTCACAGGGCTGCATCTCATGAACCGTGATAGGTAGGCAGCTAAATTTTTAAGGTCATTCTGCTCATTAAAGCAGTTTAAGGCTTCAATTTTAATAGCAAGGACCAACTTTTATTAATCTAAATCATAAAATGTTTTCATGCCAAGCTTTTCCGATAATCATCTTTACTAATAAATGCTTCTTATGAAAACTAATAATATAAAAGTACACCTTATCGGATACGGTCGTAACATACCCCTTAATACACTA